>JAVIAB010000126.1:65933104-66601348 GCA_032433765.1 Megaustenia siamemsis | reverse complement strand
TTGTTGTGAGTGATTGAGAGAGTTCTTGAGTGAGTGTGTGAATAATGTGTCAGTAGTATACTGTGGGCCAGAGTCAAGAGAGAGAGAGAAAGAGAGAAGATGAATGTGTCAGTAGTATACTGGGGGCCAGAGTCAAGAGAGAGAGAGAGAGAGAGAGAGAAGAATGTGTCAGTAGTATACTGGGGGGAGGGGGCAGAATCAAGAGAGAGAGAAGATGAAGTGTCAGTAGTATACTGGGGGGAGGGGCAGAATCAAGAGAGAGAGAAGATGATGTGTCAGTATTATACTGGTGTGGGTGGGGGGTGGGGGGGCAGAGCAAGAGAGAGAGAAGATGATGTGCCAGTATTATACTGGGGGGTGGGGGGCAGAGTCAAGAGAGAGAGAAGATGAATGTGTCAGTAGATAAGGGGGGGGGGGGAGCAAGTCAAGAGACAGAGTGAAGAGAATGTGTCAGTAGTTATACTGGGGAGGGGGGCAGAGTCAAGAGAGAGAGAAGATGAATGTGTCAGTAGTATACTCGGTGGGGGGGGGCAGAGTCAAGAGAGAGAGAAGATGAATGTGTCAGTAGTATACTGGGGGCCAGAGTCAAGAGAGAGAGAGAGAGAAGAATGTGTCAGTAGTATACTGGGGGCCAGAGTCAAGAGAGAGAGAGAGAGAGAGAGAGAGAGAGAGAGAAGAAGAATGTGTCAGTAGTATACTGTGGGCCAGAGTCAAGAGAGAGAGAGAAAGAGAGAAGATGAATGGTCAGTAGTACACTGGGGAGCCAGAGTCAAGAGAGAGAGAGAGAGAGAGAGAGAAGAATGTGTCAGTAAGTATACTGGGGGGGAGGGGGCAGAATCAAGAGAGAGAGAAGATGAATGTGTCAGTAGTTAACTGGGGGAGGGGGCAGAATCAAGAGAGAGAGAAGATGTATGTGTCAGTATTATACTGGGGTGGGTGGGGGGTGGGGGCAGAGTCAAAAGAGAGAGAAGATGTATGTGCCAGTATTATACTGGGGGGTGGGGGCAGAGTCAAGAGAGAGAGAAGATGAATGTGTCAGTAGTATACTGGGGGGGGGAGGGGGCAGAGTCAAGAGAGAGAGAAGATGTATGTGTCAGTAGTATACTGGGGGGGGCGGTGCAGAGCAAGAGAGAGAGAAGATGTATGTGTCAGTATTATACTGGGGGGGGCAGACAGAGTCAAGAGAGAGAGAAGATGTATGTGCCAGTATTATACTGGGGGGGGGGCAGAGTCAAGAGAGAGAGAAGATGTATGTGTCTGTATTATACTGGGGGGGGGGCAGAGTCAAGAGAGAGATAAGATGTATGTGTCAGTATTATACTGGGGGGGGCAGAGTCAAGAGAGAGAGAGAAGATGAATGTGTCAGTAGTATACTGGGGGGGGGGGGGGCCAGAGTCAAGAGAAAGAGAAGATGGAATGTGCCAGTAGTATACGGGGGGGGGGCAGAGTCAAGAGAGAGAGAAGATGAATGTGTCAGTAGTATACTGGGGGGGGGTCAGAGTCAAGAGAGAGAGAAGATGAATGTGTCAGTAGTATACTGGGTGGAGGGGGGATGGGGCAGAATCAAGAGAGAGAGAAGATGAATGTTTCAGTAGTAAACTGGGGGGGGGGGGGCAGGAGTCAAGAGAGAGAAGAAGATGAATGTGTCAGTAGTATTATGGGGGGAGGGGGCAGAATCAAGAGAGAGAGAAGATGAATGTTTCAGTAGTATACTGGGGGGGGTGGGGCAGAGTCAAGAGAGAGAGAAGATGAATGTGTCAGTAGTATACTGGGGGGGTGGGGGGGTGGGGGGCAGTGTCAAGAGAGAAAGAGAGAGAAGATGAATTTGTCAGTAGTATACTGGGGGGGGGGAGTGGGGCAGGGGCAAGAAAGAGAGAGAAAATGAATGTGTCAGTAGTATTACTGGGGGGGGGGGGGGGAGTGGGGCAGGGTCAAGAAAGAGAGAGAAGATGAATGTGCAGTAGTATACTGGGGGGGGGAGTTGGGGCAGGGTCAAGAAAGAGAGAGAAGATGAATGTGTCAGTAGTATACTGGGGGGGGGGGGGCAGAGTCAAGAGAGAGAGAAGATGAATGTGTCAGTAGTATACTGGGGGGGGGGGGCAGAGTCAAGAGAGAGAGAAGATGAAATGTGTTAGTAGTATACTGGGAGGGGTGGGGGGGCAGAGTCAAGAGAGAATGAAGATGAATGTGTCAGTAGTATACTGGGGGGGGGAGGCAGAGTCAAGAGAGAGAGAAGATGCATGTGTCAGTAGTATACTGTGGGGGGGGGCAGAGTCAAGAGAGAGAGAAGATGAATGTGTCAGTAGTATACTGGGGGGAGGGGGGTGGGGCAGAGTCAAGAGAGAGAGTAGATGAATGTGTCAGTAGTATACTGGGGGGGGGGCAGAGTCAAGAGACAGAGCGAAGATGAATGTGTCAGTAGTATACTGGGGAGGGGGGCAGAGTCAAGAGAGAGAGAAGATGAATGTGTCAGTAGTATACTGGGGGGGGGGGCAGAGAGTCAAGAGAGAGAGAAGATGAATGTGTCAGTAGTATACTGGGGGCCAGAGTCAAGAGAGAAGAGAGAAGATGAATGTGTCAGTAGTATACTGGGGGCCAGAGTCAAGAGAGAGTGAGAGAGAGAGAGAGAAGAATGTGTCAGTAGTATACTGTGGGCCAGAGTCAAGAGAGAGAGAGAAAGAGAGAAGATGAATGTGTCAGTAGTATACTGGGGGCCAGAGTCAAGAGAGAGAGAGAGAGAGAGAGAGAGAGAAGAATGTGTCAGTAGTATACTGTGGGCCAGAGTCAAGAGAGAGAGAGAGAGAGAGAAGAATGTGTCAGTAGTATACTGTGGGCCAGAGTCAAGAGAGAGAGAGAGAGAAAGAGAGAAGATGAATGTGTCAGCAGTATACGGGGGGGGGGGGCCGCAGAGTCAAGAGTCTGAGAAGGCGAATGTGAGAGTGAGAAGATGAATGCTTCACTAGTAGATTGGGCAGTCAGGAGAGAGAGAAAGTGAGAGAAAAGACGAATGCTTCAGTAGAAGATTTATACAGAGTCAAGAGTGAGAGAGAGAAAGAGAGAAAAGATCAATGTCTCAATAAAAAAGGATGTCTAATTAGAAGAGAAAGAAAATGATAAATTAAAGATATGATGTAGTGATAGAGGATGTTGAATCAGGAGAGAGAGAGAGAGAGAGAGAGAGAGAGAGAGAGAGAGATAGAGAATGGAAGAAGATTAAAGCAATAATGAGAGCGGATGTTGAATCAGGAGAGAGAGCGTGAGATATAGAGAGTGGATGAAGATTAAAGCAATAATGAGAGCGGATGTTGAATCAGGAGAGAGAGCGTGAGATATAGAGAGTGGAAGAAGATTAAAGCAATAATGAGAGCGGATGTTGAATCAGGAGAGAGAGCGTGAGATATAGAGAGTGGATGAAGATTAAAGCAATAATGAGAAAGGATGTTGAATCAGGATATGTATATATATATATATATATATATATATATATATATATATATAAGACTGTTGCACTATTGAACAAAAACGCATGCATTTCGGAAGCAACACACATCTCTCACGGCGGACACTAGCGTAACTCAATAGAAAAGGAATCAAGAAAAAGACGAGCAGACAGACCAGGAGAAACAAAAAAATATTGCAGAAGTGTGCATAGACTAAACTACATATAGAACTCTTGATTCCTGGTGTGCCAAAGATAAGAAGACGACAAGGAATGTGGATGTAGAGTAGACACATGGATCGTAACATGGATGTAGAGTAGACAGTTGGATCGTAAACATGTATGTAGAGTAGACAGTTGGATCGTAACATGTATGTAGAGTAGACAGTTGGATCGTAACATGTATGTAGAGTAGACAGTTGGATCGTAACATGTATGTAGAGTAGACAGTTGGATCGTAACATGTATGTAGAGTAGACAGTTGGATCGTAACATGTATGTAGAGTAGACAGTTGGATCGTAACATGTATGTAGAGTAGACAGTTGGATCGTAACATGTATGTAGAGTAGACAGTTGGATCGTAACATGTATGTGGAGTATACGGATCGTAATATCGATGTAGAGAACAAATGAAATCGTAGCATTGTTGTAAACAGTTAGATCGTAACATCGATGTAATAATCCGCATAGGTGGATAATATATTTGACCCAAATTGCATAAAAACGTTATTAATATTTGAAAGATCCAGCAGCAACGCTTTGTTTGTATGGTTCACCTAGATACTCGTTCTGTGGACGAGGGAGAATTGGGGGGAAATATAGAAAAAATGGTATGGTAAAAGCTTTACGTGATTGATAGACGATACAAATTTGAACGACGTTTCTGCTCAATAGGCCTTCAGCAGGAACAAAGAAATAACACACACGCAGATATGTAAGTAAATAAAATTAATCCTACATTGTTGACTTTTGTTTCGTTACTAGTCAGCTATGTAGGATTAGTTTTATTTACTTACATACCTGTGTGTGTGCTGTTTGTGTGTTCCTGTTGAAGGCCTATTGAGCAGAAACGTCGTTCAAATTTGTGTCGTCTATCAATCACGTAAAACTTTTACCATACCATTTTTTCTATTTTTTTCAATACCCCTCACATTGAACTTTACAGCAGCTTCGCATTTGTATGCATTCATTTGCATTTCTTTGCTTTAAAACCCTCTGTGAACGAGAGACGGAGGGCAGCCGTTACTTCCTTTAACAAGAGAATGCTGCTGCGGTGAAGACACGGGTATGCTGAGTGTTAAGACTTCTGGTCAATATGACGGATAGGTGGCAAGAACCGTTGAGACTCTGCCTGAAAAGTGTTTCTTGTTGCAGTTTCATCATATTCCTAGCCGGCTTGCTGTCGGAGCTACTAAGTTTAGCGCTCTGTGCACACCGTGAGCTGTGTTTTTCATCTGGAATCTGTTTCGATATTCCGATTGCTTACGATGAATGATGATATCGTATGACGAAGGACAGTTCACTTTCGATGCCGCTTGGTGTTATGTCTTTTGGCGTGTGCTGTAGCTGCTATGGTGGGGACTGCAGCTGCTTTCCTTTGTTTGGATCCTTCAATGAGATGAAATGTTAATTTGGATGATTTCACTGGCACGGGCGGTTGAGTAATTATGGATTTTAATTCGTTTGCAGTGATACCGGGGCCTTCAACTAACTACAACTACAGAGACTTGTAACATATAGGACAATGTCATTGATCTCCACATCGCCCAACTTACTAAAGAGTCACTGATTCTGTTTGACATGAGCCAGACCTAGCGGTCTCTCTTACGACCTGCTAAACTGGACTTCAAGGTACATATAATGAGGATTTATGCACTGTAATCGTCTTTCCCAGTAATGCATTATGTACTTATATCTATGTTCTGCTGTTAAATATGCATGCTCTCATCGTGGTTTGGAAGAAGTCTAAACTATACTGTACAGAACTGGAGACAAGATGGCACACAATTTCTTGTAATGACACGAATCACACAGGCGCAGTACCGCTCGGCGTAGTGATCGCATTTATTGAACATGTTAAAAGCATGGAACAATAAAACAAAAGTTAAGCACAGCCAGAAGGCATTGGAAATCAGCGCAGCGAACCCCGATATGATTACAGCATCATTGAACAGATTATAACAGCTCACTTATTATGATTCACATTAGTGTTTCTGGTCTCTACCTGGTTGGTATAAAACACCAACAGATATGCTGCACTGAGATGTTAACCCGGAGACCTGCAAACCAAAAAGTAACCCACTAATCAGTCAACAAACTAAAGGTAAAGGTAAAGTACGAGACTTGAACCGGCGTCTTAGCACGCGAGTTTACACCCATATGTGCTCGGCCGCCTATCCAGAAATGTTCGGAGATTTCTGTACAGTGTCGCCTCAAGCATCGAAACTCAGATGCGAAGCCACATTCCTCACCTTCTCAGGGTAATTACCCTGGTACCCATTTCTGCCAACGGCTGGGTCAACCGTGGGGGTAATTTTTTTTTTTCCAACCACGAGTACAATTCACACTGCTCCCAGCGGGAATCGAACACGGGTTGTCCGAGCGTCGGTAGTCCAGTCGGGTAGTTTTCCCAAGTGCTGTAAACATACCTCTTCCTCTGAATTGATTCACTGATTATCGCCTCGGATGTTTCCCTCTATAATAATATTCATTTATTATTATTTGTCTCTAGTTTTCCCAACTAGGCTACCGAGGCCCCCAGTCAACAAACTAACTAACCAACCAAACAAACATCCTCAGATGGACTCACTGAGTGGTTAGTCCATTTATCGTAGTAGTTCTGTGACGTTTAAATAACCTACCCCTTGAATTTGTGAGAAAGTTCACCTATCTGGGTTCTATGGTCACAACTACCGCCTCCCTTAATGGAAAAATAAATTCACCATTCGGAAAGGCAGCTTCGACATTCGGTAAACTTAAAGATAGAGCATGGACCAACACCAAACTAACACTCAGAACTAAGATTCTAATTTACCAAAGTTATATGCTTAGTGCATTTCTATATGGATCAAAAACTTGGACTACATGTGCAGGGCAGGAGAAAAGGTTAAACAGCTTTTATGTGCGTTGCCTTCGCATGATAATCAACATGAAATGGCAGGACAAAGTAACCAACTCTAATATCTTGCAACGAACCATACTCCCATGCATTATGGCAACACTTAGGATTCGGAAATTAAAGTGACTGGGTCATGTAAGACGAATGTACAACAATCGTATTCCCAAACAAATATTGTATGAGGAACTTAGGGACGGAAAGAAACCAAAGGGAAGACCAGTGCTGAGGAGATATAAGGATGTTTGCTGGACTTTCTTGAGTGGATTCTCTAGCAGAGAAAGAAACTGGTAAAATATGACATCAGACCGTAACAAATGGAGACAAAAAAAAATCGGCACAGCAACACTCGAGGAAGTATTGATTTTAAATTCAAAAGGCAGATTCAGACACCGAGAGAAGCTGTTCAGTAAAACATCATCCGCCATAGACACTAATATTGTACTAAACCAATGACTAATCATGATTGTTTGCTACCAACCGTCTATCGAGACGCTAAAGGCCATACATGTGTGAAATTATTGATTCTTCTTTTTCTTCCTCGTCGTCTACTACTAATTTCTTTCAGCGATCAGCTATTACATTTAAACGTTCAGATCAGCTTGGATGACCAACAAAATAGTGCGTTTGAGGTCCTCACCGGGTCGCCATATTTTGTCATGTAGGGTTGTTTCTGTGGGCCATATGTGTGCTTTTAGGGTGTTGAGAGCGCTGCAGTCCTGCAGCGTATGCCCTGGAGTCTGTCTGGATACTCCGCAGCCATATGTTGCAAAGTCACTGAGGCCTATCGAGATGTGCTCTGTAGCCACAGTGACATGTTCTATGCCTAAATATCTTGGTCTGCTCACATTTGCTGAGTATATTTCAGTTGTCATTTCTGGCTCATCTTTTCCACGTAACTCTCTCCATTCTGTTTTCTAAGCTTGTTTCAGGATTGTCTTTACTTGTTTGAGGCTCTGAGATCAGTTTGACTGTTGAAGGCTCCCACCTGCTTTCCGAATTTATCTGCTTTCTCCAAAGGATGGGACAATTTGATATAACTGTGATAGAAGACCTCGTTGGTCTGCATGTAAGACTGCTTTCCTAGGAGAGATAACTCGAACTTCAAATAAACGTTGGAAGCAGTGAAACGCTAACCTACTGGGTTCTTGATTCAAAGGAGACCAGTCGAATTGTGAAGAGCGCTCACTCTTCGGGTCAGTTATATCAATTAACAGAGTTTGAAAATTTAACAGCGAGAAAGAACCTTCATCTTCATAGGTGTTGTTGAAACTGTTGGTGTATTCTACCTCATATACTCGTTAATACTCTACTGATGAAGATTTAATAGTCGAAACGTGTACTGGTCCTACCTTATATCCATAAAGCTGTAACATAAAGATAATGTGCGATTATTTTTTCCTACACTTTCATACAGCATGAAACGCTATTTAACTGATTGTATCTGTATTCAAACTCTCTATTAACTTAACAGATCACTCTCAATAGACGCTGATTACAGGTTACAGAGTCGGACAACAAACAAGAAAGTTGTTGGAGGCCATGCAAATGTGATTTTACAGAATAATGTTGAGAGTATCATGGACGTCTAGGACGGACTATGATGATACTATAAAGGAGGCCATACAAATGTGGTTTTACAGAATAATGTTAAGAGTATCATGGACGTCTAGTACGGACTATGAGGATGCTATAAAGGAGGCCAAAGCCTAAAGAGAACTGGTTGCTAACTCCAGGGGAGATAAACATCAACGTGATGACAAGGGAACGGCTGGAATTTCTAACAGAAACAAACCGAAGGATGTATAGCACAACTATTTGTCACTGGTACTTTAGTTTACTTGTGCCTTTCCACGAAGTTAAAATACACTTGATCCTTCCACTGTGCATTAAAAGTGATTTGAAGAAGCTGTATCTTAAATTAATGGGGGGGGGGGGGGACGCATTTGTGGTTACAAGATTGAATATTACATCCCCTCCCCTGAAACTTAAATTCAAATATGGTGATCTTTTATTTTTTTAAAATACAAACTTATAAAATACTTTTAATATATGTCTACTAAAATATAATTAATAAATATTTTTAAAAATGTTTCACGTTGTGTGTGTGTTGTCACAAATTGAAATCACCTCCTTAAAATATCAATTTTAAGAGTCAGAGGAATGTATTGGGCTCAGGATATTTTCGTGCAAAAATGCAGCAAAATTAATTTCATAGATTATAACTAAAATGCCACTTTTCGATGAAAAAAAACAGTTGTGCTAGATATAGAGGAAAGCAGAGAGAAAAGATACAAGAGAGTTTAAGAAAGTGGAGATTAGTACACACTTTATAGTGTACTATGCGGGGCTGTAGAGCTGCAGATAACATGTAAAACAAACATAAAATTATATCAAGCAACTAAATTAGTAGAGAGACGAGACAAACTACAACGTTTCGGTAGAAGCCTTCGTCAGGTACTCAATCTTGCTTGTTCTCTCTACAAGTTTCGCTGTTTGGTTTCATTGTATGATTATTTTATAGTTTAAGAGAGTCGTTTGATAGGAAGTCAGCAACAACAACAATAACAGCACAACTGATAAACAATTGTAGAACTAAAAAAAAAATGTGGGAAAGTCGCGAGCCCCATACTTGACGATGAAGGGCGCTGTAAATTCCAACGCTCGTAATTATAACGCTGTTCGTCAGTTATTATTGAGCCGGCTTTATTTTGTTGATCCAAAGTGTTTGTGTCTGCTCGACCATTAACTTTATTATAAGTAGTCCACGACAGTTGAGAAATGTGTACAAATCGTTGACATATAACACGATATAAACCTACATAAGTCCCACTTAATGTCAAGGCAGCGAAGAAGTCAATGTTCTTGATCGAAGGAGACACACTTAGCTTCGAGATATGCTAAATAATCTACTTCCTCCAAGTAAATGTTTTTCTTCAGGGCGAATTTGATTTTCTTTAACCATTGATGGCGGCATTAGTTTATTTTCTTCCATCATGTTTACATTGTGTTATTGATAAGAACTATAGGGACACTTGTAAAATGTTGGCTATTAGTCAGCAACCAATTATTCATAGCATCACATGTTTACATTGTTTATCATGTTTACATGGTGTTATTGATAAGAACTATAGGGACACTTGTAAAATGTTGGCTATTAGTCACCAACAAATTATTCATAGCATCAAATGACTAACCTTTCTGTTGAATTAACCGTACCAGAAATCGGATGGATAGAATGAGGTTTAATTGCCTGTTGTTACTACTGATTGCGGTGGTACTTAACCGGGTGTCAATGACGCACGTGCACGAGCAGCCACAGTGTATATACAAATTCTTATAAATACCCGTGCCCGACACCACTGACTAATTGCATACCACAAACTGCCGTCACTAATCTTGGTTTGTTCTCTGGAGGCTTTTGCTGTTTGTTTTTGTTCAGGAGAAGACCCTGTACAGTTGTTTGTCACTTGCTTTGGTTAATTTACTCATTTACATATATCCGGAAATACATACGATTCTTCCATTATACATTTGAAGTGCATAGAAGAAGCTATATCTTAACATTTAATTTTGTGGTTAGGAATTGAATATTGGCTCACCAGAAACTATCAGATGTGCTAGTCTTTTATTTTATTGTTGCCAGCATTAATTAGTAAAACAATCATTTTAACATAAATATTGACTTTAGCGAAAATCTTACATTTTGTGTGCGGTGTCACAACTTGAAACCACTGTCATAAAAAATGAACATTATGAATAAGGGGAATGTAATCAACAGGGGGAACCTTCAACCATAGCCACTGCACAATTTCCTAGATTAGAACTAAAATGTCACTGTGAACTGAAAACAAACAACTGTGCCTGTTATAGAAGTTAGTCCGTATTGCTATTTTTGTGATCTTTTTAATTGTTTTTACAAGTTTTAGGTTGTGTTTAATTAACCTACATTTCTACGTAAATTCTTCTACATTAAAACTCTCTCTCACCCTCTTGCCGTGTCGACCCCTTCGATATAGATCTACTCGCTAATCTCTCTCTCTCTCCCTCCCTCTCTCTCTCTCTCTCTCTCTCTCATATATATATATATATATATATATATATATATATATATATATATATATATATATATAAATATATATATATGTCAAAGAAGAGACATCAATTTATATTTAAACAAAAAAAAAATCAAATATATGGACAGCTCATTCCTCTGTAAAATCTTCTGAGCATATGTGTGTAAGATTAATTAATGCAGACGAAGAAAGCAATATTTGTGAGAAGTTAAATAATTCAATAAGAAAAATAACTGCGTGGTCATACAACCAAGCATCCTTTTGTTTGAAAACATCCAAGATCAAGGAGCTCCACTCTGATCTGCACAAGCAGGAATTGACCGAGAACCAAACTAATGGGTGGGTGAATGTAACAGAGATTGTACATGGACAAAATGTGTTAGGATGCCAACAATCATATCTCTCCTTCTCCTCCTTCTTCTTCTTTTTCTTCTTCCTTTCAACTGCCTGTGGAGCACAGGTCTTCAACAAACACTTTCCAAGTCATTCACTTTCTTGCCATTCATTTAAGATCATTGTATGTCTTCCCTATCATCATCATCTCTGCCTCCACCTGTCTTCTCCAAGAATATTTGTGTTTCCTCTTTGTCTTTTTCCCTTGGGATTCCAAAAAAGGGTATGTCGTGTAATATTCTCAGTTGGTTTCCGCTGGGTATCCAATCCAGCGCCATCGTCTTCGTTGTATCTCTTTGTCCACTGGTATTTGACTGAACACTGCAATGCATTTCCACAATTATATGTTAGTGATCTTGTCCTGTCATTTCCATCCTTTAATACTGCGCAAGCATCCATTAATGCAAGTCTGTATCTTCTTAATTGCCAATTTTGTTCTGCATATTTCACAGCCACATAATAGAGCTGACTTAATATTGGAATTGACAATTTTTATTTTTGTATTTAACCTAATTTCTTTGGACTTCCATATGTTTCCTAGTGCAACAAAAGCTCCTCTTGCTTTTTGTATCCTTATTTTGGTATCGCTCTCTGTTCCTCCCTCTTTGTCTATATTACTGTGCAGATATATGTAAGATTGTTCCTCTAGTAGAAGCATGTCTCCTATTATTATTTATAGTATAGCCAACTGCATTAATTCTCATAACTTTGGTATTATCTCTATTTAATTTCAGTCCCAGCTGTTGTGATCTCGCATCAAGTATGCTCATTTTAGCAATCATATTTGGTGTCAACATTTATTTGTTGCTTTCGTTTCTTCCAGTCATAAGATACTGTCATAAATAAATGAATGCCAGATTTACTTATACTACTGTAAACATAGGGAGCCGCGATAGCTCAGTGGTTAGTGAACTGGACTACGAAGGACAAGGGGTAGGGTTCGATCCCAACCGACGGCTTCCGGGTTCACCCAGCCGTGGGTACCGGATTTTTTTCTGGAAAAGTAAATCAGCACGGGCGTAATACCGACTACATTACCCCAAAAATCATGTGCCGAAGGTCTGTAAAATATAGGGTCACTAACACCATATTTCCCTATACGCCACTTGGCGTGACAGGGGTACTTTACTTTTTACTTACTGTAAGCAATAGCATGCCACGAAATCTAAGGGGCCTCCGGGGAAATTGAGCCGATATTGGCTTGTGCGTTCTCCGTCTCTGAAAATGCCCGATTTATAGTTTTATTTGTAAACTTTTTCTAAACCTTGCAAGTTGCATTTTCTGCAATGATCATGAATCTATAACCATGTCCAGACTGCACGATCATCAAGTCAAAATTAGAGATGCCAGAAAGGAGCACAAAGCGGGTACACACACAAAAGAATAACAAATAAACACAGAACTGGAATTGTCAAACTCCACACACTGAGGACATACGGGGGGAGGAGATCTCCGCACTTATGGACGTATTCGGTGGCAATGAGGACGATGCGTTGACTAAAAACTAAACTATAGTCTACTGCATGTTTGATACACCGAGGAACATACTGGAGAGGAGATCTCAACACTTATGGACATGTTCGTTATGCAAGGAGGATTATCCGTCGACTAAATTAAACTAGCATTTTTGACTGTTCATGATGATCTTACATAAAACTAATAGGGTCAGTTTAGATGCAACTGATAGAAGAGTCACGCCCTCCAGTTAAAAAAAACAAACCTAACATCATTAAAACATGATTTTCTTGCCTACATGCTAGGAGATGTGAGTAAATCCTTTTTTCTTTTTCTTTATTCCCGTCTCATTTTCTTCTTTGTCTCTTATCAATCCCAAGACTAGAGTAGCTATGACCTTGACACTTGTGAATGTGAGGGCGCTGGTGCTGGCGGTTATAGTGACGTCATGTACAAGCAGACGACAAGCGGTAAATCCAAAAGATCCCAGTCACAGAAAAATCAAAATTAATGCCAAGCCAAATTGTTCAGGTAACTTTACTTTGTGAAATAATTACTTCGTGACTTTATGAGACCGTGTGAAATTATTATAAACAATGTATCGTCATTGCCATCAAAACGCAATGCGGTTGCAGGGAACAACTGAATGAACAATTCAACAATTAGTATTATTATTATTATATTTATTATTTATAAATTTATTATTTCTATCTAATTCTATTGTCCTTTCGAGCCGAAGTGGCACATATTGCAGAGATCACTGCTTCTAAAATCTATGGTTCTGTTTCCATAACAATGATTTTTACAATGACAGCTTGTCAAGCCATCGATCAACCTCCTTAGTCGCCTCTTACGACATGCCTGGAAGGTCACAGTGTCACTATTCTTTATTCCCCACATAATGAGGCGCCGGTAACACACGGGAGATTTATTATTTACTGAAGTAATTATTTCAATACTTTGTTTTGTATGGCTTTTCTTTCGCCAAATTCAATCATATTGAATTGCGTCTCGATAGACGATTGATAGCTACCAATCATGAAAATTCAGTAGTTTGGTAAAATATTATTTTACGGACTTATGCCTGATCCCGTTTTGCAGAACAGCTTCTCTCGTGGCTGAATCTGCCAATTCAATATTGAATTGGAAAGACAGATTTGACAGCAGAATGAACTAGAACTAAATCACAGATGTATTTCTGGTGCCTGGCCTCGTCTTCTGAATTTGATATCAATGCTGTCTCAGTGTCTGGAATGTTAGTGTGCCATTTTTTTTTATTATTTTTGTTCTCCGTGTGCTACGATGTGCAGCCAGATCCTCATAGTTTCTTTCACTAATAGATAATTCACTCAAGGAAGCCCAGCAAACACCTTATATCATATGAGATGCAGTCATCTATACAGACGGATCCGTAATACGACACCAAAGGAGTGCATTTGCATTTACAGCACGCTTGGTAGAACAGTGAAGGAGGACAGTGGTGCATACGTTATGACCACGCGTAGCATGACAATGGAGGTGATGGCAGGGCATTCATCTGGTTAGGGTCACAAGATTACACCCACATCTGCATACTGAGTGATTCGATGAGCACGATAAGAAAAGTGGAGACAGGCTCTGTATGCATGCAATGGGAAGAGTCATTGCAGAAGTCAAAAATACGTAGCACCTTTGTCTATGTCCCTGGATGTGTGGGAGTACGGGGAAATGAAAGAGCGGACAGGGTGACTAGCTGTGCTGTTGTTGAAGACAGTCAACCAATGGATTGGCCGAATATTATCAATGCCCTCCGAGATATGGGAAGGGCATAAGACTTCGACAACTATGAGTCCACGTCACTCCTTCAGATGAAAGAAATGGGAGTTAAGATGGGCACAGCCAGAAAGGAGAAACTTAGTGGGCATGTAAGAAGACTTATCAACCAACACAGAATTGGAGTCGTCAGTCACTGGACACTGCAGGACTTGCTGAGGAGGAGATCTGAGCACCCATGGACATGTTTCGGAGTGCAATGATGATGACCAGCAAATAACTCACTATGAATGATAACAGAAACATTTCACATATTTGCTTTATATTTTTGCAGATAACTAAAGTAACCTGTCTGATCCTTTAGTTTTCTTGAGAGCCTTCAGAGCTCTAGCATGTTGAGTTATTCACATTTTTTCTCCATTCATTCTTGCTGTTTATTAGTAAAAGGTTTGATTTCCTTGTCCAGTCTTTGATATTTTCAATCCATAGTCTCAACTCTCACCCTCCTCATCTTTATTTCTGGTAAGATTGTTTTAACCAGACAGTTCTCTCAGAGAAAGATAGAATGAATTTTTAAAAAAAAATATAGATTTGTAGATGAGTCTGCAACAATTAGCTACCTGTTTTATTAGATTTTATTTGAATAAATAATATCACCATGTTTTCGTCACTTAAAAAAAAAAAAAAAACCAAAGACATTCCAAATTTAAAACACTTGCATTATGACAGAGAGAAATGATGAAGATAAAAAATACAATTGTAGAAGTTTCTTGCAAATGTATGTGCATCACAAGGTGTGATACTGACCACATCACCCAAAAATGTGCAGCATTCATGGAATAGTCACCAACACCATATTCCTTAAACTCCTAGCAAAGTGTAGGGGGAACCTTTTATCTAAACATATTTATTATCAGTTTTGATTGACATCCTGGGAGCTCAATGGCCAAAAGTTAAGATATCTACCTCTAGATTAAAAAGATCCCAAATTTTAATTCTGCCACAGGTGGTGAGATTTTTTTCTCTTTAGATTCAATGTTTCTTATGGCTTTACCACCCCTTGTCTCTTGGTAATGTGATTCAATGTCCAGCTTTATTGAATAACTGTGAAAAACTGGAAATCTTGTGTGCACTTTACAAATATTGATGAACCCAAGGCAGTTAAAAGTCTCAAAGAGTATGGCAAAAATTGCCATTGCTTAGAAAAAAAAAACTGTAGCAGTTAAAAAAAAATGTCCATGCAAAAAGTGATATGTTGAATACCAAAAGATGCAGATATGGTTTGCAGTAAACTAGTGACACATCAATCCACCTCCCTTTCATGAGTGAATACTAAATAATAAGCAGAACATGCTAATCACATACAGTTTATTCATTTGTTATTAGAAATGAGATGAAAGAAATCAATATGATTTCTCCACAGATTTGATTTAGCAGTGACATATAACAAGTTAATAAAATGCAATATATGAATGTTCTCGCAAGGTACAATTTCTGTTCTTTTTTTTTGTCTCTAGTCAATGTTTGTGAGACAGAAGCATGTGTTTCTACAGGTGAGTTTTGTAGTTTTTTTTTTTTTTTTTTTTTAAATCCTGCCAGATGATTTTTATTTATTAACATAAAAGCTTTTAAGTTTATTTAACTTAGCTTTGTGTTTTGTACAGATATGAACAAATAATGAGTAGAGTACTTAATTTATATTCACTGCATGATGCAGCTCAATGTTTATCTGCGTGCATGTTAGATCACATATAGATTAATTAATAAATTTGTTCTTACACACATGAACATCAAACAAAAAGAATGCAGATTTGTGTTTAAAAACAGACACACAAACACTCAGATTGTAGGGAGAAACTTTTATTTGTAAATCATGTAAACAGTATATTAATGATAACAAATTATTATCAGCTGCCAGAATACTGGATTCCCTGGATACAAGTACTGATCCTTGTGTTGACTTCTACCAGTTCGCCTGCGGTGGTTGGGTTAAGCAACAGATTCTTCCTCCACACAGGTCATCTTGAATTTTTATTTTCCACAGTTTGGTAGCAAAAAGGTATATGTGTACTGGTTAAAGATTCATTTCTAACTTTATACCCTGAGATTGATTAAGTCTAGAAAACTATCATTGATCTAATTGATGTCAATCTGGGAAGAGGCATCATTATATCCAGTAGTTTGCTTATAACACAAAAAAAAGAATAATTTCATGTTAGCAAATAGTGTAATGACATTGCCCTGTTTCTAGATACTGCAGACTACAGCTAACAGTTTTAGATTGGAAATATTCATATTATCAGTTGAACATGACTCATTTCATTTAACTGAAAATATAGGATTATTGGAACAAGTTAGTAATATCTTTTTTGATTATTTTGTGATGAATATTTCTTCTTCTGCGATCATGGCTCATTCAGACTAGGACTCCGGACTCTCTTAATTCTCTTCCAGGGATGTGGGTATGGGCCACATTGTCCTCCTCAGCCTGTGTACTGGGGACAATCCTGTAGAACTTTGTTGTCATGTTATCCAGGATACAGTGGCATTGACTGGTAGTTCCTATTTTGAGTTTGGTGAACATATGGTTTCTCATTCCATTGTGGCCAGTGCATAGACAAAGTATGATGACTTGATCCCTGCTTGATAGTTGGAGGTAATATCCCCCTCATTATACTTTGGATGTTCTTGTTTCTATTTTTGTGATACTGACCTTTGATGATGGATTTAGCTTCATCATAGTTGACCAGGTGGTTCTTTTGTGGTAATCTCCCTCCATCCTTAGCTAGTTTGTCTGTGCATTCTTTTCCTTGTATATTACAGTGTGATAATATCCACTTAATGACCACTCTCTGGAAGTTATTGCACAATTGGTCTAGGGTTATTCTAAGAACATCTAGCATGCTGTTCCTTGGGTTTTGTAGAGCTGTTAGGACTGACAGTGCATCTGTCAGTATCACCAATTTCTTGTGCATGTTATTTTTGTGTTGGATAGCTAGTTTTGCAGCATCTTCAAGTGCTTAAGTTTCTGCTTTATAGTTGTTTGAGAATTACCTAGTTGCTATTGACTTGGGGATCTCTTTCTGGTTATTCAGCCTCAAGAACACACCTCCTCCTCCATTTCTTGTGGCATTTGTAGCAGAGCCTTCAGTGTATATACGAGACCAAGAGTCCTGTGGGTAGTTGTTTATGTATTTTTATGCTATGTGCTTTCTCTCTATGTCTGTTTGGGTGCCTTTTTTATAATTCCTATTATGTCTTCCTTAAGTTTTGGTATTTTATATTTCCTGTGAGGAGACATATCAGATGGGCATATGGGTTTTGGCATTGTTTTGAGACTACTGGATTGCTAGTTGTAAATTCTTTGGAGATTGCTGTGAAGTTACTGCTCTTTAGTCCTTTTTTCTGAAACTGGTTATTCTTTGGTGTATGGGGTGGTTAGGGAGTCTTTTGTATTTCTCCACTTGTTGCATTACTTTAGTTTTCTGTTTATCTTTCAAAGGTTGTAAACCTGTTACTGTTTCTAGAGTTTCGATTGATGCAGATTTCATAGCACCAGTGATGATACGGGCAGCCTGGTTTTGTGTTCTGGTAATTTTGCTAAGCTGTGCTTTAGAAGCTGTAGCCCAGGATGTGACTCCATACTTAAGGACCCAGTCCATTCCTGCTAATCTCTTCATAATGTCCATTTGTTTTCTAGCTCTTTTGTTTGCTTTATCTATCTGATTTACCCATGACATGTTGCGATCCATGGTGACGCCAAGATATGTTGGGTTTTGGTCAATAGCAAATGTGTGGTCTTTCATTTTCAAATTTGCAGACAATGTGTTTCTTGATAGGCTGAAAATTGTGTATGTAGTTTTTTTTCATTAATGGGTAGCAGCTAGGTGTTCATCCATATTTCATGTTTTTCTAGGGCATCTTGCATTCTGGAGCTAGCCATTGACATAGATTCTTCCTGTACTCATATCACCAGGTCGTTTGCATACTTTGTTGAGTGTATACTGGGTGGAATGTCCTCTACGATGTTATTTATGAAGATTAGAAAAAGCAATGGAGATAGTGGTCCACTTTGTGATTCTGGTTTTCTTACTTATTGTTCTTAAATTTGTACCCTGGCCGCTCTGTCCTGTAGGTATTGAGATATCCAGTTTAATAAATGGCCTCAGATACCAAGTCTGAGAAGTTTGTTCATTAGTCATTGCTCTTCATACTCTATCAAAATCTTACTCCTTGTTAACCCATATTGTCAGTGTGTGTTTCTTTTCTTGTAGAGCATCCCCAATTTCCTGTGCGAAATAGGTAATCAGGTCTTCAGTTGATCTGTGCTGGCGGAAACCACTTTGTTGTCGCAGTAATAAATATAATTTTAAAATAGCCTAAAATATGTCTTTACAGGTCCACTCATTTGCATGATTCTATCTACAAACTAACTCATTTGTGTGGCAGTTTGTCGAGTCAGTGGCTATTTATCATATGAAAGTAAGCTCTGTTATGTAACTATATGCCATGAGCAAGCTAGTCAGGGCATTTAGTTATTAGCTTTGTGAAACTTAGACTAGTCACCAGGCTATTTATCATTGTCTTTGTCAGTGCACATTTACCTATTTGAACATCTATTTTTTAAAAAAATATTCTAGGCATTTCTTTCCATTAGTTTTTATAGATAAAAATGAAATCAATTGTGCAGTGACAAGAAAGGGTCTTTAACAGGATATGTAAATTAAGAAAACATGGATAAAGAATTGGAGAAAAAAATAATTGCATATTTGAAGTGAGTGTTGCTGGAAAAATGATTTCTAAACACGAAGGAAAAGAGTTTATTAGAGTTTGAAATGAGCATATTACACATGAGGGAAAAAGTGTTTTGAATAAGACAAGGTTCAAGTTGCTTATAAACTTTTAGTTATTTAGATGGTTAATGTAAAAAAAACAAAACATGTAACTATTTTTAGCACAGAATTTCCCAATTCTAATGCCTTATAAACATTGGAAGTAAAAGGATATTATAATGTAGACATCATGCAAGAATAACTCACTGTGGGCTTGTACAACTATGAAAAATGCCACTGATAAAAATAGTCAATGGATAGGCATGCTCTAATAGCTTTGATATAACTCTGCTAGCTAGTGATGCATTTTGTTAATTTTTAGAAGTGCAAAACAATTTACACAATTGCCATATCTTTTTTTCACAGATGGACATTGGCAACATTTTATAACGTGGATAAGCATATAGCATCAGCAAGAAGTAAGTCTTCATAGATTTTATAGCATTCATCTAATTTTTACATTGACAAACTAGTTAGTGTTTATAACAAATCCCCATTTTTTTTTAAAAAGAGTAAGCTAGGAAACTTAAATAATGCTCCTAAATGATACCAGCATCAGTGATACCCACTGTAAGCAATTACCTCCTAAACTCCAGCTTCAGACTAAAGATAGTAAGATGTCATTTTCCTGCCACACACTATTTGGAGTATTGGTTCTGTAGCTTTCTTTCAAACCAAGAAGACTGCTCCAAACTCAACAGGAGCTGAAATCAGACTCCTCATTTTCATTTAGTTTGAATTTTCTGTTTTGCATACACCAGCTTTATTTCTGTAATGAAGTCCCTTGGGACTGGATTTGCATGAATATCACTTTTGCCTATTTTTCACATCAGCAGCCACGTGCTTAGGTGTTTATCACTTTACAGGCAGAAAATCTCCAACTTCAGAGATACTCTCATTTTTTTGTCATTAGTTGATATTTTTTTACACATTTTTTCCTACCATTTATCCGGCCAGCAGCCATAAAATCTCATCATCATCATTGAGTGCCGTCTCCGCATTGAAAGTTGGCTACCATGGATCGCCATTCCACTTTATCTCTTTGATGGTGCAGATTGTCATAGGCTGACTTGTCCATCTTTTGATGTTAATCGTCCATGTTAGTCTTGGTCTGCCTCTGTTACCTTGTATTTTCCCTTCCAATATTACTTTTAGTAGGCTGTCGGTGTCTTTTAACATGACCTAAAAATTTCATTTGTCTAGTTCTACTAATTATGTTTAGTAGTTCTCTTTTCATTTTTAGTTGTTTTAAAACTTTGTTTGTTTTCTTTTCTTTCCTTCCAAATTCTACCTACTCTTTTATAAATCCACATTTAAAAGGTTTAAATCTTCTGTTCTGTTTTCTTATCTAATGTCTATGTTTCTGCACCATACAGGAATACTGAGAAGATGTAACATTTTGCTATTCTTAGTTTTATCTATCTATCTATCTATCTATTGTCCTTTCGAGCCCAAGACGGCACATAGGGCAGAACCACAATCTCAAAAACAGAAACCTTGCATGCCAAAGTGGCACATATTGCAGAGATCACTGCTCTAAAATATATGGCGCTGTTTCCATAACAATACTTTTTACAATGACAGCTTGTCAAGCCATCGATCAACCTCCTTAGTCGCCTCCTACGACATGCCTAGAAGGTCACAGTGTCACTATTCTTTACTTCCCTCATAATGAGGTCCCGGTAACACACAGGAAATGTGTAAATGGCACTTAGTTTTAGCCCTGGTGTTATTTGTTTTGATGTTAGTATACTTTTCATGGCATTTAAATTACTTTTTGCCATACCTATTCTAGAATTTCTCTCCATGGCTTTCTTTGGAATGTTACGTGATGAGGCTCCAATCTCTTTCATGGTGCCATATTCATCTTTCATGTCCTGAATATGCCTCATGTGTACCACACACTTTGCTGTTTTCGCTTTCGGGGCCATTGATCATTTCTGATTCTTCCGGCCTATTCACCGTCACAGACTTTTTACATTTGGGTTGGACATACCCGCCCGTTGCCATTGTTGTCGAACTATGTGATTGCCTGTCGAACACACGACACAAAGAAGAATAAATCATATTCCACTTAAATATAATCTTTTTAGTTTTTAGTTTCCATCTGCCAAGGCTACTTTAAGGTGTACCGAATGCACATTAGACCTCCCATTTTGTTGCTGCTATCTGAAAGAGCTGGACATCAGATTTCACTACCCAGAGACCAGGGGAGGATAAAGCATGAATTAGATTTTTGAAAAATTCCCATGGAGATCAAACCTGGGGCCTTTTCGTCCTCAGGCTGACATTTTACCTCTAGACCACTCAGTCTAGTTTGCATATTCTTTTCTTTTATTTCATTTGACCATAAAATCCACAGCACACTTTTAATGTGAAGTATGAATCTGCTTGTGGTTATGGAGTGGATCATCTGAATGTTTGTTGGTGACAAAAAAGAGGAATTATTTGGGGGTCTCACCAGACATCTTAAAGACACTGACTTTACAGATGATGTTGGATTGCTTGCCCACAGCCACCAAGACATACAAGAGAAAACAGACAGAATAGATCAGTTTGCTAAAACAGTAGGACTGAAAATAAATGCAGATAAAACTAAAATTATGAGGATAAATGCCAAAAGTACAAAGAAGGTTACTTTAAGAGGAATTGGACTAGAAGTGAATCACTTTAAATACCTGGGAAACTATATTTCATCAAACAGCGACATTAAGAAAGAGATAACTACACAAACAGGCATGTCGGCTCAGGCATTCAATAAACCTAGAAACATTTGGCGTTCAACCAGTCTCCATCTCAGTACCAAGTTTAGAATTTACAAGTAAAATGTGTGATCCATACTTCTATATGCAGCAGAAATGTGGAGAATGAACCTTAAGATAGCAACTCGACCAAGAGGATTTGAAAGTCGCTGTCTTAAGAAGATTCTAAACATCCGATGGGATCAACACATTATGAACAAAGAAGTTGTCAGAAGTTCAGACATTAACAACATCAATCAAGAAGTGAAAATAAGACATTGGAAATGGCTAGGCCACATTCTGTGAATGGAACAAACCAGGCTTTCGCACCTAGTATTAATATGAGCACATCCTGGCAAATGAAGAAACAGATCATTGGGGACATGGTGACGAACCATACATGATAAAATGAAAGAGGCTGGAAGGTCCTGGCAAGAGTTGTCCATACTTGCTCCAGACCAGATTGTGTGGAGATCTCTTGTGACTGCTCTATGCTCAGACCAGAGTTAAGAGGATTAAGAAGAAGATGGATCTACTTCATCACTGTTTGTTCCTGAAGTTCTACTTGTTTATTTGCAAAATTTGAGTTGTACAGTAAACAATGGTTGTCAAGAAAACAAAGTTATATAACCTTCTCATGTTGAGGTAGATTTGTTCACTTTTTCTTAATTAGTCAAAAGTACAAAGCTCTCCATCATCAGAGTAACCTTACTTTTACAAAGACCTGTTAAATAGAATACCTTTTAAAGAACTACAAAATAGCTCTAGATACCATTACATGACATTGGGCCAAAGGGTGTCAATTCATAGGTCCCTGGATCCTTAACAACATAATTAGCCTAAAGCATGTTTCTGGTGTTTCCAAGATGGTATTACGTTTATGTTCCAGTTTGCTACAAAAGTGGTCTAGGAAGCATAGACCAGCATAAATTAAATAATTGAACAAATAACACTCATAAAAAAATACACATTACAATGGATACAAAAAAGCAATATGCAGCTCAATATTTCTGTCAGTGTTGTGTTACTAGTGACAATCGTGAATATTTATAGCAAGTCAAAAAGAATGATCACAATACCGAAATGAGATGCCTTCATAATATATCTAATGTGACAATAACAAACAAAACTAAATATTAAGAAATTGGGAAAGAAGTAAGAGTAAAACTAGTTCCAAGCTACATCCAGAAACAACAAATTAAATGGTTTTGACATGAAACATGGTGACTGGTAAACAGCATCCCACAGCAAACATTAACAAGGAGTAATAACAGAAGAGGTATAATAAAAATTCTCAAGAAATGGACAAGTGAAATATCTGGGACTACTCACACATGAGAGGTAAACAAAAGAGCTGTTTCAAGAACATTCCATTTTTCCTCAATGCTGAAAGGCAAAGAGGGCAGAACACAAGAATAAGTTGTTAATTTTGTGCTGCATATATTTTTTTTATTACCTGTCTTTATTTGAAAAGGGAATTTTACAAGCTTTATATCTGAAAACTGTATCCTGGTTATCTCAGGCTCACATGTTTCTATCTATCTATTGACCTTTCGAGCCGTAACCGGCCCATAGGGCGTAGACCAAGATACACCTTCTCCTATATGAATTTTTGTTCTAGCAGTTTTCTTTTAAAGATATTTATCAAATCTCGCCATCTGTCTCTGTTCTGTGCAAGCAGTTCTATCTCATTGAGGGAGCCGATTCCTGCTGCTCTTGCCTCTCTCATCAATGTTCTTCTCAGTGTCTCCCTGGGTCTTCCTCTTTTTCTTTTACCTGTTGTTTCCCATATGAGGGCTTGCTTTGCTATTCGATTATTATCTCTTCTCATCACATGTCCAACGTATGACCATCGTCTTTTCTTTATTACTGAAGATATTAGTGGTTGATTGGCGATTTCTCTAATTTCCTCGTTTGTTTTGAATTCGTTCCATTCTATACCAAGTATTTTCCTTAGACATTTATTTTCGAATGCGTTCAACTTTGTTTCTATATCTCTTGTTGTTTTCCAGCTTTCACACGCATACACATGTTTCTGCTACTATATTAATTGATGTATCATTGTAGAGGTCTTATCATCTTAATGTTTTGTATATTTTTTTCATTTTAATTGTCAGATCTGCTTGCAGAAGAACCTAAGTCTTCTGATCTAACTTCAGTCAGAAAGGCTAAGGATCTGTATGTATCATGTGTTCAACACAGTGAGTGAAAGTATTTGTTCTGTGCAAACTTAATTCTTATAGCAAAAGATATTTTCATGAGAAACTCATTAATACTTTTTTTTACCACAGAAAAATAATCAGTTAATAGAAAAAAAAAAGAGCTTCATAACGCCAAGAATATGATGTTAGTGTCCTTATTTGTTTAGACCTTTGGCAGATTGTTTTTTGGGTAGAGGGGTTGGTCCTGTTCACTAACCTCTAAGTTAATAAGCTTCAGTGCACTCAGGTTTCATGACAATAAATTATAATTCTGTCCAGTCACTCTTTTTTTCCCCCCACATAATCTATTTATGACTAAACTGTAAGAAAGTTTTGACTGGGCACACAGTTTGCCAGTGCTCACAACTTAACAGAGGTATCAGTGAAGACATTCAAAGCCTCTTCCTCTTGGATAACTCATTCAGACTAGGATCTCCGATTCTCTGACAAAGTCTTTTGTCAGGAGAGACACTGGAATTGGATGCAGTAATCATTTTCTTGCTTATGTTCAATTTATGGCCTGAAATTCGAACATATGGCGCCATGGTTACTGGTGATGTTACATTATCTGTTCTGATGTCAGCCGTCAATCCATCATCCGAGTTATATGTTTGACTTCCTCTTAACATCATTAACTGCCTATACCGTATTACTAAATCCATGTATCCGTGTATACCATACCGTGTTACTAAAGTTTGTTTGATGTCTCGTCGACATCCAAAGAAATCTACCCCATCATAAGAAAAAAAAGGAATTTATTGAAAATTGGTAAAATTTATAATTAAAAAAACAGTTGTACTTTTACAAAACTTTCGAAGGAGATGTTGTGCTTAAAAAAAAATCCAACATAAAAAAAAACAAATCACACACTCAAGTGTCACCAGAAGCAATAATTAAGAAGGTGTAAGAAGGGTGAAATGGTTGCCCTCAGCAAACTGTTGAATTCCAAGAGTTTGTATTTTGAATTCATAAATTTTACGAAGGTGTTGTAATCTAGCGTTAATGAGCTACTATTTACAGATTATGAGGTACTAATGCATGGAAAGATGGAAGACCTATAAGAACACTTACACTTAAATAGACTTAATATAACAGCCACTCAATACAACATGAAAATCATAAACAAAACAGAAGTCATGAATATTGGAAAAGAGAAATAGAACATCAACCTAACGATACATGAAAAAAAATTAAAACAGGTGAAAGAATTTAAATATCTAGGAAGTCTAGTGATAAATAATAATTCACAAGCAGCAGAAATAGACTAAAGATGCAACAAAGCTTGTCAAATCATCGGATAACAATCACCTCTATTGTCCAACAAGGAATTAACTCTAGAGGCAAAATGAACACTCTACAATACAATCTTCATTCCAACATTGTGCTACTAGTGTCAGACTTGGAACCTAGGCTCAAGAACAATAAGAAAAATATCACTATCGAGTGATATGTGTTAGATGAATGACAGGAAACAATTTTTTGATTAAAAAAAAATATGAGTACCTCCAAAGTTGGAGTTATCTACCTGTGCGGCGAGGGATCCCTGTACACAACGACTGCCAGGGAAAAATGGATTAACAAGCAAAATTTAGTTTCAAGTCTCTAGAGATTTTGCCAGAGGTGAAAGCTGATGAACACAAAACAGGGGAGCAGAAGCGCCTGTGACCTGTGGTCACAATAGCAGGGTCAGTGCACTATCCGCTGACCAAGACCTAGCAGTTCTACCTCCTCGTGGTCTCCTCTGGTAACAGTCTGCGTCAAAATAGGCTGGCTAACAGAAGCTAGGATCGCCGTGTTCCCTGTAGTGGTGGCTGTTGCAGATATAGAAGACCCAGTATTGCAGGACCTCTGGGCTGGACTAATAGTTTCCCAGCATAGCCTGGGACAGACGAACTCCAACTTCTCCAGTAAGAGCCGGGAATGTCAAGAAAGCCATTACAACCTGCAACATTAATGAGTCAAAGGGCACCCTGCACGCATCAACTCGTGGCATTACGTCAACTCAACGAACACAAAACAAACAAGGAAACAGACTCTCTCCAAAATATGAGAACATTAAAGCTTTCTACCCAGACTTAGTCTGTTGTGTCAAAACAGAAGCTGGCAGCTCTAACAGGTTCCCAGAAGAGAATGGAGTGAACACAAAGTTACTTGTGTTATTGGGGTTGCCAATTTATCGAATCATATGATATGCATAGGCGACAAATAATTAGGCTTCAAATGGACAAACAATAAAATCTTAGAAGACCCTGATTTTGCATATGATCTGACTCACTCTCTAGAGTTCAACATACTCAGATGTCCCAAGAAAAGATAAAATAATTCCATCTCTTTGTAGGGCAAAGAGATCTCCAGATCAACATGGAAAAAAATACTTATAGATTTTACCTCCCCAGCCTTTGAGATACAACATAATAAAGAACACCTACAAAATATTACCCACTTCATCTACCTAGGGAGCAAAATATCTTCAGATTGAAACATAACAACTGAAATTATGATCCATATCATGGTGTCATCATGTGCCTTTAACAATCCTATTTGGAGTTTTAAAAAAGTACTTATCAACCACACTAAACTCAAGACTGTTCAAATCTTATGTGATACCCATGTTAACATCATTGCAAAAACTATAATCCACTCAAACGTTAGAAAATGGACTAATTGCTTTTGAAATATCCCCAAAGACTCTTAAACATAAATTGAGGAGACTTTGCACCAAATGAAACTATAAGAGAGGGAACCAAATAAAAATACTTAAAATACATACAGAGAAGATGCTGGAAGTACAATGGCCACGTGCTTAGAATTGACAAAAGAAGACTCATGTGCCAGGTCTTTACGTGGACACCAGGTGTAAATGAAAACAAAGAAGAGCAAAAGAAACTCTAAGAAGAACAATTAATAGAGAGGACTCAACTATGGGCTAAACAACAAAACAGGACTTGCAAGATCTATCTTTAAATCATGAAGAGTTATGATTTCTGTCCCTTATTTCTGCTGTCTTTTGCCTGAGGCGAACTATGTTCAGAAGTAAGTACAAGTGAGAAATGGTCATAATAAAGAACTCAAATACAAAAATGCAAGAAATTAACACATTTTTGCTATGAACCTTCCTTATCAATATAAAGGTATTCATAGTCGGGTGCTTTTTACAGACAAATTTGTTCTTGTGTTTAATATTTTTCATTTCTCTGAATACTGTTTTGCCTGAAATATTGCATACCTTTTTCTGTAGTGTCTCCTTTACTTGAAGTTTTACAGTCGTTATTTTGAACATTTGGATTTGCTTAGTGTTGCATTATTCTCTTTTTATTTAAATAGAAGTTTCTCTCAGATATATACATCACTTTACTTATTTAATATTTATATGACAAACTTTTTCATTTGCTAAATGCACTGCAATATGGACCATTCCTTGTAGAACTTATAGCTTTTTGCTATTTTTTTTACAGTTCCATGTATAGACTACATTGTTTTTAATAAGTCTAGCTGATACTTCTAATATTTCCTTTGTTGGCTCATGTTTTAAATGTAAAGAGAGAGCAGATCAGGTGCTGCACATTCTCACTATATTCCTGTTTGATCTCCAATTAGTGAAGCCTTATATGGTGAAATAATTGTCACTTACATGTGACAGGTATCATGGGACCCAGCTTTTATTTTCTATTGCTGTTGGCAGAATTGTTGTTTCTACAGCAACTGGAACTAAAGATGACGAATCACTAATTGAGGCTATCAGCAGCAGGTTTGGAACTTGGCCCTTGACAGTTAATGATTGGGATGATTCAGACTTTGACCTGGAAGGTTTTCTTATTAAAGCCATTCATCTTGGTGTTCATCCTCTGATACATCTTAAGGTGGGGATAACCTCAACACCCAGTGAAACAGGCAAGATTGTGAATAAACACATGCTGTTAGTGAGTACTTCTTGTTATAATCGACTGATCAATGATTTTGATTGTCTTTTTGTTCTTAAGTGATAAGATTAAGCATCATCATTCTTCTAGTGCCTTTAAGCATCACAAAGGGCTTGCAATGTACCTTGTCATAAATCCTTATCCTGGGTGAACTTTTCAATCTCATTAAAGTAGTTGATGCTTGCTGTCCTTGCATGCCCTTGTTTGTCTTATCAATGGTCTTATTTATCTCTAAAATTTTATCTCTTTCTTTTTCCTGTTGTTTCCAATTTGAGAGCTTGCTTAATTAATTATCTTATTTCTTCTCGTCACATGACCAACAGCCCACTTTTTTTTCTTTCTTGATTATAGATGAAACTGTCAGTTGTATGACAATGTTTTTTTTGTTCTAGTCTTGAACTAATTCAATTGTATATAAAGTATTTTCCTTAGACATTTGTTTTCAAATGCATCAAGTTTGTCTTCTATTTCTTTCATTTTTTCCAGCTATCACATACATAAATATGAGTATATAGAATGGTAATTGCTGTCTTTGTTATTCTGTGTTGGATTTCTGTTTTTGTTTCCTTCTCGATCTATGCAATTTCAGTGATATAAATATGTTAAATAAGTGGTCTGTTTCTTCTGTTGATTTTCCTTCCCATTATACTATTTCTTCCTGAATAATTAGGTTTTTCTTTACTCTTATCTTTTCTTTGTTGATCTCAAGTCCTGTTCTGATTGCCATTGAAGACAGCATGTTTTTTTCTTGTAAAATTAAAAAAGATCTACAGTCAAGGATCTGTATTGAAAAAGAAATGAAATTGAAACATGTGAGAGATTTCAAGCATTTAAGAAATACTGTATCATTGAATGGAAAAATATACAAAAGATGGATGTATTGGACTGAGAGATGTCCATATTGTGGCTATGTTACAAACTAGCAATTCAACACATTTATGCTAACTTAACTTTCTTTAAAAGGTGGACAATGAAAAGGAGCAATCATTGGGTAAACATAGAAGTATGGGAAAATAGAGGTTTAAATAAGGAATAGGTGCAAGAAAGCAAACAAAAGAATTAAAAAATAAGACCAATATTAATTAAAATAAATAAGACTGTTGATTCAGATTTTTAAATTAATTATTAAAAACTCTATAGTATCAGCTTTACTGAAACTTTGCATTTATATGCATTTCTTTGCCTTGACCCCTTACTAGTATATTGTTATCTATTTATGCACTAATGTTTCTCAACATCAGCTAAATAAGCCAGACTTTGGGTTACCTGTTGAGTCATTTGTGGATGCAGCAGAGAATGACTTGACTCTCAAGATTTATGCTCAAAAAATAGTTTTAGACGCAGAAAGATTTGGTATAGAGAACTATGAAACAGCTAGATGGGATGCAGATGAAATTGTTGAAGTTGAAAAGACTATAGCTAAGGTATGTTATTAGATGTATTTTTTACCAGAACAACAGATTACTTATACACATAATCATATTTGGTTTGTTACATTTGTAAATAATTATGTAACATTTTCTTCACATGCAATATGATTTTGTTACACATTTTCCAACCTTCTCTTTATGTTTGCTTTTGACTCTATTATGATAACTAGTATATAGGCGTTATTTCTTTGTTTTCTTTGCCATTTTCGGTTTGCTGTTATTTACCAACTGGTAATACACAAGACCTGGCACATTTAATGTTCATATTTTCTGGCTTTGAAGCAATGCTTTGTTAAACTCAAATTTGCTCTTTATACTCTGTTATCTCAGGTCTTTTCTTTATTTATTCATTCATTTAATTAATTGCGGTTTTCTTTTGGTTAATTATCCACTAACATTTTTATTTTAAGTTTAGTTTAGTCACCAGATTATCGTCATCAAACAAATCTATAAGTGCTCAGATCACCTACTCAGTTAACTCTTAATGTCTATGTTTGTGCTACCCAGTTTTTAGTGTTTTGCCATAATTTTTTCTTCTTGAAAAATACTTCTTTCACTAAATCTTTCATATTTTCACTATAACAAGTCATATACATATATATTAAGCATCAAATTGAAGGGAAAAGGACACAGATTCATAATCAGAAACAATATTTAAAAAAAAATTTTGAAGGATAAGATTTTAAGCAATTAAGAATCAAAATTTGTGTTAAAAAAAAATTATATAAAAATTAAGATCACTATTACATTGAAAGTTCTCAGAGCATAATTCCTAGCTTTTTCTGCTGTTAATAATAATTCACGTTTAGGAGCGACAGATACTTCACTGCTGCTGGCCATTTTTCACTTATAACACGATTCAGCTGATTGAAGACTTTAGAAAACAACACAAATTTTGACGATTTTGTGAACAAATTAAGCTCACGTTGATCAACCAAAGCATGCCTAAAGACAGGAAATTCTATTAGAGTTATATCCCTTGCAGATGTGGTAGCTTAAAATGTGTAGTATTTACTATAACGAAACAAAATGGAAGTAACCATGTCAGCATCCGCTTGGCAAAATGTAAGTAAGCAACCATGACAGCATTCCCACGGACATAAAGAATTAATCCTGCAGTGTTGAATGAGTGAGAAATACAAGTCCTCTCCTGTTCCTGTTGCAGCTCTCCTGAATATTTAGACCATTTCTGTCTTGACTCAAAGATCCAGCAGTTGCACCAACGCTGCAGATTAATCACAAACATCATTGGAATCTTCATCTTACCTTCCTTATTTTAGAGCATTGGTGATATAGATCTGTTCATCGGAAAACCATACATTCCACGATGGCAGTGTATGTCGCCAATAGATGTACCCACAATGCTTGATTCATCTAAAAGACTGCAGTCAGGTGCATGAACACCATAGTGCCAACACAGAATCCCTAAAGTGGAATCTTTAGTTGACTTGGCACAACAGTCCACATGAGAGAGCTGGAAGTATAACTTTAGTTCTATATTTAATCTGCTGTCCTTTAGTTAAAAATCATCATCAAATATGCTTTCTGGCGTAGATGATAATATCTCAGTTGTTTATCAGTTCTCTTGCTGATTGTTACAAAACTATTCTCTTAAACTGTCTTGTATCCTTAAACATCGATGAAAGGGTTAAACACCCAGGAATGTGTTGTAAGATATTTATTCCTAACTTCAAGTAGAAAAGTCTGATGAGAATGTTCAACTCCAGAGGATATTCTATTGAAGTAACGTGCATTATTATCATATACTAATATCAGTTAGGGGGAAATGCCATTACCAGGTGTATGTTGCCATGATAATGATTCTCTTGTGTAGATGTTGACTTTGGCTGGATGTGCATACCATCTTCATTTCTGACTTCTATCTTAGCACTCTAGATTTGCAATCAGTTCATTGGCATGAATATCTTGGCAACTAGGGTTGGATATCACTCCTTGGCTGGCATTATGTTGGAGTCATAGTCAACCCTCTTTGGTTCAAGAACTTTGAGACTTAATTTTTAATATCAATGCAACATGGTTGAAGAAATAAGGAAAGTAAGTGAAGAAGCAACTCCATTGATAAGTATTTAAGGGTCTGGCAAATATAACAAACTTTAATTAACCAGCCCTTGGTTTAATAACATGTTCTAAAATGTCAAATAGTCACAACAATAGTACTTGCTATATCACACTCACACATCAACAGTTCCTTGAATCTCTTTGTAGTAGTTGTGTAACTAATCTACCCATTTCTCTAATTCCTAGCTACTAGAGCTTCACATGGGTGCTCTGCCTATGCTACAAATTTCACCAGTTCTTTCTGACCTGCTATTCAGTGTCTATTCTATCTACATGTTAACTATCTCTTGTATTCTCTCAAACTGTTCATACAACCTTCTCCTTTGCTCCTCAAACCTTGAATCACTCCATCTACCATTTTCTACCCAACATCCTTTGTTCAGTTCACCACCATAAAGCTCTTGTGTTGTAAATCATTTTCAGCTTCCTTGAATCAATCATTGGACAACTAGTCTGAGGATTAATCACTGTAGTATCCTTGAATTATTGGATCTAACCATTCCCAATTTATCTTTTCTACATTTCTTTTGGGTTATGGTTTTCTTAGACCAGATTCACTAAACATCATTCCAATTTTATATCCCAGCTCATTTATTCAATATTGTTTCAATTATTCTGACTTTTTTTGGGTTTATGTCTTCAGTATGTGTTTTATGTGGACCTCTTTTTTAGAGTAACTTCTTAGAGTAGTTAATCCGGTATGAAAATGATACCACCCCCCTGATCTCACCATCCCTGAAGCAAATAAAAACCCCCAGCCCCCTCGAGTTTGGGGTGGACCTAAAATCCTTTTTTTCGATCGTTTTGATATCGGACGGTGTCCAGAAACCCTACCGGGACCCCTTAAGTTTGGGTTACCCAAACTCGAGGGGGGCTGGGGGTTTTAATTTGCTTCAGGGATGGTGAGCTCAGGGGGGGTAGTATCATTTTCATACCGGATTAACTACTCAGGAAAAAACAGTTAGAGAGTGTAGCTCTATAGATATATGATATGGCGCCAGGCAAAAATCATTGTGCGTGGCTAGTGTGGGGATCTACTACAACCTGTGGGAAGACGTGCAGGGGTTCGTACTGCTGGATTCATAATGATAGAATACGGAAAGGTGGTGGAACAACACCATGTATTGGCTGCGGCGTGGGCGTCTCAAACAAGCTTAGTCTCTGTGTAAGATGTGGGTACCATAACGCACACACCAGAGAAAGCAAGGCACGCACGAGAGCCTTTCACAAGGAGTTTACACGCCTAGCGCGGATCGAAATTTCCTATTAGAGAAATGAGGGCTAGTGTATATAGAGTTGCGACATGCCTACTGTTAAGCAGTTGCGAAGAGGGGCTGTAACACGGACGTGCACTCTTTGTGGTGTTGGGGTCATAACCAACTATCGACTTTGCCGATGTTATAGAGGCCTATTGATTCCCATGGAGCCTCTTGATACCTCTCTTCAAGATTTGACAATATTTAGAATCATGCGCACTCGATTGTTGGGAAGGGGGTTACCATTGGATGAGCTCCCACGACTTTTGCAATATGAGATTTTGAGACGTGAACATAAACTCCGCTTCGATGATGTGGTGGAAGAATTACATACAGCCCTCTACGATACAAATGAGTGGAGGAAGCTTTATTCTGTAGATTCATGTATTCTTCCGAGCGCGCTAGCTAAATATTGTAGGAGGATGTCTAGATATGATAGGGGGCTGGACACCGATTCAGAGGATGAAGATTGGATTGAGACTTCATATTATAGAGGTCCACAGCTAGCACCTCATCCTTGGGATCTTGTGTATTACTGATGGAATTGCATGATAACGAGCACACACACTCTGCATCTGTATGTTAGACAGACATGTAGACCGTAGTGTTCCAATATGCCTACAGGATATAACATGGGTAGAGTACCACTTTTGAGAGGAGCTAAAAGTGCGGCACGCATACGCCTTCTTCTTCAAAATGGATATGATGTATTAGAAAAAAAAAGCAAGCTGATGGCTCTTCTATAGTTTTCAGACGTCGCGCACCCTCGAACCGTTTACCAGAGTATAGAATTCATAAAGATTAGCCAGTAGCAGTCCTGCGGACGGCAGGCGCGATAATTAGCCTCGCGCGGCGAAAGCAAATGATCAACACATGACAGTCATACGCTCCATCACATGATCCATGTAAAAATAGAAAATTATGTAACGTGACAGGGGTTTAAAAGGAAAACCGTGAGCGAAAAATCGTTTGTGACAACCGTGACAAGAGTGTCACGGTTGTTCTGTTTGTCGCATTTTTTTCGAGCTGAAAATTGTTATCACAGTTGACAAGATGAGCAGCCGAGGACATGCATGTGACTGTTAAGTGGCTCACTTAACGGGGGAATTCAGTTAATCTGCGGAAAAGCCGCCCGAAACATAGCACTTTTGACTTCCTTGATAATATTTTTGGAGGAGGCGTACGCTTATTTTTTTCCCTGAATCGTTATTTTGTCTATCCCGTGCTCTATGTGATAGCCGCATGCCTCTGCGTCTTTAAGAATTAGATTCATGAGCTCTGCTTCTCCCCTCCCCTGCGGTAGCCCAAACTCGATTGAATCACGACTATAGGGTTGGATATGTAATTCGAGAGACCCCGTTTTTGTGCGGCGCACGAGCTCATTCATAGCTAGAACTATAAGGTTGGCGGTATACTCAAACCTGAAATCATTGTCGTATTTTTGAAGCTGCTCTCTGATACTCAGCGGCATGCCGTAACATAGATAACCACGACGCAAGTATGTTCGCCAGCTGAGCCACCTGCCGGCGAGCCTCCATATCCCTGGTACTGACATTAGCTCGCTAAGATAGAATAGCCACCCGGACGTATGTTTTGTGTCCGGCAATTCAGTTGCTATGTTACATGATGGATCCATATTGGTGTATGTGGTACCGATACGTCGATGCGTTACATACAGTATTCATATCTGTTCAAATGATAGCTCATAATTTTCTAACCATCGGAAATGTTAGCTCACACGTTATCTCGTGTCAAGTGCAGCTGTTATTTTTTTTTGTGGTAGTAAAAAGAGAACCGTGTGTGTAAGAGAAATATAATTAATAACTGTAGGGAGGAGGCGCTGTAGGAATCACACGCTCGTCAGAGGCGTAGCCACAGGAAATATCTCTCCAGCTGAAGAAACATTTTATGAAGACTTGAAACTGGCCATGTGCTTGGCAATTTCGGTTCGGATTTCTTGCTTTATTTTCTCCTCCGACAACTCTTCCTCGTCCAATTTTTTTCCGCCAGGGGCGCGCACTTCTTTTTTCATCTGCAGGTACTTATCAAATTCTGTAAGAACCATTTTAAATTCCACATCGGAGATACTCCCGTCTTCTAGGGCAGTGGATACGATGCCGGTGATGCTGTTTAGTTTACTTTCAGCCAAAACACGAATCTCATCGTGTTTCTTAGCCTTCAGATTCAGCTGGCGAGCTACCAGCTTACTGACTGCCCCGAAGGTGCCACAAGCTAGGGCCCCAATCTCTAGTCCTAGAGCTACAGGAGCCATGATAACGGTTGAAAGAAGCGCAATACCGCCAACGCCCATCCCAGCTGTGACTGTAAACAGTGCCGTATCAATACCGTCTAGACTATTAGCACCGCGCCGATATTTCTTGTATAGGGACGTCCGTTTATCTCTCTCGTCCTCCAAACATTTTCGCAGGCGGACAACCTCTTGAATGCGGTAGGACTGGTCGACAGGCCGATCAACTGACGCGTCTAGTGTGGGATACATAGACAGGCAGAACAGGTATATAAAGCTTTATGCAGAACTTTTTATCTGTTTAATTAGGTGCTCAATAACGCGATCACTTACCGGGGACAGGCTAAAAAGTAGCCGTTTAAAGTAAAACGTCAATCCACTGAATATAAATTCAAGGGATATTTTTTCAAACACCGTGTTTGCTTCCAAATCGCTAACATTCGTTGAGAGGTCTGCCTTCCCCTCCCCAATTTTTATAACCAAACCCGTCATTTCGGGGCGTTTCCACTTGATTGACACCCCAGGTAAAATCTCCATCGGGGTGCTGGGGAGCATACTGCCCGTCTCAATTTCTAGATATATCACGGACCCCTTTGGGGGTTTTCTTAAGATTTCTAGGTCTCTGGGAAACGTTGTTTGAGCCTGTAACTTCGCAACGTTAACTCCCTTCGGACCCAGGTAGTAAGAATTAACGTGCCCATTGAGGGTCGTCGGCTCTGCGCCGGACGGGCGATAGCCGAGAAACATGCTGCCAGCGTTCATTAGCCATACCACTTTTGTAATACCACCCTCGGCCGGACTTTGCAAATCTATATAGCGCATGGCTAGGTCCAGCCTGAGCTCCCAATTGGGTTCAAAACCACTTGTATGACTTTCTATGGCGGCCCGCCGATAAAGGCCTCCTTTGGCTAACTCCATCCCATAAATCACCCCCGCGCCCCCCGGATCATCGAATCCTCGAACATCTCCGAGGTTGGCGAAGCAATTCCTCGTGGCCCAGACCTTAGGTCTGTGCTCATTGCTTGAACCTTGCAAGAACTTGTCTACTGGCATAGTAGTAATACTGGCATATTCGATATTATAAACTAATATATTTGTTGAATTGACCCGAACTACTGCAGTTTCTCAATGAGGAGAGTTGCCTTTATATTAAGGGTAATACTGATGGTTGTGCGCACAGATGATATCGATAATTGTAAAGACGAGGGTTGTGATATCACACACACTCCCGAGGTGTTGAAATGGATGTAGTCTGTTATCGTATGTTGTAACACTAACGCAGGGGGAGGGCCTATATGCAGCGAGATGTCAATCGACTCGCGGTTACTCCCATTGCGCAGTCCTACCAACTGAATCTTATAGACCCCAGGCGCTCTTATGGAAAGGATTGCTTTTCTGTCGCCTTCGTTACGCGGATCCTGTGTAAGCTGAGGGTCCCCAATCGGGGTGATCGATAAGGTCCTAGATAACGTCCATTGCAAGGAAATCTCATATATATCGTAGCGTTGCCCCAAGGCTCTCACGAGCTCATCTTTTATGGTGTCCTCAACATATGCCTTAGTGGCCGCGTCTTGGGGTGCTTCGGGGTCGGCGAGCTCGGATATTTTGTGATGACCCCACTTAATGTCGTGGGTTGGTGCTTTTGATCCATCCAGCTGTAGGACTTTAGCGTTTAATATATCCATTGTGGATATAACGAGGGCGTCAACGTATTTTTTGGTTGCCGCGCTTTGATCTGTTTGTGGATCAGCAAGACCCGCAATTTCGTTGCCACCCATATGGAGAGCACCGCTCATACTTCCTCCGGATAGAGGCAGGACATCACGTGCGTCAACATACTCTTTAGTAGCCGCATCGCTAGCCTCTAAAGGGTTCCCTACGTCTTTCAGCTGGAAGCCCCCCAATGATAGGTCACCAAGCATAGTATCGCCAGCCCTATGTACGAGGCCGACTGGGCTGCCCCACGAGGCCGCCGCCGCTCCACAGCCGGTGCTATGTCCCATATAAAACTTATCCACAGGCATCACACTCTCTGTTTAGCTATGTGTAAGATCACATTTTTAAAAGCATTTCCAGCTGCGAGTTCACACAACACTCGAAGACATAGGTGGCCGCAGATAACCTCTTCGGGTCTCTGCAGTTGGAACGTCTGTGTCTGTATAGGAAGACCCTCGCTGCGCGAAGCTTTTACCCGTCCGGAGGCGCTGCGCGAAGCTTTTACCCGTCCGGAGGACAGATATTCCACGAGTTCCTTGGGGGGATCCAGCCCAAAACTATCGAAATAACAAATCGTACGGCCATCTTTGTAATACGCCACCCAGTGGGTGCCCCCACCACTGCTGGAGTCGAGATTAACTATGCCGCATTCTTTCTGAGAAATCTTGTTAGGCAGGGTGTTTCGCGAAAACACGCCACGAAAGTGGGGGATGGTACGGCCGGCCTTTTCAATATCAAAATTGCTCAGGGGTTCTACTTTTTTTGGGGCGCCAAGTAGAGCCCTGACCCCTTACATTTAGGGCACATGCCGCGCCCCGTGCTCGCCGATGGGGCCAGAAACAACCCCGCACCAGCAAGCTGTTTCTCAACCTCACGATTGTGGCGTTCGGCCTCAGCCTGGGCTCGAGCACTCGCTTTTTTATCGTCGACTGCTTTCGCGATAGCCGCACTACCTCCTGCTAGCGACCCCGCTGCAGCGAGCCCGCCTAATATTAAGGGTAAAAACGGGAGAAACCCACCCGTTTTTTGAGCCGCTAGCTGAGTTTTGGAAATATCGAGCTCGGCCCCAGCACTGGCGGCGCGTTTCTTCTCAAGGTGAGCTATTTGGCGCTTAGTGAGCCCCAGGGTATCGTCGCCATGAAGCTGCTCAACCGTCAGCCGAATAGTAACGCCTACCCCATCATGGGCGGCTTTTGTCAATGATTCTTTCTGCCCCTGCGTAAGTGTTAACCCAAAAGGAGTATACTTCATTTTCCTATACTGTATATTGATGGAGATTTTTGTTTAATACAATTTGCTAAATTTAGTGCCGTCAGACTCTAGCGTCAGCAGCCGGTCGCTTATGAGCACTGCGTAGGCCATGGTTCCAGCTGGCACGTTAGAAGCAAAAGTCGCCCTGACCTGTACGGTTTGGACGGCCGTTTTCAACCGCTCCGACTGTCTGCGGACATCGATGACGTGGATTGGGTATAATTCTACAAATTCGAGCGGAGTCACCTGGTTTGAGGACACGCTTCCCTCAATACCATAGTATTCTGCCTTAAAGTCACATAACCTCTTGTAAGCCCTGGAAATCTTTCGCTGTACAAAGTCCATTTTTTCCTCGGAGTCAGGATACTGATCGGTATTTAACCTCACATGAATGTCAGTTAAATTTACATGGTCAAAGCAAGCCGGATTGCTGGTCTGGCTATCGCGGTTGGTTTGGAAAGCCACCAAAAGCCATCGTGGTTTTTCAGTGCCCGACGTAATGGAGAGAGTCCAGGTAAACGAACTGGCTTCCGGCACGGCAAAGCTTTCGCATTGAAGAGCTCGAAAAGATATCAGCACCTTTATTTTAGCGCCTATCTGCTCTACTAGTTTGGTCTTAGCCTCCAAAGAAGGCATGACGTGTGGTATTACCCAGGCAAGCTTAGTTAGCGTGACTTTCCCTCTAGGCGCCGCAGCATCGCGAAATATACCTTTGGTATCTGATTCACGAGATAATATCAACGAATGTTTACAACCATAAACCACCTTGCGGTAGTCCTCGCAAAAACCGAACAGGTGGCTTAACGGGACGCAGAACGAGAACGTCCCGCTTGGATTCGACTTGACCACTACTAGCTGCCGTCGGGCCTCCCACCCAGTATTAGCTGATTCAGCCGCCGCTGAGGTATCTTTTTGCCAGCACATGTTAAGACCCTCGGCCTTTGAAAAATCATCTCCATATGTCAATAGGCCCTTAATTGTTGTGGCTTGGCCAGGGTTGAGAACATTCTCAATATCTTGATCATTGAGCCGGTACCTTAGCCGCGAGAACATGTACATAACGGCGTTATTTACGAGCGAAGCAAGCGTTGTAGGTGTGTAGTCGACTTCTGTGCCGGATGCTAGCCTCCCTTCAACATTGAGAAAACTTTTAGACGGGTGTGTGTAAACGTCTTGGAAGTTTACTTCGATTGCTATATCCTGATTGTTGTTTATTGTGGCGGGGTTTTGTGGGTGATACTCCTTGTAGACGTACGACTCGATGCTCTCGTCAACAAGCGTCTGCTCTACAAGAGTCAACATTTCATCGGTAATTTCTTGTGTATCCGCCATAGAAATTTACTTCAGATATAGAAACAATTCTATTTTCTAATAAAGAATTTTCCTAAAACCCGAGCCTGCTATCCGACTGTTGATATTTTGACGTGCCGCTTCAGTCGTGGGGGCCGCAAGCCCATGCAGAATCTCTAAGGTTTTTTCAGAGATAACTCTCTCCGGCCCTGTAGCGGCTCGCGTGGACGAGCGTGCTTTGCTGCGGACTATGTCAGCGATTTGCTTAATTGAGGCTGCGGTTGTAGCGGTGCCCTTAGCAACTTTACCGGCCACGTCCGCTACATTTGCTATAGCGCCTTTGTTTGCCACAACGAATTTACCGAAACCCCCAATAGCTCGCACCACGGGTTGTATCCAGTCCGACAGGCCTTTTCCGATTACATAGCGCTGTCTTTTCATCCGCCGGTTTCCCTCTGCCACGTTCCGCGAAATTATCAACATGGTAGCTTAGAAGATTTTCTATAATGACAGTCAAAATGTTTAATGTAAGAATTTTACTTCAAATCTGCCGAAGATGTAATCTAGCTGTAATTCGTTCCCCTCGGAGATTCAATTGAGAGCCATTCTGATCCGTTAGCCACAAGCGTATTCTCTGGATATGGCCACGCTGGCTTACAGGTAAATAGACCAAATTGTGTGGAGTCTCAATGATCTTAAATCCAGGTTGTACGCCTGGGTAGAAGCTGTACAGAACGGGGTGGTTGGTGCCATTCAGGTAAGAACCACCGACTAGATCGCAGTTTACAAGTATGCTACTAAGTGTTGAAATGTCTACTGGTTTGTCCCCTGTGTGGAATCCAGTAGTGGATAGCACACGACGCTCGAATCCGAGAGTCGACGCAATGGTAGATTTGCTCATGTCAACTCTGTAGCTAGGGTTCGTAATCTCGATGTTGGCACGTAATGTCGCCCTGTTTGCTCCTACAACTATGTTATGTGCCTGCGTCTCAGAATTCCAATCACCGCTGCCCTTCAGCTGGCATTGAATCTCATCGTTGATTTGAGCGAGTTCGTAGCTTCCTTCTGGTAATGAAATTGTCTTCCAGGTAACCCCTGCGTCTGGGCTGTAGACGAAAGTATTATTACTTTCTGTAATGTTGGGGACAGCGTTATATGTCTCCAAATTGACTAGAGCTAATTCGTACTTATTGTTGGGTTCGAGGTAAAAGGGCGGAGAGAAGGTGGTTGTCCAGTCGGTGCTGTTTGACGAAAATACGAAAGAGTTACCCTCTTTAGGGTGAAGATGGCTTTCAATCTTCTGTAACTGAAACTCCATTTGGGGTATGCAGTTATAGGAGGCTTCTGTTCAATTCGAGAATCAAATCCTTAGGAACCGCGCCACTGCGAAGGAGCTCGTCTAAAATAGCCGAAATTTCATTATCAAGGCCCGTATTACCTGCACGCTTCGAGGCATCTAATAGCTGTAGCCTTTCAACGAGCGCCTCTGGGTCCTTATAATATTGTAAAGCCCCACCTTCGCTGCGCGAGGACCTTATCAGCCGGTGTTTTTTGCTCTTTCGCCCATGGAGAGGCAAGCCGGCAAGTTCAGCCAGCCGCTGGAAAGTTTTGACAGCCTCGGGGGTATATTGCATCGTTTTTAAAAAGCGCTTTGTGAGGAGATTGTAAAGCGACTCATCTGCCGGAGCTTCGAACACAAGATTGTCTCCATTGTCGAACGCCCGCAGTTTTCCCGCCTGCAAAGCTTGCGGGTCGATTGTGAGGGATCCAAACCGGTTTCCCTTCAGTTTCAACCCACTACCTGTAGCGGTAGCTGTAGCGGTAGCTGTAGCAGTAGCCCCACTAGATCGGACGAGCCTGTAACCCTGTGTTAGTAGGCGAAGACGTTCACTATATTGTTTTAGAGCGTCCTTTTCCATCGTTAATTGCTGCTTTCTTTCTTCTGTGGTGACTTTACGCTTTTTTTCCGCCCCCAGTACATGGCGGTTGATGTAATTTACACGATTGATGGTGTTGGTAATTTCTTGTGTGTCGCTGAGGTCGAGCTCGCTGGGGGGCTTAAATCTGTGGCGCCTTATCACTTCAATATCCAACCCTTGGTCGGGACTAATATATAGCGTGGGGGCATCTTCTACCGGCAGAGGCATGTCTTGACGTGCCGTCGGTGCCGCTCCGTGGAGTGCGTAGGCTTGTCTTGACGTGCCGTCGGTGTCCTCCGGACGGGTAAAAGCCTCGCGCAGCGAAGAGCGCTCTATTGCGGCTGTGACTTTTCCTATCTCCGCTGCTTGGTGTGAGGTGATTGGTTTGAAAAGTTTGGCTGCCTCTACCTGCAGAGACGACTCCCCTAGTGTTTCTGTTTGAAGGCGTTGCCGAGCCTGGTCCCTGAGTGCTAGGTAGTTCCGGACGAGGGCTGTACGATCGCGCATGTCGGTTACTTTACGCCACATCCTTACTTCAAATAGATGTCATCCCTACTTTAAATAGATTTCATCCCTACTTTAAATAGATGACTTCGGTATGTAGAATCGATCAAATCCACATCGATACCGACCATCATAGGTCCGGCTGGTCAGATCGATACAACAGAACCCGTACGGCTCGCGCGTGCACGCACTAAAGAAGTTTCGAAATTCTTCGAAAGGCATGTCACCACACACATAGGTGTCATGTATGGCGGGCAAGTTTTTCGTGTCTTGATTAAATATGATAAGCATGTTACAATTATCTCGAATCGTTTGTTTGGGAATCCTGAAATAATTCTGCGTTAGATAGAATGAGTCCGCACCACCGTGACGGCCTTGGCTGAAGTATTTCTCGATGGGGGTTTGTTTTTCCAACATAACGTCATCAAATACCATAATGCTACGTTCGTTTTTGTTCAGACTCTCTACTGGGATGATATCATCTGATATGCTGTGAAACGAGGCTACCTCTTTCCCAGTGACTGCTTTAATGGCATCCGCCCAGTCCTGCAGCCACTGGTATTTCTCTTGTCTAAGGGATTTTGAGTATATATGCAGTCTATTGTATTTAAGGAAATCCTTTCTTAGGAGGAGATTGAGCATCAGGTTTGTTTTACCACATCCGGACGGGCCGCAAATTACACAACGGATGCTACTAGGAAGCAGCCAATGGTGTTTGTGCTCGTGTGGATTCGATTCATCAAGATCTAAATTTAAGATTTCCATACTTCTATATTTAGGAAGAGATGTACTGCCTTCGCTGTAAACAACACACTCCCACTTTAAATGAGGAGACTATAACTCTAAAGAACAACCGTCCAGCCAAGAGAGGTGTTTGCACGGTGTGCGGTGCTAGAAAGAGCCAAATTCTCCCTGCGTCCTCCTCGCACAGCGAAGGTGTCCTCTGGACGGGTAAAGCCTCGCACAGCGAAGGTGTCCTCCGGACGGGTAAAGCCTCGCGCAGCGAAGGTGCTGGTCTTCTTAACAGTGCCATGAATGCCCTACCTCTGCCCGAGATGCACATGCGTCTCCCCAAAGGGGTCCCATCTGAAGATGTCCCGGGTGGAACTTTTCAAAACACTGGAAAATACTCATATTGCGGGCCGTTTACCAAGATTGCCAAACGCCTCTCTCAGGGCTATAGGGGTGTGAATAGTCTTGATCGTGCCTGTCTAAACCACGACGTTGCCTACGCAGCCCATAAAGATACCCCCGGACGGAATCATGCGGATGATGTACTGGCAGCTACCGCATCGCAGATTGCACTATCAGATGCTCCAGACTGGGAAAAGCGTGATGCTAAGACGGTTTCTGCGATTATGGCTGCGAAATCACGCTTCGGGGTGGGCCTTAAAAAAAAGTCGCGAAGAAAATATTCCTAAACTGAAGAAGTTTTCTATGGCAGAGAAGTCGCTGCGCGAGGCTTTTACCCGTCCGGAGGACTCCGACGGCACGTCAGCAATCATGGAGAAATTCTACTACAGTCCTCAAGGCTATTGGCGTGGGCTGGCGGCCATCCCGAAGCTTGCTGCGGCAGCCCGAGTTAGCAAAAAGGATGCTCGGGACTGGCTCTCGAAACAAGGCATATGGCAGCTCTATTTGCCTGCTCCTCGACGAATACCACGGCCACATTTTAACGTGACTGCGCCAAACGAAGTTCATCAAGCGGATTTATTATATCTGCCGCATGATCGTGTGAAACGACGCACGTACAAATACGCCTTGACCCTCGTCGATATAGCCTCCCGGTACAAAGAGGCAGAGCCCTTGGCTACAAAAGATTCACAAGAGGTTGCAGACGCCCTTGAGAGGATTTATAAACGGAGCCCTATGGATTTTCCAAAGCTTCTTCAGGTCGACCCGGGAAGAGAATTCATGGGCTCGGTATCATCACTTATGGCAAAACATGGGACTGAAATACGGCGTGGGCGTGTGGACCTCCATAGAGACCAAGGTATAGTAGAACGTTTTAACCGGACTCTGGCCGAGCGGCTTTTTGGTCACCAGTATGCTCAGGAGCTATTGCTTGCTGCCCGTGGGTCTTCTGAGCGGTCTGCAGAATGGGTGGCTCGACTCCCTGCGGTTGTTGCGGCTTTAAACAATGAGCCGACTCGGCTGACAGGTAAGAAGCCTGTGGATGCCATTAAACTTCAGAGAGTGACTGCGCAACCCTCATCTGTCGTTCCAGGACGCCCTGTAGGGCTCGAGGAGCCGCTGATCCCGTCTGATGCAATGGTTCGGTATTTGTACCAGCCTGGCGAGCTCGAGGGTGGTCGAAAACGTGCTACTGACCCCGTGTGGTCTGTGACCCTGCATTCTGTGCGGAATGTCTTGCGGCAGAATGGCCAGCCTGCGGTATACTATTTGGAAGATGGTCCACAGCGTGGGTTTGTGCGTGAAGAGTTGATGATTGTTCCTGAGGGGACAGAGCTTCCTCCAGGTAAGATTCTTGCAATCAATTGAACCCAAGGAGACTCATGTAATCTAACGGCGTCATCAGAAACAATGTTCCTAATAGATGCCCAAGAAATGCATCGTCGACACCCAGGCACATTTTGGGCCCCACCCGATGAAGAGCTTCAGCGATTGAAATCAGGGGACATCGTAAAAGTTTGTAATGGGGAGGAGCGATTTTGGGTAGTGATTCAAACTGTAGAGTACCCACAGGACTGGAATGCTTCTGATATTAGATTTACTGGTGTGCTTGATAATAACTTAGTAAGTTCTAGTGCTCGTCTCGGGGACGTTATAGAATTTCGAGGTATGCATGTATATGATATATACCCTTCGCTGTGCGAGGCTTTTACCCGTCCGGAGGACGAATACTCTCAATCATTTGAACCCATGGCGCGTCATGGTAATCCATCTATGCCTTTAGTCCTAGTAGAAGCTCAGCATCAACAGTGCCCCGGTTCACCACCTCCGACTAACGAGGCCCTTATGGGCTTGTCGCAGGGGGACGTCGTTAAAATTGGTACCTCAAACATGCGCTTTTGGGTGGTCATTCAGAGTATAGTTCTCGCCTCTAGTCCCCAAGATTATACTTTTACGGGTATACGTGAAAGGGATCTCGAGAGAGACGGCGTGGGGGATGTTATAGTGTTCCAAGGTAAGCATATATACGCTACTGACTAGGCAGCGGTGTACTCAATGGGTTCCGTGTGGATCCCATCAGGCAAGACCCGTCGCTTGTCGTAGTATGCACTGAGCCCGAGCTTTTCTTGGTGGTAGGTGGTCATCTGCCCGTTATGCATACGAAAGCCGCGGTTCACAGCACGGTCTTTGAAACCGTAGAGAGCCAACTTGTACCGTTCCCATGTCAGGTTATTAAGCCTCGCTGACATCCCCTTACACGAGTGTTTGCTCTTTTTCTTACCATCGACGAAATAACATTTCGAACACAGAGCAATAGCTCGATGCCCTGAGAATTCGAGCTTGAACAGGCCCGGAGTTCGGCCGCTCCAGGTATCCCAAGAAAGCCAGTCTTTTTTGCACTTAGCAAACTCTTCTTTGAGCTCTGGCCGAACTGCAGCCTCTAGTGTGGTGGTGCTCAGAGCGAAGTATAGTGAATCGGTGTCCATTTTAATGAGCTCAAAGTCTTGACGGTCGACGAATTGATCCAGGAAGTCGTAATAGAATTCAAGTATGCGAAGTTTTGCCAACTGATACACCGCGATTCCGACTTGGAATGGTCTGTATATACATACCCGAGGCTTGCGGCTTTTTATTTCGTAGGCATCACCTATTTCGGTGAGATCATCGAACCAGGCTGAACGTAGTGCACGGTCCACGGTTTCCTCGTCTTTTGTGTAGCTGACGTTGGTGTGCCGCTCCAGTGCCTCAATCAGTTTGCCGTAGCTTGAGTTTCCTATCAGTTTGTGTATTTCGGCTAGGAGTGCCTTCTCTTTGTCGACATCACCCAGTCGGCGTGCCTCAGTGACTTCCTTGACGAACCAAGCCAAGCATTTTTCTGGCTTATAGTGAATTATTGTATAAACGGCTTGGAGCTCTAGTCCATGCTGCAAGTACCACTTTAGCAGCGGTGTGTATACCAGAATGTCATCGGCCTCAAGGACACCCAGCAGTTTCTTTGTGGAAGAACGTTTCCGACCTGTCTGCTTCAAATAATCCTTCATTTCTTGAGGCACGACAGCTTCTGGAACTTCACGGTTTATAAATATCGGTGGCATTTCCTCGAATATCTTCCATAGTGTTCGTGGTACGGCAAGCTTGCACCTGACGAAACCAAACAATCGACCGCTTAAGACCAGATCACGTACCCTGGGCGCATCAACCTCAGGCTCTTTAAGCTCGATTACCTTCTCTTTACCAGCTGGCATGTCCTGAAGCATTGTATAAAGATATAGGGCGTTTGCGTCATATCCAACTGCCCGCTTACAGCGTTTTGCTTTAGGATTTTGATGCGAGCGGATTCGTGTGACCCCCGCTTCGTGATAACGGGTGAAGACTATCGAGGGACCTCCAGTTACTGCAGCTTTCAAATACGGGTATGCCTTTTTATCCGGAGCATATAAGGACCCTTCTGGGGTACCCCTTAATAGATACTGTAGGGACACCCCTGGCAGTGACACAGCGTCTTTAAATATATCAATGTCTTTTTCACCGTAATAGGTTCTCATCTTCTCAGCCGCTTCAACGCCAGGACCTACGTCGAGGTCGTTGTAGTAACGTAGCCAATCTGCGAAAGTTGTCATTCCTTTCTCTCTGAAGATACATTGACAGTCACCCCATTCTGTCTTAGACAGGGGGTACGCATTTTTCAACCGAGAGAACCATGCAGGGTAGTCTGGAAGGCCTGGATACGCAAGTTTATCCGGACTGTCAAACCATTCGTATGGGAACCACGACTTTGTCTGCTGACACCCATAGGCTTTGATCCAGTTGTCGTAGGTGGCACCAGGGCCTAAATAGTTGATGATATCCAAGAATTTGAACTCGGGTGTTACTAGGAACATTATTTTTGTGCCTTTACTGGCTACAAAGACTTTTTTACAGGTGTCGGCGAGCTCTTCTACAAAGTATTGCTTGATGAGGTTCAGATCGTATTTGCCCGAGTTGAAACCTAATACCGGGACCTGCGAGCACCAATCTCGTATCTTATTTTGCTGCTTCTGAGACAGTAAAGTGATGTCGTCTGGTAGAAACTGGGTCTCGACCTCAGCCCTTAAGATTGCGGCTCGTCGCTGGAGTTCTAGCCTGAATTTATTAGTCAAAGCTTGTGGATCAGCATCACAAATGTGCGTGGGTTGACGGTCTAGAGTATCCCCTATCGACACTGAGATCGGTGTGTGTTCGTTTTCATATGTGAGGTCGAGGGTGGGTTCATTTCTCTTCGTTTTGTCGAGTAAAGCTTCGAAGTCATAAAAGATAAAATGAGGATATGTAACAGTTCTTTCTGCAGGCATTGAGATATTTAAACGCGGAGGCTTTCGACATTCCCACACGACCACCAAGTTGTACCCAGCGTTTACGATTTTTCGTTCTTGCTGACGGGTCTTCTTGAGTATATCGCGAACATAGACGGCCTCCTCCTTTATTCCCTGTCGTGTCTTTTTGATTATTTTTCTAGTTTCGTCCTGCTTACAGTGGACAGGGCATCCGTGGAAATAACAACCGTGGAATTGAAACACTGTCCTCGTGATTGGCTCATACCCGTCTACAGGAGCACCTGCGATCTCCCGCTCCCCACCGTGACCACAGTGAGCATGGTGAATGTGTAACCCTCGGGCTTGTGATTCGTGCTCAATCCACTGTATCGAGGCGAGACTGGCATTTGACTTAGGATCGAAGGCTTTTTCATAGGCAGATTGGGGGCGTATCACTTTCTCACCCTTACAAATGACTTCGGTTTCCCCCTTTTGACAACGAGTGACGTGTCGCTGCAGGCTAGTTGACTGCGTGCACCGCTGATTACAGTGTCCGCAAGCATAGGTGTTGGTTAGTTTCTTGATGTCCGTGATCAGCGAAGCATGTTCGTTGTAGATAGAAAGCGTTATTGGTTCGATGCCTATTTCAGAATAGTGTGCCGGTTGCCTTATAAGATTCATCTTCAAGAGCCTATCCTCCACCGGATCTTTAATGGGCTCATAAACTCGTATGCCCAGACGAAAATGCTCCTCGGCCAATTTAAAGTCTGCGAACGTTAGCTTTGGTGTTTTAGTAAGGTCAACATTTGCCCCAAAGAAAGATCTGGCTAGTTCGTGCGCTTTCTCAGTACAACGGTCTGATCTGGATCCTCGATGAACAGCTAGGCACCGGAAGAAACAGAAATTATCGTTGTAGCCGTCCAGCGCAACGAGCCCTTTCTTGTTTCGCAGCCAGTCTGGTAATCGTCCGTTTCCTACCAGCAGTTCATTGGTCAGAATGGCTTTGATCTCAACTTGTACCCAACGAACAAAGATCCATTTTGTATTGGGCTTCTTTTCATTCGCCAAACGCTTTTCTTCCTGTTCCTCTAACCACTGACGAGCTGCGGCCTGTGTGGTCAATAGGTTACTGCCACGTCGACTGTCATTTGGGTGGAAAATTATGATTTTACCAGTCTCGATGTGACGGATCTGAATTGTGTAGCTATATCTGAGATAGAAAGCTGTCTGCAGTTCAGCTACCCTCTCCATCACACGATCGACAGGGGTGGAATCATTTTCAACGAACCTCGATAGACCTCGGAATAATTTCCAGGTGATGACCCGTCTACCTCGTGATTCCCCGTCTTGGGGAATGAGCTCCCAAAGTATTCTCTCACCCTCCCTTGCGATCTTGCGAGCCGGGGGCTCTCCGCTGCGATGAAGGGGGCGAAATAATTTACTGGCTTTCCTTTGCAAGCTCATTCTTGCGCTCAACTTTCTCAGAGCTGACAGTCGAAGTTTTGGATTTTTCTTGACAGCTTGCTCATATTTACGAGCTCGCAATGTAGCAGTTATCTCAGCTTCGAGCCTGTTAATGTCACGACGCTGTTTTTCCAGCCTCTGGGGATCATCATAGTTAGGGCTAAACATGGCAGGGTATCGTCTAGTTAAGTTTCCACTTTTTACTCCACGAGCTATGCGCTCACGTTGGACTTGTTGTCGGGCCTCTGTGATTAATTGTGTCAATTCAGGTTTCCGCATTTTTGAGTAGCCTTCTAACCCGTAACTCTTTGCTTCTATTCGCAACTGCTTAACAGTAGGCATGTCGCAACTCTATATACACTAGCCCTCATTTCTCTAATAGGAAATTTCGATCCGCGCTAGGCGTGTAAACTCCTTGTGAAAGGCTCTCGTGCGTGCCTTGCTTTCTCTGGTGTGTGCGTTATGGTACCCACATCTTACACAGAGACTAAGCTTGTTTGAGACGCCCACGCCGCAGCCAATACATGGTGTTGTTCCACCACCTTTCCGTATTCTATCATTATGAATCCAGCAGTACGAACCCCTGCACGTCTTCCCACAGGTTGTAGTAGATCCCCACACTAGCCACGCACAATGATTTTTGCCTGGCGCCATATCATATATCTATATGGCTATCTATATGGCTATCTATATGGCTATCTATATATCTATCTATAGAGCTACACTCTCTAACTGTTTTTTCCTGAGTAGTTGATCCGGTATTAAAATGATACTACCCCCCTGAGCTCACCATCTCTGAAGCAAATTAAACCCCCCCCCCCAGCCCCCCTCGAGTTTGGTAACCCAAAAAACTTAAGGGGTCCCGGTAGGGTTTCTGGTCACCGTCCGATATCAAATCGATCGAAAAAAGGTAGATTTTAGGTCCACCCCAAACTCGAGGGGGCTGGGGGTTTTTATTTGCTTCAGGGATGGTGAGATCAGGGGGGTGGTATCATTTTCATACCGGATTAACTACTTCTTAGATATAATCTTTAATACTGGTACACTTTTTTTACTGTTATTTTAATGCATATCTCATTATATAACTTTACAAGTCACAAATTTAAGGTGTTCTGAGCTAAATCTTTGGGCTTTTATTGTCTTATTTTTGTTATTCTATTAAGTCAGTTTTTAAAATATAGTGAACTTATTTTAATTGTAGGGAAGTAAGAATTGTGTATGTGATCTCCTTATTGTTGAATTGGCTGTTGATATAATTGAAGAACCTTTTCTCTCTCTCTCTCTCCTCCCTCCCCCTCTCATACCAAATGATTTCCTGAATGCGAACATGACCAGTTAAATAAATAAGAAATTACAAGGTGTGTTCAATGGAAAACCTTGTCTTTTTTTTTTGTTCACAGAGTATTTTTTGCAAACATTGAAATTAATTATATTTGTTACTGATCAACTTAGTTCCGCTCTAGTTCAATGCATTTATGTAAGTGCTTTACAAGCATATAGACGCAGTGGGAAAAAAATTGTGTTGGATTGGTGCACAGCCAATCATGTCCTGCCGCTTGGGTACCCTTCTTGAACACTTTTTTTTTAACTTGTCATGAATGATATGATGGGCTGAACCAGCACTAGTGTCAGATAGTAATGCCACCTTCTCGACTGTGGCATGACAGTTTCTTTGTTTTACATTCTCCACGGTTGCAATGTTGTCTCCTGTGAATGTCAAGAATGATGGACTCGGACGGGGAGAATCCTCCAAACTATTGATACTGTTCTTGAACTTCTCAACCCACTCCTACACTTGTGTGTGACTCGTACACCTGTCACCGACTGAATTCCTATCCAGTGATGAATCTCAACAAGTTTCATGCCTTCACTAAACAAAAGTCTCAAAACACTTTGCTGCTCTTGCTTGGTGCATTATTGTAAGAGAGCCACCATCTTGTTGAATTGTTTTCCAGCTTCCTATGCTTGACGCAAGCTTGCCAATGCCTCTAATGATAGCTCAAGGTCACCTCTCCTACATATAGACACAATAATATCGGTCATACATGCAACTTTTTAATACAATTTCTTAAGTTTCCCACTGAACAATCTTTGTATGTCCTGTGATGTGGAAATAATGAAACATTATAAATTTCCTCAAACTTGCTTTCACACTCACACATACACAAATTTAAACAAATGAAAAATGTTTCTGCTCTTTTTTTCTTACGCTTACACTGACACAGATTTATTGCAAACTGTGCTTTAAATGTTCAGGTTTATTCCTTCCCTGATCTTTATCTCCCTATCTGATGATTTTGCTGCACAGATATTCAATCAGAATGTACTGATTACATTAATTTTTTTTACAATTATGATAGCATTAAATGACACAGTTAAAGAATATGAGTCAGCTAACACGTTTGATTAAAATTTGGTAATATAAATCTATTTTTTTTGTTACTTTTCTCTGTTAGATGTTCCATAAATTACATGATGATCTTGATACAAATTACACACTTGGAGAATTGGATGACTACTATGGACTGGTAGGGTACAATGTGTAAACTTTATATTCATCAATGATAATATAATATGTATTTATGTTTACTTTTTATCCTTCTTTTCATTTGCTTCATCATCATCATCACCATTATTGAGTGCCATCTCCGCATTGAAGGTTGGCTACCTTGGAGTGTCATTCCGCTCTGTCTCTTGCTTTGATAGTGCAGGTTGTCATAGGTTGACTTGTCTATCTTTTGATGTTACTCGTCCATGTTAGTTTTGGTCTGCTTCTGCCTCTTTTACTTTGTATTTTCCCTTCCAAGATTACTTTTAGCAGGCTGTTGTGTCTTTTAATATGCCCCAAAAATCTCATTTGTCTTTCTTCACATCAACAAAATAGTCAGTGGTTGGTACAACTTCTAGTGTCATGTAGGGAAACAAAAAAGTTTCTCTTTTTTGTGTGTCATATGCAGGATGTCCCTTGTCTGGTCCTCACTGATCACTTCTGTTTTTATTGTCCTCCACCAGGTTGTTCTTGGTCTGACTTTCATTTGCCTTCCTTCTGAAGTCTGTGATTGTTTCTAAATCTCTTTTAAACACATCCAGTCTTCTGCATGATACCACTGTGTGCATCTCCTTCTGGTTGCTCCTTCTGAGCAGTTCTTGGTTGCCAATCTTATTTGGCCAAAATATGTTAAGAATTCTCCTTTAGTCAGGTTGTGAGAAATGATGACAGACTTGGCGTTTCATTTTCTTTTGTTTACATTCTATCTTCAAGACCATATTGAAGTACTGAAAGTACACACATTTCATAACCTCTTAGTTTAGTTTTTGTAGTGCACTTTCTGGATCTACAGATGTTATTGAGGCTGCATACTGGCAAAAGTTATTCTGGCTTTGTTTATCTGTTTGTTGATATCTTCACTGACTCAGCAATCTAACTTTACAATGTTTTCAAGGTATGTCAAAGTGTTTGCTGCTGCAGGCTCCTGGTGTTGGTTTTTTTAAATTTAAGGCCATGGCTTCTGTCTTTTTGACTTTTAGTCCAATATTACAAAATATTTTTTACAGGATAAAACACAAGCAATGGAAATACAATGTTTCAGAATGATTTTGAGCATCTCTTACTTAGATTACATCACAAATGAAAAGCTCAGAAAAGAATACAACAAACAACCTGAGTGCATGATGATCTTTTGTTTATTCTGATGAAACAAAAAACTAAATGATCTGTCCAGTAGTTCAAGTTCAATCATCTGGCCTAAAAATTGGGAGAGAAGTGGCAGCAGACAAAAAGTCTTTCAAGTCTGAAAACATTGTCTTCTGAAAACATCTATAGTTTGTCTCATTACCCAGCTTATTACAGTCAAAAACAGATTGGTTAATAGGAGATATACTTGTTACAAGTGTGTCACAAGAACTCAAAACAGAGAAAGGTGTCAGGCTAAAAAGAGGGGAATCATGGGTGGGACGAGCAGAAGATGTCATTAAACAGGTCTGTGGGCTTACCAATATTAACTCTGGCAAGGAGTGAATACCGGTGCCTATGTCATTGAAGCGGACATTCTCGTGTATTATCACACTTGACAGGAAATGTAGGGAACAGAACCCAGTCGTGGTCAATGCGGAGGTCAACTGTTTCATCTGGGATAACACCGATGAGAGTGATGCAGTCATCTGTACAGACGGATCTGTAATATAATACAAAAGGAGTGTATGGGCATTTACAGCACGATCGACTTGCAAAATAGTCAAGGAAGACAGTGGTGCATATGTTATGACCATGAGTAGTATGACGATGGAGGTGATGGCAGTGACCAGGGCATTCATCTGGTTAGAGTCACAAGACTACACCCATGCCTGCATACTGAGTGATTCGATGAGCATGATTAAAAAAGTGGAGGCAAGCTCTGTACGCATGCAATGGTTAGAGTCATTGCAGCAGTCAAAAATACATAAGGTCACTTTAGTCTATGTTTCTGGACATGCAGGAGTATGGGGAAATGAAAGAGCAGACAGGTTGGCTAGCTGTGCTGTCATTGAAGACGGTCAACCAATGGATTGGGTGAACATCACCAATGCCCTCCAAGATGTAGGAAGGGTACAGAACTTCGACGAGTACACGTCACACCTTTGAATGAAAGAGATGGGAGTTAAGATTGGCACAGGCAGAAAAGAGAAACTTAGTGGTCATATAAGAAGACTCATCAATCAACACAGAACTGGAGTTGTCAGTCGCTGGACATGCTGATGAGGGAATCTGAGCACCTATGGACATAATCGGTGTGCAATGATAATGATCTGCAAATAACTCAATACTTGTCACAATTCCATTTGCACATGAAATAATTGGTTAATGCTGTTGATAGCGCTAATTGAGTGCATGTAAAACTGGTATACAGCCATTTTACAATGGTTACTGTTTTGTTGAGAGTTTCATGAACCTTCAGTATTCTTCATAGACTATCTCTGTGAATGTTATCAAAGACCTTTCAACAAAACTGATGTACATTTCTTACTGCCAATCTGAAGACACAGCTTTTTTAGTTTCTGGTATGAAAATGTGATTTATGCATTGTTGTCTAGTTTTTCTAAAGCTTACTTGCTTTTATGTTAGTTTCAGGACTGCTGTTTTAGAGAGTGTTTGTATAATTCACTGAGTAATTTTACTGACCACTGATAGAAGTGTAAATCATCATGTGCCACATCGGTTGGCGTAGGCTATCATGTCCTTCCACAATCTTCTATCTACAGTGTATCGTATCAGTTCTGTTGTTGACTGTTTTCCATGCCATGACACCAAGCTATCCAGTATTTTCTCTCTTTGTCATCAGCGATCTCAGTGTAAATACTCTCCAATGATTTCAGTCCCCTTGTTTTGGGCATTTTTACTATTCTTCCTTTATTCTGTGTTTTTATTTTCCAATTGCCAAATTAAAAAAAAAAATATGGTTGCAGAATTTCTTCTGTCAAAATTAGTTTGTTCCTTGAAGAGTTCTGCATTCAGATGTCATGAATAGGTTTTTTTTTTTTTTTTTTTTTTTTTTTTTTTTGTTGTTCTGTCTCTTGATTAATTCTTTATGTGGTGGGTTTCTTTCTCTTTCTGGTATTAAACAGATTGCTACTAAAGAAATGAATAGTCCCTCTGCCATCCACCCATAAAAGGACGTTAAGTGGGCATAATTGTGTTGTTTTATGCTTATTTTCATTTTCGGCCTAAAACATCCAACTTCAGCTTGCATTTTTGGGTACTAGGTTGTCTCCCCTCTTTGATCACCGCTCGCATGGTCTGATTGGATAGTCTGTTTCCAGGAGCACCACTGGGTGGTGGAGCACATTCTTGATTACCTCTGTTGTTCGCTGATCCTGACATCAATATTCAGCTGTGGATCATTGAATGCACTCATCTCATTTGCTGGATGGGTTTATAGTAAAGTTGATATGTGTTTCTTTGAAGTGTTTCGTCCATCATTCTTCTTTGGTAATTCTTCTTCTTCTACCTTTCAGCTCCCTGTGGAACTCAGGTCTTCAATAAACACTTTCCAAGTCGTTCTGTTTCTTGCCATTCTTTTAAGATCATTCCATGTCTTCCCCATCATCTTCATCTCTGTTTCTATCTGTCTTCTCCAAGAATTCTTTGGTCTTCCTCTTTGTCTTTTCCCCTGGGGATTCCAAAAAAGGGCCTGTTGTGTAATACTCTCAGTTGGCTTCTGCAGTGTGTGTCCTATATAGCGCCATCATCTTCGCTGTATCTCTTTACCCACTGGTATTTGACTAGAACATCTCCATAATTCTATGTTAGTGATTTTGTCCAGCCATTTCCATCCCTTTATTCTGCGCAAGCATCCATTAATGAAAGTCTGTATCTTCATGATTGTCAATTTTGTTGTTCTCCATGTTTCACAGCCATATAATAGGACTGACTTAACATTGGAGTTGACAATTTTTATTTTTGTATTTAATCTAATTTCTTTGGACTTCCATATGTTTCCCAGTGCAACAAAAGCTCCTCTTGCTTTTGATATCCTTATTTTGGTATCATTTTCTGTTCCTCCCTCTTTATCTATACTACTACTACCCATATATATGTAACATTATACATCTAGTAGAGGTATTTCTCCTAATTTTATTTGATTATTGCTAACCTAACTGCATTAATTCTTATAATGTTGGTCTTATCTCTATTAATTTTCAGTCCTAGCTGTTGTGATGTTTCATCAAGTATGCTCATTTTATCCTGTATCTGTTGATTGCTGTGTGATAGGAGAGCTATGTCATCAGCAAAGTCTAAATCATCAAGTTGCTTGGTCAGTGACCACTGGATTACATTTCTGTTGTTTTGAGTTATTTTCATAATCCAATCTATGTCCAGTAGAAAGAGAAATGGAGACAGAAGGCATCCCTACCTTACTCCTGTTCTTATTTCAAATGCTTCTGTAAGCTGTCCTTCATGCACCACACTACATTTCATTCCTTCATACATTGTTTTTATCAGGTTAATAAACTTTATTCCATAATGACTCAGCAACTTCCAAAGCATTTCTCTGTCTACACTATCAAATGCCTTTTCATAATCTATGAATCCAATATATAGTGGGGATTTTAGTTCTAAACTTTGTTCAACTATTATATGTAGAGTAGTTATTTGATCAGCACATGATCTGTTCTTCCTAAAACCTGCTTGTTCATCTCTCAAATGTTTCTCAAACAACTTTAAAGTAGAAATTGAGGCCATCAGAGATGCTGCAACACTGGCTACTCAACACAAAAATAACATGCACAATAAATTGGTGATTCTGACTGATGCACTGTCAGTATTATCAGCTCTAAAAAGCCCCAAGAATAATGAACCATGATGACTTGAGAACAACCCTGGACCAACTATGCAATAACTTTCAGAGAATAGTCATTCAGTAGATACCATCACACTGTAATATACACGGGAATGAACGCGCAGACAAATTAGCTAAAGAGGGAGGGAGATTACCACAAGAGAACCATCCGCTCAGTTATGATGAAGCCAAATCCATCCTCAAGGGTCATTTTCATGAAAAATAGAAACGAGAGCACCCAAAGCATAACGAGAGTGACGGATACCACCAACTATCAAGGTGGGATCAAGTCATCATACTTCGCTTACGCACTGGCCACAATAGAATGAGAAATCACATGTTTACCAAATTCAAAATAGGTACAACCAGCCTATGCCACTGTACACTGGATAATATGACTACAAAACATGTTCTACAGGATTGCACCCAGTACACAGACCTGAGAAGAGCAATGTGGTCCACGCCCACCTCCCTGGAAGAAAAACTATATGGGGCAATTGATTCGCTTAAACAGACAGCTGACTTCATGAGAGAGTCTGGAATTCTACTCTGATTGAGTCTTGATCACAGAGAGAGAGAGAGAGAGAGAAATGTTTCTCTATGACCTCTTAGTCTCTCCAAAATTGCTTCTCTTTTATCTTTGACATCTTGTTTGATGTTGTTTGCTTTTTTTGTTCCACTGATGACTTTTGTTGATCTTCATATAATATTTTGTTCTCATCCCATTGCTGTTTCTTCTACTTGTATTTATGTAAGACAAAAAAAAATATTGTGACCCTGAGACTTTCAAAAAACTGTTTATTACTTTAAACTCAGCTTAACTGGACACACTTTCTGACTGCCCTTGCCTCATCACCAGAAGTTGGGATAACAGACATTTCATCAGAAGATAGTGTGCTTGTTGATGACCAGGAATACTTAGGAAATATTACTGAATACTTTAACCAACTATCGCCAAGGTAATAATATGAATTGATGATAGAATATGTTATTTTAATGTCTCAGAAATTAAAAAAATATTGATTTCTTTCTTCTTTATTTGCATTGTTTGCTTATATACTTCAAATTTACTTCTTTCCTAGTCCTCATCTCTTTATCTGATGGTGTCACTGCACAGATATTCAATCAGAATACACACATTACAGTTTTTTTAGCAATTGAGTCAGGATAAAATGACACAGTTAAAGAATATGAGTCAGCTGAAACAATGATTAAAATTTGGTAATATAAATATATTGGAGGAACACATTGAAAAGCAAAAACCTTTTGTACTTAACTTCATCGATTTCAAAAGAGCATTTGATAGTATTCATAGAGATTCCTTGTGGGAAAATTCTGAAGCAACTAATATCTTCAGTAATAAAGAAAAGATGATGGTCATATGTTGGACATGTGATGAGAAGAGATAATAACCGAATAGCAAAGCAGGCCCTCATATGGGAAACAACAGGTAAAAGAAAAAGAGGAAGACCCAGGGAGACACTGAGAAGAACATTGATGAGAGAGGCAAGAGCAGCAGGAATCGGCTCCCTCAATGAGATAGAACTGCTTGCACAGAACAGAGACAGATGGCGAGATTTGATAAAATATCTTTAAAAGAAAACTGCTAGAACAAAAAATTCATATAGGAGAAGGTGTATCTTGGTCTACACCCTATGGGCCGGTTACGGCTCGAAAGGTCAATAGAACAGGAACTACATAAATCTTTTTGTAAAAGGTGGCTGAATGCTGCTACTTCTTTTGGTGTAGGTTGTTGGTTGGACATGTCTGCAACAGATGTTGAGCTTGCATGGGAGCTAGTGCCACATGTATAAGCTTTTGTTATGTCAGCCTTGAACAAGCAGTGTTGTGCCCATGTACAGATGCAGGATGGTGACGTGATCACACCTGGATTTTGGTGATAAACACAATATTTAATGTGATCTGGATGTTCTTTTTTCCTATTTGATTTGAAAGTAGCATATCTAATTATTTTGTTGACTTCATAGTTGGACCGCTTTCTTCTACATGTCTGTTCACCTCCTCATTACTTGGAATGTTGTAGTGTGTGTATGCCAACTAGATTGTTAGCTTTTTGTAGTTGTAGTTAGTCAAAGGCCCCAGTATCACTGCAAACGAATTAAAATTCATAATTGCTCAACCACCTGTGCAATCAACCAAATTGACATCTCATCTCATTGAAGGATCCAAATAAAGAAAGGCAGCAGTCCCATCATAGCAGCCACAACATATGCCAAAAGACAAAGTGTAGCCTCACTGAAAGTGAACGCAACCAAACTGTCCTTTGTATAACGACATCTTCATTCATCTTAAGCAATTGGAATATCAAAACATGATCCCGATGAAAAACACAGCTTACAGTGTGCACAGAGCACTAAACTCAGTAGCTCCGGCAGCAAGCCGGACTTGGAATATGAGGAAACTGTAACAAGGAACACTTTTCAGACTGAGCCTCAATGGTTCCTGCTGCATATCCACTATATTGACTGGAAGTTCTGTTAGCTTTTTGTTGTGTTGGACCACATTTCGGAGGGAGCCGTTTCCTGTTGCTCTTGCCTCTCTGATCAATGTTGTTCTCAATGTCTCTCTGAGTGGGCCTCTTACCTGCTATTTCCCACATGAGGGCTTGCTTTGTTATTCAGTTATTATCTCCCCTCATCACATGTCCAACATATGACCATCGTCTTTTCTTTATTACTTAAGATATTAGTGGTTGATTGGCGATTTTTTTGTCTAATTTCCCCTTTTGTTTTGAATTTGTTCCACGCTATACCAAGTATTTTCCTTAGACATTTATTTTCAAATGCGTTCAACTTTGTTTCTATGTCTCTTGTTGTTTTCCAGCTTTTACACGCATACATAAGGGTTGATAGTACATTTGATTTGAATTGTCTAAGTTTTGTGTTTGTGCTGATGAGTTTTGATTTCCACAACTTTTCAAGGCTTCTGAAAGGCTGCTTTAGCTATTCTGATTCTAATTTCTTTACTTGTATCCCCTTCCTGATCAGTGTAACTTCCAAAATAGATAAAGTGATCGATCTCTTCCACTGGTTTGTTTTCCATGTATATTCTGTCATCTGTTGGAATTGATGACGATGCAGCCCTAGTCGCTCATAGTGAGGCCACCCTACAGTCGCTGATCAACAACCTGGATAAAGCATGCGACCTTTTTTCACTGTCAATTAATGTTCAGAAGACAGTAATACTAAATCAAGGTGACTTCAAACCTATATCTATTACTCTAAAAGACTGCCCACTAGAATCAGTACAGAAATTTACATATCTTGGATCCACAGTTACGCAAACCATCTCTCTTGATGAAGAAATAAACTGTCGAATTGGTAAGGCAGCTACGACCTTCGGCAAACTCACAAAAAGGGCATGGAACAACACGAAACTAACTCAAAAGACTAAACTCTTAATATATCAAACTTGTGTGCTTAGCACACTACTATATGGATCCGAAACCTGGACAACATACTCAAACCAGGAAAAAAGACTAAATGTCTTCCACATGCGATGTCTCCGCAAAATAATGCACATCAAATGGCAGGACAAAATAACCAACTTAACTGTCCTGCAACGTGCTAAGACCCCAACAATCATGTCGATGCTCAGAAGTCGAAGGCTAAGATGGCTGGGGCATGTCCAACAGATGGAAGAAAAACGCATTCCTAGGCAAATACTATATGGTGAGCTAAAACACGGAAAAAGACAAATCGGCAGACCTAAACTACGATATAGAGATATCTGCAAATCATCTCTGAAAGACTTCTCCATCTGTGAAAACGACTGGCAACATCTGGCAAGTGATCGCACATCATGGAGAGCATGTATAAGGAACGGTATAACAACATTTGAGACTGTGCTAAGACAGGACTTAGAAGAGAAGAGACTCATGAAAAAGGATGGTAAACCCTGTGGATCAGCGAGCCTGACCTGTTCATTATGTGACCGCGTGTGTTTGTCAAACATTGGTAGAATTAGCCACGAGAGAGGATGTTCGGCAAAAACAATACCTCAAAAAAATACGCAATAGCCTCCACTAGACCGTCTGACAAGACGAAAAGGGCCATATATATATGTTGGAATTAAGCTTTTCATGACTTTAGTCTTTTAATGATTGATCTCAAACCCAATTTTGCTGGCTATCGATGATAGTTCACTTGTGTTTTCCTGCATTATTTTTATCTGACTGCTGATGAGGACTATATCATCAGCAAAGTCGAGGTCCTCCAAATGGGTCTTATATTTATTCGATGCCTTTGTTACCAGTGCAGTATTTCTTCATTATGAAGTCCATAACAACTCCAAATAATAAGGGCGATAAAATGCATCCTTGTTTAACCCCAGTTTCTATTGGAAAACATTCACTCAGTTCTTCCTCTGTAAACTGCACATGTGTAGCCATCATACATGTCTTTTAGAATATTTATGATTTCTGATGGTAAGCCATATTGCCTCAGAATTTTCCACACCCTCAAGTAGTGTATGTTATATTATTTTTATAATTTAATAAATATTTCTTCACCCAAATTGTTGTTGCTGTCATTGTTGAACCATTTGTATAGGTGTATCCCCAGAGTTATTGCTTTTATTTTTACTTAATATTTGGATCAATCAATTGATGACTTTCAGGCCCCTTTCTGATAGAACTATAGTTTCAAGCCTACAGTTTCAGAATTATCCAAGTCTTTAGTTCTTCACAGAAAAATCTGAGAGTGAATCTAACCTTTTTTGATCAAGTTCTGTGAAATCTACTTCAAAATAAATGTAACTTTTCTGGGTCTGTACAAGAAACAAAAAAACATTTTCGTCTACCATTCTTGAAGAACATTAGAAACTAACTATGTCTCCTTTTCGTATCAGAAAATTCATGTAGTGCATGTCAGAAAATATACTATCATTCAAACATAAGTCACTTTGGCTCTAACATATTTGTTGGTTTCACATATTTCATTAGTGTTTGTTACATACAGGTGCAATCCAGATCATTGGGGTCAATGTGCTGCTGCCCAGTCTCTTCAATTTGTAGAAAATTATTCCAAATTTTGTATGAAAGTGCAGCTTTATCTCATGATTTCTTATAAGTAAACCTTTTTATATCAGTACCCTCACAAATATTTTGTGTCACAGTTGAGAAACTTGATCATTCTGTCATTGTTATAAAAACTATGTGCCCTAGTAACGAAAGTATTCAAAGTATAGTCTATATTGAAACATAAACTTTGTCATTGTTGTTACTGCTGTGTAGCTGTGTGCTCCATCACTTCAGGAACAATTATATATAACACTACCATCCATGTGCTTATTTAGAACAAAAAATGTCTGTTTTTATGAACTGCTCCCTTGTTTATTAAATTGTTTTACTTTATAGTACAAGTAATACTGACCATAATGATTCACTAATTTATTTTGTAAGGTAGCAGCAGTAGAGAAATCTTCAACAGTTTGAGCAATAGTAACAGACCAAAGTGCACAACTGACTGGTCAATGGATGCTCAGACTCCAAGCCTGTAGACGGCACTAGTAATACTGAATCATATTGATGAAGCCTTAGTGATGAAACAGACAAAATAAATAGGGAGTGTGTTCCTCACAATACATTTTTTTTTTACTACAGAACTCAAGCTAACTACATCATATGGAGGGTCCTGGAATCTTTGGAGAGTGTTCTAGTAACAGAAACATCTAGAGTAGAATCTGTATTAAAAAATGTATGTTATGCTGTATATGTTATTATCACAATGTAATTATATGCATGAGTCACACCAGGAGATTTCATCATTATCATTCATCTTGTTTATTCCTTGTGAAGTAGATTCTGCAATAGATCAAAACTAATTTTCGTTTCTTCCCCCCCCCCACACACACACACAATTCAAACCTGTTTGTTTCCTTTACCATAGATCCTAACTGTCTAATTTTTGTGATTGAAGTGTTCTTTGGTACACCATCTAATATAGTTGCTAAAAAAAATAGTGAGTGTAATATATTTTACTGAATACCTTAAATGTGAATACAGTATATTCTCTGTACATTACTGCTATGACTACAAATCTTCATATTTTTGTTCAAAAATGAAATAGATATTTCTTTGGTTAGTGGACTATGAATTTCTTAACTTGGTGGGAAGTGCTTCTAAAATTTGTCATTGTTAATCATGCATTAACTTTAGTTCTCATTCTTTGTGCATTTTACTTCAATAATCAGTAAAAATGCCAACTTGTATGCTACTGATATATTAGAGATCCTTTCTTGCCTTTTGTTTTGCATTAGTAGTTTTGCTAACATAAGATTTGTGTGTGTGATTTTTTTCTCTACAGTTCTTTTCTTTTCTTGTGGATCGTGTTATTTCTGTGACATAATGTAAATAATTGGCATGAAAGTGCTATAAATATGCCATGTCAACAACTCTGCTTTAAAAAAGTGCTTGTTTTTATTGATCAAGCTCATGCTGTATAAGATAGATTATTTTAAGAGTGATAACACTTTCTTTCATATATATATATATATATATATACACACACACAAACACACACACGCATTACTCTCAATGGAAAACCAGATTTTTATAGTTCTACTCTAGTTTGGTGCACTTATGCCAGCACTTGACAGGCATGTAGATACCATGGGAAAATTCTTTTTGATGGGTATTCAGGGCACCTATTATACACACCATTCGGAACTTGAGCTCATCATGAATGATGTGATGGACTTATCCAAAACTAATATCCAAAAGTAATGTTACCTCCTTGGCTGTGGTTTTCCCATATCGTGTTCTCCACAACTGCAATGTTGTCCTCCATAAATGCGAGGAGAATCCTTCACATTAGTGACACCATTCTTGAACTTTCATCATCATCATCAAGTGCTGTCTCCGCATTGAAGGTTGGCTACCACAGAACGCCATTCCTCTCTGTCTCTTGCTTTGATGTGCAGGTTGTCATAGGCTGACTTGTCCATCTTTTGATTTTACTTGACCATGTTAGTCTTGGTTTGCCTCTATTACCCTGTAATTTCCCTTCCAATATTACTTTTAGTAGGCTGTTGTGTCTTTTAACATGCCCCAAAAATGTTGATGTCTTGTTTTAATTGTGTTTAGTAGTTCTCTTTTGATTTTTAGTTGTTTTAAAACTTCATAATTTGTTCTGTTTTCTTTCCATCCATTTCCACATCATCATCACCATCGAGTGCCATCTCTGCATTGAAGGTTGGCTGCCATGGAGCACCATTCTGCTCTGTCTCTTGCTTTGATGGTGCAGGTATCCATCTTTTGATGTTACTTGTCCATATTAGTCTTTGTCTGCCTCTTTTGCCTTGTATTTTCCCCTTCAGGATTACTTTTAGTAGGCTGTTGTGTCTTTTAACATGGCCCAAAAATCACATTTGTCTTGTTTGAGTTGTGTTTAGTAGTTCTCTATTCATTTTTAGTTGTTTTAAGACTTCATCGTTTGTTTTCTTTTCCTTCCATCCAATTCTACCTATTCTTCTATATATCCACATTTCAAAGGCATTAATTCTCTGTTCTGTTATCTTGTCTAAAGTCCATGTTTCTGCACCATATAGGAATGTTGAGAAGACATAGCAAGTTTCTATTCTTAGTTTTAGCCCTGGTATTATTTGTTTTGTTTAATATGTTCTTCATGACATTAAAATTACTTTTTGCCATTCCTATTATTTTGTTTATTTCAGTTTTAAATTTTCCACCACTGGTTATAGTATGTCCAAGGTAGTTGTAGTTCTGAACTGTCTCCAGGTCTATTCCTTCAATTTTGATATCCACTTGTGGGTTTTGAGTATTTTCTTTGTTTATGATCATAGTTTTAGTCTTTTTGATATTTATATCTAGTCCATATTTTTTGCTTGTCATGTTTATTTCATTCATTAAGTAATTGTTGTAGATCTTTAGGATTTTCTGCTAGTAGTACAGTATCATCAGCATATCTTAGGTTATTGATTATCTTTCCATTAATTTGTAGGCCTGGCATCTCTGTGATGTTTTTAAAGATTTGCTCAGTGTATAGATTGAACAAGCTTGGTGATAGGATGTATCCCTGTCTTACTCCTCTTTTTATATCAATGGGTGTAGAGTTCTCTTTGTTATATTTTATTATTACTGTTTGCTCCCAGTATAGATTACATATTAGTTATATGTCCATGTCATCTAGATGTATCTCTTTTAGGCATTCTATGAGCTGTTTGTGGTGTACTCTATCAAAAGCTTTGGTGTAGTCTATGAAGCAAGCATATATTGTTTTGTTTACTTCTGTGTACTTTTCAATTAATGTTCTCATGCAGAATATGGCTTCTTTTGTCCCACTATTTTTCCTAAATCCAAATTGCTGCTCATCTAATTCAGTATTTATTTTATTCTGAATCCTTCCTTGTATAACTTTTAGCAAGATTTTTGTAACATGGCTCATTAGGCTTATTGTTCTAAAGTCACTGCATTCAACTGCACCATTTTTTTTAGGCAATGCAATGAAAGTTGATGTTTTTAGTTCATTTGGTATGTATCCTGTATGGTATATGTCATTGCAATTGTCTGTAATCACTTCAGTGCCAAAATCTTCTAGTGCCCGAATCATCTCTATCTGTATGCTGTCAGGTCCTGCTGCTTTTCCCTTTTTCATTGTTTTTATAGCTTTTTCCACCTCAGATTTTAAGATTTTATAGCCTGATGTACATTTTATAGTTGGTTTCTTGTCCCTTTGATCATGAAATAGCTCTGTTATCTATTCCTGCCATCTATCTATTATATCTTTATTGTCTGTTAGCATTTTTCATTTTTTTTGTCTGCAATGCATCCACCTTCTGTGGCTTTTTTATTTTTATTAGTCATTCTCTTTATTTCTATGTGCATTCCTCTTAAGTCTTGTTTGCTTTCTATAGTTTATATTTCTATACATTTTTGACTGAGCCAGTCTTCTTTTGTCTTTTTTCACATTTTGCATATTTCATTATCTATTTTATTGTATTGGGCAGTGTTCTTTGCTTGTCTCCTTTCTTCCATTTTTTCTAAGATGTTGTCAAATATCCATTTTTGTTTTTTGTTCTTTTTTTTTGGTAAGGTGTCGCAGGTTTCTTGTATGCTTTTCTTTATGCACTGCCATTTGGTTGTGACTTTTTCATCAGGAGTTTCTCTTCTGTATTGCTCAATTCCTTCTTCTAACAGCTTCTGATATGTGTTCTTTACTTGTATTGTATAGTAAAAAAAAAAAGTAAAGTACCCCCGTCATGTCAAGTGGCGCATAGAGAAATATGGTGTTAATGACCCTATATTTTACAGACCTTCAGCACATGATTTTTGGGGTAATGTGGTCGGTATTACGCCCATGCTGCTTAACATTCCCAGAAAAAAATCCGGTACCCATTTAAGGCTGGGTGAACCCGGAAGCCGTCGGTTGGGATCGAACCCTACCCCTTGTCCTTTGTAGTCCAGTTCACTAACCACTGAGCTATCGCGGCTCCACTTGTATTGTATAGGTATCTTTAATATCTTTTTGATTTAAAGCTGTTATATCTAGTAGTATTGTTGATGAATTAGAGTTTTGCTTGTTTCTCTTTAGTTTGATTTTCATTTTAATCATTACAGGATTGTGATCTGAATTAATATCTGCTCCTGGATAGGTTTTGGCTTTCTTTACTCTGTTACGGAACCTTTCTTTTATCATTATGTAATCTATTTGATTCCTCTTCTCATCTCCAGGGTTTTTCCATGTGTATAGTTACCTTTTCTCTTGCTCAAAGTAGGTGTTACATATTATAAGCCTGTTTTCTTCACAGAATTGTATTAATGTTTCTCCTCTGTTTCTTTTGCCTAAACCATGATTTCCTATAATGGTCTTATATTTACCTTTTCCTACTTTGGCGTTCATGTTACCCATTACAATCAAGATGTCAGAAGATTTCACTTAAGATTTCACTTGCTTCATAACTTTAGTTAGGTCTTCATAGTATGCCTCTATTTGTTCATCTGTGTAGTCTTGAGTAGGTGCATATGTCTGTATTATTGCCATGCCGAATGGTTTTGCTTTCATCTTGAGGAGTATAATCCTGAAATAATCACCACCATCATGCAGCATAAAAATAAATGAGACAAATCTGAAACAAGTGCAACGTTTCAAATACTTGGGCACAATAATAACATCAGATGGGAGATGCACCACAGAAATAAAAAGCAGAATAGCTCAGGCCAAAATAGCATTTCAGAAAATGAAAAATATCTTATGCAACAAATCTATGTCAATAAAAATGAGAAAGAGAGTTCATCGGTGCTATATAGCACCAATTCTGACCTATGGAAGCGAATCATGGACAGTAGACAAACAAATGAAAAGACGATTAGAGGCCACAGAGATGGGATTTCTCAGAAGAATGTTGAAAGTTCCCTGGACAGCTAAAAAGACCAATGAGGAAGTTCTCAAAGAGGCCAACACAAAAAGGGAGCTCTTAAAAAACATCAGAAAGAAGCAATCAACATTTTTCTGGCACATCATGAGAAGAGGAAAGTTGGAATACTTGGTTACAACTGGCAAAATAAAAAGAAAGAGAGATCGTGGACGACAAAGAGAGAAAATACTGGATAGCTTGGTGTCATGGCATGGAAAACAGTCAACAACAGAACTGATACGATGCACTGTAGATAGAAGATTGTGGAGGGACATGATCGCCTACTCCAACTGGTATGGCACATGATGATGATAGTATAATCCTCTCATTGTATGTCAAACTTATATATTTTTGTAGCTCTCTTTTTATTAGTATTACTACCCCTCTTTGATGTTCTGTTATTTATTTTCCATTTATTTGTATAATTCCACCTATTCTTCTATAAATCCACATTTCAAAGACTTCAATTTTCTCTTGAACTTTACAGTCCATTTATAAACTTGTGTACAACCCATACACCTGTCAGTGTTATGAATTCTCATCTGATAATGAATCTCTATATATTTTATACTTTCACTAAACAAAAATCTCACACTTCACTGCTTTTGCTTGTGTGTTGTTGCAAGGAAGTTGCCATATCGTCAGACTGATTTCCAAGCTTTCTATTTGTGCCACAGGCATGCCACCTCCATCTTTTGTGGACTCAAGGTCACTGCTTTCACATACTTGACACACAATAATAATGATCATGTACATGCTTTTTTTTTTTAAAACATACCTTGTCCAGTTTCCCCACTGACCAAACTTTGCATTTGTTTGTGTATGTTTGTATATATATATATATATATATATTTGTACATAAATTTGTCTTCAATTATTCTGTGTGTAGATTATCTATGGTATCACAGCTAAGCCATCCCCAGAAGAACAGTGTACTACTTATGTGTCTAAGGCATTACAATTGGTCATGCACCGACTCCTTTATGCTGACAAATTTCCTCCAGAGGAAATGAAAATGGTAATATACATTACACACACTACATTACAATCCAGTTATACATCTATTTTGAGTAATTATTTCTTTTTTACTTTTATATGTTTTGTATTCTATTCAAGGTAATTTTTTTCTTGTGTGTTACAGTTTTATGTTAAACAGAAATATATTTATTTTTACGAGGACGCAGATTTTTTATGACATAAAAAAATGTCAAATATGACCTAAAAATAATTGTAAAATGCTTGCATTAATGATTTTAAAAAAATGAAAAATAGACAGAAATGTGACATAAATTAATTACTCATTTGATATTGAAAATGATGTTAAATTATAAATCTTTGGAATCATAGAAAATAGATGTGTGAAAATACTTATTATCTCTTTCCTATTTACATAAATTGTTTGATCATTCGCTATTTGAGCCCGTGACATGTGCCATACATTATCAACTGTGTTATGGTTAGAGTTAACCTGTTTTTCTCTTCTTTTTTTCTAATGGCCTCATTTTCTCTTTGTGTTTATTTAGATGATCTGTCAAATTATCCACTAAGACATCTACAACCTTTGCATCTGATTTTGCTTTTACGTCTTTGCTGACGAGCAAATTCGAAGGCAGTTCATCTCTCTGACTTGAACTTTTTGCAAATTTTTAATACATTTATTCTGCCTCGGTGTTTGCATTTACTTCACACTTTTTTGTTCGTTTTGGCCAAAGGTCTCTTTTATATTTGTACTTCAAACATTTATTCTGACATACGGTAAATCAGTAAAATGTGGTCTTTAATTATCTATCTAAATGTTTATTATGAATTACGTTGTCTGAATTATAGACATGTATTTATTTAGACAAGATTATGTGTTTCTTACCAATAAAATTACAAAGCCAAATTTGTTTACACTTTAAATATAAAGAGTCTTCAGAATGAAAGTTTTATTGTATCTAAAGGAGGCAAAGGAGCTTCACAGCAGCAGAGCTGAAAGCTGTCAGTAACCTAAAGCTGATGGCTTGTGCCAGGATAGGTGAATCAGAACCATCCAGACCCTACTCCACCTCTTCACAGTGCCTCCAGAAACAGATTAACCTGTCTAGTCTGGCCAAGCCAGTATTGAAGAGGGTACAAATAATAATACATAAATATTATTATATGGGGAACTTCCAGTATTGAAGAGGGAAGACAACCCAGTACTAAAAAATAACATGGTGAATTCGGATGTGTCAGAAAGGCGCAAATACCACAGTTTTACTGCAAACCACAACACAACATATACATGCCACTTAACATCCTTATAACGGTGGATGACGAAGAAGTGTATTCCTTTAGTTATCAGGAGAATGCAAGGAAGCATTGAATCTAAAATAGTGACAAATATGATCAGATATAACCAAAAATATGCATTTATGCCCCCAATTTGGTTAAAATATGACCTAAACGTAAATTATGGTCAAAATATGTATTTATATGATCAATTAAAGAAGCAGTGTCACAGTGTTCAGAAAGGCATGTAAACGTGTTGAAATTAACTTGGATTTAAAAAATACATGTCAGGAAAAAGTTATGACATGTCATAAAAATCTGAGCCATAATTGCTACATTAAAATGCCAAATGCCTTCGTGTGAAATAAAATTTGAGTTAGTAATTCAGATGATTCCACTGGCACGGGCGGTTGAGCAATTATGGATTTTAATTTGTTTGCAGTGATACAGGGGCCTTTCATAACCATAACCCATAATATTATTTTATTTTTTTGCTCTTTATGTTACGTTTTCAATGTTATGTATCTTTTGTTTAATTCTTTGAAGTGTTCAATCTGCTTATAGGGTTTTTTATTTTTAGAAACAAATCTTTTAAAATCAAAGGTATTTACCTGTTACAGGTGTTCACTTTGTTGAGACAGATGCAGAATGAGTTCAACATATTACTTGATGAGCAAAAGTGGGTAGATGAACCAACAGCTAAGATCATGAGAGAAAAGGTATAGTTAAAATAGTTTAAGATAAACTTAGAAATTATCAGCAGTAATGAAAGAAAAATTTATCAGGTGAATAATTTAATATTTTCTAAATCATGAAAATTATTTCAATGTAATATAAAACAAAGAGCCAACTTTAAAAAAGAGCAAAATTTTAATGAAAATATTTATATTATAGTCATGCAATAGATCAAGTTATTACCACCAAGAAACATCTTGTACAGATTATATTCATTACAATATTATACTGCCAATGCCAAACATAGTCACTTATGTCTAAGCGTAAAATAAAGCTTTCACCACAAAGATGTGATGTCTGAGAAAAGCACTTGGAGTGACTAGAAAAGACAGAATCAGAAATGATACCATAAGAGATAAAAGTAAAAAGTAAGTAAAGTACCCCCGTCATGCCAAATAGCGTATAGGGAATATGGTGTTAGTGACCATAAATTTTACAGACCTTCGGCACATGATTTTTGGGGTAATGTGGTCGGTATTACGCCCGCGCCACTTTACTTTCCCAGAAAAATCCGGTACCCATTTAAGGTTGGGTGAACCCGGAAGCCGTCGGTTGGGATTGAACCCTACCCCTTGTCCTTTGTAGTCCAGTTTACTAACCGCTGAGCTATCGCGGCTCACCATAAGAGATAGAGTAGACATTTAACCAATCCTAAGCAACATACAGAAATAACAAATAAACTGGTTTGCCCATCTAGAAAGAATGCTGCATGATTCCTTACCATACAAAGCATATGTTAAAAGAGGCAAAGGGAGAAGAGTAAGAAGCAAACCCAGAGTTAGATAGATAGACAACTCCAAAGAAACGCTACAACAGCATCAAATGACAATGAGTGAAGCCACCAAAAGGGCAAGAACCAGAACTTTGCATCTCCCTCGACACCTGAATGGATACATGAGGATGTGAAGAAAGAAAGAAAAGAATAATAGATCAAGTGATTTTTATAACTTTAAATTATAATTTCTCAAGTCTATTGTTAGCAGATGCAAAGCCTAATCAATAAGTCTGAGGGGTGGCATTTTTGATAAACTTGAAAATATTGGTTGAGTGTAACTGGTTATGTTATGTCTGTAACTAGTGTTTAGTTATTTTTTTTTTACCTGTTTTTGTTTTACTGATGATAATACTCTTGTCAATGCCATAATGTTGTATCATAAATAGACTAATTGACAAAATCTTTTAAGTGAATAGTATTTTCATTTCTAGTCAAGAAATAGAGGTCTGTAGATGTTTGGTCCACTTTTAGTAGCCTGTGTATTTGTACACTTGTACTTCTCATTTCTCTTTCAAGATTTCTGTCAACACAGATAATCATTATCATCTCTTGAAACTAAAACTTTCATTTGGTTGGGAAGAAAAGTGCATGCTCGTTTTTTTGTGGTAACAAAATAATTATTACTTCAGGACTTGAACATTTTGTATCAGGAGGAGGCTTTGATGTATCATTTGATGCTGGCAAGAGACGTTCTTATGTCTCTATTCTTGATGGTATTTCTTGACCACGGCACAGCTGTTTACTTCTGGCCGAACACTATGGCAGGTGACACACTTGCACCTTGGCCCTGACCTTACTGGCCTCCTGGATCTTGGTCAAGCACGAGATTCTCTCGCTTGGGAAACCCTAACACGTTATATCGTGTCCTGTGTTAGAGTATAGTGGTTTGTACTTCGACTTGTGTTGTGACCATGACTTTTGTTTCATTTCTTTAATGTCCACAAGTCTTTCTTCACCAGGCGTGATCTGCTAACTGTTGGACGCACTGAATTAGAACACTTTAATGCAAACAGTCTTTATTGACGTGTTTAACATGTTTACATGACAAATGTTGGAAATAAGGTCATTCACACGCTGCCCAGTAGCAATGCTACTCGCCACTGGCCCTAGGCATCTACACACTTCTCTACTTATCTACACACTTAAGCGGAGACCATTCCCCATTGAACAACCTCCTCAGGTCTAAGTCTAATATACTTATTCTATCGTCTTGTGGACTTTAATTCTCTGGAAACTCCTAACCTAATCCTCGAGGTTTCATCTATGACTGTTCAGAACTCTTTACATCTACGCGTGTGTCATCTCTCTGATGTTCTCCTAGAAAAATCCTCGAGGTTTCATCTATGACTGTTGAGAACTCTCTACAGCTAATGGTACTTAGTCTACGAGGCATGAATGTATCACACACATACACATAGTTTCCTTTTGGTTGCTCCTTCCCTTTTGCATAGCCTTCTCTACTGCACATATTTGGGATCTTTGGTCTATCTACTATGCCATGCTATTTATAGTTCTTCTCCTCTAGAGACACTTCGGTGTTCTCTATATCTTTTTTCTGTGCTCCTTACCCCTCATTTGTTTTTATTGTACCCCACTCTCAGACATCTCACTCTTACCGCTTTTTGAGCCCCTGTTAGTCTACTGTTCTCTTCTTTCTGCTTTGTGTTTGCACACTGACCCCTGTGTTAACTCCTCTGGTTTGGTGTGCATTTGCGCACATATCTGCACACTCACGACAGCCATACTTTTGTTACCATATCCTTTTCATACACACAGGATAGACATTTTTTTAAAACATATTTCAAATATTTTTGTTTTTAATGTTTCGTTTTTAGTTTTGTGTGTGTGTGTGTCTTGTTTGTTCCTGCTGAAGGCCTATTGGGCCGAAACGTCGTTTAGTCTGTGTCGTCCACTTATCACGTAAAGCTTCTAACATACCATTTTTTTGTATTTTTTAATTTTTCTTCCTACTTAGTCTACACTTAGTTAATCACTGCTTACTGAATTGGTTATGGTTAGCCGCTATGGCGGACCACACATGTGGCCACTCTTTCTACAATTATGCGTGTGCCATCTCTGATGTTCTCCTAGAAAATCTAGGTTTCTTTGTGTCTCCTCTTTAAATATTTGTCAGCTCCTCCAATCAAATCGATCCACGTGTTTAATTTCTCGACTAATACACCCCCGCAAATCTCAAGATAGTCTGTTTCATATTTTTCTCTAGTTGCTTGTCGTCTATTTCGGAACTCACGCTAATATACCCCCGCAAATCTCGAGATAGTCTGTTTCATATTTTTCTTTAGTTGCTTGTCGTCTATTTTGGAACTCACGCTAATACACTCCCACACCTTGAGATAGTCTGTTTCATATTTTTTTCTAATTTCACGTGGACTATTATCGTTTCCGGTTGCTTGTCAACTATTTTGGAACCTTACGCTTTACACCCCCGCACTTTGAGATGTTTGTTTCATATTTTTCTCTTCTCTTTCTCGTGGACTCTATTATCGTTTCTGGTTGGCTTGTCATTCACCTTGGACAATCCCGCTTTCTCCCTTCCTTTCCTTCTTTCTCGTGGTATTTTAACCCCCATTCTACAATTTAATATTTTTTTAAAATCAGCATAATAATCTCTGCACTTTATAGAAATGGCAATAGAATGTCAAAACACAACATAGAACTATATTACTCTCCTTGAGTTTATTATAACATTGGAAGTAACCATCATTGGAGCACCTGGGTGTTCATTGTGGCAGAACTATTCATAAAGCCAATTATGGTCCTGTAGCATGGCAATGTGAAACATGACCATGACAAAGGCCTCTATTTGGTTGATGTCACAAGATTACACTCATGCCTCTGTGTGTTGAATGACTCAATGAGCTTGAACCACAAAGTCCAGAAAGGCTACATCTATAGGCAGTGGCTAGAGTCACTATTGAAGTTAGGTACTGGCTGGTCTAGAGTTTGACCTCTGAACAGGAGTGTCCTGGGTTCAAATCCTGCCATAACCGTTGCACATTTTTCACTTTGAATCCATGGATTCTTCATGGTTTTACTCTTTCCTGGTCTGTTAGTAGCGAGATCCAAAATTTAACCCTCTCGGATAACAATGAAAAACAGGAGATTCTGTTTGCACTCATGCACATTAAAAAAAATCTTGGCAGTTAAGTCTAAAAGAGAAGACCAAGAAAATGGCCACATTTTCCTTAGACATTTATTTTCGAATGCGTTCAACTTTGTTTCTATGTCTCTTTTTGTTTTCGAGCTTTCACACGCATATGTAAGGGTTGATAGTACATTTGATTTGAATAGTCTAAGTATTGTGCTTGTGCCGATGAGTTTTGATTTCCACAACTTTTCAAGGCTTCTGAAAAACATTGCTGCTTTAGCTATTCTCATTCTAATTTCTATACTTGTATCCCCTTCTCAATCAATGTGACTTCCAAGATAGATAAAGTTATTGATCTCTTCCACTGGTTTGTTTTCCATGTATATTTTGTCATCTGTTGGACTTAAGCTTTTCATGACCTTAGTCTTTTCATGATTGATCTCAAATCCAATTTTGCTGGCTATTGATGATAATTCACTTGTTTTCCTGCATCGTTTTTATCTGACTGCTGATGAGAACTATGTCATCAGCAAAGTCAAGGTCCTCCAAATGGTCTCCTTGTATCCATTCGATGCCTTTGTTACCAGTGCAGCATTTCTTCATTATGAAGTCCATAACAACTCCAAATAACAAGGGCGATAAAATACATCCTTGTTTAACCCCATTTTCTATTGGGAAACATTCGCTCAGCCCTTCCTCTGTTCGAACTGCACATGTGTAACCCACTGCTTGGTCAAAATTGTTAAGCTAAAAACCCTACCCATGCCAAAAATGGATGTGTCAGGCCAGATGGTGCAGTGGCTTTGAGATAAACTTCAGGCACAACACATCCATGCCCACCAGAACATTAACAAGAAAAAGAACTACAGAAGTAAAATATCTGCAGTGGCATTCTTCTGTTTGTCCCAGATCATGCAGCTGTTGTGATCAATAAACAGTCAGACAGATTGACTGGCTGCTTAGTGACCATATTAGAGGGACAGCTAATAGATAAGGCTGACATAGCAAAAACCTCAGAGAGATGGATGGAATAACAGACTATGAAAGAAGTAACACTACATGGCTATCTAGATTGTTTGAATAGTTGATAATGATAGAAATTGCCAGAATGGTGTGATTTTCTGAAAGAATGAGAAGAATTGCCAAAGTGTGCTGAACTGGTACAGTTAGTTGCTGCAAGTTGATGAGCATTTTGAGATCAGAGCACCTATGAATGCATCCAAAGTGATAGTCCCAGTATAACATAACATAAGTTTATGACTAATATAAATGATGATAAAAGCAAATTAATTATTTGATAAATTTTGTTTCAGAATGCAGCACTCACAACCACATTGGTGTATTTTGAAGAAGCTATGAATGCAACATTTTTGGATACCTTCTATGCAAATGTAAATATTTGATCAGATTCAGTCTTACAGGTTTCTGCCTTTTTCTGTTACTTGGAACTGAGAAAGTATTAACAAAAGCTAAAGAAGAAAACACCAAATAATATAAGACAAGATTTCTAAATGTCTTGCTATTACAATTGCACTGCAGAAAACATTTATAAAACCGTTAGAGAGGGAATACATCATAGAAATTCAATTTAAATATTTTAATTTGAAAAATATAAATTTTTATAATGAGGGAAAATAAATGAACAGTTGGAAGAGATCTCATCTAACTTTCAATTTAAATCTGATAGATCTGGAAATTATAGATGCAAAGCTTTATTAATCCTGAGTTATATTGTTTATTGTAGCATATTCTTAATTTGTGTGTGTGCAAATTATTTACATTTAGAGACTTTCATCCACAATCTCTTAGTTTGTAATTTACATTTGGAAATTTACATCCACATTCTCAATTTATTTATAATCATTTTATTTTTATAATCAGTCAACAGTTTAAAAGCTCAAAAGGACTTGACTGTGTAGAATCATTAACTTATGTTTGCAGGTGACATTTGGAAAGAACAATTTTATGCAGAATGTTATAGTGGAAAGAGAAGATGCGTTTGCCAGGAATCTTAGACTTCTGAGAAAGCCATTTGAGTAGGTTCCTGTTATATCACTGAACCTCTGTGTGTGTATGTGGTTGGTTTCTGTATATCACTGAACCTCTATCTGTGTGTGTATGTGGTAGGTTCCTGTTATATCACTGAACCTCTGTCTGTGTGTGTATGTGACTAGCTTCTGTTATATCACTGAACCTCTGTCTGTGTGTGTATGTGATTAGCTTCTGTTATATCACTGAACCTCTGTCTCTGTGTGTATGTGGTTGGTTTCTGTTATATCACTGAAACTCTGTGCAATGTATGTGGTAGGTTATGTTATTTCACTGAACTTCTGTCTGTGTGTGTATGTGGTTCTTCTTCTTTTCTCTTTCTCACTGGTACCTAAAAGGTGTCGTGGTTTATATCATTTGTCGTTCTTGAGCTGCTCGAATTGTCTGAATTAGTGATTTTCCATTGTTGTTACATGTCTCTGTCACTGTATCTATCCATCTTCTTCTAGGTCTTCCTTTTGGTCTTTTCCCATGCATTCTCAAGAAGAACTCCCTTGATGGTGATTGGTGAGGATTCATTCTGACCAGGTGGCCAAACCATTTAAGTTATTGTTGTTCTATATATTCTTGGCAGGGTTTTGTTCCTACCATTTTTCTTATGGTTTCATTTGGTATTCTATCTCTTCTTGTGTTGTTTGTTACTTTTCTCAAGCATCGCATCTCACATGTATTGATCTTTCTTAATTGTGATTTAGAAAGGGTCCATGTTTGACTTTCATAGCACAAAGTTGGTATGAAAATGCTATTTATCATTTGTTGTTTAGCTGGCATAGAAATGTTTGGGTGTGCAATGGTGAAAGCTGGTATGTAACAGCATTTGCTTTTTGTATTCTCATGTCAATTTCTCTGTCTAGTTTTCCATCTTCTGTGAACATTGTGCCCAAATACTTGAATTCCTCTACTTGTTTTATTTCTTTATCTTTGATCTTAATGTTTAATGGGTGTCTTAATTTGCTTATTCTCATAGCCTCTGTTTTTGCTGTGTCAATATTCATACTGTAGTTTGTGCAGCTTTTATCTAGAGATGTTATATGCTGTTGTAGCAGGTTTTCGTCCTCATATATTAGGCATTGGTCATCTGCGAATAGTAGCTCGTTGATGTTGGAATTTTCTACCTCTATATTATTATTTGATTTTTCCTTATTGTTGGTTGTTTCCAGATTTATTTTGTCCCATATATATGATGAAGAGGAGTGGCGAGAGGACACATCCTTGTCTTACACCTGTTGTAACCTGAAACCATTCTGACAAATCCTCCGATGTTCTAACGGCACTTTGACTGTTTTTATATAATGCCATTATATTATCTAGTAGTTGTCCTGCTACCCCGTAGGTATCTAAAGTTTGCCAAAGTGTGTTCCTGTCCACATGGTCAAACGCTTTTTCCTGATCTATAAACTATATTTAGGTTTCTGTCATATTCTATTGTTTTTTTCACATAGTTGTCTCAATGTAAATATAGCATCAGTACAGTTTTTGCCTTTTCTGAATCCGAATTGATTATTACTTTATTGAGGTTCTATTATGTATCTTACTCTCCTCTCCAATATTTTAGCAAACATTTTACCAACTTGACTCAATAGGGATATTCCTCTGTACATTTCACACTCCCTTTTGCTTCCTTTATTCTTCCAAAATGGGACAATGATAGCTTTTTGCCAATCGTCTGGGACTTTTCTTTCTTCCCACACCATATTGAATATTATAGTAAGCCAATCTATAGCTGTTTCCTTACAGGCTAGTAACATTTCTGTTTATTCCATCTATACCAGCTGCTTTGTTCTTTTTATTCTGCTTCAAAGCCCATTCTACTTCTGCTTTAAGAATATTTGGTTCCGGTTCGTCATACTGCCTATGTTTAAACTCTGTATTTCCATTTGTATTTCCCTGATTTAATAGTTCCTTAAAGTATTCTCTCCATCTGATTATTATGTTTTTCCTGCTGCTGATTGGTCTACCGTTCTTGTCGTTTATCATAGTGGTTGGGTTATAATCATTATTTCTTCCTCTCATTGCTTTTATACTTTTCAAAAATTCTCTTGGATCTTGTCTACATGTTCTTGCTAATTCTTCACCAAATGCTTTCCAAGAGTCTGCTTTTGTTTGTTCTATGATCTTTTAGCTATCATTTATGGCTTGTCTATAGTGATTGTAGTCATCTGTTGTTTTTGTCTTTTGCCACATTTTATATTTTTCTTTCTTGTGTTTCACTGCTGATTTAACTACTTCATTCCACCATCTTGTTAGTTTCTTTCTGCTCTTTCCTATATTTTTCAGACCTCATTTCTCTTGTATTGACTCTATTAGACCTTCTTTAAACTGTTTCCATGCTTCCTCTATGTTGTATGTAGTTTTTTTTCTGTTATATCACTAAACCTCTGTCTGTGTGTGCATGTGGTTGGTTTCTGTTATATCACTGAACCTCTGTCTGTGTGTGTATGTGGTTGGTTTCTGTTATATCACTGAACCTCTGTCTGTGTGTGGTAGGTTCTGTTATATCACTGAAATTCTGTTTGTATATGTATGTTGTAGGTTTCTGTTATATCACTGAACCTCTGTCTGTGTGTGTATGTGTGGTATTGATATTTTTTAAAAGACTTTAATTCTTGCATTTTAGAACTTATATAAACACTTGGACAAAAAAAATGCATGCTCTTTAATGTGTACAGAACATAGATTAGATTGACAGGAATTGCTATGTTTAAGGCATACAAGCCTTTTTTTCATAAATGGGCTGCCACCAGATGATATTATACTAATTATAATAAAAATTTTTATATTAACAATATTAGGAATAATTATCAATTCTATATAAATATATCCAATATTCGTTTAATTATTTGTTTGGTTTGTCAACAGCTGTGCAAAACAATAGCTGAGAATGACATTTTTTTCTAATAACCATAAGCTGTTCTTCAACTCCATTAATTTTGAGAACACCATCAACAAATGTCAAATGAGCAAGTATTGATCATACTAGCAAACAAGCTTTACATTAGGAAACTACAGACAAGAAAACTGTGCAAGATTGATAAAACCCTAATGGGGTTATGATCGCCTCACATACACATGCAGACAAAGAGATGTTTTAACACATTTGTTTTCAGAATGTGTCTTACCTAGAATTGTGTCTTCAAAGTTCTAAAATATTCTGGTATTGTTTATTCCCAAATTAAATTCAAAACAATTAATACAATTTTGTGACCTGTTATAAAACAAAGTTTATACTATGTTTTTATAAGTTATTTACATTCAAAGTCTAGTCAGGTAGTTAAGGCGAATGGAAGGAATTCTTTGGAAAGAAGAAGAGACTGAAGGAATTATTTATGATTTTTGACTGCTTCTTTATAAATCTTATCACATTAAATTCATTATGACCTAAAGAAATACTGATCTTTTTAAGTTTAATTTTAATCACATTTAATTGTTTTTGTAATATTTTGTGAATAGTGCATGTTAATTTTAATTTCAAGTAACCCATGATAATTAAGCCTAATGGAACATTTCAAAATGCAGTCAAATTTGTGTCAGGAATGAAAAACTGCAGAGTGAAAAAGTACATTTTGGTTGCTTACAATAAAAGTAAGACTAGTTTAATGTTCACAAAATCTTTATTAGATTTTAAATAGGCTATTAAGTATCAGGTATTAAAAAAGTATAAAATATGAGGACAATAGACAAGAAAATCACTGGAGGCTGTAGAAATGTGATTTTACAGAAGAATGTTGAGAATAGCAGCTAAGTAGAGTAATGAGAATGTTCTGAAAGAGGCCTACAAAAGTGGTTAGAGAGCTAATTTCCAATATTAGGAAGAAACAATCTTCATTTTTAGCCACGTAATGAGAAGGGAACAGTTGGAATATTTTGTGACAACTGGAAAAATTGAGGGATGAAGAGATAGAGGGAAGCAAAGAGACAAAGATAACCAGACAGCTTAAGAGAATGGCTGGCAGAAGGTCAGTAACAATGATAAATAACTGTCGAGATCAAAAGTTGTGGAGAGATATGATCACCTATGCCAGCAGGCAGGGGAGCCATGATAGCTCAGTGGTTAGTGAACTGGACTACAAAGGACAAGAGGTAGGGTTCGATCCCAACCGATGGCATCCCAGTTCACCCAGCCATTCTGGGTACCAGATTTTTTCTGGGAAAGTAAAGCGGTATGGGCGTAATACTGACCACATTACCCCAAAAAACATGTGCCGAAGGTCTAAAATTTATGGTCACTAACATAATATTCCCTATACGCCACTTAGCGTGACGGGGGCACTTTACTTTTTTTTTTTTTTATGCCAGCAGGCATGATACTTGATGATGATGATTAAGTATAAAATAAATCCAAGTTCATCATCATTGATTTATTTCAGAGAAAAATTTGAAGAATTACCTCATGAATTGGTTGCACAGAACAATTTTCATGAAAATCGAATGGGTGAGTTATTTGTCATCCATGAGATATACAAATATTTATCTTGAAAATCAAATAGAAAAACAAACATTTTGTGTATAATTAATAAATAAATAAATGGATAGCAAAGATAACAATGAAAATGATGGTAATGAAAAAAAAGTATATTAGCATTCTGTTTTGCATTACATAAGGATATATCAGCAAACAATATCCTTTTAGCTGAAAGATTGGTGACATTATGGAGCTTTATCCACTGAAACAGACAAGGACCAAAGAGCACAATAATTTCTGTATCTGGGCAGGACTAATCCAGACAATTGGTACTTTGAGGGAAGATTTAACACAAAAATGTAAATTTGACATTCTTGCATTTATCTTAACTTGGCACAGTAAGATTTCTTTGTTACCTGACAGCAAGTTTACATTTATGATTCTCCTCTTTTTATGTTAATACATTTCTTAAGTTTCTTAATGTTTTCAGTGCCCAGTTTCTTTTAAACAACTGATACAAATTTTTTTTCACCATTTTGAAATAGATTTTCATTCCATGTACATATTTATTCCTATTTATCTTGATTTGTTTTTACTCAAAATTGGTATATTATAAACCCAAATCCTCAGAAGTGAATGAGTTATATAATAGAAATATTTTATGTTTATTGATGTATTCTGTGTTAATTAAAGTGATACCTTATTTTTAAAAATATACATAAAATAACTCAACTCATAATTTCCCTTGCAGGTATGCACAAATTGTGATTTAAAAGAGAATAAAAAAATTACTACATGCATTTAGTGTTGGGAAATTAGTGAAAAGAAAAGTGTGTGTCATGTTCACTTGTTTTAATACATTAGCAAAGTCAATATTTTGTCTTTATTAAAATGGGACAAAGACCAGAATCAGTTATTCGCTTCTAAAGTATAAAAGTAGTTAACTTGGCTGTTCTAAGGTTAATTCCATTTAACCAATATTTTTTTCCCAAAATCATGGTAGGTGCATCTGAAAAAGTATAAATCAGTTAACACTGTTTTTTTTAAAAATGTTATTACATTTATTTTCTTGTTCTGAAAAATTTAATTAATTTGACATGGAATTATATTTTAATGTTAAATTAAAACATTTAGTTAGATATACTATCATATCAAGTACCATGCCTACTAGCATAAGTGATCATATCTCTCCACAACTTTTAATCTCAACAGTTATTTATCATTTCTGTTGTTGACCTTCTGCCAAGCCATTCTCTGAAGTTGTCTGGTATCTTTTCTCTTTGCTTCCCTCTATCCTTTCATCCCTCAATTTTCCCAGTTGTCACAATATATTCCAGCTGTTTTGCTTCTCATTACAAGGCCAAAAGATGATTGTTTCTTCCTAATATTTGAAATTAGCTCTCTTTTGCTTTGGCCTCATTCATTACTCTTTTTAGCTGTCCATGGTATTCTCAACATTCTTCTATAAAACTACATTTCTACAACCTCCAGTGATTTTCTTGTCTGTTGTCCTATTGCCCATGATTTACATCATTTGTTAAGACTGGCTCTACATAGCAGTTAAGAACTCTTTTTCTTCTTTCTATTGTCAAAAATGGACTACACAGTAACTTTCTCATTTCCCGACACACCCCTCTTCTCCCCCCCCCCCCCCAACATATTTTTCCCCCAGATTGCTTTTTTACATATACTATACTCACAATGGGTGTCCGGTTAGCGCAATCGATAGGCGGTTGGCTTACCACGGCAACAGCCGGGGTTCGTAATCCTGGCGAGGACACCTGGGTTTTACTAATTCCCTAAAAATTAGTAGGAGTCGCGATAGCTCAGTGGTTAGTGAACTGGACTACTACGGACAAGGGGTAGGGTTCGATCCCAACCGACGGCTCCGGGTTCACCCAGCCTTAAATGGGTACCGGATTTTTTCTGGGAAAGTAAAAGCAGCACGGGCGTAATACCGACCACATTACCCCAAAAATCATGTGCTGAAGGTCTGTAAAATATAGGGTCACTAACACCATATTTCCCTATACGCCACTTGGCGTGACGGGGGTACTTATACTCACAATATTTAGTTCTCATTTCAAATTTGTGACATATGGACCATGCGACTGAGTGCACGTGAGTTTAGACCATCCATAGCCAGAAATGAGAAACTTAGTGGGCATGTAAGAAGACTTATCAATCAACACAGAACTGGAGTCGCCAGTCACTGGACACTGCGGGACTTGCTGAGGAAGGGATCTGAGCACCTATGGATATGTTCGGAGTGCAATGATGATGACCCGCCAATAACTCAATAACTTCCTCATTTTTTTGGAAAGCTGCTTTTTCCTGAGCTATTCTGCATCTCACCTCTGTTGTATATCTATCATCTGAGGATTTGGGTTGTTCCTAAATATTTAAATTCATTTACCTGTTTTAATGTTGCTCCACTCGTCTTTATTGTGTATTGTAACGTTGTCTTTTTCTTTATTGCTACCATTATTTCTTTATCTAGTTTTATTTTTTTCTATTGAGGCTGAGTCCTTTATTTTTGCTTTTCTTCACTGTAATGTCTAACATCTTGTAACTTATTTTCACTTTTGGCAATTAAGACTGTATCATCAGCATACCTTAGATTATTTATATTACGACCTCCAATTGTTATTCCAGGCATGTTCCTTATGGATCTTAAATAATCTCACTATACATATTAAATCTGATGACAGCACACAACCTTGTCTAACACACTGTTTTATTTGTTGAAACATTCCCAAATGATTTCCAGTTCTTATGGCTGCTGTTTGTTGCCAGTATATGTTCTTTATTATTCTTCATAAATCTTTGCTGTCAACGTTTATGTCTTCTAAATTTTATTTCTCTCTCTCTCTCTGCGATCAGGACCCAATCAGAGTAGGATTCCAGCTGCTCACATGAACTCAGCTGTCAGGTTAGGTGTGTTACAAACAGAACATCACAATTAGAGTCTGCCAGATCCACTCTGATTGAACACCCGTTAAAAACGTTGCACTGTGTTCTGCGCCAGTGGCCCAGTGCATCCGATTTCAGCCAGCATTTTATTCAGGTTTGCTTTCCCTAGCCTTTGATTGTCCCCAATCTTCCTGCAAGGCAGCAGGTGATCTTTTCTGTAGGGGGATTCTGCCCTTAGATGGTCGGCCCTCCCAGGTTTACGAGCACCATCTGCCCGAGTCACTAGAGGTGACTAACACAGACATACACACACAAAGATATGAGATGTGACAAACACAGACATGCACATAGCGATACGAGGCATGACTAACACTGACATACATCAAGATATATGACACATGACTAACATAAACATGCACATAAAGATATGAGATATGACTGACATAGACATGCACCCACAAAGAAATTACACATGTCTAACATGGACATGCACACAAAGATAGAGATATGACCAACATAGATAGGCACACACAATGATATGAGATGTGACTAGCATAGCCATGCAAACACAAGGGTATGAGATGTTACATACACAGACATGCACACACAAAGATATGAGATATGACTAACATAAACATACACACAGAGATATGAGATATCACTAGCCCAAACATGCACACACAAAGATATGACACATGACTAACACAGATACACACTAAGATATGAGCTATGACTAAACACATACACACTTAAAGATATGAGACATGATTAACACGGACACTCCAAGATATGAGATATGACTAACATGACACACACCAAAATATGAGCCATGGCCAGCACACACACACACACACACACAAGCCAAGATATGAGCCTTGGCTAGCAATGAAACACACCAAGAAATGAACCATGTCCAGCACAGAAAGAAAATATCCAGTACACATTAAATAATTGTTTGTGCACATTTCGTTAACCACCGCTGTAGATCAAGTCTTTATTCTGCTGGCTTTGTTTGCGACATTGGAAGCTAATGACCTAACTGCCTAACTTGTGTAGACGGTTGGTTCGGGGCAAATTGTGCGTTGCAGTGTCACTGCTAAAATCGCTCAGTTTGTGACAGGGCTACAGGACATGCATAAACGGTGACAATTGTCGGCGAGAGCGTTAATTTTATTTCTTAGTGCCTTACTTTATATACTATACTCACAATATTTAGTTCTCATTTCAAAAAGTGAACCTTCTGATGTGGTAGAAAGTATGGAAACAAAAATTTGTGAAAATAGTGTTAATAATAATGGTTTAATATATGGTTTCACTATTTTACAGAATATTCATCAGCTGCATTTGAGCCACCATTGTTCACTAATGGCATTCCACAGTGAGTCATAATCTGTGTGCAAGATCATCAAATTTTGTCTTTCTTATTCCACATGGTTATCAGATCTCTAAAACAACTTTCTCTAACCCCAGATCATGATACTCATCTGTGGCCGATATATTTATGATACTGTATTAACAATTACTACCACTCAATTGTAACTTTAAGAGCTCTAAAAATAGTGTTTTCTTTGAACTTTTTGACACACAGCCATGTGTTCACACTAGACAAGACACACTAAACTCAGATTTCCTGTCTCAGGTTGATCAATGACATGAATTTGATCTCAGAGGTCGGACTTATACACTGTCTGTTGGATTGGACGCTGTAAGTCCGTCAATATGTTCAGCTACCTCATAGTGTTGTTCGCTGCATTTTCTGAATTACAAAGGGTCATTTGATGTCGGCCAAGGACTGAGAAAATTTCCCTGGTCACAGCGAAAAGGAAAATCAACAGATTTCTGTAAAATTGGCAAATTTTTTATCACGTTATATGAGATTGTATCTCACTAAATACAAATTTTAAAAATCCTACATCAATAGAATCAAATCCAACACTCAGGGGTCACCAGAAGTGGTATTTAGGAAGGTACACAGAAGGGGTAATGTTTGAACATGGCAAACTGTCAGATTTAGAAGAATTTATGTTTATAATTTTTACTATGGTATCATTATGTAGTTTAATCAGTGCTGTTTATCAGTTCTTTTGATAACCTGATTCAAGCTATGATCATTAATTTTTTTATCTTTAATATCTAAGTTTTCAAAATTTAATATTTTCCAATTGTGAAAGTTGAATTGTAGCATGTGATTGTTAAACTATAATTATGACATTAGTAATTGGTTTACAATTTTTATTTGTTTGTGTGTGAAGCATGATATATTGTAATATGTTTATTCTTTTTGAAATAGGACAGAGCATGCTTCTATTTGTTGTCATGGAACTATTTTTTTTAAAGACTTCTCTCTCTCTGCGATCAGTATTTAAAAACTTGAGAAATCATAATCATCTTCATGAACATTTCATTTTCTGATGGTGCTCAGATCTTCAACAAAGCTATTTCATGATTTGTTTACTTGCTTATTGTTATTTTTTGAAGTATCTATGTGCCAAAATCTCTTGGGTCATATATTTTGATTTGCATGGTATGTTATAATTTTAAAAGCCTTTCGCCTCCAATAATTGTACATACATGCAAACATAGAGTCTGAGTTTTGTCTTCATTGAGTGCAAAGTTTCTAGCTTCTTTCACTCTTCTACACCAAACCCACCTGTCAGGAAATAATGGATGTGGTTATCTTGCAATGAGATCTGTTTGAAAGCACACAAGCTGTAATTTTAAGGTGACTTTTTGTAATCAACATACACATGCATGCACATACTTGCATGTGTTTAAATGAAAAAAAAAACTTGCAGTAGCAAATTTTAAACTAAACAAGTAGTGTATTGTTAAATTATAACGAGTTCATTGGATACCATATTTTGTGCAGGCAATTGTCACAGTAGTTTGTTTAAATTCAAATTGAAGTTATGTTATAAATAATGAATGGTACCATAAATTCATTTTCTTTACTTTCACTTCAAATATACACACACCAATATAGGTCAATCAACTATGGTGGAATGGGAGCGATCTTTGGCCATGAAATAATTCACACCTTTGATGATGAAGGTAAGCTGACTATTGCCTTCAGTATTATCACTCTGAGGTCTTTTTCTGTCAAACACCAACATTAGGGCAGTGAGAAATAAACTTATACACAACTCTGAGAACAATTCACTGCTTCTAGTGGTGTGCTCAGAACAAGGTGCTGCTTCTTCATATAACACAGAAAGAAAATACATAGCAGAAAAACACATACACGATACCTACCCGCAGGACCCTTGGTCCCACATATACACAGATGGCTCTACTACAAATGCCACCAGAAATGGAGGGGAGGTGTGTTCTTGACGCTGAATAACCATGACGAGATCACCAAGTCAGTAGCTACTGGGAAATTCTCAAACAACTTTAATGCAGAAACTGAGGCCCTCAGAGATGCTGTAACACTGGCTACTCAACACAAAAATAACATGCACAATAAATTGGTGATTCTGACTGATGCACTGTCAGTACTATCAGCTCTAAAAAGCCCCAAGAACAATGAACTAAATGACTTGAGAACAACCCTAGACCAACTATGCAATAACTTCCAGAGAATAGTCATTCAGAGGATACCTTCACACTGTAATATACATGGGAACGAATGCGCAGACAAATTAACTAAAGAGGGATTACCACAAGAGAACCATCCGCTCAGTTATGATGAAGCCAAAATCCATCCTCAAAGGTCAGTATTATGAAAAATGGAAACGAGAACACCCAAAGCATAACAAGAGGGACGGATACTCAACTATCAAGGAGGGATCAAGTCATCATACTTCACTTAACGCACTGGCCACAATAGAATGAGAAATCACATGTTCACCAAATTCAAAATAGGTATAACCAGCCTATGCCACTGTACACTGGATAATATGACTACAAAACATGTTCTACAGGATTGCCCCCAGTACACAGACCTGAGAAGAGCAATGTGGTCCACACCCACCTCCCTGGAAGAGAAACTATATGGGGCAATTGAATTACTTAAACAGACAGTTGACTTCATGAGAGAGTCTGGAATCCTACTCTGATTGAATCTTGATCGCAGAGAGAGAGAGAGAGATATAAACATTTGTAATGTTTGAAATAAAAATTCAGACCCAAACACCACATGATAACTGCACAGTGGATATGCATCCTTTGTTATCCCCAACATACTCCAAAAATGAGATAATGGCCATAACACTTAATTTTTTTAAATTTGTGATGTTTTATCATGGTTTACACACCATGCTTTATTATGGCATTTTATTTTTTACTTCCACTTTTTGGTCATGTTGATTACCTTGTCTCCAAGACAATCGTGAGAAGATCCTGATACACAATCTCTGACATTAGATTTGGGGTACAAAGCCCTTTCACACTACATGGCATATATGGAAAAGCACATAAACTGGCCAGCTGGACTAACAAAGCTGCACACAGGTGTGTTCGGAAAAAAAGTCATCATCATTAGAAAGAAGCAATCAACATTTTTTGGGCACATCATGAGAAGAGGAAAGTTGGAATACTTGGTTACAACTGGCAAAATAAAAGGAAAGAGAGATCGCGGACGACAAAGAGAGAAAATACTGGATAGCTTGGTGTCATGGCATGGAAAACAGTCAACAACAGAACTGATACAATGCACTGTAGATAGAAGATTGTGGAGGGACATAATCACCTACGCCAACCGGTATGGCACATGATGATGATGATGATGCAATCTTGGGTCTATATAGCGGTGCCAACGCTTGTAAAAAAATTTAGCATTCATAGTTACCCTATGAAAGTTAATGCAACGATTTGTAGCAAAAATTATATATTTCTTCAATTTAAAAGGTTTTGTTTTTAAGCAGTAAAGTTACATATTTTGATGAAGTAGTGGTAACAATGTGATTTAAAATCAGTAGTTTTTTCCTCAGGTTAAAAAGAATTATTTCATTTACACATTACAAAAATCTTCTATCTAATGAGTCTATGCCTGCCAACTTAGCCTCTCGTATGTGTTCTTTTCTTAGCGTCTCTTTAGGTCTTCTTCTTTTTCTGTATCCTGATGTTTTCCATAGCCTGTTTTAAAATTCACTTTGTATTGCTTGACACATATTCTTGGTTTAATATTTATTGACTAATAGCAAAAGGAGTATAAACAATTAAAACATAATGAATAAAATTGCCAGAAAAAGATTAACCTTGAGATGATAATGGCAGTGCAGTTTATACTGCAGTAAATCAGTGACAATTATTTCACAGTTATGAAAAATGTACTATTAAAGTACAACTTTTAGATAATTGAACAAGGTATTAGATTTCATCAATATCAAGATGATACAAGACATGTGAAAAGAATATGGTTTGATGACGTTCACACTAATCAAATTGAGCATGGAGCACTATGCTGCAAAACGTATGCTGCCGAAATCGGCATGACGCACAGTGCGGCGAAACGTACAGAAAGAGTTAAAGTAGTTGTTAAGCCATATGAGAACTGTGTTCCTAGTTTTCAGTTACTGTAAAAATATGTATCTTTGATTTGTTAAAACCATAACCGTTGATCTCAATTCGTCCCAGTGTATTCTGGCTGAAAAAAGCTCTGCGTGAGAGATACTATTGGGTATGCTTCATGTCACATCTGTCTGTTGTTCTTCTGAGCCAAAGACAGCACATGGGGCAGAAATTCTAGACTCTTTGTGTCTTTGTTTATCAAGCATCAGACCTTGCCCCGGATCCACATTATATTTCACCACATGATCTGTTCTGGGTGAATTACTCAATCTCAGTGAGGGAGCTGGTGCTTGCTGTTGTTGCCTCTCGCTTCAGTAAAGTACATAGTGTAACATTAAAATAAGTTTTTTAAAAGAACAAAAAAACGTACCATTTTCCAAAGTATATGCTTTCTTCCAAATTATATTTTGCCAGGACACAAATGGAGCAAGGAGGGAATAGAGGGAGTTTGGTGGAGCAATGAAACAATTTCCAATTTTGAGGAGCTTCAGCAATGCCTGATTGACCAGTACAATGAGTTTTTCTATGATAAAGCTGAAAGGAATGTCAGTATGACAATGTTTCTGTCCAAATTATGCAACCTGTTATTATTGTCACTGTTGTGTTAATGTCATTTTAGCGTTTTATAGGAGCAGGAATGTTAACTCAAGATCATAACTTTATTGAATAAAAATCACATAGCTGTTCATTGATGTTTCTGGATCACTGATAAAATGACATTTTGAAAGCTATAACATGATTAGTGTTTGTTTGCTGTATTTTTAGAATAGATTTTGTTTTTGAGAAGTAATGGTGTCAAACATTTTTTTTTTCTGTTGTACAGAAATAATGCATGTTTGCTGGTAGCAATACTAAGAAAGATGTAATTTTGGCTAAAAAATACTAAAAGAAAAAATGTTTAATCAAATTAATACCTGTGACATTAGGCTCATTACAATGAACACATTATCATCATGAGTTTGTTCCTTGCTGTTTAAATTGGTTGCATTCACTATTTCAGGAATTATCTTATGATAATAGTTGAGAAAAAAAAGCACATGTTAGGAATAACCAACAAGACTGATGAAAATTGGTGTATTTGTGGTCTTTAGAGAAGCTGCAATGCTGCAGCAGACATTCTCTTCTTTGTCAGGAATTCATAAGAACATACATTCTGGCATTTGTCTCTTCTTTCAGGCAGAAAACGATTTTCCAATTGTGTTTGAAGCTGTCTTTAAAAATTGTAGCATTATTAGAACAATTAACATTTATTGATCAATTATGCACTCTTTTCTCCAATGTCACTCCTTTGAAGTTCACATTTTAAAATTACTTATACAGCTAAAAAAGAAAGTCCACTTCCTGTCTTCAAAAAGCACAACTCTTTGTCAAATTAAGATCAAAAGTGTGCTTTGTCTTTGCATTGACATAAGGGGAGTATTGATCACTACACATAGTAAGTTATCTTTATTATACAGTGCCAGTTGGCAATTATAATTAACTCTTTCCATATGGAAGCTTTTTATCGACCCAACAGAAGAGATTACAGAGACAAAATTGTTCATTGTTTTAAGAATCAATCTACACATTTTTATATATCTAACATATAACATATTATATATGAATTTTTAGATAATTGAACAAGGTATTCGATTTTATCAATATCAAGATGATACAAGACATGTAAAAAGAATATGGTTTGATGATGTTCACACTAATCAAATTGAGCGTGGAGCACTATGCGGCGAAACATATGCTGCCGAAATTGGCATGGCACACAGTGCGGCGAAACGTATGGAAAGAGTTAAAGTAGTTGTTAAGTCATATGAGTACTGTGTTCCTAGTTTTCAGTTACTGTAAAAATATGTATCTTTGATTTGTTAATACCATAACCGTTGATCTCAATTCGTCCCAGTGTATTCTGGCTGAAAAAAGCTCTGTGTGAGAGATACTATTGGGTATGCTTCATGTCTCCTGGGAGATTGGGCAGTACTTAATGAGACTAAAACCCTCAAGCTGTGGGAATATACTGAAGATGGGACAAGTGGGAAAACATGCATGAGAGGATGTTTGAGGTATAAGCACAACCAGTGCGTCACAAGTCATCGGTTTGCATTCTCTTCATTGTTTGCTAAAAGCACCTATGGGTTTGTCCAGAGTGTGGTGATCATTTATTAGGTTTATCTAGAGAGTAATAAGAAAAAAATCAGTAATTTAAAAGGGATAATTACTATGTTTGCTACTTCACAGTATAAGAAGACATTAGAAGACATATCCAAAATTATCACCAAACATCTTCCACATGGAGAATCCCTCTATCCATTACCTCTGACTGTAATGGATAGTGTGTTCTGTATCATGCTATAAAGCTGTAATGTGCCCTTTTTATTGTTTTTTTCTCTATTACAAGAGACTGCAACCAAAGATCTTCTGAATGGGAACATCTTCTTCAGAAGGCATATAACCACATTATTTGTTTTATATATGATAGTATATAGCTTGTGAAAGTATGCTCAATTTTGGGTTCTTAGGTGATTTTAATTTGCAAAATATTTTATTTATATCTTGCAATTATTGCAGGTAAATGGAAGCTTGACTTTAGGTGAGAACATGGCTGATAATGGTGGGTTGAAGCTAGCATACCGGGTTAGTATTTATCTTGGTAGATTATTCTTTTTAACATTTCTCAAGAATTATTACTTTAGTCAAATCTCTCAGACTTTCTTATTATGCTCATAGAACATTTCATCTGACAATGTCCAACCACATATAATTTATCACAGCAGTCCTGTATATCATCTCATCTTGTACCATCTCATTTCACTTTGTTTCTAGCTTTGATGGTGTACACACTTACAGGCTCTCCTGTCCATCTCTTGATGTTATCAATTAACTTCAGTCTTTACCTGCATCTGCCTCATTTACCTTGTATTTTCCCATCAAGATTTTCATTAACTTATTGTGTCTCTCTAAGTGTTAACAAAATTTCATTTGTCTTATTTGAATTTCTGGTCTTTCTTACTTTTCATCTGTTTCAAAACTTTATTTTCTTCTCTATCCAACCAATTCATCCCATCCTCTATAAACTCAATTACCTGTCTATTTGTTTTTAACCAATCTTTCTTTCTTATACTTTGCATATCTCTTTTTCACTGTAATTTTTTCTCAAACCTTGGAGCTAAGCGTTTCCATTATATATTTCCTGTAATAGGCAGAGTTAGAATGTCTCCTTTAGCATCATAGATGCCTCCAGAGTTTGACATCCAGTGAGTTAGTATCTTTTTGACTCTTGTATTGACTCAGTAAAAATTCCAGACCTTTCTTACAAAATACTACCAATTTGAAAAGGCCAGAGATTATGCTTAATAATTTCACTTAAATGCTTAAAATTGGAGTTGAAAGTGTGACATGTAAATCATAATACAGTTCGTTACTTGCATCATATGGTCTGTCAGCACAAGGTGTGTTGTGCAATGAGACAGGGCTGGCAAGAGTATTAAAGATGAAAAAAGAAAGAGTCTAGTCACACCTCAAAAGTGATATTTAGGTAGTAAGGTATTAACACTCATCATTTTTTAGATTTGGAATTTTTTGTGTAATGGGTTAGTGCTATTCCAAGCTGTCCTTTTTTCCCAGAAAGAAATCTCCAGTAACAATTGTAAGGCTAAGTGAACCTAGAAGCTGGTCAGTCGAGAGAATGACCCAAACCTCTTGTCCACTGTAAACTAGCTCACAAGAGTATAAAGAAAATGACTAATTATGTCTTGGACAGCATGTTTGACTTTCGCTCTACCATTTTCCACAGCTAACCTCCAGTTGTTACCAGCTGCATTGGACTCATTTGCATGACCTGGTCTTGATCTTTTGTTGTTTATGGCAAGGCTTTTTTGCCATAAATGCTGATGTAAATTTGTAGCTTCTTTTTTTTCACTCAGAACAATTCAATCATTCACTGCAGTGTAATACCTTGAGTTGAGGAGCCTCATACTCTAGAGTGGGACAATGACAGCGCACACATTTGTGCAGATAGATCAGTGATGAGGGTTTAAGAAAAATCTAAAAACTATTTCTGTCTTATTGTAATTTTTCTAAGATGGCTGCCCCATTGTCTTGCTCTATGAAAGTTGCATTAATCAGCACATGCTTACAGGGTAAATAAAAATGGATGGTGAAAAACGTAAAGACCTTTTGTGAGAGTGAACAATTATTGAAAATAATGACGATAACAAGTCTCAAGTTATTGTGTGTTTATTTGCTTTTTTATGGCATCACCCCACAATACACAAGGACCAACCATGAAAAAGATGGATTGATTCAGTATTGGAAATACTCAAAACATAAAAATAGGAAAAGCCATTAGAAGAGCAAAAGACCACAAAATATATCTACCCTCAAAGATGAAAGGCAAATGAGAAAGGACAGAAGAAGATGCCATCATCAGCAGATACATAGTGTAGTGCTACACAAGATGGTAATATCAAAGCAAGAGATGGCACTCTACTGTTACAACAGACCCTATTCTGTTAAATTCCAACACACAAAATGCCTTCTTTTTCTTCAATGATTCTTTTTTTGAATTAACACCATGAAAGTAAAGATCAAACTGATGGATCTAATCAGTCTTCATTGGAGAGAGGGAGCAAGTGACAGCCCATGTTAGAGGCTTCTCCCTCAGTAACTAATGAACTGCTCATCTCGGTGGCACACATTCAACTTGGAGGCCAAGTGCATGTAGAAAAAAAACATTTGTGTAGATGTGACAGTGCATGTAGTATCATGTGTGGAAGGCTGAATGGCCCTTACCTTTTTTAAGTATGGCTACAAGAGAGTAAAAATACTTGTGTTAGATGCAGACTAGATAATAGTTTTTGTATTTGATGAAAACAGTTTTCATGAACAAAAGGGAGCTTAATGAATAAGTAATTTGATTTTAAAAAAATTAAAAACTATATACATATCTGTGGATATCTCTGTATAAACACATATAGTTCACCTGAAGTTATAGCATAGTACTGATTCACATACTGTTCACCTTAGCAACATTAATAATATATATCACCACCACCAATAACTGTCCATTTCTTCTCAATATTGTTTTCTAGCGCCCGTGCGATACCGGGGCCCGAAAGGGGAGTAAAGAATAGTGGCGCTGTACCCTACCAGGCATGTTCGTAAGAGGCGAGAAAGGAGGGTTGGGCATGGGACTGGCTATTCCATACTGTAAAAAAAATAAGCCGAAAAAAACTTCACAAACATGGACAAGTCAAAGAGAGAGAAAGTAAATCCGCCATCTAGGAAAGAGAAGGGCTCTCTGTCTAAGAGACATATGACGCAAGCCGGAGAAAGCCTTAAGGAGTCCGGGTTGCCGACTCACCCTTTGTCTACCAGGAAATCCTCCAGAATTGGCACCTGGAATGTTCGTACTCTAAACGAAAAAGGAAAAGCTGCACAGGTAGCAACAGAAATGACAAACTACAAGATAGATATTCTGGGAATGCGTGAAACAAGATGGCTAGGAACGGGTAAAATAAAACTAAATACAGGAGAGATGATTTTATCATCAGGACACCAGGAACCTGGAGCACAACATAGTGAAGGGGTAGCTATAATGCTGTCAAGGAATGCACAGAAGACACTAATAGAATGGGAAGCAGTAGAACCGAGACTAATGAGAGCAACATTTAAAACAACCAAAAACAAAATAAAATGCACCAACCAACGATAAAGATGATATAGTTAAAGATGATTTCTATAAACAGCTACAATGTCAGATGGATTCAAGACAAGCCAAGGATATTATAATCTTGATGGGAGACCTAAATGCTAAAGTAGGATCAATCAACAGAAGCTTTAAAGAGATTATGGGAAAAAATGGACTTGGAGATATAAACGAGAATGGAGAGATATTTGTGAATTTCTGCGCCCTTAATCAGGTGAGCCTAGGAGGAACAATATTCCAACATAAAAGGATACACAAAGCTACATGGGTGTCACCAGATCATAGAACGGAAAATCAAATTGATCACATATGTATTAATAAGTCATCCATACAGGATGTAAAAGTATATAGAGAGGCAGATATAGCTTCTGATAGCCAAACTTAAAATTAAACTAAAAAGGTATACTACAACGAATAAGGGTAGAAAGTATTTCAATGTAGGGTTTCTTAAAGAACAAGGAATTAAAGATAAATTTGCAGTCACAATATCAAACAAATACCAAGTCCTCCAACAACTAGAAAATACAATAAATATAGGAGATCATTGGAAACAGGTAAAAGATATATGGAAAGAGACATGCGAAGAAACACTAGGAAAAAGAGAATGCCAGAATAAGGCATGGATGACAGCAGAGACCCTGGACAAAATTAAAGAAAGAAAGAACAAGAAAGCAGACATAAATAAAAGCAAAATGAGAAGTAATAAAGCCAAGACACAGGAAGCTTACACAGAGGTGAACAAAGAAGTGAGAAGATGCATTAAAAGGGATAAGAGGAAATATATAGATGAACTAGTTAAAGAGGCAGAAGAAGCAGCAAATAAAGGGAATATGAAAGAACTGTACAACAGCACAAAGAAATCAAGTGGAAAATACAAACAGATCAATGCCTTTATTAAAGATAAGAAAGGAAATCTGCTTAGTAATATAAGGGAACAAACGGAGAGATGGAAAGAGCACTTTGAAGAACTTTTGAACAGACCCGGCTCAAATAATCCTCCAGATATACTACCAGCAGAAGAAGAGTTACACATTAACTGTGGAAAACCAAGCATAGAAGAAATAATGAAAGCCATCAAACTATTAAAAATTGGTAAAGCCACAGTTCCAGATGAAATTCCTTCGGAAGCCATCAAAGCAGATATTAACACCTCTACCAAGATGCTACATAATCTATTAGATAAAATTTGGGAGAGGGAAGAAATACCTAAAGACTGGAAAGAAGGTTATATGATCAAACTACCAAAGAAAGGAAATTAACAGAGTGCACAAATTATAGGGGAATTATGCTACTATCAGTGCCAGGAAAAATATTAAGCAGAATCATTCTGGAGAGACTAAAAGAGGCCATAGAAACATTTGAGAGATGAACAAGCAGGTTTTAAGAAGAACAGATCATGTGCTGATCAAATAACTACCCTACGTATAATAGTTGAACAAAGTTTAGAACTAAAATCCCCACTTTATATTGGATTCATAGATTACAAAAATGCATTTGATTATTTAGACAGAAGAATGCTTTGGAAGTTGCAGAGTCATTACGGAATCCCCATAAAGTTTATTAACCTGATAAAAACAATGTATGACGGAATGAAATGTAGTGTGGTGCATGAAGGACAGCTTACAGAAGCATTTGAAATAAGAACAGGAGTAAGGCAGGGATGCGTTCTGTCTCCATTTCTCTTTCTACTGGCCATAGATTGGATTATGAAAATATGAAAATAACTCAAAACAACAGAAATGGAATCCAGTGGTCACTGACCAAACAACTTGATGATGACATAGCTCTCCTATCACACAGCCATCAACAGATGCAGGATAAAATGAGCATACTTGATGAGAGATCACAACAGCTAGGACTGGAGATTAATAGAGATAAGACCAACATTATGAGAATTAATACAGTTGGCAATAACCAAATAAAACTAGGAGAAATACCTCTATTAGATGTACAATCTTACATATATCTGGGCAGTAATATAGATAAAGAGGGAGGAACAGAAAATGATACCAAAATAAGGATACCGAAAGCAAGAGGAGCTTTCATTGCACTGGGAAACATGGAAAGCCAAAGAAAATATGTTAAATACAAAAATAAAAATTACCAACTCAAATGTTAAGGTGGTCCTATTATATGGCTGTGAAACATGGAGAACAACAAAAATGACAATCACAAAGATACAGACTTTCATTAATGGATGCTTACGCAGAATAAAAGGATGGAAATGGCAGGACAAAATCACTAACACAGAATTATGGAAATGTACCAGTCAAACACCAGTGGATAAAGAGATACAGCAAAGATGATGGCACTGGATAGGACACACACTACAGAAGCCAACTGAGAGTATTACACAACAGTCCCTTTTTTGGAATCCCCAGGGGAAAAGACAAAGAGGAAGACCAAGGAATTCTTGGAGAAGACAGATCGAAGCAGAGATGAAGATGATGGGGAAGACACGGAATGATCTTAAAAGAATGGCAAAAAACAGAATGACTTGGAAAGTGTTTGTTGAAGACCTATGCTCCACTGGGAGCTAAACAGGTAGAAGAAGATTCTTTTCTATGCATTTATATTGGTTGATATATGTGTGTTTCTTTTTATGAAACAAGGAATATTTAGAAAAACAAAATCCATTGTTGATGATTGCTATTCTTGTATTTTAAAGTCCTACAAAAGGCATGTTGCTCCCAAGAGGCAACAGACACTTCCTGGTGTACCTTACACAGATGCCCAACTTTTCTTTATCAACTTTGCTCAGGTCAGTGTTTAAGTGCACCATTTTGTTATAAATGACGTCCATGGTTTTGCTTTGCTAAGTTGTATTCTCAAGTAGCTGACAAGGTAAAAGTCTGACATACAACATGAAGTTTTGTTAGTCGATAGGGCAGAGACAGCACAAGTGTATTGATCAGACCAGTTTTGTTTGTGTGTTTGTATTTTTTTTTAAAGTAATAAACCATGTTATTAAATGTCATTCAGTCTAGTATTTGTTATAAACAAGAAATCTTTTCAGTGTCCTTCCATATAGCATATAGTAATGTAGAAGAAATTATTTTACAAAGTAATATCATCTAGCTTGACATGTTCAAGAGATAATCTTCAATGCACCACAGATGATAAAGAGAAGTTTAGCAAAGAAAATGTATCCAAACAGTACTAGCTCTTAAATATGATCAACATTTTTACAAATAATCAAATCTGTTAATGACATGCAAGCTACTTTATATTTTGCTATGAATATACACACATTAAAGTAAAAGCATTTTTTCCCTTAAATTTAATGCAAGCAATACTTTCTGTTTGGTAGTACACAAAGATATGCAATACCTCTACCTTCTCTACAAACACATGTTCACACACACAAGATTGGCAAATAATTGTTTCTGTGTTTGCCAATTAAATTTTTAGCTTTGAGTATCCATAAAGTTATTGCTATGCATTCCTTGTTTTCCAAGGTTAGTGCACAAACATAAATAAAAAGTTAAGTTTACCTTTAAATTAATATCAGATTATCAATTCTATATTAGCTTTATACCAAACATAAGTTTTAAATTGATCTGATTGTTTCATGCTGTAGCATTTCTTTTTCAAAGTCTGAAGAATATGAAGTCTGAAGGTATTGAGATTCCACAAAATTGAATGGTTATACCACGCTATAATAAGTTCATCATCTTTCTATAAGTCTGACAGAAGTTGTTGGAAAGGAGATGGTGATGTTTTTCTCAACATGCCATAGTTTTAGATTCCAAATATTGACCAGAAAATCCTGGAGAGCAACTGACATTTGGTAAAACTTAAATGAGAAAACTAGCACTAACAAGGTTAGCCTTTTAGAGAACAGAGACAGTTCATGACTTCCTTGAATACTTTCAAGAGAATAAAGTCGCAGACAAACTACTTACTATACAGCATACTTTGTGCACAACTGTAGTATCTTCCAGTGAATGGGAAAGAGGATTCTCTCAGATAGTCTTATAGTAACTTCATAAATATCTTTTCTATCTATAAGGATCACTTCTGCTCATCAGCATGGCAGGACCTCCATGTACTCTATTTAGCCCTAGCAAATGTATTTGATCATGGCTATTTTGAGGAAGTCCTTTTGATGCAAAAAGCATGAAGTAACCCAGAAGATGGGGAGACTACATCAGAGGATATGTCCACAATGTTGGCAATTACAGTCATGACAATTTGACACAATTTTTTGTTTATTGAAACAAGACTGCTTAACAAATGTGGTTTTTTTTTGTGTGGTTCTGATCTTATGGGACTCTGCTTATCTTAATACATTATTGGTCAGATTAAATCAACTACAGCCTGTGTGTATTGTAACATGCTTTTAATTTATCACAGTTAAGAGACCAAGACGCCCATGACAATTCATTAGCTGAAACCTTGGATGTGAGTCAAGAAGTACAACTTAGCTTTGGTCAGATGTTGTTAACTTTACCTCTAGATGTAATTGAAGGCACATGACAAGCCTATAGTTATAACATTCATTATTGGTGAAAAGTTCTTTTGGACAACAATGGGCTATTTTTGTATCTCCAAAATATAAAAAATGTTACAGACACTGAAGCCAGCACAGAGAGCTACCATTATTACATGAAATGATTAAAGAGAAAACCAATTTAGATGGAGGCTGCAGTGAAACTGGAATTGACATTCAAAATATATAATTTGAGTGGCTTATAGTTAAAAAACACAGAAAAGAAAGATTTATTGCCTTGATCAACTTTCTTTACTCTGTTATAAAAATATTCTGATATCAACTGAATTCTGATTGAATGACAAAAAATGAATTTGTACCAGCCAGAATACTAGATTATGTGAAAATAATTCAGTAATTAACGTTCTTTCTCAATGAACTTTCTAGATTTGGTGTAACATAGAAGATAAGGAAGCAGCACAGTGGACAGTGGAGGAAGACACACACAGTCCTCAAGAATACAGGTTTGTGGATCATAACATTTTGGTTAAACAGAGAGTGAAATATGATGGGCAAAATATCAAATTGATGTAGTATCAAGTTGGTAATTTTAAGTTTCTGGAATATCAGACAAATGCCAGTTGCTAAATATTGGAGTGTATTGCCTGCTTCATAACTGTCAATCCAAATAAAATTATATTTAACTCTTTCATGACCAGAACAGGAAACAGGAATTTTTAGATTTAGACCAGGTTAATTTTCCTGTTTCCATAAATTTTACTATATACCTTTTTCATTTGACTACTTCACACAATAATTTAGATAAATGTGGCATGTGTTATACATCACTGGAAAGGGCAATGGATACAGAAAATGAAAATAGCAATATATTTATGATATGTGATTATTATTTAAAGGAATAAATATATTTTTAAAAATATAAAATGTAATTTAATTTTTAATTTAAAATATTGTAATTCACTTACCCTTTTCCATGTTTATATGTGTTGCTATCCATTTGTCTTGAAATATTACACAACATAATCCAAATTCCTCCAAAATACAGTTTATTTGATGAATATATGTCCAAAAATAACCAAATTATGTACATTTTTGTAAATGATCCCAGAATGAAAAATATTAAAAATTTGTGTACATCACAACAATATTATTTACAAGTCAAGTTTATTAATTTTATTTACACAACTGGACTTATTGTGTGTGATATTCCATAAAGCATGTTTTAGCGCACAGAAGTGGCTGTACAATAATAGCTGCTTCATTTTCTTACTTTCCGCTGCTCCGAACAATGAACACACTGCAGGTCTTTCCCATCAAAATCAATGAGATGGATGGCACCCCGATATCACTGCGGTTTCATGTTCCATGATTTTTTCCCCGGCTTTGATAAAACAACTTGAAGAAGATTGTTATGTGCCTCTGCTCCTACTATGCTACACAATTCATTAATAAGCAGCTCCTTGAAATCTGCAAAAGGCAAAGGCTTTTCGGTGTTAGGGCGGCTCAAGTTATACAAAATATGGCCATTGAGTTGTGTGATCTCAATTATCCACATAAATATTTTCTTCCACCACTTGACTGTCTTCCTTGTGTGGTTCCTATAATATGAAATCATCTGGTCTACTCTGTCACAATCATTCATTGAGTGGTTGTAGCTATGGATGGGTGGTGGCTTCCTGACTTGACTCCTACCTTCAGTTCTGACCTCATATGTTACACTTCCATGTGTTGTCACCAATTGGCAGGTTTTTTTTTATTTTTTATCCCTCCAGCTGACATACATAACTTGCTCCTCATCATTGATGAACCACTTTGCCTCATTCACTGATTTTTTTTTTTTTTTTTGACTTCTGCTGGAAATCCACGTCTGTTGGAATTTAGCGTTCCAGTGTTGTTGTGATTTTCTGCCGCAGAAATTGAACAAGTGGCAGGGAAGTATAATATCGGTCAGCAAACAAATGATGATGATCTGTGATGCCTTCCAGTAACTTGTCGAAAACTTTGACAGCATGTGATGAATGTGGGTCTGTTTCAGGCCTGTAAGCTGTGTCTGCACCAAAATATACCAGGAGATTGAAAACGTATCCGGTGATTGAGTCGCAAAGTCCGTATGATTTTATATGATATTTTTTGGGCTTACTGGCATTGTACTGCTTGTACTTAAATCTTCCCTTGTAGCCTATAACCCATCTCATCATTGCAGATATTTTCAAACGGATAAAATGCTTTTTGAAATTTTTCGATCAATGAATTGATGAACGGCTCAATTTTACATTTTCCAGCCGCATCAGGAACAGCCGCATGAAGCATAGATTGATAAATGAGTAAAAATCTGGTTCGACTAAACATGCACCTAAACCAAGGACTACTTTTATATGATTGAATGGACCAGTAATCCTTTATAGAATTTTTTGCATTCATTCCCATAGCAATCAGGACTGCCAGAAACTGAAAAAAAATATTACGGTCCAGCGGTGTCCATTTAGTGAAAATTGAATACCTGTGTACTGGAGTACTCAATTCCATTTTTTTGCTGAGCATAATTGTTGATATTTTGAATCAGATTGTCAACAATTGTGTCAGTCAACAGGCTCAGAAAATACTTGAATGGTGAAGCATTTTCTGGAAGATCTAACTTACATCCAGAATTTACATTTTTGAAGCTATATTTTCCAATTGTATCTCCATCTCTGGCTTCATGCCATCCATCAGCAGGCTTCCTAGCCACATGTCCTGTCTTGCCAGCTTTGGCTAGCATTGTATCAGTTTCATCATCAGAATTACTGCCACTCGATTCCTCTGAGTCACTGATAGTGCTGGACTGGAGGCATCGACCAGCTAAATCTAAACAAGATCGTCTTGGTTTCTTAGCACTTGACTTCCCACTACGGTTACTTATATCATGACTATCATTATCACCACAAAAACTGTCGTCCGAACCTGAATAGTTAATTTCAGAATCACTCAATAACAAGTTTTCGAACATAGATCTAGCTTGTTCTGCACTATATTGTTTTGGGCGAGAAGCACTGCAAGAAGTACCAGCAGTGGGCGTGGCCATTATATGACAGAAATTTCAGAAATAAACAATTAATATAAATGAACAATTTTCAATGTTCAAAACTTCGACTATGCCGGTATAAACAGGAAGATCAAGACTCTCCTACTTCCGGAAATCAAGTATCGATTGAAATAAAAATGAAAATCAGTGAAAACAAATCAAATATTCAGCTACACCAGAAATAATCAACGTGTCGGTGAGTGGTTAGAACTGATCAATTTCATAAAACCGAGATGGTTGGATAATAGTCCGGAAAGAGTTAATAGCTTAGTAAATGTTGATGTTGGCAAATCCAGACTTAGATTTGGAATGTACAAGTAAGTGAGAAGCAAATGAAGGCATCCAATTTTAAATAAAGAATATACCAGGTGCTGACCATAAGTCATTATCTTGACTATGAAGGAAAAGCTATGGGGAGATGAAATGTTGCCTGGTGTTTATTTCTGTTTAATATAGTTATCACCTGAACTGAGACATTTCTGCTCAACTAAAAACTTTTGACTTGAAAACCCAATATTTTGTATTAAATCAGCTATCAAATTCCAGTATAACATTTCTTCATTGTCAGCATGATTTCCTGTTGAGGAAACAAATGCATAAACAATTAATTTAGTGCCAAAAAAAAAAAAAAAAAAAAAGTGAACCTTTGAATGTTCCAGCTCTCTCCTATTATTCCTTCATAGTTAAATGTAGTGTCAGCCCTATGTTCAAAAAACATAATCCAAAAACTTGCTACAATATGGAGGTAAATACTTGTATTTAATTGGAGTGTGGAGAAGTACAGATCATACAAACAACATGCAGGAGACTATACTGTACGAGGATGCAAATTGTGAACAGTATGGGAGGAGTAGCATCACCTTGACTCTGGTTGTGTGTCTGAAGATTTTTAACTGAAGGCAGCACTACAATACACAGATCACTGTGTGCATACATCTCTGTGTTAGCATTTAGGGAGAGCTAATATTTTCTATAATTCTATGTGTTTTCAGTTTCTGCAGGAAGTAATTAATGTTTCAGGTCATTATATTTATACTTATATTGTATATCTATACTAAAAGGAGAGTTCCTAAGAAGAAACAGCAGAGAGAAAAAATCAACATTTTGTGGGCACATCATAAGAAGAGGAAAGTTGGAATACTTGTTTACAACTAGCAAAATAGAAGGAAATAGAAGATATCGTGGATGACAAAGAGAGAAAATACTGTATAGCTTGTTGTTATGGCATGGAAAACAGTCAACAACAGAACTGATACGATGCACTGTAGATAGAAGATTGTGGAAGGACATGATCGCCTACACCAACTGGTATGCCACATGATGATGATGATGATGATTATGTTTTTAAATTCTTTCACCCAATGAATTATCAGTATTTTCAATATCTCTTTAAGTCCTGGACCATTGAATGATATTTCATTTTACTTTATAAAGACATATTTGAAATGAATGAAATGTTTCAAGCTTATTAAAAAGAAGTTAGTGGACCTAATTGCAAGAATGCAGAATGTAGTACAACTATTTGAATGTTTTACCATCTCTGCATATGGCTGTAACATTTAACTAAACTTGGAACAGTATTAAAAGTTAAGTGTTGTTAGTCTTGACTGTTCACTACTGTGTAATAAAATTGGAGTGAGACAAAGCAAGATTTAACATTCTGCTAATTTTAGTGGATTATGATAGGACTAACAATGAAGGAGAAAAGGTCTGTGAATAGAGTTATTTTCACTAATTTGAAATAATTAATGGTAAAGTTAGACTTGGTAATGAACCTTTGGTGGCTTTGTGCTTTTAATGTGATTGTTTAAAATCAAACATTAGAATTGAATCCATTTAGTGATGACCTTTCCATTTAACTGAGGTCTTTCCTTTTCCAGAGTCAAAGGGACAGTTCAGAACTCAAAGGACTTTGCTAGTGTCTTCAGTTGCCCAGAAGGTTCTAACATGAACCCAAAAACTAAATGTCAGGTTTGGTAATAACTCATAGACATAAAAGCAGAGATTGGCAGTCTGAAAAGGTTCATGTTTTGTCTACAGCTAGAGAAGACAACCTTATTTTACAAGTAGGCAAATCAGTCAATAATTGGTCTTTCAGTCTTAACATGGCTGTTGATTTTTTTTTCTTTCAAAATAAGCTTTATTTACATAATGTGTGTTATCTTGGCAGGGGAACAGTTTTGTGTCGCCATCCTATATTGCAAAACTAAACTTTGTGAAAATATACTATTTCTCTTACTTTTACCTTTCTACTTTATTTTATTAAATTTTCAATATATTTGTGTTGCCTTTAATTTTAATATCAATTTTGGAAAAAAAAAATGGTTTGGGGAAAAGCGTGTTACAATTTTACAGATATTTCTTGCTAGTGTAAGTAGACGATGGCCATGGATGGGACACACACTGCGGAAGGACACCTAACTATTGATATTTCCCTTATTTCTTACATTACTAGCAGGATCACATGGTTAAACATTAAGTGGCAAAATAATCTTTGTCAGTCAAGTGTCATCATGACTTGTATAGATCAACAATGAAATCTTTCAATTTGACACACCATCCTATATTAAGCTTTCATTGTAGGCTTGTCTTTGGTTAATTCCTCCCCCACCTTATTTCCAGAGCCCACAACACGGCAGTTCTTGGTTTCTCAATCTCTTCAGAGTTTACACTCTATACAACACTCTATTGTCACTGTCCAAACTGGTTGTTCATTTTGAGCACTTCTTGCATGGTCAAAACGTTCTGGTAATGTTCAGGTCATCATCAAGTACCGAGCCTACTGGCGTAGGTGATCATGTCTCTCTACAATTTTCGATCTCGGCAGCTATTTATCATTTCTGTTGTTGACCTTCTGCCAAGCCATTCTCTTAAGCTGTCTGTTTTTTTTTTCTCTCTGCTTCCTTCTATCTCTTTGTCCCTCAATTTTTCCAGTTGTTACAATATATTCCAGTTGTTCTCTTCTCATTACATGGCCAAAAAATGATGATTGTCTCTTCCTAATATTGGAAATTAGCTCTTTTTGCTTTGACCTCTCTCATAACATTTTCATTACTCTTCTTAGCTGTCCATGGTACTCTCAACATTCTTCTGTAAAACCACATTTCTACAGACTCCAGTGATTTTCTTGTCTGTTGTCCTATTGTCCATGATTCGCATCCATATGTCAAGACTGGCTCTACATAACTTTTTAGAACTCCTTTTCTTGTTTCTATTGTCAAAAATGGATTGCATAGTATCTTCCTCATTTTTTGGAAAGCTGCTTTTGCCTGAACCATTCTACATCTCACATCTTTTGTACTTCTTCCGTCTGAGGTTAACAAAGTTCCCAAATATTTAAATTCATTTACCTGTTTTAATATTGTTCCACTTGTCTTTATTTTGCACTGAGGTAATGTCTTTTTCTTTGTTGTTACCGTTACCTCTGTCTTTTTGCTATTAAGGCTGAGTCCTTTATTTTTGCTTTCTTTGACTATAATGTCCAACATTTCTTTAACACATTTTCACTCTTAGCGATTAAGACTGTATCATCAGCATACCTTAGATTATTTATATTATGACCTCCAATTGTTATTCCAGGCATGTCCCTTATGGATCTTAAAATAATCTCACTATAAATATTAAACAAATCTGGTGACAGCACACAACCTTGTCTAACACCCTGTTTTATTTGTTGAAACATTCCCAATTGGTTTCCAGTTCTTATGGCTGCTGTTTGTTGCCAGTACATGTTCTTTATTATTCTTAGATCTTTGCTGTCTACGTTTATGCTTTCTAAAATTTTGATTATTTCTTGGTGCTTTACTTTGTCAAATGCCTTGGTGTAATCTATGAAACATAGGTATAGATCTGTTTTCACGTCTATGGCTCTTTCTACTAAAGATCTTATGATATAAATGGCATTGCTTGTTCCTTTATCTCTAACAAAACCACACTGTTCATTGCTAATTTCTGGACTGATTTTGTTTCGCGCTCTTCGCATGATGATTCTTAGTAATATCTTAGTCATATGACTAATAAGACTTATTGTGCGATGATCATCGCATTCAATCGCACCCAATTTCTTTGGTAGGGCTATAAATATCGATTTGAGCATGTCGTCTGGTATATATCCGCTGTTGTAGATATCATTCAATATTTTTGTTATTATTTCTATTCCAAAGTCACCCATGGCTTCAATCTCTTTTTAAGTTATATTATCTGGTCCAGGAGCTTTGCCTGCTTTCATATTGCGCAAGGCGTCTTCCACTTCTTCTCTGAGTATTTCTGGTCCTTCTCCATTATCCTTAATATTTACTTCTGTTCGTTCATCATTATAAAGATCTTTAATGTATTCTGTCCATCATTCCCTTATGTTTTCTTGATCAATCAACAGTTCTCCTTCCTTTGATCTTAGACATCCATTTTTTATTGCATTTTTCTTCCTGTTAATTCTTCAATTTGTTTGTATATAGCTTTAGCATCTCCTTTTTCATTCTCTTCGCATCTCTCTTTTAGCCATGCTTCTTTTCATTTTACTACAATTTCTTTATTTAATCTCTTATACTCATCTTTATTTTCTTTATTTCTTCTTCTTGTATCCATTAGCTGCAAAATGTCGTCTGTCATCCATTTCTTTCTTGAATTTGTCCTCACTGTTGGTGTGAACTCATTTGATGTTTGTTGCATTGATTCTTTTAGCATTTCCCACTGTTCATCAATGCTTTGTATCTTCTCTATTGCATTGTACAGGTTCTGAATTGTGATTTTATATTTGTCTTGCAGCTTCTTGTCTGATTTGAGTAAATCTAAATTTAACTTGATGTTAACTGAGGCTCGTTTTGTTGTTTTAAATTTTACTCTAAACTTTCCCACAACTGGTACATGATCACTATTGCAATCTGCCCCTGGTCTAGTTTTTACACACACCAGACTGTTTCTAAATCTATTGCTTATCATTATATAATCAATTTGATTACGTGAGTTGTCCCCTGGACTTTTCCATGTCCACAGACGTCTTGGATGTTGCTTAAACCAGGTGTTTCCTATCATCATGTTGCGTGTTCTTGCCCAGTCAATAAGTTTCTCACCATTCATTCCTCATGCCTAAGCCATAATGACCAACTACCTCCTCAACTCTTTCCTTTCCTACTTTTGCATTAAAATCCCTAGAACTATGGTGTTTTCATGTGGTTTGCATTTAAGAAGTGCCTCATTTAACTCGTAAAATTTATCAGTTTCCTCTAGACTGTCTGCTGTTGGTGCATAAACTTGTATAAGATTTATGTCTATTTGCTTTCCATTCAATTTCACTAAAAGGACTCTGTCAGATATTGGGTAAAAGCCTTTCACTGTTCTTGCTCTTTCTGCATCCAAGATGATATCTACTCCTCTTCGGTATTCAGTTCCTCCAGAATAGATTATTTTATTTTTATCATAATACATCTCCCCTGATCCGGTATATCTCATTTCGCAAAGTCCCAGTAATTGTAAACCCATTCTTTTCATTTCTTGTATGGTGTTTTCTAGTTTACCCTTCTGCATGAGTGTTCTCACATTCCAAGTACCTATCTTTAGAGTTTGCTTTATCTTTATTTTGCTTACAGTAGCTTGATGACGATCGGGTTTCACCTGTAGCACATGATGTCCACAACCGAACGAGGATTTTCCCTTAGAATCCCCCTTAACGTTGTCTTGATTTCTATTGTTATGGTGATTCATGATTGTACAAAGGACGGTGGTTTTCTGTTGCCTTCCGTCGGTTTGTTTACGGTTGGCTCCGCTAGCCTTTGACTAAAATGTCTCACCCACAAGGCAGTGGGGTTGTTTTATTTCGGGGTACCCTCGTTTAGCCTTTTACTCTCCCGAGCTTACCTGCAAGGCAGCAGGGCAGCCACAGGTTGTACTGTTTACTGCATACAGTAGCAGGTAAAATTACCTGACGTGACAGTTAAGGTTCAGGTAGGAAGTCTAAAATGATGACAGCACTGATGCCTCTTTGCTCATTCTACAGTGCTCAGTTCCAACAATGTATCTATCTATCTATTGTCCTTTCGAGCTGAAGATGGCACATAGGGCAGAACCACAATCTCAAAAACAGAAACCTTGCAACAATGTATGCAGCTCTCAAAATTCCTGTTTGGTTTTTGTTGGGGTTAAATATCCAAATGTTTCATTGAAATGAAATAAGTTTTCCTGGGTTGTGTGGTCACTAACACTTAGTAACTGATTTATTGGTTATAATGATTGACCAAAGGAAAATTTGTAAGGAAACATCTATAGACTGGCTTACTATAATATTCGATATGGCTTGGGAAGAAAGGAAAGTACCAGACGATTGGCAAAAAGCTATCATTGTCCCATTTTGGAAAAATAAAGGAAGCAAAAGGAAGTGTGAAATGTACAGAGGAATATCCCTATTGAGTCAAGTTGGTAAAATGTATGCTAAAATATTGGAGAGGAGAGTAAGATACATAATAGAACCTCAATTAAGTAATAATCAATTCGGATTCAGAAAAGGCAAAAGCTGTACTGATGCTATATTTACATTGAGACAACTATGTGAAAAAACAATAGAATATGACAGAAACCTAAATATAGTGTTTATAGACCAGGAAAAAGTGTTTGACCGTTTGGACAGGAATAAACTTTGGCAAACTTTAGAAATCTACAGTGTAGCAGGACAATTACTAGATAATATAATGGCATTATATAAAAACAGTCAAAGTGCCGTTGGAACATCGGAGGGTTTGTCAGAATGGTTTCAGATTACAACAGGTGTAAGACAAGGATGTGTCCTCTCACCACTCTCTTCATTAAAAATATGGACAAAATAAATCTAGAAACAACCAACATTAAGGAGAAACCAAATAAAAACTGTAGAGGTAGAAAATTCCAACAGCAACGAGCTACTCTTCACAGATGACCAATGCCTAATGTATGAGGATGAAAACCTGCTACAACCACATATAACATCTCTGGATAAAAGTTGTACAAACTACAGTATAAAAATTAACACAGCAAAAAGAGACTATGAGAATAAGCAAATTAAGACACCAATTAAACATTAAGATCAAAGATAAAGAAATAAAACAAGTAGAGGAATTCAAGTATTTGGGCACAATGTTCACAGAAGATGGAAAACTAGACAGAGAAATTGACATGAGAATACACAAAGCAAATGCTGTTACATACCAGCTTTCACCATTGCTAAGACATCCAAACATTTCTATGCTAGCTAAACAATAAATGATAAATAACATTTTTATACCAACTTTGTGCTATGAAAGTCAAACATGGACCCTTTCTAAATCACATTTAAGAAAGATCAATACATGTGGATTGTATGTACCACAATGAAAAAAAAATCATTGCTTAGGAAATTTGCAAGTTATTAAATGGTATACACTTACAGAAAGTACAATTAATAATAATAAACAGAAAAAAAGCTCTTGTCCAATATCTTCAAGAGTTTGTTGCATGACTATTTTTATATCACCACATTACCGTGCTATCAGATGTCAGGCAGGCTTGCAAAGTACCTATAAGTCTCTGTTCTAACTAAGCTTCTCAGTTGATGCCTACTGTTCTTTCTTCACTTATCAGTGTGTTTCTTGAGTTCTATCATTTATTAATTTCATTTTCCTATTGTATCCCATTTGAAGGCTTGCTTTGTGATTCTTTTATTATTGCTTCTTATCTACTGTCCATCCTCTTCTCATTATAAAATTATATGGCAATTTCTTTTATTTATTGGGGGAAAAAATTTGAGATAAAACTTCTTGTCCAAGATCTTCAGCTGTATGGTGCATGAACTATTTCCTTTGTTGATAAGTAAATAAAAATATTTATTGAATATTGTTGTTGTTCTTCTGTGAACTATGTACAAAGTTTTAGAAGTATGAGGTCATTTGAATGAAGTACAGTCACTCAATATCAGAATCAAAACAATGATCTCATATATGCACTCGTCAAGAAGACATGAAAAGAAGAATAAGTTTAACACAAAACTGGATACCTGAAGTAGAAAATGCTTTCACTAACTAAAGTTTGTTAAAAAGTTAAAATTAAAAGCAGAAATATGCAGGTAACATGATAGCTCCTCAAGAATACTACATACAATCCTGAAGGACAATGTTTGAGCATGGCAAAATATCAAATTTGGAAGAATTTGTATTTTTTTAATGCTTTAATTTTTACTACAGTATTGTAATCTTTGGTTAAATTAAACATGGTCAGTTTTTGTTCAGCAGAAATGTATCCTGTTTAATTACAGCGTACTAAATGTTCAAGATGGTGTCCGTATGTGGACAGTGTTTTCCGTTGTGTTGTTTCAAAATACACCAGTTACACGCGGTGTGCTGCTTGGATTTAGTGTTCTGCTATTGCCTGTTGTGGTTGTTTAATCTCTGACAGGCTTCTGGATGGTGGAAATTCTCATTGTTAATTGGATATTTTCTTCTTTTTGATCGGTATAGACCTATCAATGATAGGTCATTGTTTTCACCGTCGCATCGGCGAACGCGTATATCCGACAGCGACTTTCTCGTCCAACTTCTCGCTGCCTCGTCAGAAGACTCTGGATAGTTCGTAGTCTACAGGAGTAAACCCAAACAGAAAACCCGGAGGGAGGGGCCCTAAGGCAGTCGGTGGTGTATTATCCATCTTCTGGATCCCCTGCAGCTCAGCTTTGTTTCCGAATGTAAGGACCTAGTCCCTCCTTCAGAACGCTTCAAAGAGGAGACGAGAGAGGGTAGTGCGTTTTGGGCAAAGCATTATCTCCATATTATTGGCCCAGGCATAGTAAGCAAGCTGAAATGTCAGTTCCATCCTCATTAGGACACAGCAGAAGGAAGACAATCTTTCATACTCGGCACATGGAACGTTAGAACCATGTGTCCTGGATTAAATAACACCAACCTCACAAATGTAGAAAACATAAGTAAAACAGCCCTCATCGACATGGAGCTGCAGAGACATGTATGTTGATATTGCAGCCCTTCAGGAAACAAGGCTTGCAGGTTGTGGTTTAGTCAGGGAAAAAATTACACCTTTTTCTGGCACAGGCTAAAACCTGAGCAGCCTCGCTTACATGAAGTGGGTTTTGCTGTGCATAATAAGCTCATACATTTTATAAACACCCCAAATGGTACATCAGAACATATAACAACACTAAAAATTCACTCAAAAACTGGACTAATTAACATCATTAGCAACTATGCACCAACAATGTCAGCAACCACAGCAGATAAAGATCAATTTTATGAGATGCTCCAAGTTACCTTGGATTCAATCCCCAAAGTAGAACAACTCTACGTACTGGGCAATCTAAATACATGCATTGGATCTGATCATAATTCATGGCCATCATGCCTAGGTCATCATGGTATTGGCAAAATGAACTAAAATGGTCAGAGACTTCTAGAATTGTGTTCCCTTAACAACCTGTGTCCCACCAACACCTTTATCAGCGCCAAGAATCGACAAAAACAACATAGCGCCACCCATGGTCCGGGCATTGGCACCAGCTAGACTTTGTCCTAGTTCGCAGACAACACTTAAATAATGTTAGAGTAACCAGTGTATAACATAGCACAGACTGTGACACAGATCACGCACTTGTCATTAGCAAAGTGAAGGCAACCACTAAAAGGATTTACAAATCTAGAGAACCACCCAGGCCTAGGATCAATATCGCTGCAACAAAATTATCTGTCAACCAAGTCCTGTTCACGAATGCCTTCCAGAAATGCATGGAGAAAGCAGAAGACCTAGACAATGTTGATGATTCATGGAATCGGCTTAAATCTCACATCATTGACTGTGCAATCTCTTCTTTTGGAAAAAGAGCAACACTTCACTAAGGATTGGGTTCAAGAAAACTCGATGAAATTCATGCCACTTGTAGAGAAGAAGTAGAAGGCTTTCCTAGCCTTAAAGAACTACCCATGCCAGAACACAAAAGACAAATTCAAACAAGCAAGAGCAGAAGTACAAAGGAAATCAAGGAGATGTGTGAATGAGTACTGGTCAAATCTGTGCTCTACAATCCAAAAAGCTGTTGAGCTGGGTGATTCACGAACTATGTACAACAACATTAGGATTGCTCTGGGCCCAAACATCTAAAAAATTGCTCCCTTAAAAGATGCTAATGGTGAGTCTATCAGTGACAAAACTAAACAGCTGGAAGGATGGGTCGAACATTACTCAAGTCTATATTCTGTAGACATACCAGCAAGCCCACTCCTAGATCAGCTAGTCCCAAAATACTCATTGCTGACTGAACTGGACAATGAACTTACCGAGAAAGAACTTCATGATGTCATCCGCGACCTCTCAAGTGGAAAAGCTTCTGATAACGACAACATCCCAGCTAAAATACTCAAGGAAAACTTATTTCAAAATACTTGAAACATTCCTGCCCCACCTCTATAATCTCCTTGTCCAAAGCTGGAGAAGTGGTGATATACCCCAAGGCATGAAAGATGCCAAGATTGTAATGTTATATAAAAATAAGGGTGACAGGGGCATATCCTTCCTGAGTATAACTGGAAAGGCATTCACAAGAATTGTTTTAAAGCGCCTACATCAATTGGCGGAACGTATCCTTCCTGAGTCCCAGTGTGGGTTTAGAGCTGGACGGTCAACCACGGATATGATTTTTACTCTCCGCCAGTTGCAAGAAAAATGCAAGGAACAGAGAAGACCTCTATTTATAGCCTTTGTTGATCTCACAAAGGCGTTTGACACAGTGAGCAGAGCAGGTCTATACAAGGAGTTGGAAAATGTTGGCTGTCCTCCTACATTGATCTCACAAAGGTGTTTGACACAGTGAGCAGAGCAGGTCTATACAAGGAGTTGGAAAATGTTGGCTGTCCTCCTACACTACTTCAGCTGATCAAGTCGTTTCACATCAATATGTCTGCCATTATCCAGTTCGACGGTAAATCTTCCCAGCTCTTTGAGATGAACTGTGGAGTCAAGAATGTGTCCTTGCCCCTACTCTATTCAGCATATTTTTCGCTGCCCTTCTACACAATGTGTTTGAAACCATCTCTGGAGACATCTACATCCGTACAAGATCTAACGGCTCCTTATTCAATCTTGCACATCTGAGGTCAAAATTAAAAACAACTGAGACTAATCAAGGAGCTTCTATTCGCTGATGATGCAGCACTGGATGCTTATGATGAATCCGTCCTGCAGTCAATGATTGACAATCTAGCTAGATCATGTGAATTATTCTCCCTATCAATGAGTATCCAGAAGACTGTTGTGCTTCAACAAGGTGTAGCCAGTCCCGCAGCTATATCATTACATAACATACCCCTTGAACCTGTGAGAAAGTTCACTTATCTTGGTTCTATGGTTACAATCAATGTCTCCCTTGAAGAAGAGGTAAATTCTTGATTTACAAGGCAGCTTCCACATTTGGTAAACCTAAAGATAGAGCATGGGCCAACACCAATTTAACACTCAGGACAAAGATTCAAATTTACCACATTTGTATACTTAGTACACTTCTATACGGAACAGAAACTTGGACTACCTATGCAGGGCAGGAGAAAAGATTAAACAGCTTTCATGTACGTTGCCGTCGCAAGATTTTGAGCATCAAATGGCAGGACAAAGTAACTAACTCTAATGTCTTACAACAAGCCAAACTCTCATCGATCGTGGTAGCACTTAGGATTCATAGACTAAGGTGGCTGGGCCGCATAAGAAGAATGGCAAACAGTTGTATTTCCAAACAAATATTGTATGGTGAACTTAAGGATGGAAAGAGACCAAAATAGACCAGTGCTGAGATATAAGGATGTTTGCAGGGCTTCCTTGAGGGAATTTTCTATAAGTGAAAAAAAACTGGGAAAATGTGGATGTGGATCATAGGACATGGAGAGCAAACATAAAAAAATGGCACAGCAACTTTTGAGACAGTGCTAATATCAAACTCAGAAGACAAAAGGCGCAAGAGAAAAGAGACAAGGTCAGGTACTGCAAATACATCTTGCTTGTTCTGTGGATGGATATGTCTGTCCAGGATTGGCAAATTCAGCCACAAGAGATGTTCAGTAAAGCAGCACCCAGTATGAGACACTAATGCTTTACCAAACTACTTACTTATCATGATTGCTTGCTACCAACCGTCTGTCAAGATGCCGAAGGCCATATATATTCTAAATGTGTGTTAGTTTTTCTTTCAAATTGGCACTAGTGATAGGTAAAGCTGTATGTCAATGCAATGTAACTTTGTGCTTGTAGTTTGTTAGAAATTTCAAATACTTAACACAAAAGTATTCTTTGATTGAGAACAAGCACTGGATAGGCTGAATGAAAGTTTGTAGCATGGAAACTTTGAATATGAAATATTTTTACTCCATGCATCAGGAGTTCTGTTCAATGGTTCAAAAAGTTAGAGGGAGCATTGCAATATCAATCTATTGTCCTTTTGAGCCAAAGATGGCACATGGGGCAGAAATTCTAGGTCATTTGTGTCTGAATAACTTTGTTATCAAGCATCAGTCCTTGCACAGGACCCACATTGTATCTTGCCATACGAGTGTTCTAGCTGAGTTGTTCTGTCTCGGTGATGGAGCTGATGCCTGCTGTTGTTTCCTCTTGCCTCAGTGTTCTTTTTAGTGTTTCTCTAGGTCACCTCTTTTTTCTTTTGCTCCTTGATTCCCATTTGAGGGCCTGCTTTGAAATTATCTTGTCTTTTCATATCACCTGGCCAAAATATGACCACCACCTTCTCTTGACAAGTGGATATTTTTTGTCATTAGTATATCTGCACTGGTCTTAAATTCATTCCATGATATACAAAGTATTTTCCTGAGGCATTTATTTTCAAATACATTTAAGTTTATTTGGATTTGCAATAGCACGTCATCAGATTTTACTCCTACAGATTTAAAAAGCTTTCATAAAACGAATATTTATTTATCAAGTTAAAGATATTGATCTAAATAAAGTCAAGGCAGACAAGTCATACAAAAAGTGATTTGGACATAGAAAAATATAGTCTTCTTTCTTTTTCCTTTCAACTCCCAGTGGAGCATAGGCCTTCAACAAACACTTTCCAGGCTGTTTTGTTTCTTGCCATTCTTTTAAGATCATTCCATGTCTTCCCCATCATTTTCATCTCTGCTTCCACCTGTCTTCTCCAAAAATATTTTCCTCTTTTTCTCTTCTCCTGGGGATTCCAAAAAAGGGCCTGTCGTGTATACATTCAGTTGGCTACTGCAGTGTGTGTGTCCTATCCAGTGCCATTGTCTTTATTTTTTATCTCTTTATCCACTGGTATTTAACTGATACTTTACCATAGTTCTATGTTAGTGATTTTGTTCTGCCATTCCCATCCTTTTATTCTGCATAAGCATCCATTAATGAAGGTCTGTATCTTCATGATTGTAATTTTTCTTGCTCTCCATGTTTCAGAAGCATACAATAGGACTGATTTAACACGAGTTGAACAATTTTATTTTTGTATCTAACCTAATTTCTTTGGATTTCCATGTTTCATAGTGCAATGAAGGCTGTTTTTGCATTTTGTATCCTTATTTTTGTATCATTCTCTGTTCCTCATTTTTTGTCTATATTACTGTCTAGATATGTGTAAAATTGTTATGTCCAGCAAAGGTATTGCTCCTACTTTATTTGGTTATTGCCAGATGCATTAATTCTCATGATTTTGGTCTTCTCTATATTCAGTCCTAGCTGTTGTGATCTCTCATCAAGTATTCTCATTTTATCTTGCATCTGTTGGTGGCTGTGTGATAGGAGAGCTATGTCATCAGCAAGGTCTAAGTCATCTAGTTGCTTGGTCAGTGACCACTGGATTCCATTTCTGTTCTAAGTTATTTCCATAATCTAATCTACAGCCAGCAGAAAGAGAAATCGAGATAGAAGACATCCATGCCTTACTCCTGTCCATATTTCAAATGCTTCAGTAGGCTACCCTTGGTGCACAACACATTTCATTCATTCATACATTGTTAAAAATATGGTCACTAAAACCAATTTCTCTATATGGATTTTAAGGCGTGGAGGGTACCTGTACCTTTATATATATATATATATATATTGGTCATGTCTAGCATCTTGGCACTGAAAAATAAAATGCACAAGAACCTGTTCTGTGCTCACCTGATGACTAAACTTTTTCATTGTCTTCCCTTAAAAGAACAAGTTGACTTTGTGTGCTTTACACAAGCCACATTATATGGGCCTCTCAACACTATACATCAGTCTTTAATCCCTACTCTCTTGGACAAAGAACTGCTCCATTGTCCACCATATGCAGTCTGTTCTGAGTCATTGGCTGCTCTCAGCCTGTAAGAGGTCTTGGGTTTGAGTGGGTTAAATAGTGTACTAAGTTAGAAGAGTTAACAGGGGACCAAGAGATGTCAAGTTATTCAGCCATGTTGAACACTGGTCAGTTTTGAAGGACATCTCTGGATCACGTGATTTGACTAATCATGTGATCAAAGTCAGCGAGCCAAACTAAACTAAAGATCTGGACTAGTCAGTTCCTGCCAGGATCTCGAACAGGCAAGATGCACGGATAGATCAGGAATTACGCTGGGAGAACAGATAATAGAAATGGTTGACACCAGGATGGTAAATGGTAGATAGCTAGAATTGAAGTAGAATGATCAGCCAACAAGTTAGATGAAGTTTAGCTAGACAAAGAATGATTTAGAAGCTTAGTCTGTTAGAGATAGACAGTCAGATGCAACTTAATAGTTGTAGATCTGTATCTTTCGCTCTGGAGTGTGTGAGCATGATGTGATTTAAGGTCTTTGTAATTGTTGGCCTATGATGTTACATGCCATCAAACCTATTGGCGTACTGGCCAGTCTCTAGAAATATTATATGTTGTCATTGGAGTTGCTGTCCACGAATGTATATAGGTGTCAACTGTTAGTCCAAGTCTATAATAGAAATCAAGGAGAGATCCAGCCTTACATCACAACAGACAGATGACTATCTGTCATATGAACCTCTCTACAATAAGCACCAGGTGTTGGTGGTATCTTGTTGAGAGTCCCCCTCCCTCAAACTTATAATACTACTCTTCTCTGGGGACTGCTAGATAGACAATTAACTAATATTCCCTCACAAAAGAGTAGTGATGTGAATTAGTACCTGAATGCTGTAACAGCATACCATACAGTCACTGACACTTCACTCCATATTTGCAGACACAAACATCCTCTGATCAATCACATCTACCCACAACAAAAATGTTTAACAAAATACATGTGGAAAAATTAGAGTGCACAAGTTTATTAACTACAAACTAATTTTTTTTTTACTTTGATGAAATACTGTAAGCCTTCAGATGTTTAAAAAGTACCAAAAATGTTATGTAAACATGCATAACACAGACAGAAAAGATAAGGGGATTAAAAATATCAAGAGGAAGAAGGAGGAGATCAACTCCAGTTTAATTTGGGAATAATTGACTCGCTGCACCTCTAAATATGTTGCATAATAAGGCAGCAATCGGACCAACATCACCATCATGTAGATCAAACCCATCAGCAGAAAGGTGCTTATGTGTTCTAAGAAGAATGACATAACAATAAAGAACACATCCAAGAATAGTTACTTAATCCAACCTGTGGAGTTAGCAGGACTTGCTCTCTACTACAACTCATCTTTTCAGTATAACTGTACCCTTTGAGTGTTATTATTGTTCCATGACATTTTAACCAGTGTTCAGGGACTCTCCTTTCTGTTCACCTTGTTACTGTTTTATTTAGCAACTCATTTTATTTCCAGAAATATTGATTTCTTTGCTATGTTATTTGTTGATGCTTGCAGGTTTGTGTTGTATATTGAGCTTTGTCAAATGTTCTAATCTTTTCAATAAATATCTTGAATTCTTCCAGACCAGCATTTATTTACTGACACCAACCACCTCCAATAGAACAAATAATCAGTACAGATATGTACAAAATCATTATAACAAGAAACTTGAAAGCTCATGTCTGCTTTAGGATGTGTAAGAAAACACCCAGCTAGAACAATCATTTTAAACTATGCAATTATGTACAATAAATGAAGACCAAAGAATTGTATATTAAGCAAAAAATAACATCTGCTAAATATGGATTGTTACAGTGTGTTTCACACAAGTCAGTAGATTTACAAGTGAATTAAGTTTGTACCTCTCCAGATGAGTTTTTTTTTCAAATATCATTTTTTCTGTGGCAGTAATTTAGAAGTGAGAACGCTTACACTGTGACTTTTGTTCCTGAGTCTACCACACCTCACATTTGGCTTCAGGGTTCATTTGAGAGCCCTTTGGGCAATGGAAGACACGAGAAAAATCTTTAGAGTTTTGAACAGTTCCTATCACCCTGGAACAACAACAAACATGTTTAACATTAATTTGGCTCACAGTGTTAGAAGTGCTATTCTAAGAATAAACATATGACCAGAATAAAAGTGTGATACTTCCAGTTAACATTTCTTTGTGAGAGGAGCAATGTGTTTATCTTTATCTCTCTCTGGTGTTTATTTAAATAAACCTCTTTGTCATCTGCTCTTAGTCAGTCAAGTAGGCATAGATGTGTTGGGTTGTGGTTTACAGAAATGTGATATTTAATACTTTTGGGATCAATACTTTAGACTGTAGCAGGGCGTTTTTGAGTACATTGTTGCCTTTCTTCTTGACCCTCACTCACTTGGCCAGACTAGAGAGGTTAGTTTGTTTCCAGGGACACATCAAAATGGTGGAGTAGGATTTGGATAGTCCTGGCTCACCAAACCTAGTGCAAGCCATCAGCTGTGAGTTGCTAACAACTTTCAGCCTTATTGTTGCAATGTGCCTTAGTCCCTGTAGTTGTATCATTTGGCTTTGATGTGGTTTCATTAGCAGTTTATCCTACATTTATATTGTGCATCTAATGCAATAAATTTGGAGATAATAACCGAATAGCAAAGCAAGCCCTCATGTGGGAAAAAACAAGTAAGAGGAAAAGAGGAAGACCCAGAGAGACACTGAGAAGAACATTGATGAGAGAGGCAAGAGCAGCAGGAATCGGCTCCCTCAATGAGATAGAGCTGCTTTCACAGAACAGAGACAAATGGCGAGATTTGATAAAATATCTTTAAAAGAATTTTAAACTGCTAGAGTACAAATTTAGATAAGAGGAGTATTTTGGTCTATGCCCTATGGGCCGGCTACGGCTCAAAAGGTCAATAGATAGATAGAATGCAATAATCCTTGTTTACTAGTGGTCATTTAGTTCAGTCCTGAATTTAGTTATCTATCTATTATCCTTTTGAGCCAAAGACGGCACATAGAGCAGAAATGATAGATTCTTGTGTCTGACAATATTTCAACTATCACACCTTGCACAAGACCTGCAATTTGTCTTGTCACACGACTCCATTCTGGGCAGTTTGTTCAATTTCAGCAAGGAAGCTAATGCCTGCTATTCTTGCCTTTCGCTTTAATGTTCTTTTTAGTGTTTCTCAAGGTGGCCTCTTAGTCTTTTACTCTCTGGTTCCTATTTGAGGGCCTGTTTTGGGATTCTTTTGTTGTCCCTTCTCATCACATGGCCAACATATAACCACCTTCTTCTCTTGATTATAGTTGATATTTTTGGATGGTTTGTCATTTCTCTTATTTCTGCACTAGTCTTGAGTCTTGAACTCATTCCATGGTATGCAAAGTATTTTCTTTAGGCATTTGTTTTCAAATACGTCCAGTTTATTTTCTATTTCTTTAGTTGTTTTCCAGCTCTCACATGCATAAGTAAGGGTGGATAATATATTTGATTTCAAAATCCTGAGCTTTGTGTTTGTGCTTAGTAATTTTGATTTCATATTTTATCAAGGTTTCTGAAAGTCATTGTTGCCTTTGCTATTCTGATTCTAATTTATTTCTTTGTGTCTCCTTGATCTATACAGCCATTGGGTGGATGGCATGGCATTTGTTTTTTCTTGCATCATGTTCACATTGCTACTGATAATAACTATGTTGTCTGCAAAATCAAAGGTCCTCCAAATGAGATTCAAGTGTTCATCCAATACCTTTGTCACCTGTGCAGCACTATCACATAACGAAGTCGATTGAAATTCCAAATAACAAGGGAGATTGCCTCCCTGTTTCACTCTGGTATCAATCTGGAACTATCAATCTTGCCTGTGCGAACTGTGCATGAGAAGCCATCGTACAGATCTTTGATGATGTTAATTTTTGGTGGTATTCCATATTGTCTGAGTATGTTCCACAATGAGTGTCTGTGTCTGCTGTCAAAAGCCTTTTAGAAATCAATTAAATTTAGGAGTTGTCTGCCTTTTTATATGATTCTTCTAGTATAAATAATTCTTAGGGTGAAAATATGATCAAGGCAGTGTCTTCCTTTTCTATATCCTGCTTGTTCTTCACACATAACAGTGTCTATGGTATCTTTGATACTGTTCATGATTACCTTACAGGATACTTCAGAGGCAAATGATAGAAAAGTCACATCTCTCTAATTGTTGCAATCCTTCATCATCATCATGTGCCATACCAGTTGGCGTAGGCGATCATGTCCTTCCACAATCTTCTATCTACAGTGCATCGTATCAGTTCTGTTGTTGACTGTTTCCCCATGCCATGACACCAAGCTATCCAGTATTTTCTCTCTTTGTCGTCCGCGATCTCTCTTTCCTTTTATTTTGCCAGTTGTGACCAAGTATTCCAACTTTCCTCTTCTCATGATGTGCCCGAAAAATGTTGATTGTTTCTTTCTGATGTTTTTTAAGAGCTCCCTTTTTGTGTTGGCCTCTTTGAGAACTTCCTCATTGGTCTTTTTAGCTGTCCAGGGAACTTTCAACATTCTTCTGAGAAATCCCATCTCTGTGGCTTCTAATCGTCTTTTCATTTGTTTGTCTACTGTCCATGATTTGCTTCCATAGGTCAGAATTAGTTCTATATAGCACCGATGAACTCTCTTTCTCATTTCTATTGACATAGATTTGTTGCATAAGACATTTTCCATTTTCGGAAATGCTATTTTGGCCTGAGCTATTCTACTTTTTATTTCTGTGGTGCATCTCCCATCTGATGTTATTATTGTGCCCAAGTATTTGAAACGTTGCACTTGTTTCAGATTTGCCTCGTTTATTTTTATGCTGCATGATGGTGATGATTGTTTCTTCGATATAACCATTACTTCTGTTTTCTTACTATTCAGACTGAGACCTTTCCTGTTGCTTTCTTTTACTATTACGTCTATCTTTTCTTGTAGTTCGTTCTCTGTCTCTGCTATTAAAACTGTGTCATCAGCATATCACAAATTATTTATGTTGTAACCGTTGACTTCAATTCCTTTTTTGTCTATTATTGATCTCATAATATATTCACTGTAAAGTGAAAACAAATCCGGTGACAGAACACAGCCTTGTCTGACTCCTTGTTTTATATATTGGAATTGTCCTGTTTGGTTGTTAATTCGTATAGCTGCTGTTTGTTGCCAGTACATGTTTTTTATGATTCACAGATCCTTGCCATCAATGTTTAATTTCTCCAGCATATTGATTATTTCCACATGCTTTACTTTGTCAAATGATTTTGTGTAGTCTATAAAGCACATATATAGATCTTTCTATCAATGTTCTTAAGATGTATATTGCATTATTGGTGCCCTTTCTTTCCAAAAATCCACATTGTTCCTCACTTATTTCTGGTTTTATTTTATTCCTTACACGTCTCATGATGATTCTTAGTAATATTTTAGTCATATGGCTCATGAGACTAATAGTGCGATGGTCTTCACAATCAGTGGCGCCTGACTTCTTCGGTATGGCTACAAAGATAGATTTTAGTAGATCTTCAGGTATGTGTCCAGTGTTATATATGACATTGAGTAATTTTGTTATGACTTGTACTCCCAGCTCTCCTAATGCATTTATCTCTTCGATTGTTATATTGTCAGGACCTGGAGCTTTGCCTCTTTTCATGTGTTGAATTGCATCCTGTTTAATTCTGGTCTTTCATCATCATAGATGCTTCAGATTGCCTTATTTGTGAACTTTGACATTATACCTCTTTTGAATTTAGTTATATTAAATGTGTAAAAAATATACTCTATATTAGGTCACAATCTATTGTCATTTCAAGCAGAAAGGGGCAGATATTCTAGACTCTGTGTCAGATGATCTTTGTTATCAAGCATCAGACCTTGCACTGGACCCACATTGTATCTCATCACATATAATGCAATAGAGGAATTGCAAATGGGATATGTCATCATCTGAATAATCTATCAATCTATTGACCTTTCGAGGTGTAGACCAAGATACTCTTTCTCTTATCTAAATTTTTTTTCTAGCAGTTTTCAATTCTTTTAAAGATATTTTATCAAATGTCGCCATTTGTCTCTGTTCTGCGCAAACAGCTCTATCTCATTAAGGGAGCCAGTTCCTGCTGCTCTTGCCTCTCTCATCTGAATAATACCAACATTGATTTATAATCCGTTAAATTAAAAATAAACACATTCTAAAATAGTGTCAAATTTTAAATTGTAAACAAAAATAACATATTTTGAAAAATCATTTATAATCTTTGAAATTGATATATGAGCATTTTCCAACATTCGTATAATTAAAACATCATCATCAATGAGTGCCGTCTCTGCATCGAAGGTTGGCTACCATGGAGCGCCATTCCACTCTGTCTCTCACCTTGATGGTGCAGGTTGCTATAGGCTGACTTGTCCATCTTTTGATGTTACTCGTCCATGTTAGTCTTGGTCTGTCTCTGCCTTTTTTACCTTGTATTTTCCCTTCTAATATTACTTTTATTTGACTTTTGTGTCTTTTAACATGACCAAAAAATTTCATTTGTCTTGCTCTAATTGTTCTTTGTTCATTTTTAGTTGTTTTAAAATTAAAACTTCCTCATTTGTTTTCTTTTCTTTCCATCCCATTCTACCTATTCTTCTATAAATTCACATTTCAAAGGCCTCAATTTTCTGTTCTGTTTTCTGGTCTAATGTCCATGTTTAAATTAAATTAAAACAAAGTAGGCTAAACAAATTGCTATTTTTATAGTAATAGGAGTATTAGCATTGACAATGCCAGATTTGTTTTTGGATGTGCAACTGGTGTAGTGGATGAAATAATGTGTTATTTATCTTAGAATATAACAATTTAATAATCAACTCATTGATGAATTTAAGTTTCTGAATATTATTTCTAATAATGACCATGACATTAAAGTATGTGTCATGTGAGTTTAGTTATTGTAAAAACAAAACAATTTCAAATGTATGTATCACTTTTCTATTAAAAGATAAGTAGAACACAGGTTTAATTTTATATGCAATTTGTCAAAATGAAGATATGAAAGAGAAATTATTTGGTCACAGAACATTTTAATGCTTTGCAACACAAATAACATTATGTGTATCTCAGATTTAGATCACCATTACTAACATAAACATCAGTAACATATTTCAGCTATCAATTGGACTTGTGATATTTCCTCAATGCTGAGAAATATAACTGATATGGCACTACCATCTAAAAACTTGTCAAGTTATTGGATAGATTTCACCACTATTATCTAACAAAGAAGTAATGTTAGAAGTGAAGCTAGTGATTTATAAGATTACATTTATCCCAAAGTTATGCTACCAGTGCCAGATATGGACTTTAGACTCACGAACTATCAGAAAAATAAACACCACAGAAATTAAGTGTGTCAGACATATGACAGGAAGCAGCCTGAGAGATAAGATCAGAAATATAGAGTTACGAATAAAGTCTAGGAACAGAACCAGCGAATAAAGTCTAGGAACAAAACCAGCGATTGAATGCATAAAGCGACAACAGATCAAGTGGTTTGAGCATGTGATAAGACAAAGAGCTAAACCTAATACGAGTTACCAACAAATAATATGAAAACACCAGACCATGGAGCCGACCAAGAAAAAAAGTGGATAAACAGAATACTAGAAACACTCTGAGGTATAAAGGAAGAAGAGACCAATAGAAGAGCAAGAAACAGCAAACCATATCTCCCATTGATGCTAATGGCAATTGAGGATTGAAAGAAAGATGGTACTACCATGTTTCCCATTCATTAGGTCTGGTTAAAACAATATTATAGTGAACTGTGAGAGGGGAAATGAAAGACAGGTAAAGAAGTAACAGTTAAGATCTAAGAAGAGATTGTAAAAGATTTACATAGATTTTGATTTATGGTTACAGATATCTGTGCCTATTGGGCAAACTATTGGCACCAATAAGTATAAAAAAAAAAGGCTTTCAATATTTATCTTTACACACCTATCATTTACATTTTTAAAATCACGCATACATTTAGACGTCTATCTCAAATCATCAGTGACCAGTTAGATCAATCAGTTCTATCAATACAGCAATTCACACAAAATCCTAATCACAATATGAGCAAGACCTGTTAACATTTCTTTCTTTGTGGACAACAGAAGAAAGTTTACAAGGAAATAATTAACTGACAATTTACAAACCTGAATCTCTGAGGACTGTGTGAATCATTTTTAAGGATATACTTTGCTGATGCCGTCCTCTCTACTTTACACCAAATCTACAAAACCATACAGGAAAGTGTAAAATATATTGCAAAAATACATATGTATATTCTCTATAAAACATCAGAAGTCATAAAACTGTAAATAAATTATTTACAACTATTGCTTGCTTGCGTTCGCCCGATGACTAAAGTATTCTAGAGTATTCGTAGACTGTAGAATTCCTCTTCGTCATCCGTCCTTAAAAGGACGTTAAGTGAGCGTGTCTGCGTTGTGTTGTGGTTTCAGTATAACTGTTATATTTGCGCCTTTCGGCCCAACACATCCGACTTCAGCACGATTTACAACTATTAATTTGTAAACTAATTTTAAAGTTATGAAATGTCTCCAAGTATTCTTCTTGTCCTTGCATTCATCTTCTAAAATAAAGGAAATTTTATTTTTTTTTTGTGGTCCACATGAAGACACTGGTAATTTTGAATAAAACATTTTAGTCTGACCAAGTGTACAACATCTCTATAAATTGTTTCCATAGAGACTGAATGCTGTTATGTGCCACTTCTAGGGCTGTTGTACATTAAGACCATGCATCTGTTTCATCAGTTCTGTATCTGTGGTACAGATGATATCACAATCTGTTGAACCCTGTTCACAGCTGGAAGATGGTGATTTGCTTGCTTCTGGAGTATTGGTAATAATTAGCTTTTAGTGAGTTCCTCTTTGAAGGAAAGATAGGTACTTGGAATGTGAGAACACTCATGCAGAAGGGTAAACTAGAAAACATCATACAAGAAATGAAAAGAATGGGTTTACAATTACTGGGACTTTGCAAAATGAGATACACCAGATCAGGGGAGATGTATTGTGATAAATATAAAATAATCTATTCTGGAGGTACTGAACACCAAAGAGGAGTAGGTATCATCTTGGATGTAGAAAGAGCAAGAACAGTGAAAGGCTTTTACCCAATATCTGACAGAGTCCTTTTAGTGAAATTGCAATAAGTTTAATATAAGCAATATATTTAGAAACAGTCTGGTGTGTGTGAAAACTAGACCAGGGGCAGATTGCAATAGTGATCATGTACTAGTTGTGGGAAAGCTTAGAGTAAAATTAAAAACAACAAAATGAGCCTCAGTTAACATCAAGTTAAATTTCGATTTACTCAAATCAGACAAGAAGCTGCAAGACAATTATAAAATCACAATTCAGAACCGGTACAATACAAGAGAGAAGATACAAAGCATTGATGAACAGTGGGAAATGCTAAAAGAATCAATGCAACAAACATCAAAAGAGTTCATACCACCAGTGAGGACAAATTCAAGAAAGAAATGGATGACAGATGACATTTTGCAGCTAATGGATACAAGAAGAAGAAATAAAGAAAATAAAGATGAGTATAAGAGATTAAATAAAGAAATTGTAGTAAAATACAATGAAGCAAAAGAAGCATGGCTAAAAGAGAGATGCAAAGAGATTGAAATGCAACAAAAAGGAGATGCTAAAGCCATATACAAACAAATTGAAGAATTAACAGGAAGAAAAACGCAATCAAAAACTGGATGTTTAAGATCAAAGGAAGGAGAACTGTTGATTGATCAAGAAAACATAAGGGAACGATGGACAGAATACATTAAAGATCTTTATAATGATGAACGAATGGAAGTAAATTTTAAGGATAATGGAGAAGGATCAGAAATACTAAGAGAAGAAGTGGAAGATGCCTTGCGCAAGATGAAAGCAGGCAAAGCTCCTGGACCAGATAATATAACTAAAGAAGAGATTGAAGCTTTGGGTGATTTTGGAATAGAAACAATAACAAAAATATTGAATGATATCTACAACAGCGGATATATACCAGATGACATGCTCAAATCAATATTCATAGCCCTACCAAAGAAATCGGGTGCGATTGAATGCGATGATCATCGCACAATAAGCCTTATGAGTTTCATGACTAAGATATTACTAAGAATCATCATGCGAAGAGCGCGAAACAAAATCAGTCCAGAAATTAGCAATGAACAGTGTGGTTTTGTTAGAGATAAAGGAACAAGCAATGCCATTTATATCATAAGATCTTTAGTAGAAAGAGCCATCGAGGTGAAAACAGATCTATACCTATGTTTCATAGATTACACCAAGGCATTTGACAAAGCAAAGCACCAAGAAATAATCAAAATTTTTGAAAGCATAAACGTAGACAGCAAAGATCTAAGAATAATAAAGAACATGTATTGGCAACAAACAGCAACCATAAGAACTGGAAACCAATTGGGAATGTTTCAACAGATAAAACAGGGTGTTAGATAAGGTTGTGTGCTGTCACCAGATTTGTTTAATATTTATAGTGAGATTATTTTAAGATCCATAAGGGACATGCCTGGAATAACAATTGGAGGTCATAATATATAAATAATCTAAGGTATGCTGATGATACAGTCTTAATCGATTGAGAGTGAAAATGAGTTACAAGAAATGTTGGACATTATAGTGAAAGAAAGCAAAAATAAAGGACTCAGCCTTAATAGCAAAAAGACAGAGGTAACGGTAACAACAAAGAAAAAGACATCACCTCAGTGCATAATAAAGACAAGTGGAACAATATTAAAACAGGTAAATGAATTTAAATATTTGGGAATTTTGTTAACCTCAGACAGAAGATGTACAAAAGAGGTGAGATGCAGAATGGCTCTGGCAAAAGCAGCTTTCCAAAAAATGAGGAAGATACTATGCAATCCATTTTTGACAATAGAAACAAGAAAAAGAGTTCTTAAAAATGTTATGTAGAACCAGTCTTAACATATGGATGCGAATCATGGACAATAGGACAACAGACAAGAAAATCACTAGTCTGTAGAAATGTGGTTTTACAGAAGAATGTTGAAGAGTACCATGGACAGCTAAGAAGAGTAATGAAGATGTTCTGAGAGAGGTCAAAGCAAAAAGAGAGCTAATTTCCAATATTAGGAAGAAACAATCATCATTTATTGGCCATATAATGAGAAGAGAACAACTGGAATATATTGTAACAACTGGAAAAATTGAGGGACGAAGAGGTAGAGGGAAGCAAAGAGAAAAAAATACCAGACAGCTTAAGAGAATGGCTTGGCAGAAGGTCAACAACAGAAATTATAAATAACTGCCTAGATTGAAAGTTGTGGAGAGACATGATCACCTATGCCAGTAGGCCCGGCACTTGATGATAATGATGATAGTTCCTCTTTGGGCAGAAGTTAACACATATATAGGGGAGAAATAATAACTTTTCATGTATTACGATTCACTGCTTAATCTTGTTTTGTTCTTAAACCCATATTCACTAAAAGCTCAAACATGAACTGAGCTAAACACTTTAATCATCTAATATCTTTTACTTGTAAGTTTAGAGGACTCTTGTTAATTGTTCTTATACACTGTATAGAGCTACTTTTGGTCTTCCCTATTTTCTTTTACCACTTGGTGTCCACATGTGAAGGCCTAACACAAGTCTTCATTTGTCTGTTCTGAGCACATGACCAATGTGTTGGTCAATATTTCTGCCAATATTTAGATACAACATCCATTTTTACATAAATGTAAATTTCAAGGTGACATCACAACTCAAGTATTTGCTGTCACTATCAATGCATATTGACATGCTCTCTTTGAGCCATTTAAAATGGCTGGTGAAATCGACTAGGACTGGACAGTAGCATTGTGATATCAAAAGATATCAAAGGTAAAATGGAATGGGTATTTAGATTCAATGTCCATTTTTAAATAAGTGTGGTAAATTTTAAGGTGGTACAATCACCCAAATTTTTGCAGCCTGCAAATAAATGACTCATAATTTTTTATTATTTGCCATAATTAGCTTACATCAGAGGTCTAGTCCTCAAGTAGCAGGGGTCATGACCTTAAAAATCCTATTATCATTAGGAGGAGGAGTTACGTTGGGTATGTTTTGACAGCTGATATAACACAATCATAAAAAAAAAATTCATAATTTGTATAATCTATGTACAGACAAAAATAAAGACAAGTGGAACAATATTAAAACAGGTAAATGAATTTAAATATTTGGGAACTTTGTTAACCTCAGATGGTCAGCAGAAGCTCAACAACAGAAATCATAAATAACTGTCATGATCGAAAGTTGTGGAGAAACATGATCACCTACGCCAGCAAGTCAGGTACTTGATGATGATGATGATGATGTAGACACAAATGAGGTATTTCTGGATTTCTATCATCAAAGATTTCTAGATATATTAAATAATGTAAAAAAAAATTTTAATGAAATTACCTAATAAAAGAGACCTGTCTTGTCCATGTTGTATTTTCTGGTTCAAATTGGTTGAGCATTTCCTATAGTTTATATTGCTTCCACTTATCAGTTGTCTCTTTCGAAACTAACCCAGGCTCACAGTAGACTTCTTCTTCTACCTTTCAGCTCCCTGTGGAGGTCTTCAACAAATACTTTCCAAGTCGTTCTGTTTCTTGCCATTCTTTTAAGATCATTCCATGTCTTCCCCATCATCTTCATCTCTGCTTCTGTCTTCTCCAAGAATTCTTTGGTCTTCCTCTTGGTCTTTTCCCCTGGGGGGATTCCAAAAAAGGGGCCTGTTGTGTAATACTCTAAGTTGACTTCCGCAGTTTGTGTCCTATCCAGCGCCATCGTCTTCGCTGTATCTCTTTATCCACTGGTATTTGACTGGTACATTTCCATAATTCTGTTACTGATTTTGTCCTGCCATTTCCATCCTTTTATTCTGTGTAAGCATCCAATAATGAAAGTCTGTATCTTCATGATTGTCAATTTTGTTGTTCTCTATGTTTCACAGCCATATAATAGGACTGACTTAACATTGGAGTTGAAAATTTGTATGCTTCTATTTAACCTGATTTCTTTAGACTACCATGTTTCCCAGTGCAACAAAAGCTCCTCTTGCTTTTGATATCATTATTTTGGTATCATTTTCTGTTCCTCCCTCTTTATCTATATTACTACCCAGATATATGTTAGATTGTATGTCTAATAGAGGTATTTCTACTAATTTTATTTGGTCATTGCCAACTGCATTAATTCTCATAATGTTGGTCCTATCTCTATTAATTTTCAGTCCTAGATGTTGTGATCTTTCATCAAGTATGCTCATTTTATTCTGCATCTGTTGATGGCTGCGTGATAGGAGAGCTATGTCATCAGCAAAGTCTAAATCATTAAGTTGCTTGGTCAGTGACCACTGGATTCTGGAACAAATTGAGAGATGCAAAGAGCACTTTGAAGAACTTTTGAACAGACCCGGCTCAAATAATTATGGAGACAGAAGGCATCTCTGTCTTACTCCTGTTCTTATTTCAAATGCTTCTGTAAACTGCCCTTCATGCACCACACAACATTTCATTCCTTCATACATTGTTTTTATCAGGTAATGACTCAGCAACTTCCAAAGCATTCCTCTATCTAAACTATCAAATGCCTTTTTGTAATCAAAGATTCCAATATAAAGTGGGGACTGTAGTTCTAAACTTTGTTTGACTATTATACGTAAAGTAGTTTTTTGATTAGCACATGATCTGTTCTTCCTAAAACCTGCTTGTTCATCTCTCAAATGTTTCTCTATGGCCTCTTTTAGTCTCTCCAGAATGATTCTGCTTAATAGTTTTCCTGGCTCTGATAATAGCATAGTAAAAAGTAAAGTACCCCGTCACGCCAAGTGGCGTATAGGGTATTTGGTGTTAGTGACCATAAATTTTACAGACCTTCAGCACATATTTTGGGGTAATGTGGTCGGTATTACGCCCGTGCCGCTTTACTTTCCCAGAAAAAAAATCCGGTACCCATTTAAGGCTGGGTGAACCTGGAAGCCATCGGTTGGGATCAATCCCTACCCCTTGTTCTTTGTAGTCCAGTTCACTAACTACTGAGCTTGATAGTAGCATAATTCCCCTATAATTTGTGCACTCCTGTAAACTTCCTTTCTTTGGTAGTTTGATCATATAACCTTCTTTCCACTCTTTAGGTATTTCTTCCCTCTCCCAAATTTTATCCAATAGATCATGTAACATATTGGTAGAGGTGTTAATATCTGCTTTGATTGCTTCCGAAGGAATTTCATCTGGAACTGTGGCTTTACCAATTTTTAATAGTTTGATGGCTTTCATTATTTCTTCTTTGCTTGGTTTTCCACAGTTAACATGTAAGTCTTCTTCTGCTGGTAGTATATCTGGAGGATTATTTGAGCCGGGTCTGTTCAAAAGTTCTTCAAAGTGCTCTTTCCATCTCTCCATTTGTTCCCTTATATTACTAAGCAGATTTTCTTTCTTATCTTTAATAAAGGCAGTGATCTGTTTGTATTTTCCACTTAATTTCTTTGTGCTGTTGTACAGTTCTTTCATATTCCCTTTATTTGCTGCTTCTTCTGCCTCATTAGCTAGTTCATCTATATATTTCCTCTTATCCCTTTTAATGCATCTTCTCACTTCTTTGTTCACCTCTGTGTAAGCTTCTTGTGTCTTGGCTTTATTACTTCTAATTTTGCTTTTATTTATGTCTGCTTTCTTGTTATTTCTTTCTTTAATTTTATCCAAGGTCTCTGCTGTTATCCATGCCTTATTCTGGCGTTCTCTTTTCCCCAACATTTCTTCACATGTCTCTTTCCAAATATCCTTTACCTGTTTCCAATTATGTTCCATATTTATTGTATTTTCTAGTTATTGGAAGACTTGGTATTTGTTTGATATTGTGACTGAGAATTTATCTTTAATTCCTTGCTCTTTAAGAAACCCTACATTGAAATACTTTCTGTCTTTATTCCTTACAGTATATCTTTTTAGTTTAATTTTAAGTTTGGCTATCAGAAGATGATGATCAGAAGCTACATCTGCCCCTCTATATACTTTTACATCCTGTAAGGATGACTTAAACTTATTATTAATACATATGTGATCAATTTTATTTTCCATTCCATGATCTGGTGACACCCATGTAGCTTTATGCATCCTTTTATGTTGGAATATTGTTCCTCCTAGGCTCACTTGACTAAGGGCACAAAAATTCACAAATATCTCTCCATTCTCGTTTATATCTCCAAGTCCATGTTTTCCCATAATCTCTTCTAAACCTCTGTTGTCTGATCCTACTTTAGCATTTAGGTCTCCCATCAAGATTATAATATCCTTGGCTCGTCTTGCATCCATCTGACATTGTAACTGTTTATAGAATTCATCTTTAACTAAATCATCCTTATCATTGGTTGGTACATAGCATTGGATAATGTGTAATTTTATTTTGTTTTTGGTTGTTTTAAATGTTGCTCTCATTAGTCTTGGCCCTACTGCTTCCCATTCTATTAGTGTCTTCTGTGCATTCCTTGATAATAACATTATAGCTACCCCTTCAATATGTTGTGCTCCAGGTTCCTGGTGTCCTGATGATAAAATCATCTCTCCTGTATTTAGTTTTATTCTTTCCGTTCCTAGCCATCTTGTTTCGTATATTCCCAGAATATCTATTATGTAATTTCTCATTTCTGCTGCTACCTGTGCAGCTTTTCCTTGTTCGTTTAGGGTACGTACATTCCAGGTGCCAATTCTAAAGGATTTCCTGGTAGACAAAAGGTGAGTCAGCAACCTGGACTCCTTATGGCTTTCTCCGGCTTGCATTATACATCTCTTAGACAGACAGCCTTTATCTTTCCTGGATGGAGGATTTACTTTTATTCTTTTCTTTGACTTGTCCAATTTTGTTTCGGCTTACTTTTTACAGTATGGGATAGCCAGTCCCATGCCCAACCCTCCTTTCTCGCCTTTTACGAACATGCCTGGTAGGGTACAGCGCCACCATTCGTTACTCCCCTTTCGGGCCCCGGCAGCGCACGGGCGTTACAGCAGACTACTTTAATTGTAATTCCATGTCTTACTTTTCAGCTAAGCAAGCCCATACTTAGGTTGAAGTTGGTATGACCTAGTCTCTCAGCTAGCTCTTTTCTATTTTCAATAAGGATGTGTCCTTAAATCGGGTATTCTTGCTGAAACCATATATGCACAGTCAAAGGTCTTTCTAATCAGTTTCCTAATTTTCTGTTTACTCTGCCCAAAACTATTGCTTATAAGTACTGTCCTAATGTTGTTTCTATCCTTCAAGGTTGTATGTAGTGTGCTTGAGGGAATATGTTCCCTGCATATTTCTGCTTTAGATTTTAACTTTTTTTTCCCACTTCTCTATCAACATCACTTTCATTTCAAGTGATATCTATTGGCATTTCTTGCTAGCTCTTGGAAGCCATAGATAACAAATTTAATGATGTGTGAATAGATTTGAACAAGCGTGCAGATGTGCACTAATGCTCATCTTTTTTGATGAATATTTTTTGGTCACTAATTGATCTATCCAATAAAAAACAGTTATTTCTCCAACTGCAGCCATAACTTGAGCTGTATGCTTTTGTTTCCCCAAACCACACTTCTCTCATCCACTGCTGTGTTGCAAGTAAGCCTTACTAGTCATGCCTAGCTGATGTGACCTCACAATTTACACACAGACCAGACAAATCAAGAAAAGCAAACACTTGTTTTGGGGCTCAGCAAAATTTACAAAATGTGGTATAATTGATTTGCAGGTTGGGTTATATTTTAAAAGTATTTTTTTTTAAATTAAAGGATAAATAAGAAAAAATGTAGGGATTTTTTAAAATTGACGTCATGTCAGGATTCTCTTTATAACAGGTCTTGTTATATAAATGGATTCTACTGTAATGTTTTGTTATGCATTAATTTATCATAAGATGGCACGAAGTCTATATCTCTGTCATATTTAGCAAAGGTTTACTACTGGCTCTATCATTTGTTGTGAAAAATGGGTACGCAAAATGTTTAGTTTATAACATACCTGAGCAAAATTAATGAAGAAAAGTTGATCCTGTGTAAAGTCTACTCCAGGAAGTTGGAGTTGTTCATTTTCACCTGTCTCTTTCACATACTTTCTGTATGCCTTAAACAAAAACAGAAACAAGCATCATAGATATCTGTACACCTAAATGTAGTGAACTTTAATGAAAGATGAGAGAAACTTTAAATATGTAGATTGACAAAATAACAGAACGTGTTTACTATCAGTAGTAGTTCAGTTTGAACATTAAGAAGCTTATGGCTTATTTGAAATGCCTTTGTTATGTTACTAGACTGGTATTTTTTTGGGGTCTATTTCTTGATGACAGATGAAGCAACGCTGAATTGTGATTATATTTGGGTAATCACCTACACTCTTCATACACCTGATAGAACAAAAGACATAGAAATTGCGTGGAACTGTTTCTGATCAATCTGACCTAACAATACGTCTTATAAAACTAGCTTATAGATTCTCAGTGGTGATTTTTAACTTGTATATCATCAACTAAAGTCCACAAGATATATAATTAATAAATGAAACATCTGATGCTGCCACAAAACTACATGACCATCTTCAGTCAATACTGAACAAATTTTGAACTAGTGAAATCATGTCACATGTACTATGGTACAGAATATATAAGTAAATTAATTTATAGATTGAAACAGCTGACACTGTGACCAAAAAGAAAAAAAAAGGAACATGACAGTTGAGGAGTAACAGCTGATCACGGGACGCTGCAGAAGTTATATCATTATGACAATACCATAATCATCTACAACAGACTAGGTATAAAACACCGAAGGTAGAATACACCAAAGATTTACACCAGTTCCCTTGAAGTTTATGTATTCATTATCTTACCCGATATGCCAGTTTAATTCCCCCGTTGTCACCCATGTTTTCTGGCAATGTCAATGTTCCATTTACCTGGAAATACAATAGCCATGAATAAAGATAATTGTAGTAAATAATTTATTTGTCAGTTTAAGACTTTCTTCATGTATATCATGTTAGTTCAATCACAAAATGTTTCAGACCTTCACCAAGTAGTTTATTGGGACCTGACCTGATGATTGTATTCTGAAAACACTAGTTATGAACTATGTACACTTTTGACAAATATTGAAACAATAAAGTGTGTGGCCTCTGATTGCACACATTTAGCAACTATTTCTTGCAGGAGACTGTTCTTACTTCACATTGGTTTTCAAATTACTGTCGTCTCAAGGCTGAATCCTTACTGATAACCATGTCATTTTCTAACATGCAGTCTTTGAAGGCTTTCAAAATGTTTATCATTCCCATTACAGATGGAGGTGAACGAGAGACAGGGTATTTTCAATGTTGCCTAATGTCCATAGCACACACTTTTTAGAGAATAAACTTTCAATTATACCTTTCATATGATATGGTAAACTCGCATTCAGTATATTTTTAAAAATTTGTTTTTCTTATAACAGGTATGTCCAACTGATACAAGCAAATACCATTTTTGTGAATCTCCACTTTGTTTTTCTCTTTCAGATTTATTTGCACATAACATTTTTCAAAATGCTACACAGGGAGTGTACACTATGGTTGGACTTTCCAACCAATGATGACAGAATCAAGATCTGGAGAGCATGAGCATACCTGAAGATTAAGTACAGATAAAGAGCATCCATTGCACCACGTGCTCAACACAGGGAAAGGTGCCAGACTAAAAAGAGGCAAATCATGGGTGGGCCGAGCAGAAGATGTCATCAAACAGGTCTGTGGGCTTACTAATATCAGTGTTGGTGAGGAGTGGATACTGGTGCCTACGTCATTCAAGGGGACATTCTCATGTATTGTCACACTTGACAGGAAAAGTAGGGAACAGACCCCGGTCGTGGTTAATGCTGAGGTCAACGGTCTCATCTGCGATAACACCGATGAGAAAGATGCAGTCATCTATACAGACGGATCTGTAAGACGACACCAAAGAAGTGCATGGGCATTTACAGCATGCTCGGCAGGCAGAATAGTCAAAGAAGACAGTGGTGCATGACAATGGAGGTGATGGCAGTGACCAAGGCATTCAAATGGTTAGAGTCACAAGACTACACCCATGCATGTATACCGAGTGATTCGATGTGCATGATAAAAAAGTGGAGGCAGGCTCTGCACGCATGCAATGGGTAGAGTCATTGCAGAAGTCTAAAATACGTAAGGTCACCTTTGTCTATGTCCCTGGACATGCGGGAGTATGGGGAAATGAAAGAGCAGACAGGTTGGCTAGCTGCGCTGTCATTGAGGACGGGCAACCGATGGATTGGCGGACATCATCAATGCCCTCTGAGATGTGGGAAGAGCACAGGACTTCGACAAACACAGATCCACGTCACTTCTTCGGATGATGGAAATAGGAATTAGATGGGCACAGCCAGAAATGAGAAACTTAGTGGCCGTGTAAGAAGACTTATCAACCAACATAGAACTGGAGTCATCAGTTGCTGGACACTGCGAGACTTGCTGAGGAGAGGATCTGAGCACCTATGGACATGTTCGGAGTGCAATGATGATGACCCGCAAATAACTCAATAACTACATTTTTCAAAACCTGTAAATTGGCTACTTTTGGAAGTGGTGAAGACCAAATTTTTTTTCAGTTAGGAAGTTACCAAGAGCAACAGGACACAAATTTTAGTGCATTTAACTAGAGATATCACGTACTCTAGAGCTCTGCCCTACCAAAGGAGGAGTAAGACGTCTCCTTTCCTCTGCTAGTCTTCAGGACACCCCTGGGCAAGGTGGAGCTCCCATTCAGCCCCCCTATCAGGGTTATGTGAAGCCATTGGAGCAGGTGGTGGATGGTGGTGTGGGAGCAGCCGACAGGTAGTGCCGGTTATGGTCCCCACGCCGCGATGGCAGGCAGAGGATCTCATGTATAGAGACAATGGCTGCGATCTCCGACCAATACAGTCACTGCCAAGAAGGAAAGGAATGGTAAACTACCTTCTTATACTGCCTGGAATAATCATGAACAATCACACATGGACAGTAAACAAACAAATGAAAAGACGATTTGAGGCCACAGAGATGGGATTTCTCAGAAGAATGTTGAAAGTTCCCTGGACAGCTAAAAAGACCAATGAGGAAGTTCTCAAAGAGGCCAACACAAAAAGGGAGCTCTTAAAAAACATCAGAAAGAAGCAATCAACATTTTTCGGGCATGAGAAGAGGAAAGTTGGAATACTTGGTTACAACTGGCAAAATAGAAGGAAAAAGAGATCGCGGATGACAAAGAGAGAAAATACTGGATAGCTTGGTGTCATGGCATGGAAAACAGTCAACAACAGAACTGATACGATGCACTGTGGATAGAAGGTTGCGGAGGGACATGATCACCTACGCCAACCAGTAAGGCACATGATGATGATGATGATCACGTACTAAGTGTTACTTTATATAAACATCAGGTGGAAGGTCAAGAGAATAACATCATTATCAAAATAATTTGCTCGCTCGACATGCACTCGGCCCAAGACAATTTTCATTTTCATTTTTGGAAAACAATTGTGGTCTTATATAACCTAGAAGACTTGGTCTATATTGTGTGTCTCCAAGAAGTGGGAGAAATCTCCAAAACAATGATATACATCATACTATATGGATGGCATCCCCATTGTTTTTCCATAGTTTGAAAGAAATAATTTTTTGATGTACTGTAAAATCAGTCACATGGTAGTTTTCTGAGTATTCACATTAAAAAAAATTTCTATTTAATGCAGTAGTAGGTGTGCTTTTTTTCTAGTATTTTTTAATGATTAATTTATGAGTCCAAAGTTAAAAACAATGAATTTTTTAATTCTGCATATAATTAAAGCTGCTCTTATACAATTTTACATTTCCTAAAATCAGAAAGTCTAAGAAAGCAAGGAGCCAGCCATAGTAATCAAATCTCTTGCTTCGGTCAACAGCTCTGCATATCTAAATGTTTCATTTAAATTTTAAGTAATAAATTTAGTGGATTATATTGTTTAAAAAAAATGGATTTTTGAATTTAGCACTAATTTAACCAAAGCTCAAAACTGCATAATTTGAAAGAGATTGTCATGTCCAGTCTGTACTTCTCATGGAAACTATTACTTATTATTAATATTATATAATATATTTTAATATTTATTATTATTATAATTTAACACTTATAATTCCCATATTCTGTTTTTTTTTTTTGGGTATGATGTTCAGGTTCACTTAGAAAATATATGGAAAGAACATTTTAAAAAATGAATTTGTTATCAGCAGCATGGGACATTTAACATTTTTATGTTCTACTTACATAACCATCACCCTCAGTGTAGAAGAATTTGCTGTACTGATCAATTAAACACTGCTGACGTTCCTCAAAATTTGAAACTGTTTCATTGCTCCACCACTCTCCTTGTACTCCTTCCTTGTTAAATTTGTACCCTAGTTTGTGAAAAAAACCCATCATATTCATGAAAAGGCATCCTGTGTTTATTTTAGATGTACATATAATTTGTGACGGACAATGTATTCAGTGTTTGCAATATGTATACACTAATATGATACTGTTAAACAACAGGCCCTTTTTTGGAATTCCCAGGGGAAAAGACAAAGAGGAAGACCAAGGAATTCTTGGAGAAGACAGATAGAAGCAGAGATGAAGATGATGGGGAAGACATGGAATGATCTTAAAAAATGGCAAAAAGCAGAATGACTTGGAAAATGTTTGTTGAAGACCTGTCCTCCACTGGTAGCTAAAAAGGTAGAAGAAGAAGAAGAAAAATATGATATTGAAATGGCATAGAAATGATGTAGCAAGAAAATAAAATTTTAATGATATATATTAGATATGCACAGTTATTTTTAATAAACAATTTTGATTTTACAGTGTAAATATTTCTTCTGGCCAGGCTGTCTCAGTTTTAAATGCAATTCTATTTAACAGACATGCTTCTTCTCTTCTTCAATACAGCTGAACCATTGTATATAGATTTTGAAGAAAAAAAAAATATGTACTTGACCCTGCTAGAAATCAGCCCTGTGTGCATTTGATCCCTCCACCTCAATGATCATAACTTATGTCATTGATTACTGTTTGGCTTAGCATCACTGCTGATTATATCAAGTGACAACAGAACCTGGGTTGAGACAAGACAGGGGCTCATAGCTGGCTCCTTTAAGATCAGTGAGTTAAAACTGATCAAGATCTTTACATTCCTGGACTAGGTCTAGATCATTTAAGCCAAGTAGAGATCAAACAAGGAAAACAACTGAGACTAACAAAATAATGTGCTAAAGTCGGATGTGTTGGACTGAGAGGCAGAGATATCACAGCCTGCTGTAAATCACAACACAATTAATCTACATCTATTTAAGATCCTTTTAAAAGCAGACAATGAAGAGGATTAGTCTCTAGACACAAATTGCAGCAGAAGGAGATATTAAATGTCTATTATTCAATAAAATATAAACATTAAAACAAGCAATTTACTTACCAGTGTTATCAAAAGAATGAATTATTTCATGACCAAAGATAACTCCCATGCCACCATAATTGAGTGATCTTAGAAACAAAAAGTACAAATCAAGTACAATTTTAGCCAGACACATTTTGAGAGTTTTAAAATAATCTTGAAACAAATAGTGGTCAGAAAATAGAATTTGTAAGATTATTGAAAATATTGTAGAGTTTATCCATTTCAATTATATCTATTGTATAATCATGTGCTATGATAAGTGTAATAGACAACATTACTAAAACACTTTATATTTATAAATAAAATATTTGTAAAAAGCATTGTTAGAGAACATTAAATTACATTTCTTAAAATTATCACCTTTTTTTTCACAGTTGTCATAGTCATTATTTCAGTTACTGGTACATTAAAAAAATTAATTAATTATTTAACATGTAAATATCATTATTTATTCTTTCTACTTCTTGTGAAAAAATGGCAATCACTAAGGGCACATTTTTCTGCACATAAAACATCTTGTTCAATTCCATTCAACAATTAAAATTGTTGGTATTTATTTTTGGGGCACATTAAAAGACACAACAGCCTACTAAAAGTAATCCTGAAAGGGAAAATACAAGGTAAAAGAGGCAGAGGCAGACCAAGACTAACATGAACGAGTAACATCAAAAGATGGACAAGTCAATCAATGACAACCTGCACCATCAAAGCAAGAAACAGAGTAGAATGGTGATCTATGGTAGCCAACCTTCGATGCGGAGAAAGCACTCGATGATGATGATGATGGTATTTATTGTTCCAATTTATATATTTTATTGAAATAATGTATTCACTCTTGCATACAAAGAAATGTGTTCAAATATGTACATCTCATACACTGGTTTGTAAACAAGCATTACTCACTGGGGAACATGACTAATGAATGTTGGAGGCTCAAATACAACTGAGGAATATTCTGTGAATAAAACCAAAAAAATTATTACTTATTTAATGATTAATTGTCTACTGAAACTGAAAGGAACATGTAATCTATAGTATCATAGCTTCCAATATCAGAGGAAGAAACATTTTGACAACAAGGTGTTCCAAGAATAGGTAAACTGTTGGTATTTGTCAGGTGTTCAGTGTTTGAATTAAACAAATTAGGATTATTGTAACACTTAGCTCTTAAAAAAAAGAAAAGGCTGATGTCCTTTTTATATCTTTTTTTTTTCAATTATGCTTGCGTAATGTGGACCCTTCACACCAGCACAACAGAATAAAAACAAACTATGGAGATAAAATGTTATCGTAAGGTTTTAGGCATCTCTTACTCTGTATCACAAATGAAAAAGTATGCAAAAGAATACAACAAGCAATCAGAGTACATGATGATCTTTTGACTATTTGTGAAAAAACACAAAAAGAAATGTTTCGGCCACATATCTTAATCATCTGGCCTGCAACTATTCTGTAAGGAACCTTGAAAGGAGGCAGAGGTAGACACAGAAAGAGATGGAAAGATAAACATCAAAGAATGGATATGCCTCAGATTGGCAGAGTCCCAAAGACTGATTGTAGGTAGAGATCAAAGGAGAAGGTGGATGAAATCTATCATTAGTGCTCCAACAAAGCCCAGGGATATGGGATGAGGGAGGAAGAAGGATCATTAAGTGGTAAATGTGTGTATTAAGCTAATGCAGAACTAGTGAAAAAACATGAGAGAAAGTTAAAACAAGTATGCTAAGAGAGTCATATGTTTACGTACTCTCAATGCCTGGTCAGGAAAACTGAAAAACTCTGGGCAGTATACTGTATGTTAGTGTTTCATTATAATCAATCAGTTTTAAGAAAAACTGACTTTCTAGATGCAAATTTTGGAACATAAAAAAATTACCCATTCTATTATCCACAAAATAGTTTTGAGCCACCATTTCATGAGGTAATTCTTCCAAGGTTCGCCTGAAAAGAAATTAATCAGTACACATCTTAATTGATGCTGAAAAACATACAAAAGATAAATGATTATCATGGAAACAATTTCTACATAACAATCATATAATATAATGAGATTCAAGACAATTGTCAATGTTTTTATAATATCCCAGGAAAAAGTAGTTATAAACATGAGTTGGACTTGAGTTATAATTCTAATAACAATATAACTATTTAGAAATACAAAACAAAAACTAATTTTACAGCAGTACAAACAACCATACTGCTATTCTGTAAGGTATATCTGAACTTCTGGTCAAAATGGTGGATAAGCGGCAGGAACCACTGAGGCTCAGTCTGAAAAGTGTTCCTTGTTGCAGTTGCCTCATATTCCAAAATTCCGGCTTGCTACTGGAGCTACTGAGTTTAGTTCTTTGTGCACACTGTGGGGCTGTGTTTTTCATCCGGATCGTGTTTCAATATTCTGATTGCTTACGATGAATGATATTGCACGACGGACAGTTCAGCTGCATTCACTTTCGGTGCCACTTGGCCTTATGTCTTTTGGCATGTGCTGTAGCTGCTATGATTGAGACTGCAGCTGCCTTTCTTCGTTTGTATCCTTCACTGAGATGAGTTTTAATTCAGATGATTCCACTGGCACTGGCGGTTGAGCAATTATGGATTTTAATTCATTTTCAGTGCCTTCAACTAACCATAACCAAATAAATCTTTTATACATCTTATGTAACTACTTGTTAGCTATTAAAATTTCCACATTGTATACAATTTAATATCTCCAAGCCGTCAACTAGAGGCTTGAGTAGTTAAATGGTTAATGTGCTCACTGATCAGAAGGTTATAAGTTTAATTCCAAGGTATGACTAATTTTTTTTCATACACCTTTTTTTTAAACATGTCTCTGTGGTTCTAAAAATGGATATCAGATAATTTTCTGGGAAGTAGGGGGTTTGTCATGATTCCTAACCATCAACATCCAAAAATGTACTGTTAGTCATGGAAAAATTGTGTCACTAACATCATATTCAGCATACTTTAATCCTGTTGACTTTTTAAAATTTGTACCCCATCAAGGCCAGCTCCTTGTCGTGGGGATGGGGCTTAACAGTCACCAGGGACTGAAAACCAAGACTGGCCAGGCCTTCCTACACCCGTGCAAGATCACAGTCTGCTCTAGCAATTTTAAGTGCTGAAGTCGGAGGCAACCAGCCAAAAGGCGCACTACAAAAATTAGGATGCCACGCACTCACGCCAATGGGAAGCATGCCTATAACTGCAAATCGATATGGCACTCGCCCTGTGATGGACACTCAGGCAGGTGCAGCGCCGGGCCCTCAGCCTCGAAAGGGCCCAACCTATATTACTGGATGTCCTTCTCAATCGCTCTGTGGAGTCAGGGGGCGAGAGAATAGAGTTACTGGCCAACCCAAAATAAGACCACTCAAAATAATGCACTGGAATGCTGAAGGCATCAACAGCAAAAGAGATGGGTACAGTAAAAAGATAGAATTAGAAAATATCCTGCATGAAGAACAAGTAAGCATATGCTGTTTGCAGGAAACCCATCTAAACAACGACATAGCCTTGAAGATTAGGGGATACCAGTGCTACCGATCTGACAGGAAAAACAGACAAAAGGGCGGAATACTGACTCTTGTAAGGAACAACATTAATGCATGTCAGATTGAAGTGTATATGGATGGGGCGGAATATCAAATACTGCACCTCAGGACAGGAAATACAGACTTCCATCTACTAAACTACTACTGTCCGAGTGACCGCCCACTAGCACTAGACACAATTACATTAAAAGAAAGAATAATTGTATGTGGAGACTTTAACAGCCATTCACAGAGCTGGGGCTATGAAGATATGGACAAGAGAGGTGAAGAACTTGAAAATTGGCAGGATGACAATGGGCTTATACTATTAAACCAGGCAACAGATCCACCAACATTCTATTCCAGATCATGGCATACCACATCTACACCAGACCTTGCTTTCCATTCACCAGACCTGGATTGGAATATCACACGTATTGTTGGGAAACAACTTGGAGGCAGCGACCACCGACCTGTCTTTTTAGTGGTGCAAAATGAGGCCGTCAGGGAGAGCAGCACTCTCTCCAGATGGAATTACAAAAAGGCAGACTGGAAAATGTATCAACATTACACCAGTGTACTGACTAAAGATCTAAATACAGACAGAGACATCAACAAAATAGTTGATGAATTCAGTAGACTAATAATACAAGCTGCCAGTGAAACAATACCCAGAGGGGCACGGAAACACTACAAACCATACTGGAATAGTGAACTAGAGCAACTGCACAATGACATGGAAACATCTCGAAAACAAGCAGAAAATAACCCCTGCCAGGAACACCACAATAACTATCAGCATGCTAAAGCCAAATTTCAATGGGCTAAACTACAAGCCAGACGGAGAAGTTGGAAAGAGAAAACAGAGTACATGAATCTAGAACGAGACACAAGAAAAGTGTGGAAGCTTGTAAAACAGCTGAATGATGAGGGTACAGAAGGGAACACAAAAATTACACTGAAGAAGGATGGAAACATTCTAACAGGTAAACATGCAGCAAATCACTTTGCAGACTCCTTTGCAAATGACAACAATATTGAAATTAGCCTAGAGAAACGTCAAGAGACCCGTCTAAAACAACAAAATGCAAGACAAGAAGAGACTGCACATGAAGTCATGGAAATACCCATTACACAAAGAGAGCTAGAGCTGGCAATATCCAAATTAAAAATGAAAAAGTCACCAGGTAGTGATGGAGTGTCTAATGAAATGATTAAGAACTTGGGAACTGCAGCTAAAGCAAAACTACTGCAGATCTACAACATTTGCTGGATCACAGGTAAAGTGCCACAGGCATGGAGAGAAGCAATTATGATACCATTACTAAAGCCAGGAAAAGATGGTTCAATGACATCCAGCTATAGACCAATCAGCCTTACAAGCTGTTTGTGTAAAACAATGGAACGTATAATCAATCTCAGACTGCAGTGGTACCTGGAAAGTGAAAATCTCCTTGTCCCACAACAAGCAGGCTTTAGACAGTGTTACTCTACCGAAGATCAGGCAACCTATCTTTCCCAGGAAATTGAGGATGCGTTTCAAGAAAAGAAACTGGTACTAGCAGCATGGATAGACCTAAAGAAAGCATTTGATAAGGTATGGAAGGAAGGGCTTTTGAAGAAACTGAGAAATTATGGAGTAAATGGCAGGATGTACAAATGGGTCAAAGCATACCTGCATAACAGGAGAGCCAGAGTGCAACTGGATGGTCTTAAGAGTAAGAAGGTCTTACTGCGCCAGGGCGTTCCACAGGGAGGGGTACTATCTCCAACACTTTTTCTGATCTACATCAATGACCTAGTTACTGAACTACCACATGGTATCAAAGTGGCAATGTATGCAGATGACTTGGTAATGTGGTGCACAGAGGAGTATGCAACAGTGGCCTCCAAATTGTTACAAAGAGCTATGAATGCACTGAATTCATGGACAAATAGATGGTGTATCAGCATCAATACAGACAAATGCAGTACTACACTTTTCACTCTTTCCCCAAAACAAAAAGCAGGAGCCATCTATATAAACAATGAGCCTGTGAAAGAAGACATACAGGCTACGTATCTCGGAGTTACATTTGATAACAAACTATCTTGGAAACAGCAGATAAATAAGGCAACCCAAAAAGCAAGGAGAAAATTGGCTATTCTAAGAAAGCTGTGTGGAACTACGTGGGGTGCGAGTGGGAAAATACTCAGTAAAGTTTACCAACAGAGTATACGCCCACATTTAGAATATGGATCATCTGCATGGTGTTCAGCATCAAACACCACACTTCAAGAACTGGATAAAGTACAAAACCAGGCACTTAGGGTCATCACAGGAGCAATGAAATCAACACCAATATTAGAGATGGAGAAATTGTGGAGGATACCAGCACTGAGAGAACGGAGGGACACAAAGGTGCTGATACAGGCAGAAAAATTTGCTTGCATGCCGAGACATCCAATGAAGGACCGATTCCAAAATCTTGCATTGGGACGACTTAAGAGAAGCAGTTTTATCCACCAAGCCAAGCGTATTAGTAGACAAACACCAGACATGCCAAGAGCTGTTAACCCCCTACTGCCCATACCAGAACAGACTCCCTGGACAGAGGAATCTGGATTATCAGTTCAAATACGGACAGAAGTGAAAGGAATAGTTGATAAAGAGGAACAGAATAGTCTACAGCGAAAAACAATAACTCTCAGTTTCCTGGATGAAGAATACCCACAAGACCTATGGATTCGTGTGTATACAGATGGATCAGCACAGAATGCAGTAAAAAATGGGGGAGCAGGTGCATATATAGAATACCCAAATAACACTAGGGATATGAATAAAATAGCAACAGGGAAATATTGTCACAATTATGATGCAGAAATACAAGCAATAAAGTTAGCAATAGAAAAACTGCTGAACATTAATCTTAGCCCGCAGCCTGTAGTGTTTTTGACAGATGCAAGATCAGTACTCCAGGCACTACAATCCAGAAAATTACCACATCTGCAGACCTTATTGACTGAACTCTGCAAGCACCACAGGGTTGCCCTGCAGTGGATCCCATCTCACTGTGGAATACCAGGAAATGAGAAAGCAGATCAGTTGGCAAAGGAAGGTTCAACAGGCACACAACTAGATACACCTGTTACATACCATCATAAGAAACAGATAATCAAATCAATCAGAGGACCACAAGCCCCAAATCAGGATGCCTTTTATAATATGAATAGATATGAACAAGTTATCATTATACGTCTCAGAACAGGACACAATCGACTCCATAGTCACATGTATACAAAATTCAAGATCGGCACCTCAACTACTTGTACATGTGGACAGGCGCCCCAGACTGCTGAACACATACTTCAAGACTGCACTGAATATAGTAGACTGAGGAAAATCCATTGGCCCATAGATACAACACTACAGACAAAACTATATGGGCCACTGCAAGAATTACAAAAGACAGTAACATTTATACAGGAAACGACATTGCAGATATAGACAATGCTTCAGGCGAACGAAAGATAGATAGATAGATAGAAAATTTGTACACTTTAATGAAGTCTGTTTGTGGTGTCCCAATGACCCATGGGGTAAGAGGATGTAGGAGAAGATTGTATATAACTACAGTTTAAGAAAGCATTAGTAGCATAGTGATGATCTTACTGGCCTCGTAATAAAGGGAACAATCATGGAAGGGTTCAATCCCAGCCTAACTCTCTCAATCTGAAAAATAAATGAGCATCTGGCTCACTTGAGCTGGGGAAGTAATAAAAGTGAGGAAGCACACTCTCTCCTTTACCTCTAAATGCTGTGACACAATTTGATGAAGTTTAACACTTCACTATCCATCAAGATGATATGTTACTAGGCTTCTTACTTTCAGTTTATTTTGTGTATGTTGTCAAATGTATTGTTAACAAAATTACTTGAAGGCACTGGTTACTTTTCAGTAAGATATTTAGTGAGTTAATATCCTATGATGTGGCTCTCCTCAAATATCCATGGTGCTTCCACCTGCAAGAACTCTACTTGTCTTTCTTTACAATTAAAATTGTCTCATTCTATGATTATTGTGGGTATCTTACAGGCTAATCAAACTGCTCAATGCAGTAACCTTTGCTGTCAAAGAAAAATCCTAAGCATCAGAAGACAAGATCATGTATCCAACATTGCGGTTTTTAATGTAGTAAACACAAACAGCATGTATGATGCCATGATAAGCCAATATTGATGGCTAGGACACATAACACACAAGGAAAATGGAAGAATTCCAAAAGACATTGTGTACAGTGAGTGTCAACCAGCACACTGTGTTAAAGATACCTGTTTTGTTAAAGACAAAGAAGTTTAACATCAACAGTGAAAATCTAGAAATGTGCCACAGACTAAATAGCATTCACTGATAAAAAGTGGTATGAAAATTGGAAACAACAAAAATGGCAAGTAAAGAAAAGATGCAAAAATGAAGACATAGAAAAAGCACTAAAGTCACAGTTTCATCATCTAAACTCATCTTTTCTATATGTGGACTAAATGCCATTATACAGGGTGTTTATAAAGTCGTTCAGTGAAGATTTTTTGATTACAGGAAATTGTAAAGTAAATTTCTATTATTGGCCTAGACACTACTGTTCTTGGCTGGCTTGTGTTAGATAAAGTGGCTGTTTACACAATGAGGTTGTGTCTACAGCATGTGTTCAAAATGTCCACCATGGGCCTCAAGACATTTGTTGACTCATCTCTTCATATTTTGAAAAACCTTCTGGATAATCACCGATATTTGTTGTATCTGGGTGACTATTTCTGCCTTCAGGTCATTAACTGTTTGTGAATTATTTAGATAAACATTTCCTTTCTGGGCACCCCATAAATAATAGTCAGGCAGAGTTAGGTATTGTGAACCAGATTCCACATGAAATAATGTGATTTACAAATATATTTTCTAAATATGTGATGTTTGGCACTGTGTGTTCTGTTGCCCTATCCTGCTGACACCAGGCTTTTTTAATTTCTCACTCTGTAAGGTGGGTTATGAATGGTTCCGGGATTCATGTACAGTAACATTCTACATTAATTGTTGCATTCTAAAATACTGGCCAATGTTCCGTATATGACTTATGGCGCACTTCACTCTACCTTTCAGATTGTGAAGCAGTATATGATATAATTCATGGGGGTTTTCACTGCTTTGCACATGATTGTTCTGACTCTTGTAACCGGAGAGATGAAACCATACCTCATCAGTGAAGAAAGTTACGTCAAGGACTTCATTCCCTTGTTCAGAAATAAGGTTCTGAAACCACATGCAGTAGTTCAATCAGGATTGGCAATCTCTTTCATGGACTTGAGATGACTCAGTTAATCTTTAAGGATGAAAGTGCAGCTTCTAAAAACTTTGAGGATGGTACTTATTGATAAATTCACCTGTTGAGATAACCACCTTAGAGATTTATTGGGGTTCATTGTAATTCTGGTCTGGATATCAAGCACTGTGTCTTCAGTAGTTGAAGGTCTTCCAGATCGGTATGCATCTACCACACTACCAAAAGCACAAAACTTGTTGATCAAATTCCTAACTGCATTGTGGTGGGGGACAGATGAGCCTGGAAATTTCAATACAAATTATCAAATTACTTTTTTAGTATATTTGTCACTATTATGGAAGACATATTCAACCAAAAATACCCTGTTTTCAGTGTTTAATACCTTTTCCTTTCAGCAAGGAAACTGTGAATGTAACTACGCCTTGTGTATTGCTGCAGAAGGGATTGTGGGCACATAATATATCATGTCATGAATTTCATCAATCAGTGACATAACTTCAACAATATTTTTCAAATAACTGCACTGTGACTTTATAAACACCCTGCAGAATCAGTCATAACAAATGCTGTTTGCTCTTCAGTAACTTACTATGAAATATCAATTTATCTCCCAAGATAGAAAACCTATTATTTCAGGGTAATAACAGTTTGCAAATGTTTAGAATTAAAATAATTGCGTCTGATTGTGTAGGAGGTAAACATACTCATATGGCCTTCTCAGAAGCCTTAGATTCCTGACAGCAGCCTCTTTTCTTTCCTCAAGAACACTGTTAACAAAATTGTTGACATCAATTGTCACCTGCAAATAATAGAACTTTGAGAAGTAGCTATATAGATATTATTATCTACAAATGTACATAGAAACAGGATAATATCTTAATAATAGAAACAAATAAAAACATTTTAAGCAACTGAACCTTCTGCATGGCACCTGCATCTGTGTTCTTTTCCACTCACCAAACTTTTGAATTGTTCTGATGTATTAGATCAGATGTAACAATGAGAGAGCAGACCAAACTTCTACAGAAAAATCGTTAAAATTCTAGACCAGTAAAGCTATTAGCCAAGAAATCATTAGAGACAGACTTCAAATCTTTTAGCCAAGAAATCATTAGAGACAGACTTCAAATCTATTAGCCAAGAAATCATTAGAGACAGACTTCAAATTAACTCAAAATCAGAGAGGTTGAGTCCCTGGACAATTGGACTTACATGCCAAAACATGTATCCTGTAATGAATACACCAAGAGCTAAAGATAGTATTAATGAGTTACACAGAGGAGATAATGCCCCGTGTTCCAACTAAGAAATAGACAAGATGGGTTTAATAAATACTTAAATAGAATATAATTCCCAACATCCATATTAGTGCAGAAACTGCCCCGATGCTTTAAAATTGAGGAACAGATGTTACTCAAATGACCTTCCTGAAGAATGAAAGGTAAATCTATTCCCACTGCATTCATGAATTACCAACACACTATATAGGACACTACTCCAACTTAAGCAAACTTGCAACTTTTACAGACTGAGATTGCTGCTAGAGAATGAATAAATTGCAGCACTCAATTTGTTGATAAGGCAGGCAGACTGACAGATAAAGGCAAACCATCATTGTACTTTGTCAGTGCCCTTTGGCATCCCAATGATTGTTTGATCCTAAAAAAGACCTCAGTGAAGTATATAAATTGTACAGCACTGGTGAGCCACTGGATTATCTTCACAGTTAATATTATTATCAAGATGGCAGGACTTTTACTTCTGCTACTTTGTCTCAGCAACAGTTTGTTTACATTTACTGATCTTCAACTGTCAAGAGTTCATTTATGTACTCAGCTTGAACTTTGTTTCACAATTTGATGTGATTAAACTTGTATTCTTACACACCCTGAGATCAGGAAATATTTATAAAAAAAAACCCTTGATCCCTCCACATAGGATCTGAACTTTATATTTTACAAATGTAAGAACACACACTGCCAACACTACACTAACTTGACCCTCCTGAACTATAAAACTATCATTTCTTAGAATAAAGACAAAACAATAAGAAGACAACAATTTTTCTTACATTTTTATAGTAGTTTTCCAATAACTCATCATTCATGGACTGTTCATAATACACCAATGTTGTTGCTAGTGCTGCATTCTGAAATATAATTAAGCATGACTTAAAAAAAGTTGCTGCAAAAGGTGTATAGAAACAAACAGTAAGAATAGCATACACAAACTCTTACAAACAGCTAACATATCCAAGAAAGGAATAAGCAGCATTCAGAGAGAATGGATGCTGCTTAGATCATATCTTAATCCTCAGAATTACACAGAACCATCATCTGAATTGTAGTGAGAAACATACATAAGGTTTGTTGATTTTGATAAATAAAATCTGTTAATAGAAAATACAATTCTGAGAGCCAATGGAACTCTTTCTTTCTATTTCTGGATTGCACCTGATGACTGCTAAAGGAATGGAAAATCCCCTTTGTCAATCTTCTTTAAAAGGGTGTTGTGTGGAAATAGATGTGTTGTGTTGTGATTTATTTGTGCCTTTCAAACCATCACACTCAACTTCAATATGACATTTCTGAGTACTGGGTTGCTTTCCCTCTTTGATCTCACCACTTGCTTGGCCAGACTAGACTGCTTAGTCTGTTACTAGAGACAAAGAAAAGAGCTGGAGCCCCAGGCTTTTGACCAGTCTAGCTTGAGACAATCCTTGGTAGCAATGCTACCACGTGAACAGCTCTAGTGAATATGAGAGCACAGGCTTCTCTACCACTATGTGGTGGAGATACATCAGGGGAGCAAGTTTGTACAGATGGTCTACTGGTAAGTTTCTAAAGTATAAAAGCTCATTTTATAGGAAAACACCTATTGAAGTATAATATTCTTCTTCTTCTACCTTTCAGCTCCCTGTGGAGCATAGGTCTTCAACAAACACCTTCCAAGTCATTCTTGATAAGCTACTGTGCGGCACCGATATAATGGTTTTGCAAGAAACTCTTCTTGGTGACAGGACTAAGTACTCCTGGATTTCATTGTTTCTACAGGGTGTTTATAAAGTCTCACTACACTTGGTATCTAGGTCAATTTGAAAAAAAATGTTTATGACGTCATCACAATATGTGCTCCCACTGTCAATTGTGCGATACACACGGGTAGTTGTTCAAAGATTTATAGCAAGATTTCCTGATAAACAACCTCCTCATCGCATTACGGTTAGAAATTTGTTGAATAAGTTTATTGCTACTGGAAATGTGGAAGATGCTCCACGATCTGGTAGGCCTGCTGTGAATGATGAAATATGTTTAGATATCCAAGACAGAATCCTTAAAAGTCCAGACAAGTCATTAAGAAAACTGTCGCAACAAGTGAACTTACCATTGAGCACATATTGTGATGACGTCATAAACATTTTTTTCAAATTGACCTAGATACCAAGTGTAGTGAGACTTTATAAACACCCTATACAATAGATGACACCGTGGGCAGGTCATCCTTGTGCGCAACAATATGGTAACAGCTGAGGTTGATATGTCTGCGTGGATCAGTGCAGAATTGCAGGTACATGCGGTTAGGGTGCAGACCCCAGTTCATTTCGTAATTGTAAATGTGTATACCTGTAATGGGAAGGTGGACACACAACAATGGCAGAATCTCCTCGAGTTCGATGAAGAGAACGTAATTTTCTGCGGAGACTTTAATGCTAGAGGAAACCAGTGGGGTAACGTCATAACCAACAAACAGGGAGAAGACCTAGAGAACGCGCTAGTGTCAGTCGATTTAGTGTGCTTGAATGATGGAAGGGCAACACGAATGGCCACTCGAACAGGGGACTCTGATAGTGTCATAGACCTGGCACTGGTGTCAATCGATTTAGTGTGCTTGAATGATGGAAGGGCAACACGAATGGCCACTCGAACAGGGGACTCTGATAGTGTCATAGACCTGGCACTGGTGTCTTCCACCTTCGCACCGGTTTGCAGGTGGAGTGCACTGGGGTTCCACGGAAGTGATCACTATCCATGTGTCCTCCTAATTGAGAAAAGCAGAAATAGAAGCCAGAGAAGAAAGCTCCACACATTCCACTATGTGAAAACAGACCAGGACGTCATTAGCAAAATCAGACATAGGAAACATAGCGTCCCTCGTAGGAGGCAGGAGAGATGGACGCAGCCACCCTGGTGGAATGTAGAAGTCGAGGAAGCTTCTCAGTACAAGAGGCAAAAGGCCAAGACATGGCAGAAAGCCAGAAAGAATGGAAGAACTCAACCTGAGCTCTTGAAGCGTCTGAAAGTAGAGGTCGACCAAAAAGTGATGCACTTTAAACTATGTGCAAAGCAGGCTAGGGATGCTAAGTGGAATGACTTCTGTCAAAAAGTGAGCTCAGAAAAATCGCTAGCCACATTCTGGCGCCTTCATCAGAGCATGAATGGCACAACACGACAAAAAGGCATCCCAGACTTTCAGAGCACAGGCCAGGTATGGCACAAATCTGATGAGAGCAAAGGGAAGGCCCTGCTTGCCTGCTACATTGAGCAGACGGACCAAAGAAATGAGGCAGTAAGAATGAGGATACGGGGATCTTTGTCAAATTTGTGTGAGGATGTAGGGCTGGAAGAAGATCTCACAATCACAACCGATACCATTCGCACAACACTTAAAAGTTCACACAACACTGCTCCTGGTCCAGATGGTGTTCGGTACAACGACATAGGCGATTTAGCTGACGACAACTTGACAAAACTGGCCAATGAGTTTAATGCCAGCATTCAGAGTGGCTACACAGCTACTTACTATCGCTACCGAAGCCAAACAAGGACCATTCTCAGATCAGTGCCTACAGAATCATCCCAATGCAGAACACTGAAGGCAAGCTGCTGGAGAAAATAGTTGCCCATGCCCTCACCTGCCACCTTGAACAGAAACTCGTATTCCCACCCACACTCGGAGGTTATAGATATAACAAAGAGACATGGCTCAATGCAGCAGTCTTTGCCTATGACGTTTTCGAAGGCTTCCACAGATGAGAGGAGACATGTGCTGTTGCTATAGATCTGGAGGATGCTTACAACAGGGTACCATTTGAATAGCTCATGCATATGCTCCTCAAACTGGCATTGCACCCCTTCCTCATTAGATGGATCGCCGCGGCACTGTTTCAGAGGAAGGTGATACTCAGATGTGGAAGTTGGTCTTCCGAGCCAACATCCATTTGTCCAGTGCTGCCACAAGGCTCACCATTGTCACCAGTTCTATTTAACGTGTACACAATAACGATCACGGAACAACAGCTGGGTGGGAGGGGAAGAACTATGACTTTTGCTGATGATATTCTGGTATATCGACAGGGAAGAGACAGACGGGAATCGCCTCCACAATACAAGACGAACTCGATCGCATTTCTTCCTGGTGTGGGGTTTCAGGTGCCTTGGTTAATCCTAATAAAGCATCAGTTTCATGGTTCTCCCTTAACAATCATATCGTTAATACGACCACACCGGTAGTACAAATGGGAGCTGATGAGGTGACCAAGGACAAGTTGATGACATACCTCAGAGTTAAGTTTGATCGCAGCCTGTGTTTTCGGGACCACGTCGACCATGTGATAACAAAATCCCACAAAGTATTAGCCGCCTTGAAGGTCATGGCAGCTGCCAACATCGAGCAGAGGCTACTTACTCTTCTGTTCCAGGGATTAGTTCTCGCACCAATCGAGTATGCCCTGGCAATTCTTACTGTCAGTACGACTCAAATTGATATGCTGGAGAAAATACAAAATGAAGCCATGCGCATTATCTTGGGGTGCAGGAGGGACACTCCCTGTGTAGCAATGAGGCATCTTCTTGACTTTCCAACCATGGATGACAGAATTAAGATCTGGAGAGCATGAGCATACCTGAAGATTAGTACAGATAAAGAGCATCCATTGCACCATGTGCTCAACACAGGGAAAGGTGCCAGACTAAAAAGAGGCAAATCATAGGTGGGCCGAGCAGAAGATGTTATCAAACAGGTCTGTGGGTTTACCAATATCAGCGTTGGTGAGGAGTGGATACCAGTGCCTATGTCATTCAAGGGGACATTCTCGTGTATTGTCACACTCGACAGGAAAAGTAGGTAACAGAACCCGATTGTGGTTAATGCTGAGGTCAACGGTCTCATCTGGGATAACACTGATGAGAAATACTGCATCTGTTGATGGCTGTATGATAGGAGAGCTATGTCATCAGCAAAGTCTAAATCATCAAGGTGTTTGGTCAGTGACCACTGGATTCCATTTCTGTTGTTTTGAGTTATTTTCATAATCCAATCTATGGCCAGCATAAAGAGAAATGGAGACAGAAGGCATCCTAGCCTTACTCCTGTTCTTATTTCAAATGCTTCTGTAAGCTGCCCTTCATACACCACACTACATTTCGCTCCTTCATACATTGTTTTTATTAGGTTAATAAACTTTATGGGGATTCCGTAATGACTCAGCAACTTCCAAAGCATTCTTCTGTCTAAACTATCAAATGCCTTTTCGTAATCTATGAATCCAATATAAAGTGGGGACTGTAGTTCTAAACTTTGTTCAACTATTATACGTAGAGCAGTTACATGACCTCAAAAAAGGAGCTCTTAAAAAACATCAGAAAGAAGCAATCAACATTTTTCGGGCACATCATGAGAAGAGGAAAGTTGGAATACTTGGTTACAACTGGCAAAAAAAAGGGAAAGAGAGATCATGAACGACAAAGAGAGAAAATACTGGATAGCTTGGTGTCATGGCAAGGAAAACAGCTGCTTAATATTTTTCCTGGCATTGATAGTAGCATAATTCCCCTATAATTTGTGCACTCCTGTAAACTTCCTTTTTTTGGTAGCTTGATCATATAACCTTCTTTCCAGCCTTTAAGTATTTCTTCCCTCTCCCAAATTGTATCTAATAGATCATGTAACATCTTGGTATAGGTGTTAATATTTGCTTTGAAAGCTTCTGAAGGAATTTCATCTGGTCCTGTTGCTTTACCATTTTTCAATAGCTTGTTGGCTTTCATTGTTTCTTCTTTGCATGGTTTTCCACATTTACATGTAACTCTTCTTCTGCTAGTAGTATATCTGGAGGTAATGAAGAGGTTTTGAGAGAGGTCAAAGCAAAAAGAGAGCTAATTTCCAATGTTAGGAAGAGACAATCATCATTTTTTGGCCATGTAATGAGAAGAGAACAACTTGAATATATTGTAACAACCGAAAAAATTGAGGGACGAAGAGATAGAGGGAAGCAAAGAGAAAAAATAACAGACAGCTTAAGAGAATGGCTTGGCAGAAGGTCAACAACAGAAATGATAAATAGCTGCCGAGATAGAAAGTTGTGGAGAGACATGATCACCTACGCCACTAGGCCCGGTACTTTATGATGATATCTGGAGGATTATTTGAGCCGGGTCTGTTCAAAAGTTCTTCAAAGTGCTCTTTCCATCTCTCCATTTGTTCCCTTACATTACTAAGCAGATTTCCTTTCTTATCTTTGATAAAGGTGTTGATCTGTTTGTATTTTCCACTTAATTTCCTTGTGCTGTTGTACAGTTCTTTCATATTCCCTTTATTTGCTGCTTCTTCTGCCTCTTTAGCTAGTTCATCTATATATTTCCTCTTATCCCTTTTAATGCATCTTCTATCTTCTTTGTTCACCTCTGTGTAAGCTTCTTGGATCTTGGCTTTATTACTTCTCATTTTGCTTTTATTTATGTCTGCTTTCTTGTTATTTCTTTCTTTAATTTTATCCATGGTCTCTGCTGTCATCCATGTCTTATTCTGGCATTCTCTTTTCCCCAGCGTTTCTTCATATGTCTCATTCTGTGAATTTATATTTAATTCCTTGTTCTTTAAGAAACCCTATGAATACTTTCTACCCTTATTCGTTGCAGTATATCTTTTTAGTTTAAGTTTGACTATCAGAAGATAATGATCTGAAGCTACATCTGCCCCTCTATATACTTATTAATATACTTATAATTATAATATTGCATGGCATAATATCTGATTGGTCATGTGTGAGGCCTTCAGAGCTGGCTCATGTCACAATTCTCAACAAAATAGTAACAATGACCAAAAGTCTGTATATTAAATTCTTATGTTGAATTAGCTTACAGTACCCAATCGTTTGTAGTAAAAATAGTAGTGTCAACAGGATGACTACTACCAAGTAATCTCATCTTAATTGTTATAACCTGAATGATAAGAATGACAAAAGAGAACACTTTTTGAAGGATATAATGGACAAAAGCTTTCTGTACCAGAAAATATAAAACACTTAAATGACATCACACTACTTGCTCATTAGGGGGATGAACTAGCAATAGACCAAACCTTTAAAAATATTGCATTAAAAAAATGCAGTACTTCTCCTATGTTCATTTTTTGAAAATCACAAGATCAAACAGGTGTTTGTGATTTGATTAATTTATCTAAAGATTCTCTTTAGTTCCAAGCAATTAGCACTCTATTGTAGAGTCATTGGGACAATGCATCCTTCATAGTTGGTTAGATATGGGGCAACTCTAATGTATATTCTGCAGTTTGATATCTAAAGCCTCTAAAAATGAGTTCCTGAGAAGTAATGGCAACCAATACTGACCAAAAATGTGCAGTTCAATATGGAAAATTATGGCCATTAACACTATATTCCCCCATGCACCTACCAAGGCATGAAGAGAATATTTATTTAACTTTTACTAGTTTGGTTGGTCCACGTGTGCACAAAAAATGCTTCCGACTGCTGAAGTTAATGTAAAATGCAGTTGTTCTTTTTTTCTTTCTGATTATATTTTATTTTACATGACCAAGGCTTACATAACCTTCTCTTAAATAATGCTTTAAGTTTATCCTCTCTGCTGATAATGTAGCCAAACAGGGAAAACCCCTGATGAAGTTTCACCCTTTCTTAAAAACCATTTTGCTTATATTTATACCATCTCTGCAAATGATTTTTTTTTTTAAATAAAAGAGTGACTAATATTAGATTATTCCTAGGAAGGCTTACCTTCTCTCTAATGATTACTGCAGTCTGTTCATCAACCCAGGTGTGTTCAGCCAGCACTTCATTAAATTCCTGCTGTATTTCCTTCAACATAGCATACACCTGAGCAATAAAATTATAAAAACTAATGAGGTTGTTACAATCTTTTAAAATTTTATTACAATTTTGTCCCATAAACAGCGCACATATAATGTTACTAAAATCAACTTTGCATCAAGCAATGTATGCCACAAGAAAAAAATTTAGCCAGTCATTTTATATATAAACATCTTCATTAAATCACAGCTTTTTGAGAGTTCAGAACAGATGTTCATAGCAGATTGTCAATGTACTTTATAGAGAAATGGTCAAAATATGGATGGAAGTTAAGATAAAAGGTGTCTATTATCTTTATTTAATATTGTTTGATGTGCATTTACTCCGAGTCATTATAGATATATCTGTTTTGTTCAATTTCTTATGATTTATATCTCTCTGGCATCCTTCAACCTTGAATTTATGGTTGAAATGAATATCAAACATTAGTTCCTTTGCAGTTTCAATAAAAACTTTTCAGGCAGACAGAGTATTCAGTTTAATTATTCTCATAAGGAGATCTCTTTAAACATACAACATAAGAGTAAATATAAGATATGACTTCCACAAATAAAAGTGTGCTCCAAGAGGTTTAGTAGTGCCTCGTGTTCTTTGTTGAATGGGCACAAGCACACACCCTCACACAAGGGTTAATCATTTTACTAAGAAATTGTTAAAGTAGATGAAATGCTATGCATCATTATAAAAATACACTAGTGGTTTAAGTACAGCAAGATACAACAGCCTACTAAAAGTAATCTTGGAGGGGAAAATACAAGGTAAATGAGGCAGACAAAGACTAACATGGATGAGTAACATAAAAAAAAAAAAAAAATAAAACAAAACTATCTTTACGTCACATAGTACCATTGCTGGTGTATGACGGGGGGCAACGATAGAACCAGAAAAATAAAGGCCGCTTGGTCAAAGCAGTCGCCACGACGTGTGAGACTCAGGATTTTTATTTCACCCCCGATAGAAAAAATCCTTTCTGTCTACCGCGGGCTTCGAACACCGAACGTCGGCTTTTCAGCCAGCGGAACAGTGATTTTAGCCGCACGGCCACGCGCTCTCTCTGTAACATCAAAAGATGGACAAATCAGCCTATGACAACCTGCACCCTCAAAGCATGAGACAGAGCACAATGGCGCTCCATGGTAGCCAACCTTTGTTGCGGAAATAGCACTCGATGATGATGATGATGATGAAGTACATGATGCACACAGGCTTCAGTATTAAAAAGAAATTGAGCTTTTTATTACTGAATTGGGGACATGGTTTGGGGCTCAAGTTTGATTTCTACAGTCACAGAGTCAAGAAAGTGAAGAAGCAATAGGAAAAGTGTATTGCCTTGAGGGGTCAATATGTAGAGAAGACTAAAGTTCACACCAATTTCCATGTACATGCCTTGACTCATATAAAGTGCAAACCCTTTTGACCAACTCATGATGCAACTTTAAAGTTGATTAATAACCTGATAAAGATAATTTATGAAGGAATTCAATGTAGTGTTGAGCACGAAGGGCAGCTTACAGAAGCATTTGAAATAAGAACAGGAGTAAGGCAGGGATGCCTTCTATTTCCATTTCTCTTTCTACTAGCCATAGAATGGATTATAAAAATAATTCAGAACAACAGAAATGGAATCCAGTGGTCACTGACCAAGCAACTTGATGATTTAGACTTTGCTGATGACACAGCTCTCCTATAATATAATCATCAACAGATGCAAGATAAGATGAGCATACTTGATAAGAGATCACAACACCTGAGACTGAAAATAAATCGAGATAAGATCAAAATTATGAGAGTTAATGCAGTTGGCAATAACCAAATAAAGTAGGAGAAATACTTCTACTAGACATACAATTTTACATATATCAGGGCAATAATATAGAAAAAGAGGGAACAGAGAATGATACCAAAATGAGGATACATAAAGCAAGAGGAACCTTCATTGCACTAGGAAACATATGGAAATCCAAAGAAATTAGGTTAAATACAAAAATATAAATGGTCACCTCCAATGTTAAGTCGGTCCTATTATATGGCTGTGAAACAAGGAGAACAACAAAAATGACAATACATGAAGATACAGACTTTCATTAGGAAGCTTTTGCAGAATAAAAGGATGGAAAAGCAAGACAAAATCACTAACATAGAATTATGAAAAAAGAACCAGTCAAATAAGAGTGGACAAAGAGATACAACTAAGATGAAGGCACTGGATAGGACATACACTGCAGAAGTCAACTGAGAGTATTACATGACAGGCCCCTTTTTTTGAATTCCCAGGAGAAGAGACAAAGAGGAATACCAAAATATACTTAAGAAGACAGGTGGAAGCAGAAGTGAAGATGACAAGAAAGACAAGTATTAATCTTAAAAGAATGGTATGAAACAGAATAGCTTAGAAAGTATTTGTTGAAGACCTATGCTCCACAGGGAGCTGAAAGTATTTGTTGAAGACCTATGCTTCACAGGGAGCTGAAAGTGTTTGTTGAAGACCTATGCTCCACAGGGAGCTGAAAGTATTTGTTGAAGACCTATGCTCCACAGGGAGCTGAAAGTATTTGTTGAAGACCTATGCTCCACAGGGAGCTGAAAGTATTTGTTGAAGACCTATGCTCCACAGGAAGTTGAGAGGAAGGAAGGAGGAGGTAGAGAAATGATGCAATATAGTACACAGTTGCACCTGTTTCCCCTTCATACAGCATCTCATGCACCATATACTTGTGGAAAATTTTAACCAATAGTGTATTTTTAAATAATGATACATAGAACTTCCATCTGATTTAACTCCTACTGTACTGGCTCAAAATACACGTTTTAACAGATTATTTTTAAGGAAAAAAATATATGGCATGAGTGCATATCTTTATATCATAATATCTTTTAAACATCAAACATTACTATGATGTATTTTACATCAAAGCTTTTTATAAAATGTATTTTAAAATATATTTTTCAACAAAAGTGCAAAAAATAACTGAACCACCTGATAATAAAGAAAAATAGAAAAGCATAAAAACAAAAACTGCACCTGAAATATATTTACAGGTTTATTTATATATAAGTCAGTAACACCATAAATGAAACCCTGCCAAGAATATATAGAATAACTTAAATGGTTTGGCCACCCATGGTTAGAATGAATCCTCACCAATCACCATCAAGGTCGTTCTTCTCAAGAATGCATGGAAAAAGACCAAGAGGAAGACCCAGAAGAAGATGGATAGACGCAGTGACAGAGACATGTAACAACAAAGGAAAATCACTAATTTAGACAGTTCGAGCAGCTCAAAAATGACAAATGATATAACCACAACACCTTTTAGGTATCAGTGAAAAGAGAAAAGAAAAAGAAGTAGAACACTATAAATGTTGTTTATTATGAAATATATTCATTTTACACATAATTGTAAAGTTTCAAATGTTTATGCTTAAAAATAAAATTTATGTGAATTTTAAACATTTGTATGAATCTATGTTGATTTCAGCAAAAGAAGAAAAATAAGGCAGAGTTCACATCATAATAATGTCGCAATATTCTTTTTATCCACATATTACAGTGATGTACCATTAATTTTCAATATTAGGAAGAAACAATCATCATTATTTGGTCATGTAATGAGAAGAGGAAAGTTGGAATACTTGGTTACAATTGGCAAAATAAAAGGAAAGAAAGATCGCGGGCGACAGAGAGAGAAGATACTGGATAGCTTGGTTTCATGGCATGGAAAACAGTCAACAACAGAACTGATACGATGCACTGTAGATAGAAGATTGTGGAGGGACATGATCACCTACGCCAACTGGTATGGCACATGATGATGAATGAGAAGAGAACAACTGGAATATATTGTAACAAATGGAAAAATTGAGGGATGAAGAGATAAAGGAAAGCAAAGAGAAAAAATACCAGACAGTTTAAGAGAATGGCTTGACAGAAGTCAACAACAGAAATGATAAATAACTTTCGAGATAAAAAATTGTGGAGAGACATGATCACCTACACTAGCAGGCCCGGTACTTGATGATGATGATCATATATAAAAATGTGTACAGTTAATTGAAATTCTTATAAAAAGTCATCATCATCGAGTGCCGTCTCCGCAACAAAGGTTGGCTACCATAGATCGCCATTCTGCTGTTTCTTGCTTTGATGGTGCAGGTAGATTGTCATAGGCTTATCTACCCATCTTTTTATGTTACTCGTCCATGTTAGTCTTGGTCTGCCTCTGCCTCTTTTACCTTGTATTTTCCCTTTCAAGATTACTTTTAGTAGGCTGTTCTGTCTTTTAACAACTCCCAAAAATTGCATTTGTCTTGTTTGAATTGTGTTTAGTAGTTGTCTTTTCATTCTTAGTTGTTTTAAGACTTCATCATTTGTTTTCTTTTCTTTCCATCCAATTCCACCTATTCTTCTATATATCCATATGTCAATGGCTTCAATTCTCTGTTCTGTTTTCTTGTTTAATGTCCATGTTTCTGCACCATATAGGAATGTTGAGAAGATATAACATTTTTCTATTCTTAGTTTTAGCCCTGGTGTTATTTGTTTTGATGTTAGTATATTTTTCATATACTGCCAAGAAGGAAAGGAATGGCAAACTACCTTCTCATATTTGCCTAGAATAATCATGTTAAAACACTTTTGGCCACATCATGAGAAGAGGAAAGTTGGAATACTTGGTTACAACTGACAAAGTAAAAGGAAAGAAAGATCGCAGACGACAAAAAGAGAAAATACTGGATAGCTTGGTGTCATGGCATGCAAAACCGTCAACAACAGAACTGATATGATGCACTGTAGATAGAAGATTGTGGAAGGACATGATCGCCTATGCCAACCGGTATGGCACATGATGATAATGATATTTTTCATGACATTAAAATTACTTTTTGCCATTCCTATTCTTTTGTTTATTTCAGCTGTACATTTTCCGTCACTGGTTATAGTATGTCCAAGGTAGTTGTAGCTCTGAACTGTCTCCAGGTCTATTCCTTCAATTTTGATATCCACTTGGGGGTTTTGACTTAATTCTTTGTTTATAATCATATTTTTTAGTCTTTTTGATATTCATATCTAGCCCCCATTTTTTGCTTGTCATGATTATTTCATTAAGTAATTGTTGTAGATATTTAGGATTTTCTGCTATAGTCCGTTCAGAAATTCATAACCACACTTGAATTAGCTTTACGTGATAACCGTTTGTTATTTTGCTTTCAACTTTTGCATGTAATCTTATAATATTGATGTCGTTATAGAAATATTTTTTGCTCTGAGAAATTTGATCTAGTTTAAAAGTTTTCTTCTTTAGGCTATATTAAATTCACCCTGTTCGAATTTGACACCATTTTAGGATATATACATTAATTTGGTGCGGTCGTTCACGTAAAATAGTTTGGCTATTGCAGAAACACTAAGTTCAGGAAAATCCCGTGCACAAAACTGAATTGTTATTGAACGACATGACGCACCACGGCCTGGGCATTAATTACCGAAGGGAAGGCGTATCTTTATTAATTTTGTGAAGACTCAGTAGACAATTTGTTGACTTTAAATACCAACATTTATATCTAAATTACAATGAGTTTGAAATGCAAATTTATAACTATGCAAAAGGTTACTGTTTTACTATATCAGCACTTCCTTAGGGAATTCAAGATGGGACAAAGTGCCTACTGCATCAAATACAAAAGAGCAAATTAGGACATGGCTTGCGAATGAAAATGTCAAATTTGACGACACATATTTAAAACCCGAATTGTTACAACTTGTGAAGAATACGAATAAGAAAAAGGTGTACCATGTTGACAAAATCATTGAGAAATACGGCCACACTAATTGTAACCAATTGAATTCATGTTTGCAAATACACATAACGAACAACACCCACAATTAAGCACTATGTAGATACGCTTCTATAGTCCGTTCAGATTCGTTTGCCTAGACATTAATTTATTTTTTTCAAAAACTTATTGTTCATTTGCATTGATCTTTTGAAGTTAGGTTTAGAATACTAATGTCGCTATAAAAATATTTTTTTATCAAAGAAATGTGATCCAGTTTCAAAGATGCCTTATTTAACCTATATTAAAAAAAAGTTAATCGATATTATAAACACCGGCGGGATTATGTAGATGCTTACATCTCACAGCTGATTCTTTAACATATAGGCATGACCTTCACGGCTGAATGCGCACCGTCCTAAAATAGTTATGTTTCCACTATAAATTTTTATAAAGAAATGTTACATATGAAATTTCCCGTTTAGCACAAAATGACATTTTAGCCGAAACCGGAAATTATGTGACGTCAAAATCACGGCCGTAGCCTCGAGTTCGAGTCATAATTCAGAGGCAAATCTCAATATTTACAGAAAGGAGGCGGCACTATCCATATTATCTTCTGCAAGTCTATGTGAGAATGAATATAAAGGCAAAATATTTTACTGAGCATAACATTGCTATAAAGATTTATCAATACTTCTGCAGAGAGCGTAAAAAGGGACATCTTTATTGTTCTTTATCAAACCCTGAGAAGAGAACAATGCATATTTTAGGTTTGTGTAAACGTTCATTTGATCGAATAGTTAAAGGAAGCGGATATTTATTGCCAACAAATGCAAGAAAGCAAGGAAGGAAAGAAACGTTAGACAGTTTTGATAAGGACCTAGTAAAAAGAGAAATCTGTCGAATGTTTGATATAAACGAAGAAGTGACACTTAGAAAGTTGAAGCTTTGGCTGAAAACTAACAACGACATTGAAATATCAAAAACTTCATTATGGAAAATATTAAGAAGTGCAGGCTTCACCTTTAGAAAGTATGCTGGTGGAAAAAACATTATTTGTGAGAAGCCACATCTAGTAGCTCTTAGAAGCAAGTATTTACGTGAAGTGAAGGAAATGCGCGAAAATGATTATGATATTGTTTATTTAGATGAAACTTGGATCAACGCTCATCATACAAATGAAAAGGAATGGCAGTTAGCAGATGGAAGTATTAAAAGATCAGTACCAAGCAGTAAAGGGCAACGTTTGATAGTTGCACATGCAGGTAGCAGACATAATGGGTTGTTGCAGAATGCTCATCTCGTTTTCATTTCAAAATCCATAGACAATAGAGACTACCACTCCGAAATGAATGGGCACATATTTAAAGACTGGATCGAGAAAAGTATCCTTCCAATATTAGATCGACCTTCTTGTCTGATAATGGACAATGCTTCATACCATAACGTAGTTAACGTAGAAGATAGAATCCCAACATCATCAAGTACAAAAGATGCAATCAAAACGTGGCTCATAAAAGAACACATACAAGTTAACGACAGCTACTTGAAACCCGAATTGCTTAGCCTTGTAAAACAGACACAACGTACAAAGATATTTAAAATAGACAAGTTAATTCAAGAACATGGCCATAGATGTTTGAGACTACCTCCATATCATGCACACTTAAATCCTATAGAACTAGTTTGGGCAAAAGTTAAAGGACACGTAGCATATACAAATAAAACTTTCAAATTATGCGATGTTGAGACGCTTACAAATCAGGCTCTATCAAATATAAATAAAGACTACTGGGTAAAATGTGAGGATCATGTGTTACGACAAGAAGAGGAATATTGGAAAAAGGATGGTTTGTTGTTTGTTCAGCCGAAAGCAGTAATCGACCTATTTGACTCGTCTGATTCTGAATGATCATTACTCTGATTGAGTCTACAGATAAATAGTTTGATTTGCAAAATTTCCTAGTTGATTTGTTAAACAGTTTATTGTTCAAGACCACCCAAGCAATCAAAAATATGTTATAAGCAAACCAACAACCATTACTTTGAATGGAAGCCTGCTTGAGTCAGTACAGAAGTTCAGCTGTCTTGGATCCACTATTACAGCCACACTTTCCTTAGATGAGGAACTAAATGTACGTATTTGAAAGGCAGCGACAACATTTGGGAAACTCACACCAAGAGCATGGAACTATATCAAATTGACTCTACGAACAAAAGTTCTATATATAATTTAAAATTTGTATACTTGCCACCCAGTAAAATTTTATGGACATGTCTATGGGTCATCGTTGCACTAGATTACTGTAAAACATTTTGATTAGGGTCAAAATAATAGTTACATGGGCAAAGATCAAAGGAATTCGCCGCTTTAAGAAAACCGTTATAGCTAGACATCGAGTAACACATATGTTCTCGTGACATGGACATTTTAACACCGTATGCCAAAAATCATGTGAAATCATCAAGAACTTTTTGAATTATAAATCATAACATCTCGGCAAACGAATCTGAACGGACTATAGTAGTACAGTATCATCAGCATATCTTAGGTTATTGATTATCTTTCCATTAATTTGTAGGCCTGGCATCTCTGTGATGTTTTTAAAGATTTGCTCAGTGTATAGATTGAACAAGCTTGGTGATATGATGCATCCCTGTCTTACTCCTCTTTTTATACCAAAGGGTGTAGAGTTCTCTTTGTTATATTTTATTATTGCTGTTTGCTCCCAGTATAGATTACATATTAGTCGTATGTCCATGTTATCTAGATGTATCTCTTTTAGGCATTCTATAAGTTGTTTGTGGTGTATTCTATCAAAAACTTTGGTGTCGTCTATAAAAAGTATTTCCAATAATATTTTAGTTAGAAAAAACTAAAACAAAAATTACTTCATTGACCTATTTCTAGAAGCAGAAGGAATGGACAATGTCCCCTTACCTCAGGTACCCATGTATGTTCTGATGATCAATGTTATCACTCAAAGAAAAATCTGAACCTGAACTTCCATCCATGTGGTGGGTAAATACATCTACTAAATTTGTAACACTAATCCATGATTGAATTAATTGTGAGTCTTGGTCGGCCATAAATCATTAGTTACATTTATAAGGAAGCCATTGTCTTATCAGTGAAAATTCATTCATTTGGAATAAAACAATTGAAACGGACTAAAAACACAATGAAATTGCTTCTAATAATACCTGCATGAATGAGTTACAAAAGTAAACATCCGGAATAGACTTTCAAAAATGTGGATTGGATGAAGTACAAAAGAAATTCATTTAAACACCAAAAATAATGACAGGACCACTTTTCCCAACTCTTATTAGATGAGCCGGATAGAAAGAGTTCAGAATCTTAAAGTAAAATGTTATACTCTTTGACCGACCAATTGTGAAATACAACACTAAATATAATTTAAAAAAAAAAAATAAGATCTGTATGTTAAGTAACATTGACAGTAGAAAATAAATAAAGATTTGCTTGCAGAGGCCACAATCATGATAATCTCATACATTTCAATTGTGTAGTTAATAAATAACATGGCACACATGGAAACTTCACTTTCTTTCAGCAGATTGCACAGGTTTTTATTTACGCTACTTGGTCCATTAGTTTGAGGATTAATCAAATTTATAGACATCCTCTTCACTCTAGAATACTACTATACCTATTTGTAAAAATGACCCACATTTTTTTTTTATATTACTGTTTTCATGCTCAAATTTTGTTCCTGCCTTGTACCTTCTAAATGTCTCCCTGCCCATTTTTTTAAATTTCCAACTAAAATTCTTGTGGACTGTAGGCAAGACATCAGTTGAGCCCTTGAAGACACAGAAAAGGCAACAAAACAACTGAAAGATACAAGTGCATATCCCAGTCAACCAGACTAACTAGGCCGTATGCAGGGGTGAGGAGAAAAAAAAGCACTATGCAATCATGGATCCATATTAGCGGCAAAAGCTCTTGTAAAAGATTACAATAGCATTCATGTTGCCCTACAAAAGTTAATGCAATGATCTACAGCAAAAAATGATATTATTTCTCCAAATTAAAATGGTTTTTTTTTAAGCAGTAAAGTTGCACATATTGATAAAGTAGAAATAACATGAATAAATTAATTAAAAGGAAGAAAAGAAGTCAAAGTTTCAGGATGTGTGAAATCAAAGAAAGGAAATATAATAATGGGACAGAGGAAGACAATGGAAAGATGGACAGAATATATCAGTCAACTCTATGATGATGAAAGACCAGAATTAAACAATTCAAACAAAGACACAGGAACACCAATAATGCAGAGTGAAGTGGAGGATGCAATTCAACACATGAAAAGTGGCAAAGCTCCAGGTCCTGACAATATAACAATTGAAGAGATAAATGCATTAGGAGAGCTTGGAGCACAAGTCATAACAAAACTACTCAATGACATATATAACACTAGACATGTACCCAAAGATCTACTAAAATCTATCTTTGTAGCCATACTGAAGAAGTCAAGCGCCACTGATTGTGAAGACCATCACACTATTAGTCTCATGATCCATATGATGAAAATATTACTAAGAGAATCATCATGAGACGTGTAAGGAACAAAATAAAACCATAAATAAGTGTGGAACAATGTGGATTTGTGGAAGGAAAGGGCACCAATAATGCAATATACATAATAAGAACATTGATAGAAAGATCTATATATGTGCATTATCATCATCATTAAGTACCAAGCCTGCTGGCTTAGGTGATCATGTCTCCCCACAACTTTCGATCACGACATTTATTTATCATTTCTGTTGTTGATCTTCTGCCAAGATTCTTCTGTCATTCTCTTAAGCTGTCTTGTATATTTTCTCTTTGCTTTCCTCTATCTCTTCGTCCCTCAATTTTCCCAGTTGTTACAATACAGGCCAAAATAGCATTTCAGAAAATGAAAATTATCTTATGCAACAAATCTATGTTAATAGAAGTGAGAAAGAGAGTTCATCGGTGCTATATAGAACCAATTCTGACCTATGGAAGCGAAACATGGACAGTAGACAAACAAATGTAAAGACGATTAGAGGCCACAGAGATGGGATTTTTCAGAAGAATGTTGAAAGTTCCCTGGACAGCTAAAAAGACCAATGAGGAAATTCTCAAAAAGGCCAACACAAAAAGGGAATGTCTAAAAAAATATCAGAAAGAAATAATCAACATTTTTTGCACACATCATGAGAAGAGGAAAGTTGGAATTCTTGGTTACAACTGCCAAAATAAAAGGAAAGAGAGATCGTGGACGACAAAGAGAGAAAATACTGGATAGCTTGGTGTCATGGCATGGAAAACAGTCAACAACAGAACTGATACAATGCACTGTAGATAGAAGATTATGGAAGGACATGATCACCTACGCCAAGCGGTATGGCATACAATGATGAGTAATAACATGATTTAACATCAATAATAGTATTCTAGGATTAATTGTCCCTAGAACCTTCTATATTTACCAAGCATTGTTTTTATCGTATCCTTAGTTGTCCTTTATTATGAGGGAAGTAAAGAATAATGTGACCTTCCAGGCATGTCGTAAGAGGCAACTAAGGAGGTTGATTGATGGCTTGACAAGCTGTCATTGTAAAAAGTATTGTTATGGAAACAGAGCCATGGATTCTAGAAGCAGCGATCTCTGCAATATGTGCCATTTTGGCACGCAATGTTTCTGTTTTTGAGATTGTAGTTTTGCCCTATGTGCCGTCTTCGGCTTGAAAGGACAATAGATAGATAGATAGCTGTCCTTTCCAACTCAAGTCATGCGTGAATCAATTTTCTACAGTCTTAGGATTATAGTTTCATTGTCTGTGCTACTTACATGTTAGTAATTAAAGCAATTATAAATTACAGCCACATAACTATTGACTTTTTTTTACCGTTGAAATTTCCTCTGGTGGGAATTTATCAGTGTATAGCAGTCGATGTAGGACCAGGTTAAATGCCTTGGATACGTAGTTAATACATGATTCTTCTGGTGATGATTCTGTGGCAGTGCCATAGATAGTCTGTTCATGAAAACACAAGTGATTCATTTAACATGGGTTGCTGCAATGAAGACAATTAAAATAAAACAAATTAAAGAATTTTAGGATTTCATTAAACCAGTAACAGAGTGAAAAATAATGTGGTTGTGTATCCTTCACCCCAATACAGTCCACCTAATCTGAATGAATGTTTATCTTTGGCCAGATCTCACACTTCTGTTGTTAATTTTGAGGTCTCTTTCATGTCTTGAAACCACCTTCTTCTTGATACTTCTGATGATCAGACTGCCGCCTGCTCGTAAGTTCTGTATAAAGAGTTTCCTATTACATATTCCTGGAACTTATCCTTCCATTATTCTTCATTCCAGCACACTATACCTTTTGATGCGGTTATAATATATTAAATTTCCTACGTAAGATGTTTATAAGCCAGTTCTCTTAAATGTTTAGCTCTTTTAATTTGTCTTCATTTTTCTTTTTCATTATCCAAAGTATTTCAAGGATGTGCCATCTGTGATTCAAGGCAATTAATTTGGGTGTAGCTATTGCTAGTTTTCTACTGATTTTCTAGATTAGTTGATTCTTCTTCTAGAGCCACGAATGGACCACACAAACATTCTTGGCTATTGTATAATAATTATGCAAAAATACATTAGGCAAAGTTGGAGATGATTACTGCCAGGAAAATAAGCTGCAAGCTTGAACACAGCCATTCCTTTCTATCTACTTGTACAATACTGTTCTAATAGAGAGAGTTGAGGCAATGCTGCTGTTTTTGTACATAATGCACAAGAATGTCCACTTACATATTGAGTTGTGCTGCTGCAAGCAACCTTGAGGACAATTGGGAACCTCTTGATAGCTCAGCTTCTTGAACTCAATAACAGTCCATTCCTTCTTAACCGATCTCTGTGGCCCTTTTCCAGCAAAAGGTGGTATTCAAATGCTGGACATGAACCTCTGAACCAACAATAGAACCTGGTCTACCACAGGACTCAACTCACCATTATCTCCAGTTTTATTCAATGCCTGCACCTTGAGAACCACAAGCAAGGAGATCACTGATCCAGGAAAAACACTTTCCTTTGCTGTTGATGTTTTGATATACCAAAGGAGAAAAGACTGGGAGAAGGCTACTGGAGAACGGCAGACAGAACTTGACCACTTAAGACATGTGGTGTAGTGAGACAGGAGCACTAGTCAACATAATGAAGGCAAGTAAAACATGGTACTCTCTGGACAACCATAATGTCAACGCATCAACACCAATTGAGGTCTATGTTTAGAGGTTGTGAAGAAGACTCATGCAATGAAGTACCAGAGAGTGTGGTTTGCATTAGATTCCTGCTTTTCTTTTACCAAGCATATAGATCAAGTAGTTATGAAAGCTAAAAAGGGTTTGGCTACAATGTGGGTAGTGGAAGCAGCATCACCTTGTTTTCTTATCACATGGACTGGTCCTTTCTGTATGTTCTGGCTATTCTGACTCTTAGTCATATGCAAAGAGAAATACCAGATGGGATACAGGATGAAGCTATGTAAATCTTTCTTGGACGCACAAAAGACACATCATACAAAGCTATTCCATATCTCCTTGATTTTACTACCATGAAGAACAGGACAAAAATTTGTCAACCATGTACCTTCCTTTGAGTCAGTGCTGACACACAACATCTACTGCACAGTGAGATCAAGAGTCAGAAAGGTAACAGGTTAATGAGAAGTAAAAATCTTGAATGAATCAGGCCAAAGACAGTTCAACAAATTTGTTCATTTGAGGACATAGAACCTGGTCCTCCTCAGTATGCATCAAATTAAACAAATAATACAGCAAACAGAACCCATTGACCATGGAAGAAATACAGGCACTGATATTTTAGAATTCTTCTGAGTGTGAAACGGTTATATACACACAGATTGGTTTATTGTTCAGCACAGACAGAGCACATGGACCTTCACAGCTCAGGTTGGGAGAAAACTTTTATAATGGAAAACAGAGGTGTTTTTGATTTGACTACAAATAGTTTGATAATGGAGGTTGTGACAGTAACTAAGACAATAACATGGCTTGCCACACAGACTTTGATTTAAGTATCCTTTTTCAGTACTTCAAAGAGGAAGAACTCAGGAAGATTAAAATGGGCTTTTGCTTTGGTCAAAGGTAATGATTGGAGTCTCAGCAGAGGTCAAAGTTGACTAAATTTGTTTCATTTTTGAGCCAGGACATTCAGAAGTAAGACAGAATTAATGAGCAGACAGGCTCTCGGAGTTAGCTGCTGTAGAGAATGAATGACCAACGGACTGAGCTGATATTCTCAGTGCTCTCAAGAAAGAATGGCAATGTTCACATGTAAACAAAGTACCAACTCCACTGTTTATGTTAATGTTGCAGCCCCATTTATACCTACACCCCATGTATACATTCAAAACACATTTTTATGAGGGTAAAAAAGATACATTTGAAACAGGTTTTTGATATTAAAATCATCATCTATTTTCTTTTTACATGATAATTAAGTTTTGATAACCAGCTTCTTCAAGTGTTCAAGTTAACTGTCATTTCTAACATTCAGTTTGTTTCTTTGTTTTGTAATGAAAAAGTGTTGAAAATTCAATCACACACACATATTTTAGATGCAAACAAAAGCAATCACACTAGATGATCGTCAACTACTATATAAGAGAAATTCACCTTTATTTAATGGGCTGTTTATTAACATTAATGATTGTAAATTAATTTTGATATTTGAAACTTACATCACATAGTTTTTTTCTTGCTTGCTATTTGCAACATAAATTTTATTTTACATGATAAAAAGAATGGCTCAGGCAAAAGCAACTTACCAAAAAATGAGGAAGATACTGTGCAATTCATTTTTGACAAGAGAAACAAGAAAAAGAGTTCTTAAATATTTTGTAGAGCCAGTCTTAATATATGGATGTGAATCTTGGACAATGGGACAACAGACAAGAAAATAACTAGAAGCTGTAGAATTGTTGTTTTACAGAAGAATGTTGAGAATACCATGGACAACTAAGAAGAGTATTGAAGATGTTCTAGAAGAGGTCAAAGCAAAGAGAGAGCTAATTTCCAATATTAGGAAGAAACAATCATCATTTTTTAGCCAAGTAATGAGAAGAGAAAAGCTGGAATATATTGTAACAACTGGGAAAATTGAGGGACGAAGAGATACCAGTCAGCTTAAGAGAATGGCTTGGCAGAAGGTCAACAACATAAATGATAAATAACTGAGTTATTGAGTTATTTGCGGGTCATCATCATTGCACTCCGAACATGTCCATAGGTGCTCAGATCCCCTCCTCAGCAATTCCCTCAGTGTCCAGCGACTGACGACTCCAGTTCTATGTTGGTTGATAAGTCTTCTTACACGGCCAATAAGTTTCTCATTTCTGGCTATGCCCATCTTAACTCCCATTTCTATAATCCGAAGAAGTGACGTGGATCTGTGTTTGTCGAAGTCATCTTCTCTTCCCACATCTCGAAGGGCATTGATGATGTCTGCCCGATCCATTGGTTGCCCGTCCTCAACGACAGCGCAGCTAGCCAACCTGTCCGCTCTTTCATTTCCCCGCACGTCCAGGGACATAGACAAAGGTGACCGTACGTATTTTGGATTTCTGCAACGACTCTACCCATTGCATGTGTACAGAGCCCGCCTCCACTTTTTTTTATCATGCTCATCGAAACCCTCAGCGTGGGTGTAGTCTTGTGGCTCTAACCATTTGAATGCCTTGGTCACTGCCATCGCCTCCATTGTCATGCTACTCGTGATCATGGCATATGCACTACTGTCTTCCTTGACTATTCTGCCTGCCGAGTGTGCTGTAAATGCCCATGCACTTCTTTGGTGTCGTCTTACAGATCCGTCTGTATAGATGACTGCATCTTTCTCATCGATGTTATCGCAGAGACCATTGACCTCAGCATTAACTACGACCGGGTTCTGTTCCCTACTTTTCCTGTCAAGTGTGACAATACATGAGAAAGTCCCCTTGAATGACGTAGGCACCAGTATCCACTCCTCACTAACGCTGATATTGGTAAGCCCACAGACCTGTTTGATAACACCTTCAGCTCGGCCCACCCATGATTTGCCTCTTTTTAGCCTGTCACCTTTCTCTGTGTTGAGCACGTGGTGCAATGGATGCTCTGTATCTGTACTAATCTTCAGGTATGCTCGTGCTCTCCAGACCTTGATTCTGTCATCCATGGTTGGAAAGTCAAGAAGATGCCTCATTGCTACACAGGAAGTGTCCCTCGTTTCTTCCCAGGATAATCCGCATGGCTTTATTTTGTATTTTCTCCAGCCTATTAATTTGAGTCGTACTGACAGTAAGAATTGCCAGGGCATACTCGATTGGTGCAAGGACTAATCCCTGGAATAGAAGAGTAAGTAGCATCTGCTCGATGTTGGCAGCTGCCATGACCTTCAAGGCGACTAATCCTTTGCGGGATTTTGTTATCACATGGTCGACGTGGTCCGGAAAACACAGGCTGCGATCAAACTTAACTCCGAGGTATGTCATCAACTTGTCCCTGGTCACCTCATCAGCTCCCATTTGTACTACCAGTGTGGTCATATGAACAATATGATTGTTAAGGGAGAACCATGAAACTGATGCTTTATTAGGATTAACCAAGGCACCTGAAACCCCACACCAGGAAGAAATGCGATCGAGTTCGTCTTGCATTGTGGAGGCGATTCCCCATCTGTCTCTTCCCTGTCGATATACCAGAATATCATCAGCAAAAGTCATAGTTCTTCCCCTCCCACCCAGCTGTTGTTCCGTGATCGTTATTGTGTACACGTTAAATAGAACTGGTGACAATGGTGAGCCTTGTGGCAGCCCTGGACAAATGGATGTTGGCTCGGAAGATCAACTTCCACATCTGAGTATCACCTTCCTCTGAAACAGTGCCGTGGCGATCCATCTAATGAGGAAGGGGTGCACTGCCAGTTTGAGGAGCATATGCATGAGATATTCAAATGGTACCCTGTTGTATGCATCCTCCAGATCTATAGCAACAGCACATGTCTCCTCTCATCTGTGGAAGCCTTCGAAGACGTCATAGGCAAAGACTGCCGCATTGAGCCATGTCTCTTTGTTATATCTATAACCTCCGAGTGTGGGTGGGAATATACGTTTCTGTTCAAGGTGACAAGTGAGGACATAGGCAACTATTTTCTCCAGCAGCTTGCCTGCAGTGTTCTGAATTGTGATGATTCTGTAGGCACTGATCTGAGAATGGTCTTTGTTTGGCTTCGGTAGTAGTAGTAAGTAGCTGTGTAGCCACTTCTCCTTAATCTGGCCACTCCGAATACTGACATTAAACTCATTGGCCAGTTTTGTCAAGTAGTAGTCAGCTAAATCGCCTATGTCATCGTACCGAACACCATCTGGACAAGGAGCAGTGTTGTGTAACCTTTTCAGTGACGTGCGAATGGTATCGGTTGTGATTGAGAGATCTTCTTCCAGCCCTACATCCTTACACAATTTTGACAGCGATCCCCGTATCCTCATTCTTACAGCTTCATTTCTTTGGTCCGTCTGCTCAATGTAGCGGGCAAGCAGGGCCTTCCCTTTGCTCTCATCAGATTTGTGCCATATCCGGCCTGTGCTCTGAAAGTCTGGTATGCCTCTGTATCATGTTGTGCCATTCATGCACTGATGAAGACGCCAGAATGTGGCGAGCGATTTTTTTGAACACACTTTTTTACAGAAGTCATCCCATTTGGCATCCTTAGCCTGCTTAGCATATAGTTTAAAGTGCATCACTTTTTGGTCGACCTCTACTTTCAGACGCTTCAAGAGCTCAGGTTGTGTTCTTCCATTCCTTCTGGCTTTCTGTCATGTCTTGACCATTTGTCTCTTGCTCCGCCAAGCTTCCTCGACATCTACGTTCCACCAGGGTGAAATTTATCACGTATGAATTAGGAATTTATCACGTATAATGTAAATAATTGTCAAGATTGAATGTTGTGGAGAGACATGATCACCTATGCCAGCATGCATGGTATTTGGTGATGATGATAAAATTGCCATTGTACATTTAAATTTAACAATTTGAATCTACTTCCAACATGGCTAAAAAAATGTATGTCTCATTGCAAAAGATTAAAATGATATACATTTTTGAAAAATATGAAAACAGCCTGTTTAAAAATCCACTGAAGCAAACTTTTAAGTTAGTTCCTTCCATTTATAAAAAAAAAAATCAGTGTTACAACCATTTGTAAAATATTGCAGTGTAGTCACATTGTAATCAACAGTTTCTGATAACTTTCAATGGAAAGTTTCCATAAAAATCATTTCAGTAACAAAATAATATACTTATTTGTGATCCACTTTAGAGTCATGACCCCAGGCTAAGATTCATTTAGCTGTTGGACTGAAATGAACTGAAGATGCACAATTAAATTGTAGTCTAGTGGAATGCATTTAATGGAAATGATGTGCAACCACTTACTTTTTGTAGTAAAGAATCTATTTTGGTTTGCTCCTTCACAAACACACCTTCCAGTGAGTTCAGAACTTGCCATATGATATAGTTTGCCTGAGTTCTGTTATAGAAGAATAATTTATTATTTATGTTTTTGGGGAAAAATACTTTTTGATGAAGACTGAGAAACTATGTTTTTGTACATATTACTGTCATAATTCTGCATCAATATGACCAGGCATGTTAACTACAAAAAACATGTACTGGTAATAATTATTAAATAACTTTCTATTGTGCTCAACTCTTTTCATGTTATTTTCATTATTCTTACTACTTATTTATTAGGCAAAGAAGTAAATTTTCAACATAATTCATTTTGCTACTTATTTATAAATATCAAATCAGACTGCCAGTGAAATAGAGGACCTGTTGAATCAAATGGCAGATAATATTATGTGCATGTTTTAACATATTGATACATTATTCTACAATTAAAAAAAAAGATAATGAATATTCTAATGCTATTCTTCTCTACTAACCACAGGCTAACTTTGTAAAAAAAAATGTTGATTTTAGAAATATTAATCAACCACTGTTTAAATGACAACCTGCATCATTAAAGCAAGAGACAGAGTGGAATGGCATTCCTTGGTAGGCAACCTTCGATGTAGAGACACAATCAATGATGATGATGACTGTTTAAAGATTTTCATAAAACTGTGCTAAAAGGAAACACTGTGCAATTGAAAATGCTAAACTTCTGTATAGCTATTCTTTCCCTTACTTCCAGCAACTAGAAACATTGGTAGTGAAGTGATTAGTGCACTTGTCTACTATTTTAATGCATCCATGTTTAATCATCAACAGATGCCATGCTGGTTGGCTGAGGCAATCATCTCTCCCCACTCTCTTGGTCCTTCATACATGTCATAATTTCAGTCGGTGATCTTTTATTATGCCATTTCGATGAGCTGTTCAATATTTGTTTCTCTTGGTTTCTCTCTGCTCTTCCTTCCATTCATTCTACTATCTGATACAGTATTTCAATGCCTTCTTTTCACATCACATGCTCAATAAATTAAGATTGTCTTTCCCTTTTGATTCTATTTCTGGTTTCTCCAACTCTTTTAAAACATTCTTCATTAGTAATTTTTGCTTTTCATGGAATTCAGGGCATTCTTCTGATAAATCACAACTCAGCTGCCTCTAATGTTCTTTGTGTTGTCTTATCATCTATGACTTACTTCTATGTAGCAGAACAATTTTCAATGTAGTATTTTAGGACTACTTTTTATAATGTTAATTGACAATTATTTGTTACATAGGATATTTTTCATTCGATGGAATTCTGTCTTTGCTTGTCCTATTCTGCTTCTAATTTCTGCAGTGCACATGATGTTACTTTTGATCCTAGTTATTTGAATCTATGCACTTGTCTCAGAATTGTTTCATTTAGTTTTACTCTACACTCGTGTGTATTCATTTTCTTTGATATTATCTTAGTTTCTGGTGTTGAGTGGGACCTTTTTTTTCACTTTAAGTCACAATTGCATCTAATAGATCATGTAGGTTTTCTGCTATCAATACTCTGTCATCTACCATACCAGAGGTTGTTTATTTTGCTTCCACCAACTTTAAAACCAGGCGTGTTCACAACTGTTATTATTAAATTATTTTCGCTGTACAAAGAAAATAGATCTGGTGACATTACACACTCCTATCACACTCATTCCAATAGACAAACAGAAAGCTGCAAGACAAGAAAACCAAGATGCAAAACACATACCTTTAGCACCAGAAGAGCATCAGACGACCATCTTTACCCCAACTGAATTAGATTTTGCCCTCAAAGGATTGAAGCTCAAAAGTTCCCCTGATAAAGATGGAATCACCAATGAAATGCTCATAAATCTGGGACAAAAAGCCAAGGGCTAGCTTCTAAGGATAATAAATGCTAGCTGGAAGAGAGGTCATATGCCGGCAATCTGGAAAGAAGCTATTATGGTGCCCATCTTCAAGTGTGGAAAAGACCCACTAGAACCAAGTAGCTACAGACCAATTAGCTTACTGAGCTGCCTGAGTAAACTCATGGAAAGGCTGGTTAACAGAAGACTTATGTGGCATTTGGAGACCAAACAACAAATCGTACCACAACAACGTGGCTTCCGTCAGCACAGATCAACTAAAGACCTGGTCACCTACATTGTACAGGAAATAGAGGATGCTCTGCAAGAAAAGAAACACACCCTAGCAGTGTGAATAGACATGGAGAAAGCTTTTGATAGGGTCTGGCAAGAGGGTTTAAAGATCAAGCTTTTCAGACATGGCATCCAGGGTCGTTTATTCAATTGGGTCTCTCAATACCTTCAGGATAGAACGGCCAGAGTACAGGTACAAGGTCAACTAAGTAAGGTCACAATTGAATAAGGTGTCCCACAAGGCGGAGTTTTGTCCCCAACACGCTTTTTAATTTTCATAATGACATCGTAATGGACATTCCACCCTGAATACACTCAGCAATATACGCAGATGATCTGGCGTTATGGGCTCGCGAGGAAAGTATGTCAATGGCTGGTTCCAGGATGCAAGATGCCCTAGGTGAACTTGAAAAATGGACGAACACCTGGTTCTTACCTATTAACAAAAACATAACAACATATACAATTTTCAGCCTATCAAGAAACACACTCTCTGCAAACTTGAAGATAAAAGACCATACACTCCCTATTGACCAAAACCCAACATATCTTGGCGTCACCATGAATCGCAGAATAACTTGGAAAAATCAGATAGACAGAGCAAGAAAAAAAGCCAGAAACCTAACCAATATAATGAAGAAATTGGCAGGAATGGATGGGGAGCAGACAGCAATATCTTGAAACGACTATACGTAGGAAGAGTCAGACCAGTCCTAGAGTATGGAGTTACAGCCTGGGCTATGGCTTCCAAATCACATCTTAGCAAAATTCACAGAACCAAGCTGCCCGTATCACCACTGGTGCTATGAAATCTACACCTATCAAGACTCTAGAAACAGTAACAGGTTTACATCCCTTAGATGACAGACGGGTCACTGAAGTATTGCAATAAACTGAGAAATATAGAAGACTCCTTAGCCACCCCATGCACCAAAGAATAACTGGTTTCAGAATTGTATGACTAAACTTCGCTGCAATCGCCAATGAACTAACTACTGCAGATCCAGTACTTTCCCAACAATACTGAAACCCTTGGGCCCATCTGATATGTCTCCTCATGGGAAACATAAAATACCAGAACTTAAGGAATATAACAGGAATCATGAAAAAAGGCACCCAATCAGACATAGAAAGAAAACACGTAGCAGAAAAACACATACACTATACCTACCCACAGGACTCTTGGTCCCATATATACACAGATGGCTCTGCTACAAATGCCACCAGAAATTGAGGGGGTGTGGTGTGTTCTTGACGCTGAATAACCAAGACAAGATCACCAAGTCAATAGCTACTGGAAAGTTCTCAAACAATTTTAAAGCAGAAACTGAGGCCCTCAGAGATGCTGTAACACTGGCTACTCAACACAAAAATAACATGCACAATAAATTGGTGATTTTAACTGATGCACTGTCAGTACTATCATCTCTAAAAAGCCTTAAGAACAAAGAACTAGATGACTTGAGAGCAGCCCTGGACCAACTATGCAGTAAATTCCAGAGAGTAGTTATTCAGTGTACACCATCACACTGTAATATACACGGGAACGAACAAGCAGACAAATTAGCTAAAGAGGGAGGGAGATTGCCACAAGAGAACCATCCGCTCAGTTATGATGAAGCCAAATCCATCCTCAAGGGTCAGTACCATGAAAAATGGAAACGAGAACACCCAAAGCATAACGAGAGGGACGGATACCTCCAACTATCAAGGAGGGATCAAGTCATCATACTTCGCCTACGCACTGGCCACAATAGAATGAGAAATCACATGTTCACCAAATTCAAAATAGGTACAACCAGCCTCTGCCACTGCACACTGGACAATATGACAACAAAACATGTTCTACAGGATTGCCCCAGTACACAGACCTGAGAAGAGCAATGTGGTCCACACCCACCTCCCTAGAAGAGAAACTACATGGGGCAATCGAATCACTTAAACAGACAACTGACTTCATGAGAGAGTCTGAATCCTACTCTGATTGAGTCTTAATCACAGAAAGAGAGAGAGATTTGTTGATATGCTCTATGTTTGTTTTCAATTCTAATGACTGCTTGTTTGTAATATATATGTTTAACAATCCTAATATCTTTACTGTAATAAAATGAACCAAAATAAAATATGGCAAGTTTTTTTCTTATATATTTTTTTTAACTGACGTCGCTTTGGGGTTCACTTAGTCTCTTCAAATTGGTACCAAAGATTTTTATGTGAAATTTTTGTGAAACTAATCTCATCATCCATAAACTTGTCTATAATTTTGAAATATACTGTCACTAACACTGATAGCTTATATCCACACAGAAACATAATGGGTACTATTTTTATCTTACCACTATCAGTGTGCTAAAAATATACAGACCTACTTTTTTTTTTTTATAAAAGAAATGATCATAAAAATGCCCTTTTTTATGCATTAGTAAAGACTAGCTTGGACATGTGATGAGAAGAGATAATAACCGAATAGCAAAGCAAGCCCTCATATGGGAAACAACAGGTAAAAGAAAAAGAGGAAGACCCAGGGAGACACTGAGAAGAACATTGATGAGAGAGGCAAGAGCAGCAGGAGTCGGCTCCCTCAATGAGATAGAACTGCTTGCACAGAACAGAGACAGATGGCGAGATTTGATAAAATATCTTTAAAAGAAAACTGCTAGAACAAAAAAATCCATATAGGAGAAGGTGTATCTTGGTCTACGCCCTATGGGCCGGTTACGGCTCGAAAGGTCAATAGATAGAAAGACTAGCAGCTCTAAAAAATATTCAAAAACAAAATATATTTACAAGTTACTCATTAATTAGATAAGAATGTTTGGAAAATTGTGATAATTTAACACTATTGTTAATACTTTAACGCTTTCATTGCTGAACCAAAGTCAAGTTTTTCACCCCTTTACATTGAACTTAAAGGGAGGCAATTCACAAAATTATCAATATGCTGACATTAAAAATTAAATTTTAAATAAACTGTTAAGCCTATCACAGTCAAACTTGACAGTTCAATATAAAAATGGACACAGATTTCAATGAAAGTATTGCCAATGTAATCAAATCTATCTTTCTTTTGTTCGGACAATAAGACAACAGACAAGGAAATCACTGAGTCTATAGAAATGTGGTTTTACAGAAGAATGTTGAGAATACCATGGACAGCTAAGAAGAGTAATGAAAACTTTCTGAAAGAGACCAAAGCAAAAACAGAGCCAATTTCCAATATTAGGAAGAAACAATCATCATTTTTTGGACATGCACTGAGAAGAGAACAGCTGGAATATATTGTAACAACTGGGAAAATTGAGGAATGTAGAGATAGAGGGAAGAAAAGATACCAGACAGCCTAAAAGAATGGCTTGGCAGAAAGTCAACAACAGAAATGATAAATAACTTTTAAGATAAAAAGTTGTGGAGAGACATGATCACCTACGGCAGCAGACATGGTACTTGACGATGATCTTTCGTTCGCCTGAACTATTGTCTATATCTGCAAAGTCATTTCCTGTATGAATTTTACTGTCTTTTGTAATTCTTGCAGTGACCCATATAGTATTGTCTGTAGTGTTGTATCTATGGGCCAATGGATTTTCCTCGGTCTGCTATATTCAGTGAAATCTTGAAGTATGTGTTCAGCAGTCTGGGCGCCTGTCCACATGTACATGCAGTTGATGTGTCAATCTAGAATTTTGTATACATGTGACTGTGGTGTCGATTGTGTCCTGTTCTGTGGCGTATAATGATATCTTGTTTGAATCAATTCATATTATGAAAGGCATCCTTATTTTGGGCTTTTGGTCCTCTGATTGATTTCATTATCTCAAATTTACTGTTGAACTTGGGCAACTAAAAAAAAAGGTACAAGTTCTGGACATTTTTAAAATATAAAAATCAAATTTATTGACTCACAGATGTTAACATGTTAATGATTATTTTAAGAAGCATCACCCCTGCACAGTCTTATTTTACATGCACCCATCTGAGAACGGTACCCTTACAGAGTCTTATTTGACAGACATATATGATTCTCCTCAGACTTTCTTGAGGAAGATATCAGAGAACCTACAGATTCATCAGGTGTGCAATGATGATAATCCTAATATACACATACATACACCTGTTCTTACCGTGCAGGTAGCTGACTGAAGTATTCTGTCATGTTTGTCAAATAATTAATACTAGAGACAACCACATTTTCAGAATCTGAGACATCTGTTATACCAACTTTTGGAGATGATAAAATTGATGTCAGAAAGTGTGTCCAGTTCAGCAGCTGGAGAAAAACAAGTAAAAACAATATTTTACTTACAGTTTTTTTCTATACAGTAAAATCATTATGGAATATACTGTTTTTCTATACAATACTGACTTCACCAGTGAAGCTTTATTAAAATGAGATAAACACCTCTGCATTGCACCAACAAAAATGACTAATTCTAGTATGATCAAAAACAGGATTAAATTAGTTAAGTATTTATTGATCTTGATCCTTCCAGCGCCGCTATACATCGCATACGGGTCGAAGTATCTTTTCGCCACCCAACCTTATTCTGGGCGATATGTTTGATCTTATCAAACAATTTTATGCCTGTCAACTTTGCTTCTTTTATCCATGTTCTTTTCAGTGTCTCTCTAGGTCTTCCTCTTTGTCTGTATTCTGGAGTTTCCCCTATAGAGTCTCTTTTGAAATTCTTTTGTTGGCTCTTCTCAACAGATGTCCATATTCTCTTCCTAACAGTAGTTGAGATCATTGGCTTCATGGTCATTTCTTTTATATCTATGTTATTCTTGAATTCATTTATTGATACGACTAAATAACAGGCTGGGTTTAGAAAAGGGAGAAACTGCCTTGACCACATTTTCACTCTATGACTTATATTAGAGGAACACATTGAAAAGCAAAAACCTTTTGTACTTAACTTCATCGACTTCAAAAAAGCATTTGATAGTATTCATAGAGATTCTTTGTGGAAAATTCTGAAGCAATATGGCTTACCATAAAAAATCATAAATATTATCAAAGACATGTATGATGGTTACACATGTGCAGTTCGAACAGAGGAAGGACTGAGCGAATGTTTCCCAATAGAAACTGGGGTTAAACAAGGATGTATTTTATCGCCCTTGTTATTTGGAGTTGTTATGGACTTCATAATGAAGAAATGCTGCACTGGTAATAAAGGCATCGAATGGATACAAGGAGACCATTTGGAGGACCTCGACTTTGCTGATGACTTGAGATCAATCATAAAAAGACTAAAGTCATGAAAAGTTTAATTCCAACAGATGACAAAATATACATGGAAAACAAACCAGTAGAAGAGATCGATCACTTTATCTATCTTGGAAGTCACATTGATCAAGAAGGGGATACAAGTAAAGAAATTAGAATCAGAATGGCTAAAGCAGCAATGTCTTTCAGAAGCCTTGAAAAGTTGTGGAAATCAAAACTAATCAGCACAAACACAAAACTTAGGCTATTCAAATCAAATGTACTATCAACCCTTACGTATGCATGTGAAAGCTGGAAAACAACAAGAGATATAGAAACAAAGTTGAACGCATTCGAAAATAAATGTCTAAGGAAAATACTTGGTATAGCGTGGAATGAATTCAAAACAAATGAGGAAATTAGAGAAATCGCGAAACAACCACTAATATCTTCAGTAATCAAGAAAAGACAATGGTCATATATTGGACATGTGATGAGAAGAGATAATAACCGAATAGCAAAGCAAGCCCTCATATGGAAAACAAGAGTGAAACACAGGATAAATTTTTATCTCTCTTATTATTTGGAATTGCCATCAACTTCATTATGCAGAAGTGGTGCACAGGTGACAAAGGAATTGAATAGACACTTGGATCTCAATTGGAGGACCTTGATTTTGCGGATGACATAGTTATTATCAATAGCAATGTAAACATGAGGCAAGAAAAAGCAAATTTCATGTCATCAATGGCTAGGAAAATTGGACTTGTGATCAACCAAGAAAAGACAAAACTATTGAAAAATAAAATTCGCCCAGAAGAAAAAATATATCTTGAAGGAAAAGCAGTGGAAGAAGTAGATCACTTTGTATATCTTGGAAGCTGTATAGATCAATTGAGGGAGACACAAGGAGAAAGATTAGAATCCGAATAGCGAATGCAGCAATGACTTTCAAAAATCTTAATAAAGTATGAAAATAAAAAATACTAAGCACAAACACAAAGCTTAGGATTTCCAAATCAAATGTATTAGCCACCCTTATTTATGCATGCGAGTGCTGGAAAACAAATAAAGAAATAGTAAATAAACTGAATGCATTTGAAAACAAATGCCTGACGAAAATACACCGTATAACATGGAATGAGTTCAAGACTAGAGTAGAAATAAGAGAACTGACAAAGCATCCAAAAATATCAACTAAAATCAAGAGAACGTCATTTGTTGGCCATGTGATAAGAAGAGACAACAAAATAATCTCAAAGCAGGCCCTCAAATGGGAACCAGAGGGTAAAAGAAAAAGAGGCTGAACTAAAAGAAACAATGCATTACCCGTGCAAGTTCTGACAGTTGAAAGATCATGGCTCGAAAGGACAATAGATAAGGTAGATAATATAAGATAGATAGGTAGACAGGCAGGCAGATAGATAAGGTGAAAGGTCAAGAAAATAACTTTGCTCGGAATACAATTCACTGGCTACATACAGTCCAAAGTACTTTTCTTTTTAATTTTTAAATTGAAATTGTGGTCTAATATAACTTAGAAAACTTGGCCTAAAATGGAGCAGATTGTATCTCACCAAGAAAATAAGAAACCCCCAAGAGAACAATAGCATATATAGTCATATGCTATACAGTCTGTGTTTCCAACAAACAGTGTGAAGATGAAAGCATTTTATTGATTTTTGGCATAATAGTAATCAATATCTGATAGGTCATGTGGAACAGTGTGTGAATAGTTGTTGACTGTTTTTCATGCCATGACACCAAGCTATTAAATATCTTCTCTCTTTGTCATCCGCAATCTCTCTTTCCCTGTATTTTGCCAGTTGTAACCAAGTATTCCAACTTTCTTCTTCTCATGTTGTGCCCGAAAAATGTAGATAGTTTGTTTCTGATGTTTCTTAGGAGCTCCCTTTTTGTGCTGGCCTCTTTGAGAATTTCCTTGTTGGTTTTTTTTTTTAGCTCTCCAGGAAACTTTCAACATTCTTCTGTGAAATCCCATCTCTGTGGCCTCTAATTGTCTTTTCATTTGTTTGTTTACTGTCCATGATTCGCTTCCATAGGTCAGAATTGGCTCTATATAGCACCGATGAACTCTCTTTCTCACTTCTATTGACATAGATTTGTTGCATAAGATGATTTTCATTTTCTGAAATGCTAGAAAAGCTTTTGTCAACCTATACAAATACCAAAAGTGATAAAACTTCAGACTGCTGTGACTTCATTTTTTTAGTCATGCTCCTTTGGTTTCCATCATTTTGCATAGGCCAAGTTTGTCTTCTCCTTTTTCCCAAGTACAAAAATTTCATATGCTCCTTACTTCACCATATGTATGGTTGTTCATGTGACCTTCAGTGTTTTTTAATGAAAAAAATCAATTCTGTGAGCTGCAGTGAACTTTATTGTTGTTATTATTTTTTGTTTGCATAACTGAGATGGTCCATGATTCACTTCCATAAAGAATGGTCTTAAAAATACATTTATAAGTATGTACTAAAGTATGTATAATTCAAAACATTTAGAATAATATATATATTTTTTTTTTTTTCACCTCTCCTAAGTGTTCTTGCAAGTCAGCAAATGTACAATTACGAGGTTCAGGGGTTTGAAAAGAATAGGCAATCTGAAAAAAACATAAGAGGATAAGTTTTAATATTTCAAGGAAATTTGTATAAGCAATGTGTGATTAGCCTAAATAATACAAAGTCTGTAAACATGTAAGCATCTGTAATATTCTTGGGAGTCTGTGTGGTTTATTTGTCAAGCTTTTCTAGTGTATTACTTTTGTTCAGTTGCTACTCTTTAAATGTCTCACAGACTGTAGCCACACATCAAAGAGATGTGAACCAAATAGTTATTTTTTTGTACAATTATCTTCCCCTGTATCAAGATTAATATTGAATGCTTTTCCTGGGGTCTTAAACATCACTTTTAATGTACCCCATTTGTTCACTTTGTAAGCACTTGTGCATCTCTCCATATAATAATACTCTTTGCAATCAGTTGTTTGGCAAACAGACTATATGGCCCACACAGTGGCTTAATATGTGTATATGGATAGTATAAATGCTGGAGAGTTCTGTCCTAAATGGAGCATGATGTTCTTCAGTGTTATAAGACAGGGTGTGTGGGAGTGATTTATTTCAACAACATATATACTGAAACAAACAGGCATACAAAGACAAATTTAAATACACAAAATAACTTCTTGTGGTAAATACATATAAACCATGTTTTTATAAATATGTATGTTAAATAAGAATCCCACATGTTGTGCTTGGTCGTATGAAATATTTAAAACTCACAAACACCCCAACACAAAAAAAGATGAAGTTATGCAAGTCTTAATCTATTATCATTGTGTGTGTGTGGAATATCTATTATTTTATTAATTTATCAAACTGAATACCAAATTCTAGGACAGCAAAACAGAAACCATCTCTGTAGTCCTTTAATCATTTACCAAAAGGACAGAAGTAATGAGCATCATAAATGAAAAACAGAAAATCCATATCGTGACAGGTGGCTGACAATTAAAACAAGCGGAGGAATTTAAAAGTACAAATAGAATAGTAATATTTATAAGCAGCAGAAATAAACTCAAGATGCAAAAAAAAACTTGTCAAATCATTGGAGAAATGTTACCACAACTATCCAACATGGAAATAATACTATAGGAAAAATGGACACTCAACAACACAATCTCCATTCCAGTATGTGTGATCAATGCTAAACCAAGACACTAGATTCAAGAACAAAACACAAATCTGAAATTAATTTAGCTGTTTGTTAGCATAAATCTTAGTTCATTGTGGTTATTATTTCAAAATTTAGGTTTTGGTTACAATTTAATTCAAGAAACACAAGTTACTGGCACATCTTTATGACATTTTCTTGACAAAGTTGCTTCACTAAAACTTATGACAACACCACAAACATACCTGAATCAATGTCTTTTCTACTTCCACAATTTCATCTATATCATTCTTGGCAATCTCTGAATCCTCAATTCCAAATCGTAAAGCATCTGAGTAAATTTTCTGACTATAGATTTTCAGAGTCAAATCATCATTTGATGAACTAACATAGGACTTGAAAGGCAATCCAAAACCTGGCTGTTTTAACTAAATACAACAAAAATCATTGAAAAAAATGTCATATTTTCATCAAACTCTAGGTCAGCAAGTAGAACAAAGTTTTGAAATCAAACAGGGAAAAAATGTGAATAAACAAAAAGTAAGAATAATTTTTTTTCACATTTATTACTTTCTACATAGGCTGTATTATTCTTTTAATATAACATCATAACAATGTAACATAATAAGGAAAATAATATTTTGGTCATGTAAAACAACATATCCTAGAGAAGATAGTTATGGTGGCATAGTTCCATGTAAACCGGAGAGAGAGAGAGAGAGAGACTTAAAAAAAATTGAGTTAAGTGCTCTATGCACACCATGAGCTGTGTGTCTCATCCGTGTTGATCATGTTTCGATATTCCAATTGTTTACGATGAATGATGATATCGTTATACAGGAAACAGTTGGCTGTGTTCACTTTCTGCGCGGTTTCGCCTTATGTCTTTTGGCGTGCGTTGAGACTGCTATGATGGGGACTACAGTTACCTTTATTTGTTTGGGAGATGAGATTTTAATTCAGACGATTACGCTGGCACGGGCGGTTGAGCAATTAATCGATTTTAATTCGTTTGCAGTGATACTGGGGCCTTCCATAACCAGATAACCAAAATGAGTAAAGATATCATAGATGAGCTGAGATTGATAGCTGCAGACACTGAATATCTCATGCAAGATAGAGAGAACTTCAGAATAGCTGTTATGAAAGCCATGTTTCAACAAGGACAAGCTAGACAATAATAATGAATACATAGCTGTCCAACTTACGCCACTCTCACAGTGAAAAACAATACTGTATCCCTCTTTTATAACTGTCTACCATCACAAGAATAAAATTTTAACATAATCTCATTCCCAAAGTTGTATCTCATGCATCCTTTTCTTCTTCTTAGCCACAGACCAAAAACATTTATAGTCAGTGGCTGGTTCACCTTGTGGTGTCTTGTAGGACAGTTACAAAGTTTCTTTACTTCAAGTGGTCTGTGGCTATTTGTAGCAGGATGTTCCATGTCTGGCCCACACTAATCATTATGTCTTCTGCTGCCACTGGTCTACCCTCTCTGTCTCCTTCCCTCCAGAGTTCAATTCATGGCAGTTCTTGTGATTATTTCTAGCTCTCCATTACATAACACTTTACCTCTTTTGCAACTCCTGAGCAGTTTTTGGTTGCTAATTTAGTTTCATCAAAATATTCTAAGAATTGTCCCTCATCATTCCGTGAAAAGATGACAGTCTCAAAGTTTCCTTTTCTGTTGTTCTCCAGCGTTCAGATCCACATAAAATTGCTGAAAGAACACAGCTTTCCTATATCATGTTTGGTTTCTGTGCTGTGCTGTCTACATCTCCAAACATTGTTTGGACTGGTAAAAAATATTGTGGCTTTGTTTATCCTTTTGTTGATATCTCCACAGGCTTCTCCATCTGATGTTTTAATATTTCCCAGGTTTATTATTTTATTTATTCAGGCCATCTATTTGTTTGATATTTATATTTAATCCAACCTTTTCGCTGTATTTAAGTAACCTGTCTGTTCATTCATGGAAGTATTGATAAAAGTGGAATACATATTCTCAATTCATTGACAGTTACCTTGCTCATGGTTCTTTTGTCTACCACCAAGGTATAGTATTTGTGAGCAAATCATTTTCTGAATTACCTTAAATTCAACACATACCATATCCTTATAGTAAAAAGTAAAGTACCCCCGTCACGCCAAGTGGCGCATAGAGAATATGGTGTTAGTGACCATACATTTTACAGACCTTCGGCACATGATTTTTAGGGTAATGTGGTCGGTATTACGCCCGTGCCACTTTGATTTCCCAGAAAAAAAAATCCGGTACCCATTAAAGGTTGAGTGAACCTGGAAGCCGTTGGTTGGGATCAAACCCTACCTCTTGTCCTTTGTAGTCCAGTTCACTAACCACTGAGCAATCACGGCTCACCACATCCTTATAGCAACATGTTAATTTATTCATCACACACTAGTTCATGCTCCATGGAATTCACTCAAATTTGTATAGCCCTTTAAACTTCTGAAACAGTAAATAGTATGCTATATCATTGCCAAAGTTATTGATGCAGCAAAATTATAATGCACCCTCCATTTTTTATAAAATATGTTTCATGATCTCATACTACTGTAAAGAAACCAAAAAAAAATATCAAGATTAAATGTATCACTCCATTCAGAAAAAGAACACAGAAATTTCAAAACACACCCTACAAGAGTGCTTCTTTAGCCAAATGGAATTTTTAAAAAAAATAATTTAAAAAAAAAGATTTAGCAAAGAATTTCTACTTTCAAAACTAAAGAACTCTAAAGACCTGAAACAAGTAACGTTAGTTTTTATTAATAACTGTCTGACAACTAAAAACAGAATGAAGAATTATCATCAAATACATACAACTGAAACTTATATTTAACAATTTTACTCTACTGCAAATTATACTCACCCAAGGTAAGTGTTTGAAGAAGATCTTTCCATCGTCAATATCCATAGATGCTTCGACTAGAAACTTTGTCAGAGGGTATACACCAAGGTAAAGAGCTTTAGTCAGAAAATCTTCCAGGTCAAAGTCATCATCATCCCACTCTTTAACTGTCAGGGGCCAAGTTCCAAATTTGCTTTTGATCACATCGACCATAGACTTGTCCTTTTCACTTCTGGTTGCTAGAAGAAGCAATTGTTAATAAATTCACTGAATAATATTACATTGACAGAACAATCATCAATTCATTTACATTCTGTAGAATATATTGATTCACTGGTTGCTAAATTATAAACAATTGTTGATAATTAAAGTAGACAGAAATAAACAAAATATCACTTGTCACTAGGTATATTTTATACAAATCTGTATAAAACCAAAATCGAGAATGCAAAACTCATCTGAATAATGTTAAAAATGAACATAAGAAAGCCATAGTTTCAACTTTAAGGTGTGATTAAGGGTAGACAAAACTAAAACAGAGGTTTTTTTTTCCTCTCTTCCCATTAAAATTATCTTGTTCTCATGCGGTAAACCTGCTTTCATAATGACAGTTCAAATTGTATAATAATGGATTTAATAAGATTGTGCTCTGTATGAAAGCATTAGTTAGTGAATTTCAAAATCTGGAAATTCTTTGTCTTCATGGTACACATGTGGTGTTATTTTGTTCATACATATACACAAAAAAGTAATGGTAATGGTACTGAACCATATCATTGAAGTTGAGATGGTTCTGTACCATTACCTTTCTTAGTGTCTATGTATGAGCAGAACACCATATGCATACCATGAAGACAAGTAATTCCAGAGTTTGAAGTAAACTCACTAGATGGAATAAACTGTGAATATGGTTCACAGAATTAACTACTTCTTCCAGATGATCAACATTTTGTAAATGAAAATAATTTTACTTTACTTTTACTTTATCATTGGACTTGTGAAAGAATCTTCTTTCTTCTTCTTTTCTCTTTTCACTGATACCTAAAAGGTGTCATGGTTTATATCATTTGCCGTTATTGAGCTGCTCGAATTGTCTGAATTAGTGATTTTCCTTTGTTGCTACATGTCTCTGTCACTGCATCTATCCATCTTCTTCTGGGTCTTCCTATTGGTCTTTTTCCATGCATTCTCGAGAAGAACGCCCTTGATGGTGATTGGTGAGGATTCATTCTGACCAGGTGGCCAAACCATTTAAGTTGTTGTTGTTCTATATATTCTTTGTAGGGTTTTGTTCCTACCATTTTTCTTATGGTTTCATTTGGTATTCTATCTCTTCTTGTGTTGTTTGTTACTTTTCTCAAGCATCGCATCTCACATGTATTTATCTTTCTTAATTGTGATTTAGAAAGGGTCCATGTTTGACTTTCATAGCACAAAGTTGGTATGAAAATGCTATTTATCATTTGTTGTTTAGCTGGCATAGAAATGTTTGGGTGTCTTAACAATGGTGAAAGCTGGTATGTGACAGCATTTGCCTTTTGTAATGTGAAAGAATAAACTTTAAAATAATAAAAACAAAATGAAAAAAAAATGTGAAAGAATAAACTTTAAAATTAGCACATCTAAGACAAACCCTGAAGTAAAAAAAATCTAATCCCTGAACTCTTTAACTAAAAACATTTCCAGAGGACAGAAGATTCAAATAATAAACTGAAACGCAAGAGGTCAGAAAGTCAATGCCAACATTCATCGTTGCTCAAAAACACACAAATAAAAATGTTACAAATGATAAATGGTGCATTCTTGCCACATCTTTGTTATCAATATCAACAATTGCTGTTATCTAAAGTGCCAGACATCATCATCATCATCATCAAGTACCATGCCTGCTGGCATTGGAGATCATGTTTCTCCACAACTCTTGATCTCGACAGTTATTTATCATTTCTGTTGTTAATTTTCTGCCAAGCGACTCTCTTAAACTGTCTGGTAACTTTTCTCTTTGAATCCCTCTGTCTCTTCATCCCTCAATTTTCCCAGTTGTCACAATATATTCCAACTGTTCCCTTCTCCTTACATAGCCAAAAATAATTATTGTTTCTTCCTAATATTGGAAAGTAGCTCTCTTTTTGTTTTGGTTTCTTTCAGAGTGTTTTCATTACTCTTCTTAATTGTCCATGGTATTCTCAACATTCTTCTGTAAAATCACAATTCTACAGCCACCGGTGATTTTCTTGTCAGTTGTTCTATTGTCCATGATTCATATCCATTTGTTAAGACTGGCTCTACATAACATTTAAGAACTCTTTTTCTTGTTTAATCATGGTCTAGGAAAAAGGAATAACAGAGGAGAAAGATTAATACAATTTTGTGAAGAAAACAGACTGATAATATGCAACACCTTCTTTGAGCAACAGAAAAGGAAATTATACACATAGAAAAGCCCTGGAGACAAGAAGAGAAATCAAATAGATTACATAATGATAAATGACAGATTCAGGAACAACGTCAAGAAAGCCAAAACCTACCCAGGAGCAGACATTAACTCAGACCACAATCCTGTAATGATAAAAATGAAAATCAAATTATAGAGAAACAAACAAAAACTAATTCAGCAACACCAATAGATATAACAGCGTTAAACCAGAAAGATGTACAAGAAACTTATACTGTACAAGTAAAGAACACATATCAGAAGCTACTAGAAGAGGGGATTGAGCAGTACAGAAGAGAAAATCCTGAGGAAAAAGTCACAACAAAATGGCAATGCATAAGAAACAGCATGCAAAAATCCTGCAACACCTTGCCCAAAAAGGAAAGTAACAAAAAACAAAAATGGATAACTGACAAAATCTTAGAAAAATGGAAGAAAGAAGACAAGCGAAAAACACTGCCAGATACAAGGATATAGACAATGAAATACGAAGAATGTGCAAAAAAGCAAAAGAAGACTGGCTCAACCAAAGATGTCTAAAAGGCGAAACTATGGAAAGTAAACAAAATTTAAGAGAGATGCACACAGAAATAAAGAGAATGATGAATAAAGACAAAAAAGCTGCAGGAAACGGATGTATTGCAAACAAAGAGGGAAGAATGCTAACAGACAACAAAGATATAATAGATAGATGGCAAGAATATATAACAGAATTATTTCATGATGAAAGGGACAAAAAGCCAGACATAAAATGTACATACAACTATAAAATCCTGAAATCTGAAGTAGAAAAAGCTATAAAAACAATGAAAAAGGGAAAAGCAGCAGGGCCTGACAATATACAGATAGAGATGATACAGGCTCTAGAAGAGTTTGGCGTCGAAGTGATCACAGACATATGCAATGACATATACCATACAGGATACATACCAAACGATCTAAAAACATCAACTTTCATTGCATTGCCTAAAAAGAATGGTGCAGTGGAATGCAGTGACTTCAGAACAATAAGTCTAATGAGCCAGGTAACCAAATTTTACTAAAAGTTATACAGGGAAGGATTCAGAATAAAATCAATACTGAATTAGATGAGCAACAATTTGGATTCAGGAAAAACAGTGGGACAAAAAGCCATATTCAGCATGAGAACATTGATTGAAAAGTACACAGAAGTAAACAAACCAATATATGCCTGCTTCATAGACTACACCAAAGCATTTGATAGAATACACCATAACCAACTTATAGACTGCCTAAAAGATATAATCTAGACGACGCAGACATACGACTAATGTGTAATTTGTACTGGGAGCAAACAGCAATAATAAGATATAACAAGAAGAACTCTACACCCATGGACATAAAAAGAGGAGTAAGACAAGGATGCATCCTATCACCAAGCTTGTTCAATCTATACACTGAGCAAATCTTTAAAAACATCTCAGAGATACCAGGCCTAAACATTAATGGAAAGATAATCAATAACCTGAGATATGCTGATGATACTGTTCTACTAGCAGAAAATCCTAAAGACCTACAACAATTGCTTAATGTGATAAACATAACAAGCACAAAATATGGACTAGAAATGAATATCAAAAAGACTAAAACTATGATCATAAACAAAGAAAATTCTCAAGACCTACAATTAAATATCACAGTTGAGGGAATACATCTGGAGACAGTCCAGAGTTACAACTATCTGGGGCATACTATAACCAATGATGGAAAATGCAGAACTGAAATAAACAAAAGAATAGGTATGGCAAAAAGTAATTTTAATGCCATGAAAAATATACTAACAACAAAACAAATATCAGCAGGGCTGAAACTAAGAATGGCAAAATGTTATGTCTTCTCAATATTCCTGTATGGTGCAGAAACATGGACATTAGACAAGAAAACAGAACAGAAAATTGAAGCCTTTGAAATGTGGATTTATAGAAGAATAGGTAGAATTGGATGGAAACAAAGATAACAAACGATAAAGTTTTAAAACAACTGAAAATAAAAAGAGAACTACTAAATACAATTAAGACAAGACAAATTAAATTTTTGGGGCATGTTAAAAGACACAACAGCCTACTAAAAGTAATATTGGAAGGAAAAATACAAGGTAAAAGAGGCAGAGGCAGACCAAGACTAAAATGGACGAGTAACATCAAAAGATGGACAAGTCAATCTATGACAACCTGCACCATCAAAGCAAGAAACAGAGTAGAATGGCGATCCATGGTAGCCAACCTTCGTTGCGGAGAAGGCACATGATGATGATGATGATTTTCTTGTTTCCATTGCCAAAAATTGATTCCATATATATTCTTCATTTTTTGGAAAGCTGAATTCACTTGTTTTAATTTTGTAAATTTTTTTTGGTATTGTAATTTACCTGCTTTAATATTGTTCCACTTGTCTTTATTGTGCATTGTGGTGATGTCTTTTTATTTGTTGCTAGTCTTTATGCTGTGAAGGCTTCAATTGTTAATCCAGGCATGTCCCTTGTGGATCTTAAAATAATCTCACTATACATATTAAATAAATCTGGTGACAGCATACAACCTTGTTTTATTTGTTGTAACATTCCCAATTCATTTACAGTTCTTATAACGGTTGTTTGTTGCCAGTACATGTTCTTTCTTATTCTTAAATCTTTGCTGTCACTGTTTATGCCTTCAGAAATTGTGATTATTTCTCGGTTATTCACTTTGTTAAATGTTTTGGTACAATAACAGCATAGACAACTAATGCCATTGTGATATATATGGTCCATGATAGACATCTGCAACCTTCCTACAATGTCCAAAAGCAAATATGAATAGAATGGTAGACAGATTTTTTTTCTGTTTTGTTAGCACAACAGATATAATGGAATCCCTAGGGTGGAGACAAAGAGGAAGACTAAAATATATTTGGAGAAGACAGGTGGAAGCAGAGATGAAGAAGGATGGGAAAACATGGAACGATCTTAAAAGAAAGGCAAGAAAAAAGAACAGCTAGAAAATTTTTGTTCAGACCTTTGTGCCAAGAAGCTGAAAGAAAGGAAGAGGATAGTAGATATAATATATGCTATACGAAAAAAAAATTAAATAAAATGACATTTTAAAAAAAACAACAAATAATTGACAATAAATAACTAACTCATTCACTGGAATCAACACATTTAGCAGAACAAAATAAAAATAGTAGTCTAATTGCTGAGCTAAATATGCTGAAATGTAAATAAATATACAGGTTTTGCTCTAGTTAGTACCCCACTTGATTGAGCAAACACTGCAAAATGTTGTAAAAAAAAAAAAGTTTGTTACTAATGTTGATGGTAGATAATGGTTACAGAGGCATTCCACAGCCTTGAAATGAAGGAAATCAAATGTGTTTTAATTGTCAACAGTATTGTGTGCGTATATTAAAAGCAGGTAACAGAATTGAGTGAAAAGGTAGTGTGAGACCCAGAATTTTGGATACAGTAGAAAAGATCATTAGTGTCTCGCCCAAACTGCTTGGACTTTGCCAATGAAGAATGTTGAAAATATACAGACATACATGATCAAGAAGGATAGCCACATGCCATATGGCAATATAAAAAAATAAAGTACCCCAGTCATGCCAAGTGGCGTATAGGGAATATGGTGTTTTCTATTGACCTTTCGAGCCGTAGCCGGCTCATAGGGCATAGACCAAGATACTCCTTCTCTTATCTGAATTTTTGTTCTAGCAGTTTTCAATTCTTTTAAAGATATTTTATCAAACCTCGCCACTTGTCTCTGTTCTGTGCAAGCAGCTCTATCTCATTGAGGGAGCCGATTCCTGCTGCTCTTGCCTCTCTCATCAATGTTCTTCTCAGTGTCTCTCTGGGTCTTCCTCTTTTCCTCTTACCTGTTGTTTCCCATATGAGGGCTTGCTTTGCTATTCGGCTATTATCTCTTCTCATCACATGTCCAACATATGACCATCGTCTTTTCTTTATTACTGAAGATATTAGTGGTTGATTGGCGATTTCTCTAATTTCCTCATTTGTTTTGAATTCGTTCCACGCTATACCAAGTATTTTCCTTAGACATTTATTTCAGAATGCATTCAACTTTGTTTCTATATCTCATGTTGTTTTCCAGCTTTCACACGCATACGTAAGGGTTGAGAGTACATTTGATTTGAATAGTCTAAGTTTTGTGTTTGTGCTGATGAGTTTTGATTTCCACAACTTTTCAAGGCTTCTGAAAGACATTGCTGCTTTAGCTATTCTGATTCCAATTTCTTTGCTTGTATCCCCTTCTCAAAATATGGTGTTAGTGACCATAAATTTTACAGACCTTTGGCACATGAGTTTTTTGGGGTAATGTGGTCGGTATTACGCTCGTGCCGCTTTACTTTCCCAGAAAAATATCCGGTGCCCATTAAAGGCTGGGTGAACCGGAAGCTGTCGGTTGGGATCGAACCCTACCTCTTGTCCTTTGTAGTCCAGTTCACTAACCGCTGAGCTATTGCGGCTCCATATGGCAATAACGCTGTTAATTACATTTTCTTAATGTTTAAATGAGGTATTTCCATGATGTCTTTAACAATCAGCGGTTGGCTTACCACGGCAACAGCCGGGGTTCGTACCCTGGCGAGGACACCTGGGTTTTACTAATTCCCTAAAAATTAGTAGGAGCCGCGATAGCTCAGTGGTTAGTGAACTGGACTACTACGGACAAGAGGTAGGGTTCGATCCCAACCGACGGCTCCGGGTTCACCCAGCTTTAAATGGGTGCCGGATTTTTTCTGGGAAAGTAAAGCAGCACGGGCGTAATACCGACCACATTACCCCAAAAATCATGTGCTGAAGGTCTGTAAAATATAGGGTCACTAACACCATATTTCCCTATACGCCACCACTTGGCGTGACGGGGGGTACTTTACTACTACTTACTTTAACAATCAGTTCAGTGTATAAATTAAACAAACATTGAGACAAAAGGTAGCCCTGCCTGACTGACTCCTTACTTTATATAAATTGGTACAGAGTTCTCTTTTATATCTTATCACTACATGTCTGTTCCAAAGTTAGGTTACATATTTTAAATAGTTTTAAAATTGCAAAAAGTATCAATAAATTGTAAAATGATTTATCTATTGCTTCTAGATAAGATTTTTCTAAATAAAATTATAAAAAGCAGAGCCAATTTGAGCTCTGCTAAGCTTTAATAAACGAACCTATCCGATTAGTTTTTTTTATAATTGTTAGCAATTGTTTCTAGTGTTCAAAATATATTTTTCCCAACAAATGTTTTCCAATAAAAAAAAAGTGTAGAAAATTCCCACATAGAAAGTACAAGAACACTTACCATACTTAAAGCAGGAAGCATACAACTCCTTAGCTTTTTTCACTGCACTCAGATCAGAAGGTTTGATCTCATCTGCTAGAAGTCCTGACATTACAAGAAATTAAAAGCTTATTTTCAACAAATAATAACTCATTCAAAACATTTTTGAAATACAGGCCAAGGTTTAATTTTGTATAATTTGTGTCCTCTTTTTCTGTAAGTGTAAAATAAGCTGAAGAAAGATGGTTGACATGAATATATGGAGCTACTTTAAAACTGACAATAGGAAGAATAAAAAGCAATGTAAAGACAAAAAGATGCGAGAACTATAAAAACAGTTTTTCTACTTGAAATGTATTTGTCTATTACTCTTGTGATATTGTCTATGTCTCTGCATAAGTCAGCTGTTAAGTAATATTGGATCATTTGTGTCAACTGCTATCACCATTAAGCAGCAATCAAGTTTTTCTTTAAATGAATCTTAGTCTATTTAATTTGAAATGTAAATTGACAAATAATGCATAGTTTATATGACTGAACTATGACAATGTAGATCTACATATTATTTATTTATCTAAATGCTACTGATTAAAAAAAGTCAAAATTACCACTAATGATCAACTCCTTAACTTCAAATGTGTATACTATAACACTTTCCTTTTAATACTCTTATTTTTATTATCAACAACATAATGTTTTGAGTGTGCCTACTACTATTATTACCAGTGCTTTTTTCTTTTAAATAAAAGTTCACCACATCCTACAAAGCAAGAAAGAAAATCAATATACCAAGCTTTTCTAAACCTTCAGTGTAGAGCTATATTTGTATTATGATTGTTAACAACAACATGAAATGTAAATTTATGGAACTCTTGTTTCCAATTACTTGTAAATTGTATGTTGGGACTGTTAAAATCCTAAAAATTTACCAGAAAGAGTTCTGGCTTATTCCAGCTGAAAAACACCCTAGTTAATACTTACATATGTACATTAAAATAAATAATGTTTTTTTCACATTCCTTTTCATAACATTGGGTACATTGATTAATATAAATTGTGTGTATGCGAACAACACTTTTAACTTTTAAAATTAATTCCTCTGGTTACAAATTGACAAAAAACATCTTGGTGAACAATATTTCACATTTTCCTTTTCCAAATGTCTGGGAAAGACCAAAAGTACACTCTACAATGTGATATGTTAAAATAAAATCATCAAATGTTATATAATACTATAAATTCTACTATATATATTAAGTATAGACATTGACCAGATCAAGGCTTATTAAAATGTATTTAAACTTACAAATGAGCATATTTTACAGAAAATAAATTGCAAACTTAAAAAAGAATTAAAAAAATAACATTGACAGGGATTTTAGACACAAGGAAATAAAGCACATCTGAAGACCATATTGCATGGAAGGCTTAACGGCAGGCAGAAAAAAAAGATATATTTCTTGGAGTGAAAGAACAGGTCAGAGTATAGCACTACATTATGATGTGACAGTTTTGGCCATAATAGGAAAGGAAAAATGCTGTAATAAGAGGCAACCTATTGTTTGAATCCTTATAGGCAAAAGTGAGACCATTAGATTTTAAAAGTGAAATATTTTCAACAAAAGAATTAGGCCAGTTTACTTACTTCTAGCTGATGCCAAATGCTTTTTTTCATCATAAAGTGTAAACACGCTGAGACTGTTGAAAGAAAATAATAATAATTTTAAGTAGGCTGACTTTTTCATCTAGATATATAAAATTAGGCTGACCATATTTCTTTGAGACAAAAACAAAACACTGGGATAGCAAAAAACAGGACAGAAGGTAGGCAAATAGCATTCCTTATACAATTGTAGGTAGTCATAAAAGGTGGACTGTACATCAATAACACTACATTTTAAGTAGTCATAAAGGTGGACTGTACATCAATAACACTACATTTAAGTAGTCATAAAGGTGGACTATATATCAATAACACTACATTTTAAGTAGTCATAAAGGTGGACTGTACATCAATAACACTACATTTTAAGTAGTCATAAAGGTGGACTGTATATCAATAACACAATTTTAGGTAGTCATAAAGGTGGACTATACATCAATAACACTACATTTTAAGTAGTCATAAAGGTGGACTGTATATCAATAACACTACATTTTAAGTAGTCATAAAGGTGGACTATACATCAATAACACTACATTTTAAGTAGTCATAAAGTGGACTATACATCAATAACACTACATTTTAAGTAGTCATAAAGGTGGACTGTATATTAATAACACAATTTTAGGTAGTCATAAAGGTGGACTATACATCAATAACACTACATTTTAAGTAGTCATAAAGGTGGACTGTATATCAATAACACAATTTTAGGTAGTCATAAAGGTGGACTATACATCAATAACACTACATTTTAAGTAGTCATAAAGGTGGACTGTATATCAATAACACAATTTTAGGTAGTCATAAAGGTGACTATACATCAATAACACTACATTTTAAGTAGTCATAAAGGTGGACTGTATATCAATAACACAATTTTAGGTAGTCATAAAAGGTGGACTGTACATCAATAACACTACATTTTAAGTAGTCATAAAGGTGGACTGTATATCAATAACACAATTTTAGGTAGTCATAAAAGGTGGACTGTATATCAATAACACTACATTTTAGGTAGTCATAAAGGTGGACTGTATATCAATAACACAATTTCAGGTAGTCATAAAAGGTGGACTGTATATCAAGAACACAATTTTAGGTAGTCATAAAAGGTGGACTGCATATCAATAACACAATTTTAGGTAGTCATAAAAGATAGACTGTATATCAAGAACAGCACAATTTTAGGTAGTCATAAAAGATAGACTGTATATCTAGAACAGCACAATTTTAGGTAGTCATAAAAGGTGGACTGTATATCAATAACACAATTTTAGGTAGTCATAAAAGATAGACTGTATATCAAGAACAGCACAATTTTAGGTAGCCATAAAAGGTGGACTGTATATCAATAACACAATTTTAGGTAGTCATAAAAGATAGACTGTATATCAAGAACAGCACAATTTTAGGTAGTCATAAAAGATGGACTGTATATCAAGAACAGCACAATTTTAGGTAGTCATAAAAGATGGACTGTATATCAATAACACAATTTTAGGTAGTCATAAAAGGTGAGACTGTATATTAATAACACAATTTTAGGTAGTCATAAAAGGTGGACTGTATATCAATAACACAATTTTAGGTAGTCATAAAAGGTGAGACTGTATATTAATAACACAATTTTAGGTAGTCATAAAAGGTGGACTGTATATCAATAACACAATTTTAGGTAGTCATAAAAGGTGGACTGTATATCAATAACACAATTTTAGGTAGTCATAAAAGGTGAGACTGTATATTAATAACACAATTTTAGGTAGTCATAAAAGGTGGACTGTATATCAATAGCACAATTTTAGGTAGTCATAAAAGGTGGACTGTATATCAATAACACAATTTTAGGTAGTCATAAAAGATGGACTGTATATCAATAACACAATTTTAGGTAGTCATAAAAGGTGAGACTGTATATTAATAACAACACATTTTAGGTAGTCATAAAAGGTGGACTGTATATCAATAACACAATTTTAGGTAGTCATAAAAGGTGAGACTGTATATCAATAACACAATTTTAGATAGTCATAAAAAGTGAGCTCAGAAAAATCGCTAGGGACATTCTGGTGCCTTCATCAGAGCATGAATGGCACAACACGACACAGAGGCATACCAGACTTTCAGAGCACAGGCCAGATATGGCACAAATCTGATGAGAGCAAAGGGAAGGCACAGCTTGCCCGCTACATTGTGCAGATTGACCAAAGAAATGAGGCTGTAAGAAAGTGGATATGGGGGTCACTGTCAGAATTGTGTAAGGATGTAGTGCCAGGAGAATATCTCACAATCACAACTGATACCATTCGCACAACACTTAAAAGGTCACACAACACTGCTCCTGGTCCAGATGGTGTTTGGTATGACAACATAGGCGATTTAGCTGATGACGACCTGAAAAAAAACTGGCTAAAAAGTTTAATGCCAGCATTCGGAGTGGCAAGATTAAGGAGGAGTGGCTACACAGATACTTACTACCGCTACCGAAGCCAAACAAGGACCATTCTCAGATCAGTGCCTACAGAATCATCATGATGCAGAACACTGCGGGCAAGCTGCTGGAGAAAATAGTTGCCCATGTCCTCAACTGTCACCTTGAACAGAAACGCGCATTCCCACCCACACTTGGAGGTTATAGATATAGCAAAGAGACATGGCTTAATGCAGCAGTCTTCGCCTGTGATGGCTTTGAAGGCTTCCACAGATGAGAGGAGACATGTGCTGCTGCTATAGATCTGGAGGATGCATACAACAGGGTACCACTTGAATACCTCATGCACATGCTCCTCAAACTGGCGGTGCAAACCTTCCTCATTAGATGGTTTGCTGCTGCACTGTTTCAGAGGAAGGTAATACTCAGGTGTGGAAGTTGGTCTTCCGAGCCAACATCTATTTGTCCTGCCACAAGGCTCACCATTGTCACCAGTTCTATTTAACAAGTACACTATAACGATCACGGAACAACAGCTGGTTGGGAGAGGAAGAACTATGACTTTTGCTGGTGATATTTTGGTATATCGACAGGGAAGAGACAGAAGGGAAATCGTCTTCACAATTCAAGATGAGCTCAATCGCATTTCTTCCTGGTGTGGGGTTTCAGGTGCCTTGGTTAATCCTAATAAAGCATCAGTTTCTTGATTCTCCCTTAACAATCATATCGTTAACATGGACACACTGGTAGTAAGAATGGGAGTTGATGAGGTGACCAGGGAAATGTTGATGACATACCTCGGAGTTAAGTTTGATCGCAGCCTGTATTTTCGGGACCACGTCGACCATGTGATAACAAAATCCTGCAAAGGATTAGCCGCCTTGAAGGTCATGGCAGCTGCCAACATCGAGCAGAGGCTACTTACTCTTCTGTTCCAGGGATTAGTCCTTGCACCAATTGAGCATGCCCTGTGCAATTGTTACTGTCAGTGCAACTCAAATTGACAGGCTGGAGAAATGACAGAATAAAGCCATGCGCATTATCTTGGGGTATATGATCTGGAAGGCATGAGCATACCTGAAGATTAGTCCAGATAAAGAGCATCAATTGGCTCAACACAGGGAAAGGTGCCAGGCTAAAAAGAGCCAAATCATGGGTGGGCCAAGCAGAAGATATCATCAAACAGGTCTGTGGGCTTACCAATATCAATGTTGGCGAGGAGTGGATACCGGTGCCTACATCATTCAAGGGGACATTCTCGTGTATTGTCACACTCGACAGAAAAAGTAAGAAACAGAACTTAGTCGTGGTCAATCCGGAGAGTTAATGGTCTCATCTGCGATAACACCGATGAGAAAGATGCAGTCATCTATACAGACGGATCTGTAATATGACACCAAAGAAGTGCATGGGCATTTACACCACACTTGGCAGGGAGAATAATCAAAGACAGTGGTGCATACATCATGACCACAAATAGCAAAACGATGGAGGTTATGGCAGTGACCAGGGCATTCAGCTGGCTAGAGTCACAAGACTACACTCACTCTTGTATACTGAGTGATTCAACGAGCATGATAAAAAAAGTGGAGGCGGGCTCTGTACGCATACAATGGTTAGAGTCATTGCAGAAGTCAAAAATATGTAAGGTCACCTTCGTCTATGTCCCTGGATATGCAGGAGTACGGGGAAATGAAAGAGCAGACAGGTTGGTTAGCTGTGCTGTCGTTGAGGATGGTCAACCAATGGATCAAGCGGACATCATCAATGCCCTCCAAGATGTGGGAAGAACACAGGACTTCGACAACCACAAATCCACGTCACTCCTTCGGATGAAAGAGATGGGAGTTAAGATGGGCACAGCCAGAAATGAGAAACTTGGTGGGCGTGTATGATGATTTATCAACCAATACAGAACTGGAGTCGTCAGTCGCTGGACACTGTGGGACTTGTTGAGGAGGGGATCTGAGCACCTATGGACATGTTCGGAGTGCAATGATGATGACCTGCAAATAACTCAATAGGTGGACTATATACCAATAGCAACACATTTTAGGTAGTCATAAAAGGTGGACTGTATATCAATAACAAACGTACATGAACATTTCTCTGATGTAGTAATCTAACGAAGAAAATTCTGGTCCCTGAACCACTTATCAGAAAACTCAAACCACATGACACAATTTTGTATTACAACACAGCTCTCTTTGTCTCAACACTTAAAATCTAACATCATTTTACCACATACTGTTCATAACAGAAAATATTATCTCAACAGGTGCAGTATTTCCTGGAAGATGAACAAACAAACTTTACAATATTATATATAACTTGAGCTACAGAGGGGCAGAACAAACTGGAATCGAAAGCTGCAAATAAACAGCATGCAGGATCCCATACACCTGCGACCAAGGCAGAACCAAATTATCATCTTCCACCTGAGAACAGGAAGCTGCAGACTCCTGAGTCACCTTTATAATTTAGGAATAACCCACATATATGAATATCACTGCAGAAGAGGGACTCAGACCCTGTAACACTTTCTTCAATAATGAAAAAACTATGATGAACTTTGATGCTAAACTTAGCCCAATGACATAGACATACAAGAAAAAACTGTGGAGGCACTCTGAACCCTGGAGGACTGCGAACTTTAACCTGACAACTGAGGAACCTAACATAACATGATTTAAAACTCCTTGAACGTGGATGGTGAGAAAGGGAGGGAGGAGGGAAAAGGGAGGGAGGGAGAGGAGAAAGGGGGTTGGGAGGAGAGAGAGAGAGAGAGAGAGAGAGAGAGAGAGAAAGAGAAATGATATCTAGTTAGTCCAGGTATGTTTAGAACATTTCAGACAAAAAAATCTTGAAAATCTGGATCTGGATTTCAAATACAGAAATATTTTCTTTCTTCAAAGTTTCCAATTGTCTCAATGTTATAGATTTTATGAGAGTCGACTTAATGAATACGTAATTTTCTTCTGTTCCTGTGTGTATGAGTTCCTCATTTATCTATCTATTGACCTTTCGAGCCGTAACCGGCCCATAGGGCGTAGACCAAGATACACCTTCTCCTATATGAATTTTTTGTTCTAGCAGTTTTCTTTTAAAGATATTTTATCAAATCTCGCCATCTGTCTCTGTTCTGTGCAAGCAGTTCTATCTCATTGAGGGAGCCGATCCCTGCTGCTCTTGCCTCTCTCATCAATGTTCTTCTCAGTGTCTCTCTGGGTCTTCCTTTTACCTGTTGTTTCCCATATGAGGGCTTGCTCTGCTATTCAGTTATTATCTCTTCTCATCACATGTCCAACGTATGACCATCATCTTTTCTTTATTACTGAAGATATTAGTGGTTGATTGGCGATTTCTCTAATTTCCTCGTTTGTTTTGAATTCGTTCCATGCTATACCAAGTATTTTCCTTAGACATTTATTTTCGAATGCGTTCAACTTTGTTTCTATATCTCTTGTTGTTTTCCAGCTTTCACACGCATATGTAAGGGTTGATAGTACATTTGATTTGAATAGCCTAAGTTTTATGTTTGTGCTGATAAGTTTTGATTTCCACAACTTTTCAAGGCTTCTGAAAGACATTGCTGCTTTAGCTATTCTGATTCTAATTTCTTTGCTCGTATCCCTTTCTCGATCAATGTGACTTCCAAGATAGATAAAGTGATCGATCTCTTCTACTGATTTGTTTTCCATGTATATTTTGTCACCTGTTGGAATTAAACTTGTCATGACTTTAGTCTTTTCATGATTGATCTCAAGCCCAATTTTGCTGGCTATTAATGATAGTTCATTTGTGTTTTCCTGCATCGTTTTTATCTGACTGCTGATGAGAACTATGTCATCAGCAAAGTTGAGGTCCTCCAAATGGTCTCCTTGTATCCATTCGATACCTTTATTACCAGTGCAGCATTTCTTCATTATGAAGTCCATAACAATTTCAAATAACAAGGACGATAAAATACATCCTTGTTTAACCCCAGTTTCTATTGGGAAACATTCGCTCAGTCCTTCCTCTGTTCGAACTGCACATGTGTAACCATCATACATGTCTTTGATAATATTTATGATTTTTGATGGTAAACCATATTGCTTCAGAATTTTCCACAAAGAATCTCTATGAATACTCTCTCTCTCTTTTTACCCCCGTCACGCCAAGTGGCGTATAGGGAAATATGGTGTTAGTGATCCTATATTTTACAGACCTTCAGCACATGATTTTTGGGGTAATGTGGTCGGTATTACGCCCGTGCTGCTTTACTTTCCCAGAAAAAATTCCGGTACCCATTTAAAGCTGGGTGAACCCGGAAGCCGTCGGTTGGGATCAAACCCTACCCTTGTCCTTTGTAGTCCAGTTCACTACCACTGAGCTATCGCGGCTCCCCCTATGAATACTATCAAATGCTTTTTTGAAGTCGATGAAGTTAAGTACAAAAGTTCCTCATTTAGGATGACCTATATTTCCACAAAATTTAGCCCCATTAACTTCTTCTGAGTTTGATCGTGTAGACAGGAACAAACTTTGGCAAACTTTAGAAACCTACGGGTAGCAGGACAACTACTAGATAATATAATGGCATTATATAAAAACAGTCAAAGTGCCGTTAGAACATCGGAAGGTCTATCAGAATGGTTTCAGGTTACAACAGATGTAAGACAAGGATGCGTCCTCTCACCACTCCTCTTCATCATATATATGGACAAAATAAATCAGGAAACAACCAACAATAAGGAAAAATCAAATAATAACATAGAGGTAGAAAACTCCAACATCAACGAGCTACTTTTCGCAGATGACCAATACTTAAAATATGAGGATGAAAACCTGCTACAACAGCATTTAACATCTCTTGATAAAAGCTGCACAAACTACAGTATGAAAATTAACACAACAAAAACAGAGGCTATAAGAATAAGCAAATTAAGGCACCCATTAAATATCAAGATCAAAGATAAAGAAATAAAACAAGTAGAGGAATTCAAGTATTTAGGCACAATGTTCACAGAAGATGTAAAACTAGACAGAGAAATTGACATGAGAATACAAAAAGCAAATGCTGTCACTTACCAGCTTTCACCATTGCTAAGACACCCAAACATTTCTATGCCAGCTAAACAACAAATGATAAATAACATTTTCATACCAACTTTGTGCTATGAAAGTCAAACATGGACCCTTTCTAAATCACATTTAAGAAAGATCAATACATGTGAGATGCAATGCTTGAGAAAAGTAACAACAACATAAGAAGAGATAGAATACCAAATGAAACCATAAGAAAATGGTAGGAACAAAACCCTGCCAAGAATATATAGAACAACAACTTAAATGGTTTGGCCACCTGGTCAGAATGAATCCTCACTAATCACCATCAAGGGCGTTCTTCTCGAGAATGCATGGAAAAAGACCAAGATGAAGACCTAGAAGAAGATGGATAGATGCAGTGACAGAGACATGTAACAACAAAGGAAAGTCACTAATTCAGACAGTTCGAGCAGATCAAGAACAACAAATGATATAAACCATGACACCTTTTAGATATCAGTGAAAAGAGAAAGAAGGAGAAGAATTTCTTCTGAATCTACTAACATTTTTATGAGTGTTGTTTTTTTTTTTTCAATTTAACTCTTTCCGTACAGAAGCTTTCTATCAATGCAATGGAAAAGATTTCATAGACAAAATTTGTCATGGTTTTAAGAATCAATCTACATATTTATATTTATCTAATAAATAACAGTGCGAAACAAATCAGTCCACAAATTAGCGATGAACAGTGTGGTTTTGTTAGAGATTAGGGAACAAGCAATGCCATTTATATCATAAGATCTTTAGTAGAAAGAGCAATAGAAGTAAAAACAGATCTATACCTATGTTTCATAGATTACACCAAGGCATTTGACAAAGTAAAGCACCAAGAAATAATCAAAATTTTAGAAAGCATAAACATAGACAGCAAATATCTAACAATAATAAAGAACCTGTACTGGAAACAAACAGCGGCCATAAGAACTGGAAACCAATTGGGAATGTTTCAACAAATAAAACAGGGTGTTACACAAGGTTGTGTGCTGTCACCAGATTTGTTTAATATTTATAGTGAGATTATTTTAAGATCCATAAGGGGCATGCCTGGAATAACAATTGGAGGTCATAATATAAATAATCTAAGGTATGCTGATGATACAGTCTTAATCGCTAAGAGTGAAAATGAGTTAAAGAAATGTTGGACATTATAGTGAATGAAAGCAAAAATAAAGGACTCAGTCTTAATAGCAAAAAGACAGAGGTAATGGTAACAACAAAGTAAAAGACATCACCTCAGTGCAAAATAAAGACAAGTGGAACAATATTAAAACAGGTAAATGAATTTAAATATTTGGGAACTTTGTTAACCTCAGACAGAAGATGTACAAAAGAGGTGAGATGCAGAATGGCTGAGGCAAAAGCAGCTTTCCAAAAAATGAGGAAGATACTATGCAATCCATTTTTGACAATAGAAACAAGAAAAAGAGTTCTTAAATGTTACGTTGAGCCAGTCTTAACATATGGATGCTTACCGTGGACAATAGGACAACAGACAAGAAAATCACTGGAGTCTGTAGAAATGTGGTTTTACAGAAGAATGTTGAGAGTACCATGGACAGCTAAGAAGAGAAATGAAGATGTTCTGAGAGAGGTCAAAGCAAAAAGAGAGCTAATTTCCAATGTTAGGAAGAAACAATCATCATTTTTGGGCCATGTAATGAGAAGAGAACAACTGGAATATATTGTAACAACTGGAGAAATTGAGGGGCAAAGAGAGAAAATACCAGACAGCTTAAGAGAATGGCTTGGCAGAAGGTCAACAACAGAGATGATAAATAGCTGCCGAAATCGAAAGTTGTGGAGAGATCACCTACACCAGTAGGCCCGGTACTTGATGATGATGAATAAATAACAATTTATTATTTTATTAATTTTTAATAATTATTATATTAAATTATTTATATATGAATTTTTATAAAATTGAACAAGGTATTAGATTTCACCAATATCAAAATGATACAGGACATGTAAGAGCCGTGATAGCTCAGTGGTTAGTGAACTGGGCTACAAAGGACAAGGGGTAGGGTTTGATCCCAACCGACGGCTTCCTGGTTCACCCAGCCTTAAATGGGTACCGGATTTTTTTCTGGGAAAGTAAAGCAGCATGGGCGTAATACCGACCACATTACCCCAAAAATCATGTGCTGAAGGTCTGTAAAATATAGGGTCACTAACACCATATTTCCCTATACGCCACTTGGCGTGACGGGGGTACTTTACTTTTTTACAGGACATGTAAAAATAATATGGTTTGATGATGGTTCACACTAATCAAATTGAGAGTGATGCACTATGCAACGAAACGAATGCGGTCGAAATCAGCATGGCACAGTGCACCGAAACGTACAGAAAGAGTGAATATCAATTGCTTACAAAAACTCCACTTTTTTCTGAAATATAAATTATTTACAAGATTATCAATGTTCATGGCTACTTCTGTAACTAAAATATCTTTTTTCAATTAAGCTAATATAAGTTTGGTTCAAACATTGGCTACTTATCTCTAGTAAATGACAATCACAATTTCAGTCAGGTAATGTAAACAATCTTCACAGCAAAACATTTTATTATTATTGTGAAACAAAATAAAAATTATGCTCATCAATTAAGCATGATCCAAGGACAAACAAGATCTTGTACTTCCATGCTCTAACAATTTTAGCGTTATTGTTTTCTCCATAATCACAAAAGTTTTTTCATTTCTTCAACTCTAGGTACAAGTCGAAGATGGGATTTCTCAGAAGAATGTTGAAAGTTCCCTGGACAGATAAAAAGACCAATGAGGAAGTTCTCAAAGAGGCCAACACAAAAAGGGAGCTCTTAAAAAACATCAGAAAGAAGCAATCAACATTTTTCGGGCACATCATGAGAAGAGGAAAATTGGAATACTTGGTTACAACTGGAAAAATAAAAGGAAAGAGAGATCGCGGACGACAAAGGAGAAAATACTGGATAGCTTGGTGTCATGGCATGGAAAACATTCAACAACAGAACTGATACGATGCACTGTGGATAGAAGATTGTGGAGGGACATGATCGCCTACGCCAACCAGCAGGGTACATGATGATGATGATGAGGTACAAGTGTTTTAAACAATTTGTATACTTTCACCACAAAACATTCCAAATCAATAGGTAAACTGTTGACAGCACACTAAAGACAAACAACAATTACAAATGAGACAAAACTGATACTAGTTAAAGTGGGATGGCCAGGAAACATAAAGAAAGCTGTACTGCCCCATTCAAAATGGTATGTATAGTTAGCTTATATAAAATGCATTATCATTTTATTCTTATGTAACTCAACTGCAAGAAGAGGCAGAGATCAAGCACCTGTGGCCACTATAGCAGGATCAAGGGGTCCATCAGCTGGCCAGGACCTTGCCTGACCTCCAACTTGGTCTCCCTGGAAACAGCCTAGCTAACTGAGGCAAGGTTCACCATGTTTCCCACATTGATGGCATTTACTGATTTACGAGACCTAGTATTGTAACACCTCTAAGTAGAACTAAGCTCCAGTCAAACCTGGTAATTCAAGAAAACCACCACAACCTACAACATTCCATCTTGGGTCCAAGAGCTCACACTAGCATCAAACTATAACATTAACAACAGCAACAACTACTGTGAGACAAGAAAAATAACAACATGGGATTTCAGAGCATGTGAATAAATAGTGGAAACTTTGATTACAATGCACAAGACAAACTTTATATTTATTATTAAATAAGTATTTTAATTCTACATTCCTAAATTTACAAATATATCAATTGTCTAAAAAAAACTATATCTAAACAGTAAAATGATTCATCGTTGATGCATTTGAAAAACAAAATATTAATATACAAATTAGTGATCTCCACTATTGTTTCAATTAAAACAACATGGAGACATGTTTTAAAATACCCTAAATTAAGAGTAAAATGCATTGTCATATAAATTATTACACAATGTGAAACCATTTGCACAAACTCTGTTAAGAGTAGGTTAAACACTAGATGTAACACCTTTCTACAAGAATAATAGTAAGAAAAATCTCACCTTTCAGAGGGAATAATTTGGTCTTTTGTCCATCCACCACAGGCAAAGTCATAGAAGTTGTCACAAGGATTAACATTTCTGTCCAGGGACTCAAGGATTCGAGCAGCTACTCATAAATAAACAAAAAATTATATTTAAACGCTTTAGTCTGGAAGCTTTTTATCGATGCAACAGAAGAGATAATCAGAGACAACATTTTTCATGCTTTTAAGAATCAATCTATATATTTATATTTATTTAACACATAACATATTATATATGAAATTTTAGATAATAGAACAAGGTATTAGATTTCACCAATACCAAGGCAATACAAGACATGTAAAAAGAATATGGTTTGGTGACAGTGCACCCATATCAAATTGAGAGTGGCAGACTGAGCAGCAAAATGTACGTGGCCGAAATCGGCATGGCGTACAGTGCGGCAAAACGTACAGAAAGAGTTAAATTAAATACAATCTGAACAACTTCTACTATGTCGTCTAACGACATATTATTTCATATATTTTTGAAGTGTATATTGCTGGCAATAAAGCAAGCACTATTTGTAGGAAAATATAAAACAACTATTTCATGGAGAATTTATTATTATTATTATAAGAGAAAAAAAACTGTTTCAGTAAAAAAAAATATAAATCTCTGAGGTTGTTTAATGGTGACCTGACACAGTGGTATCAGCAAAATAATATTCTTTATTTAATAAAACGTTCCTTGACAGTGAAAAACTATTTGCTGGCATTTCATTTTATTAGCCTTTCTCACTTATAGAGACATTTTTAAAATGTATCTTTTACAGCCAAAAGTTTTCTTAAAAAACATTTGGTAACAGTGTCTTTGAATCTTTAACCATACAACACCTTCTTCTTCTATCTTTCAATTCTCTGTGGAGCATAGGTCTTTGACAAACACTTTCCAAGTCGTTCTGTGTCTTGCCATTCTTTTAAGATCATTCCATGTCTTCCCCATCATCTTCATCTTTGCTTCCATCTGTCTTCTTCTCCAAATATATTTTGGTCTTTCTCTTTGTCTTCTTCCTTGGTGATTCCAGTTGGCTTCTGCAGTGCATGACCTATCAATCGCCATCGTCTTCACTTTATCTCTTTATCCACTGGTATTTGACTGGTACTTTTCCATAATTCTATGTTAGTGATTTTGTCCTGGCATTGCCATCCTTTTATTCTGCGCAAGCATCCATTAATGAAGGTCTGTACCTTCATGGTTGTCATTTTTGTTATTTTCCATGTTTTACAGCCATATTTTGGTCTTATCCCTATTTATTTTCAGTCCCAGCTATTGTGATCTCTCATCAAGTATGCTCATTTTATCTTGCATGCAAACATTCAAAAACATTCCTCTGTCTAAACTATCAAATGCCTTTTCGTAATCTGTGAATCCATATAAAGTGGGGATTGTAGTTCTATGCCTTTTCGTAATTTGTGAATCCGATATAAAGTGGGGATTGTAGTTCTATGCCTTTTCGTAATTTGTGAATCCGATATAAAGTGGGGACTGTATTTCTAAGCTTTATTCAACTATTACATGTAGGGTAGTTATTTGATCAGTACATGATCTATTTTTCTTAAAACTTGCTTGTTCATCTCTCAAATGTTTCTCTATGGCCTTTTTTAGTCTCTCCAGAATGATTCTGCTTAGTATTTTCTCTGGCACTGATAGTAGCATAATTCCCCTATAACTTGTGCACTCCTGTAAGCTTTCTTTCTTTGGTAGTTTGATCAATTAACCTTCTTTCCTGTCTTTGGGTATTTCTTCTCTTTCCCATATTTTATCAAGTAGTTTATGTAACATACTTATAGAGGTGTTAATATCAGCTTTGATGGCTTCTGAAGGAATTTCTTCTGGTCTTGTGGCTTTACCATTTTTTAATAGCTTGATTGCTTTCATTATTTCTTCCCTGCTTGACTTTCCACAGTTAATGTGTAAATCTTCTTCTGGAGGGTTATTTGGGCCATGTCTTTCCTAGAGTTCTCCAAACTGCTCCTTCCATCTCTTCAATTGTTCCCTTATATTACTAAGCAGATTTCCTTTCTTATCTTTAATAAAGGCATTGATCTGTTTGTATGTTCTGGCTTAATTTCTTTGTGCTGTTGTACAGTTCTTTCATATTTCCTTTATTTGCCAATTCCTCTGCCTCTTTAGCTAGTTCATCTATATATCCCTTTTAATGCATCTACTCACTTCCTTGTTCACCTCTGTGTAAGTTTCCTGTGTCTTGGCTTTAGTGCTTCTCATTTTGCTTTTACTCTTTTTTTGCTTTTTTATGTCTGCTTACTTCCTCTTTTTTTTTTTCTCCAGGGTCTCTGCTGTCATCCATGCCTTATTCTGGTGGTTTCTTTCCCCAGGGTTTCTTCACATGTCTCCTTCCATATATCCTTTACCTATTTCCAATGATGATCTTTAGTAATTGTATTTTCTAGTTGTTGGACTTGATATTTGTTTGATACTGTGACTGCAATCTTATCTTTAATTTTTTGCTCTTTAAGAAACCCTACATTGAAAAACTGTCTACCCTTATGTGTTGTAGTATACCTTTTCAGTTTAAGTTTTGCTAGCAGAAGATGTTGATCCGACACCACATCTGCTTCTCTATATACTTTTACATCATGTAAGGATGACTTAAACTTTTTAGTAATACATATGGGGTCAATTTTATTCTCCATTCTATGATCTGATGACACACATGTAGCTTTATGTTTTCTTTTGTGTTGGAATATTTTTCTTCCTAGCCTCATTCAATTAAGTGCACAGAAGTTCACAAATATCTCTCCAATCTCATTTATATCTCCAAGTCCATGTTTTCCCATCATCTCTTTGAAGCCTCTATTGTCTGATCCTACTTTTGCATTTAGATCTCCCATCAAGATTATAATATCTTTGGCTCGTCTTCCATCCATCTAACATTGCAATTGTTTATAGAATTCATTTTAACTGAATCCTTATTATCATTGGTTAGTGCATAGCATTGGACTGTGTGTATTTTTATTTTGTTTTTTGTTGTTTTAAATTTTGCTCTTATTAGTTTTGGCCCTACTACTTCCAATTCGATTAGTGTTTTCTGTGCTTCCCTTAAATAGCATTATAGCTTAGTTAATTAACAGTTAGGTAAAAGAGATCTTGTTACAACAAAGTGAAATAGAAATGTTGACTTATACACAAGTAGTATTTTAACTGGGTATATGGCTTTATTTTTCCAGTTCCCAGTTAAACTTCCAGGAGATTGGAAAAAAAAATAGCATAAGTGTTATAATCATATTTTTGTTCTTCTGTCTGTGAGAAAATTAACTTACCTGTGGTTATACACTCCTCTGTTCCACAAACTTTGCCTGCAGAGAAAATAAAATATTCTCTTTACTCACTACACACATTCAGAAGTGTCTTCTCAACATGTCAAGGGAAGTACCAAAGAATTTGCTGTGTTAGCAACAGCTGTCTTATAACAAAGTCGTATTTTAATTGGTTTAAGTTCAATTACAGATCCAGTTTGAGTATTACTTTCTGATTTTTCCAGGTTTTGGGTATGGTATTAAATATACACAGAACTAAATCATATATCTGTGTATGTACCAATCTGGTATAGAAACCACAGATAAATATAATTATTTTAAGTTTACTTAGCATCAAACATTGCACTTAGAACACAGATTATTACTCTCAGTTAGGATTTTGTACTGCTAGTTCTTGCAGGTTTTGTGTATTTTAAAAATCGGATGTTCATGACTAGCCCTTCTCTGTTAATTATTCTGAATTTGACACAAACGACATCACTATTATCAAGAACTGCGCTTGTTGGCATAAATGAATATATCTCTCCATAACTTTTGTCTCTACAGTTATCAATTCAACTGTTGACTTCTTACCATACCATGCTCATAAGCTTAACGGCATGTTTTCTCTATTTTCCTCTTTCTCTCTCAGCTTTTTGTCAGCTGTTTCCAGCTTTCTTCATGAAGAAAAAATTATGAATGTTTTCTCATTAAGTTGATAATATGCTTTCTTTTAACATTGATTCTTGATTGATAACACACTCTCTCATTTTTTTGTATTCTCAACATTATACTGTACAGCAAAACCACATTTCTGTAACCTCCAAAGATTTTCTTGTCTGATGCTATCTTTGTAGTCACATAAGTCACCTTGTGTTGTGTGCAGCAGACAGTACTATCTGCAGCTGTGCAGCTGCCTTGTGGATATGATGGGAAGAACTAAAGGCTATGGAGTGTATCCCAACAGAAATCAACCCCAATGCCTTGTAGGCATAATCTTTCAGTCGTATGATAGTGGAGTCAACTATAAACAAAACATGAAGGAATGGGATTTTTCTTCCCTAATACATTCATTGCTCTTCACAAAAACTGAACTCCAAATGTATTATTTAATAAATAAAACCTTGGATATATTAGCAAAATAGGAATAAAGTTAGGTGTGATGATGACACTTGTTTATTTTATTCTATTGAATGTACATTACAGAGTGACTAACCATTCGCCATTTAAAATTTGTACCTGACCAATGTCCAATATGACACTCAAAGGTACTTAAAAAAAATATTTTTTTAAAATAAAACTTAAATTAACAGTACATTTCCTTACAAATTATGATTATGTTGTAGGCTGATAAAGTTGAAAGGAATAAATGAAGAAGGAAAAAAATAAAAAGAGGAGAAGCATATCTGGTAATCCCATCATTATGCCCTATGCACGAGTCTATGAGCGAAGAGTAATAGTTTATAATTTCAGACAATGTTTCATCTTATCAGTGCCAAATGCCAAATTAAAATTATGCCTTTCCTTAAATTTAAACTAAGATTTGCGGAGCTGTTGACACTGTCAGTGTCTATTGTGGGGTAATTTTTAGATGTGATTGACCTCTCAATTGTAGAATGAGAAAACATTCTAAAACAAATCTCACACAATCACTCTGTCCTAACATGTACTCTGTCTACAATCACAATGTTTATGCACTCTGTCTACAATCACAATGTTTATGCACTCTGTCTACAATCACAATGTTTATGCACTCTGTCTACAATCCCAATGTATCTATATTTTAAGTTTAAAAGTTACTATCTTGTCTCTTCTACCTTTCAACTGCCTGAGTAGCATAGGTCTTCAACAAACACTTTCCAAGCTGTTCTGTTTCTTGACATTCTTTTAAGATCATTCTACGTCTTCCTCATCATCTTCATCTCTGCTTCCATCTGTCTTCTCCAAGAATATTTTGGTCTTCCTCTTTGTCTTTTTCCACGGGCTTTCCAAAAAGAGCCTGTTGTGTAATACTCTCAGTTGGCTTTTGCAGTGTGTGTCCTATCCAGTGCCCTCACCTTTGCTGTATCTCTTTACCCACTAATATTTGACTGGTACTTTTCCATAATTCTATGTTAGTGATTTTGTCCTGCCATTTCCATCCTTTTATTCTGCATCTCGTCTAGAGTAACCTAAATGTTAATTTCTTGTCTGTTAGAGTAGATTTTTTTTCCCATGGTTGATCCTTGGTGAATGAGTAGGTGTCTGTAAGTAATGAGAAAGTTATTTTTTTTCATTATCATAAGTATTGCCACTGTATATTCTGTTTTGGTGTGGTATGTTCAATTCTAAGACTCTTTTTAGTTCCGTTAAACTTAGACCAATAGACGTTAGCCCTGGCAGGCATAGTGTTCAAAACATTGCAGTTTGTTGAATAATCAAATAATATTCTTCTTCTTCTTTTCTCTTCTCACTTATACCTACTAAAAGGTGTCGTGGTTTATATCATTTGTCATTCTTGAGCTGCTCGAACTGTCTGAATTAGTGACTTTCCTTTGTTGTTACATGTCTCTGTCACTGCATCTATCCATCTTCTTCTGGGTCTTCCTATTGGTCTTTTTCCATGCATTCTCGAGAAGAACGCCCGTGATGATGATTGATAAAGATTCATTCTGACCGGTGGCCAAACCATTTAAGTTGTTGTTGTTCTATATATTCTTGGCAGGGTTTTGGTCCTACTATTTTTCTTATGGTTTCATTTGGTATTCTATCTCTTCTTGTGTTGTTTGTTACTTTTCTCAAGCATCGCATCTCACATGTATTGATCTTTCCTAAATGTGATTTAGAAAGGGTCCATGTTTGACTTTCATAGCACAAAGTTGGTATGAAAATGAATCAAATAATAAATACAATAAATAATATTAATTGTATTGGTTTTCAAAATTGAACATTATTATTTAGTAGTACTGGCTCTTTCTGTGTGTTTCAAGATGGAGGTTTTGTTTATTTCCCATCTTGCATGGACCATTAGGCTTGAGCCTGACAACCTTACCCTTTACCATCTAAAAAGATTGAGAAAAAACTAGATACTTTTGAAGACTAAGAAAAACACTCTGTGTACAATGGAAAGAATTCAAGACTAATATTGAAATAAGAGAAATGACAAGGCAACCAATGATCTCATCTGCTAGGTACTTTGGTATTTTTTTTCAAAATAATTTCTAATAATTGAAAACAGGATAGCTAAATAGCCCTCGAAGTGAGTAAAAGAATGGTACCTGAATCATGTTTGTACGACAATTAGAACAAAAGATACGATTTTTTAAGAGAATTATTATTGTGTTCAGAAGCCTTGAAAAGTTGTGGAAATCAAAACTCATCAGCACAAACACAAAACTTAGACTATTCAAATCAAATGTACTATCAACCCTTACGTATGGGTGTGAAAGCTGGAAAACAACAAGACACATAGAAACAAAGTTGAACGCATTCGAAAATAAATGTCTAAGGAAAATACTTGGTATAGAGTGAAACGAATTCAAAACAAACGAGGAAATTAGAGAAATCGCCAATCAACCACTAATATCTTCAGTAGTAAAGAAAAGACGATGGTCATACGTTGGACATGTGATGAGAAGAGATAATAACCGAATAGCAAAGCAAGCACTCATGTGGGAAACAACAGGTAAGAGGAAAAGAGGAAGATCCAGAGAGACACTGAGAAGATCATTGATGAGAGAGGCAAGAGCAGCAGGAATCGGCTCCCTCAATGAGATAGAGCTGCTTGTACAGAATAGAGATAAATGGCAAGATTTTATAAAATATCTTTAAAAGAATTGAAAAATGCTAGAATACAATTTTAGATAAGAGAAGGAGTATCTTGGTCTACGCCCTATGGGCCGGCTACGGCTCGAAAGGTCAATAGATAGATAGATTACTGTGTTAAATGACACAAAGAAAAAAAAACCATAGCGCCAGGTTGGCCATGCAAAAAAAGCCGACCGAATTTTTTTTTTTTTAATTAAATCCTAATTATTATCATTATATTAAGGCAAGAAGATGGATTATGTTGGACATATGATGAGAAGTGACAATAAGAGAATTCCAAAACAGATTCTTTTATGAGAAACATAAGGGTACAAAAAAAAAGAGGAAGACCTAAAAAGACACTATAAAGAACACATATACGAGAAGCATTGTAGGTAGGTATAGACTCATTATTTAAGATTAAATATATTGCCCAGAATAGAAATGGGTGGTGAAAAACACTACAAGCCTTATGAGACGTCTAAAGGCGCAGGAAGAATCAAGTACTGATATAGTAGTAAGTATTGTCTTGTTTTCATACATTTCGTAATGCTCACAGTATCAGTTATGTGTTATGGCTAGAACATAATTGTGAAAACTTTTATTACAATTTTAATTACAAATAAGCAACCATAATTCATTCATTGTCATATTAACACTGACGGACACTCATTAGGCATTAGGTGACAAAAACTGTCACTGTGGTCTACTTAATATTAAAAGTAAAATTTTAAAGCATGTCTCTACTATTATTACTACAATACAATAAAATAATAAATATGACTTCTTTCATCAATATTAGCAACTCTACACACTACAGGGGCGATTGAGCATAACCGTTATGAAATATGACGTATGGTCGTATGTATTTCCACTTGCGGTTACTACTATTACTATTATTGATATTGTTGCTGCTTTATTATAATGTACATTTACAGTTCGTTTTCTGATTGCAAGTAATGTGTTTCTTTCGGCCCCGATTCTGATCCGATTTTAAAAAAATGCTAACGAAAACTCAAAACTCACTTCAATGTTTTTTTCCAACAAATGTTCAATTTCATTGGGCCACCAAAAGATATCCTCGCAGACTCATAAAAATAAATAACAAATGTAAATAACCTCCGTGGCATGGTGATCACCAAATACCGGGCCGACTACTCATTTTATATATGATGTCAATAACTAAATGAACAAGGCAAAACATCAAACTGCTGATGCCGATTCTCCAGGTCTGGTCGACTGGTGGTCAGACAGCAGAAGTTAAGAGTCGTCTGCTGGTACCGTCCTTTTTTCTCATTGGGCAGTCGAACTGTGCCGGTATATTATTAAAAGACCATAACAAACAAGGGATTAGTTCACTGAAATCATTACTGGTTTTTCAAAGCCATGCCTCTATCTTTATCCAGATCAAAGAAAGAATATTCCAGAGAAGCTTATAGTTCATCCTCATCAAACACAGGGCATACTCGGGTAGGTGATCACTGAGTTATTTGAGGGTCATCATCAAGCCTTCTCCCATTCTCACAGCAGCTCCATAAACCTTCTCCCATTCTCCAACAAGCAGCTCGCTTGGAGAATGGGAGAAGGCTTATGAAGCCTGTGTGAGAATGAAAGAAGGCTTATGAACCAGCACAGTTTTATTTCTCAGTCGTTTACCGCTGCGGGATGATGAGTAGGGAGTCAAAACACTTTAGGACAGTTCTTCTTCTTTCTTTCCTCATTTGCCGTTCAGCGTCGAGTGGAGATATCATTTGCGATATTTTGCTCTTCTGTTCGCCTCTGCTGCTGTTATGTTTTCTAGTGTTATAATATTTATCAATGCATTTTTATCGTGGTCGGTCCTTGGGTCTGGTGTTCTCGCAACGTTTAGTGAAAGCTCGTTGTGTTGTGTTTTGAACCTTTCTGCCTTATCACGTGGCCCAACCATTATATATGTTGCTTTTCTTTATATATTCTATGGAGCGAATTATTCCATGTTTTATTTACTCAGTTCATCATTCCTGATCTTATCTCTCAGGATGTTTCCTGTCATTCGTCTAACACATTTAATCTCAGTAGAGGTTATTTTTTCTTATTGTTCTTGCATCTAGGGTCCAGGACTGGCATTGGTAGCACAACGATGGGATGATGATTGTATTGTAGAGTGCCCGTTTTGTCTCTACAGTTATTTCCTTGTTGGACAATAAAGTGATGAGAGCTGTCCAATGATTTGACATACATCTTGAATCTATTTCTGCTGTTTGTGAATTGTCGTGTATAACTAGGCTTCCTAGGTATTTGAATTCCTCTACTTGTTTTAGTTGTCTGCCGTCTATAGTTATGTTGTGTTCTGTTTCTCTTTTGTAATGTTCGTTTCTGTTTTGTTGATGTTGATTTTCATATTGTATTTTGTGCCTGTGTTGTTGAGTTTATTTAAGTATTCTTGTAGGTCTTCTATTTTCCCAAGATTTTAGTGCCTGATCGTCTACAAAGAGAAGCTCGTTGCTCTCCTCTGTCTCTGATGGGTTGGCCAGCTTGCATATATAGTCCATGTGCGTAATAAACAGTAGGGAGGATAGTACGCACCCCTGTCTTACTCCTGATCTAACTTCAAAGTGATATGTGTAACCTGCTCTGTTTTGGATAAGTAGCTGTTGTTGATGTAGCAATAATCCAACAACCAACATTCTAGCATTCGTACTTGAATTGCGCCTTTCAGGGAGAAAAAAAAAAACATGTTTTCCTCCCTTTCTTTTCGCAGCGACTATTACTTCTGTCTTTGTTACTTTTGTGGCGCAGGATTTTATTTTATACTTCCTTTTCTTCACTATAATTTCAATCTTTTTCTATAAAAATTATGCTAACTTCTTGCAATTAATATTTATACCTAATGTTTATTTATATCATGATAGTCGACTGATATATCTGAGCAAGCCCTTTAAAGGATCTCAATGTTGGTGTCGGCTTGTCACAAGATCTAACGGCCTCTCCAAAACAATAAAACAACAAACAGTGGAAGATATAAGACATAGAGGCAGAGACATGATCAAATTGATTGATGACTCAAAGACTGGACAGGGGAAACAAACAAATGCAGAAACTTGCACACAAAATAATGGAGACAGATTGTGAACAACAATTCATGCCTGTGTCATAAAGGTTTCCGAGGGAAGTCAGTGATCAAAGAGAGGCAGCCAGAGAACAAGAAACAGAAAACGTATTGAAGCAAAAAAATGAAGTACAAACTTCATATTATTTTTTTTTAATCTAACAGTCAAATGTTAAGAAGTGACAATTGTTATTACCCGTGCAGTTGCTTTTGGTGGCAGAATTAGGTGGTTCTCTGTGACTGGGATCTTTGGTGTTGACATTGACCTGTTTTCTGGCTATGCATGAAGCCACCACGAGCCATAACAGAAGCGCTCTCAACATGATTGCTGTGGTCATCGCTCTGTCGAATATTATTCGGTGTTTCTTTTATTGGTGACAATATTGTATAACAAACGAAATAAATAACGACGACAATATTAATAATGGTAACGTTAAATGGAAGTTGTCCGTGTGGCTACTGCTGCCCTGACCACAGTCAGTGAAGAAAAGAATTGAGCCATTGTCACGTGTCACGCATGTCGTAAGAGACGACTAAGTAGGTTAGGGTGAAGGTCTTCGCCGGTGCTATGGAATTCGTGCACCTCAGCTGAAGCCATCTTCAGTGCTTTCGCTAGTGTGGAGCGGGCGTGTTGCATACTGGGGAACATGATGAAGATGAGGTCAAAGAACTGGAGTTGTCCGTTGTGCAATGAAGATGATCGGTCAAGTAAACTGATGTTGACGAAATGGAAGTGTGGGGAGTAATAAAACAATAGCATAACACTACAAAAAAAAGAAAGAAAACAAATGACAACAAAGGCAACATATAGAACGAGGCAAGTAGACAACAAAATATAAATAGAAAACAAAAAGACGAAAAAACATCAGTATTAAATCAAACTGATAATGTAAACAGGAATGGCGAGTTTTATAACATTGCTCAATTTTAATACATGAGCACCTCCTGTGCGCTGCTGGGGCCCCGAAGGGAAGTAAAGAATTGTGGCGCTATTCCCAACCACGTATGTTCGTAAGAGGCGACTATGGAGGGTTCGGCATGGGGCTGGCTACCCCGTACTGTAAAAAATAAGCCGAAAAAAAATTCACAAACATGGTCTAGTCTAAGAATAGAATAAAAGAGTAAATCAGCCATCCAGGAAAGATAAAGGCTCTCTGTTTAAGAGAAGACAGATGGAAGCAGAGATGAAGATGAAGGGGAAGACATGTAATGATCTTAAATAATGGCAAGAAACAGAAGGACTTGGAAAGTGTTTGTTGAAGACCTATGCTCTACAGGGAGCTGAAAAAGTAGAAAAATAATACTCGAGGTGGGGCTATCCATATGCAGTACTAAGTACATCTTCTTTGAGTACATCATTTTTTTCTTAACATCCAGTACAGCTAATCTTTGGATGACGTCAGTAACGACGAGTGCGTGGGTGGAGTAGTGGGCAGGAGCTAGCTTGACTGTGACTGTAGTGAGAACTTTGGTTCTAACTGAGCTTGACATTCTCCAGACGACCCTGCTGAAAAGAAATGGGTCTCACTGAGTGTTTGTGAAAGTAATAAGAGCAAAGAAAGGCACTGGCCTTCTAACTTCCAAATGCTGTGGCCTAGTTCACTTACATTTTATATTTCATTCTCTGACGACAAGATATAAGTCACGGCACCTTACGTCACTACCGATGACATCCATAACACAATTCAAGGAGTAATTGCTCAACATGACGATCATTCTACTGTTCTAATAAAGTTTCCCCGCCCCACGGCGTATAAGCAATGTGGTATTAGTGTCCACATTTTTTAACGACCAGCGGTACATGTTATGGATGAGTCGTCGGTATTACGCCAGGCCGCCCTATTAACTCATTATAAAAATATCTAGTACCCATCATCAGAGACCGGGCTAACCCCGAAGCCGATCAATATATTCTAGCTGCTTCTTTCTCTTCAAGTGGTAAATAAATTATTATCGTTTCCCCCTGATAATGAAAGAAAGAAACTTATTTTTTGGTATCCATATGTCAAGACTGGCACCAAATAACAATGAAGAACTCTATGTTTTATTTTCATCGACAAAAGTGGGTTGTATAATTTCTTTCTCATTTTTTTGGAATGGCGTATTTGCTCTAAAGTTGTGCTGACCCATGGAATTACAAGTAATTTACAACGGAGGTTTCATTGCGCTAGCCTTTCACTGAAAATGTCTCACCCACAATGCAAATCGGTTGTTTTCTGTGAGGACACCATTCTTAACCTATGTTCTCCTGGTTATATCTGCAATGTAGCTGGGCGACTAGTCCTGTCTATTGCGTACAATAGCTGTTAACCACAACACCTGTCAAAACGATGACCATGCAGCAGCAAATGCACTCCTATATCTCGGAAGTGTTGTAATATCAAATAATGAATAAAGTCAGGAAAGTTTTGGCCAAACTAAAGAACACATGGAAACTCAACCAGAACAACACACAAAAAATAAGCCAAGAATTTGGTGCTGGTTAGCCACTTATAGAAAATAAATGTAATTCTCAATAAGCGCCTATCCAAATCCAGCGCCCGGCTGTAACGGTTGTATGCGTCTCCTTTTGTCTCCGTTGAACTGATACTTGCTTGACAGTTGGTACTGATTTCGTTTTGATCAACATATTTTTAAAATGTCTCTCCCACAAGTTATCTGAATCTATGACAGCTTTCACGTTATCTTGTGTATTACATTTCAGCATTCAGACCTCACGAACGTACAACAATATATGTACACACTATTTTGCAACACTCCCCCCCCCCCAAAAAAAAAAAATGACATACATATTTTCACAACGCTATGCACTCTCACAGAAGCAAATTATAATGAAGACTATGTTCAGGGAAGATTGGTATCTCCTGGCGTGATACCGACCATATCATTAAAAAATGTGCTGTGTTCATAGACAAATATGGTCACTAACACCATATTCCTCATAGGTCTAACAAGGCAGGTGAAAACGGTGTACGGGAAAAAGAAAGAGCAGACAGGTTGGCTAGCAGCGTTATTGTTGAGGACGGTCAACCAATGGATCGAGCAGACATCATCATTGCCCTCCGGGAAGTGGGAAGGACACAGGACTTCGACAAACACAGATCCATGTCACTCCCTCGGTTGAAAGAGATGGGAGTTAAGATTGGCGCAGCCAGAAATGAGAAACTTAGTGGGCGTGTAAAAAGACTAATCAACCAACACACAACTGGAGTCGTCAGTCGCTGGACACTGCGGGACTTGCTGAAGAGGGAGATCTGAACACCTATCGGCATGTTCGGAGTGCAATGAGAATAACCTACAAATAACTTAATAAGGCAGGTGAAGGAACCTTTACTTGACTCTTTTATTAAGGGGTTTTACTTTAAGGTGATTATTTATTTATTTATTTTCTTGTTGTTCACTTTTGTTAGATTTTGTTCACTTAAATAGACTGCAAATTTGGGACAGAACATGCATATTTAATCAGATTTCAGCACATCTTGCTCAACAGTTAGACTGTCATTTACTTGTGTACTCTCTCTCTCTCTCTCTGTATAAATATTTTATATACATTTACATAGTGTAATCAAAAGTAACTATCATGTGGGGGCCTCGGTAGCCTAGTTGGGAAAACCACCCGACTGGACTACCGACGTTCGGACAACCCGTGTTCGATTCCCGCTGGGAGCAGTGTGAATTCTACTCGTGGTTGGAAAAAAAAAATTACCCCCACGGTCGACCCAGCCGTTGGCAGAAATGGGTACCAGGGTATTACCCTGGGAAGGTGAGGAATGTCGCTTCGCATCTGAGTTTCGATGCTTGAGGCTACACTATACAGAAATATCCGAACATTTCTGGATAGGCGGCCGAGCACATATGGGTATATACTCGCGTGCTAAGACGCCGGTTCAAGTCTCGTACTTTACCTTTAACTATCATGTTCCAGAGGGAAAACAGAAGCGAACAAGAAAATGCAAATTGGTAAACATTAGAGGCATATTTGCTGAGTGTGGACCAGACTTAAAACACTCTGCGAAAGATGCCTATACAGCAGGGTCGAGTATAGTTGGAAGATTTCTTGTTGCCATACAAGACAACACACGGAGGAACGACTACTGGCTAGTTTATCTAGTTAGTCTGTGAATTAGTTAGGTAGTTAGTTATCTAGTTGGCTAATTAGTTAGTTAGTCTGTCAGTTTGGTAAAGGAAGAAGAAGACTAGACGAATAGGGAAGAGGAGATGTAAGAGAAGGCGAAGGAAACAGATTCGAGGAAGAATAATAAGGAGCAGAACAATAAATGAAGAAACACAACTGAAAAGTGTTATTCGAATGTTTTCCTTCTAGACACACCACAAAGAGCGCACCTACCTCAGACAAATTGTGTACATCAAGTAGAACTTGATAACTGCCGGTACCGAAAGTGCTGCAGTTTTATACCCTTGTAAAGGTTTTCCCAGATGTCATTATATCCGCTCTTTGTTCTGGCATCAAGATCAAGCAATTTATTTTGTGGATAATTTCTATAATTGTTAGTGGTTTGGAGAAAGATTTGCTGGAAAGAGGTGTAATTTTGCTCGACATGGTGGCTGAGTTGTAACGCCTGTAATTAGACAAAAAAAATGTTGTTTTTGTTTTTACCAGCAGCTAATTAATCCTGACCGTGACATAGATTTACTTCGTTCATTCTGCTGCCTGATCTGTCGTTCCAATATTGACAAAATCGGCCTCGAGCGATGCTGTTCAGCAAAATAGCGTATGACCGCTGGTAGAGAAGATCAAAAAGGGTTGGGCGGGTTGCCAGTGGTTGGTAAGTGATTTATAATCGACTGCTTGCGACTAGAGCAATGAACAACGAAACTGTTCAGACCCTGCTCCACCTCTCAGTTTAGTAAAGATCCCCGTCACGCCATGTGGCGTTTAGGGAATATGGTGTTAGTGACCATAATTTCTTACAGACATTCGGCACAAGATTTTTGAGGGTAATGTGGTCGGTATTACGCCCATGCCATTTTACTTTCCCAGAACAAATAAATTCAGTACCCATTTAAGGCCGGATGAACCCGGAAGCTGTTAATCAGGATCGAACCCGACCTCTTGTTCTTTGTAGTCCAGTTCACTAACCACTAAGTTTCCACCTCAAGTGGTGCCCCTAAGAACTCAATTACGATCCGTCTGCCACACCAATGAGTAAAAGGGGAGGGTACCCACATCAACTCGTGGCATTAAGCCAACAATCAATCAATTAACGCCCGCTTAAAGTCAATCTGCACCATCAAAGCAAAAGACATAGTGGAATGGCGCTCTATGGTAGCCAACCTTCGATGCGGAGACGGCCCTCAATTATGATGATACAGTTCTTATAAGAACGGACAATGAGGAAAGATGACGAGGCCTCGGTAGGCTAGTTGGGAAAACTACCCGACTGGACATTCCGTGTTCGATTCCCGCTGGGGGCAGTGTGAGTTGTACTCGTGGTTGAAAAAAAAAAAAATACCCCCACGATCGACACAGCCTTTGGCAGAAATGGGTACCAGGGCATTACCCTGTGAAGGTGAGGAATGTCGCCTCGCATCGTGCGTTTCGATGCTTGAAGCGACACAATCCAGAAATGTTCGGAGATTTCTGGATAGGCGGTTGAGCATGTATGGGTGGAAACTCGCGTGATAAGACGCCAGTTCAAGTTTCGTACTTTACCTTGACCTTTAATGAGGAAAGATAAGATAAATGTACGAAACTTGATTCGGCGTCTTAGCACGCAGGTATTACCCATATGTGCACGATCGCTCCCCCAGAAATGTTCGGAGACTTCTGTCTAATGTCTCCTTAAGCATCGTAAAAAACGAACAAGGCGCCATTCTTCATCTTCTCAGAGTGTTTTTTTTTTTTTTGTGCGTTCGCCAACTTTCACCTCAGGCGAAGTCTCTAGAGACTAGGAACTAAATTTTGCGTGAGCAGTCGTGTGTATAGGGCTCCCTCGCCGCACAGGCGACTACTACGACTTTGGAGGTAATCATTTTTTTTTCCGTCCGTGAGTAATTGACGTTTCACTGTTGAGACCAGGTGTGGTTGCCCCAGAAAGAAATTACAAATAAAAATCGAAACCGGTGGCGCCTAGATTTGAACCCAAAACCGCTGTATTTCGAGACCAGTCAGTCCACCTTTCCCAGAGTGTGAACCATTTTTTTCCAGCGACTGGGTCGATCGCAGGGGTGTCTTGAATGAAGAGGAGTAGTCAACGAAGGAACACAAAAAAAGGGAAGGAGATAGGTGTAAAATGTGGATTTATAGAAGAATAAAAAGAGTTGGATGGAAAGAAATGAAAACAAACGATGAAGTATTAAAACAACTAAAAATGAACTTTTCATACCTCGAATTATGTGCACGTTAAGTGCCACACCTCACTTTTACACACCCATTCATGTGTCATCACAATAACTTTAATACTCCAGTTCACATGTATGTTAAATGCAACACGTTCACTTTTAATACTCAAATTCAATTCATATTTCCATTAAGTTCCACATCGACTTTTGTACTTCAATTCATATGTAAGTTAAGTGCAACACTCTCACATTTACTACTCCATTTCACGTGTACGTTAAATATTACACTCTATTTTTTTTTTAATACACATTTATATTAAGTGCAACACTTTCACTTTAAATATGCTAGTTCACGTGTACGTTAAGTGCCTCCCCTTTCACTTTCATTCTGCCGGTCATGTGTATGGTGCTACACCTTCACTTTCATTCTGCCGGTCATGTGTATGGTGCTACACCTTCACTTGAATACTTCTAGTCACGTGTATGGTGTTACACATTCACTTGAATACTTCTAGTCACGTGTACGGTGCTCACTTGAATACTTCTAGTCACGTGTATGGTGTTACACATTCACTTGAATACTTCTAGTCACGTGTACGGTGCTACACCTTCACTTGAATACTTCTAGTCACGTGAATGATGCTACACCTTTCACTTGAATACTTCTAGTCACGTGTATGGTGCTACACCTTCACTTGAATACTTCTAGTCACGTGTACGGTGCTACACCTTCACTTGAATACTTCTAGTCACGTGAATGATGCTACACCTTTACTTGAATACTTCTAGTCACGTGTATGGTGCTACACCTTCACTTGAATACTTCTAGTCACATGAATGGTGCTATACCTTCACTTAAATACTTCGTCACGTGTTATTGAGTTATTTGCGGGTCATCATCATTGCACTCCGAACATGTCCATAGGTGCTCCTATCCCCTCCTCAGCAATTCCCTCAGTGTCCAGCGACTGACGACTCCAGTTCTATGTTGGTTGATAAGTCTTCTTACACGGCCACTAAGTTTCTCATTTCTGGCCGTGCCCATCTCAACTCCCATTTCCATCATCCGAAGAAGTGACGTTGATCTGTGTTTGTCGAAGTCCTGTGCTCTTCCCACATCTCGGAGGACATTGATGATGTCCGCCCGATCCATTGGTTGCCCATCCTCAACGACAGCGCAGCTAGCCAACCTGTCCGCCCTTTCATTTCCCCGTACTCCCGCATGTCCAGGGACATAGACAAAGGTGACCTTACGTATTTTGGATTTCGTCACGTGTGTGGTGCTACACCTTCACTTGAATACTTCTAGTCACGTGTATGGTGCTACACCTTCACTTGAATACTTCGTCACGTGCACGTTCAGTGCTACGCCCTTACTTTTATACCCCAGTTCACGTGTACGTTAAAATCTACACTCCTCACTTGTATACAGCCAGTCACGTGTACTTTAAGTGCTATACTCCTCATTTGTATACACCCAGTCATATGTACTTTGTTGCACTTCTCACCTCTTAAAACAGAACCCCCTAATAACTTTGAACGAACAAACGCATCCAATTATTGACACAATGTCAGATCTGCTCCACTCACAACAAATAACTTCATGATATTTCAAAATACCAACTAATGGAAGCATTTACCGCCATATTTGTGTATAATTATTGAGGCCAGACTACAGTAGCGCTGATTAGGCTAGGTTATAGCTTCTCATTTACCACAAATAATTCTATTATATGAAATGCTATACTCATTTTCCATCATTTATTCCAATTTTCTCCACATATGAGAATGTATGTACACCCCCATTACCAAATATTACTTCTAAATTTCCTTCTTTATTTGCTCTTTTTCCTTGTCATTTTTGACCTTGGTATAGATACCAGACGTCAGCGGATATAGTTTCTTGTTCACGATTTTACAAATTGTCCCCGGATATACCCACATTTTAAGTGTTCATTATTAGTATGGATTTAAGTCAACAATAACACTCCATTCAACGCGCCACTTGTTTTTAAAAAATACACCAGTTTGTATTTATATTTTCTTCCCGCTGTGCTCTAGGTCTACTCCAGCAGCAACTGTTCTCTTTCTAAACAAGAGAGTTCTTTTTTTTTTCCACAGCGTGTGCATTACTTCTGCTAAGTTTGAGCAGTTTGCGGAATTTTGTTTTACAATTTCAAAATTTTGAAGAAATGAAAGGGTTCAGTAAGTGATTTCATTTTGAACAAGTTGTGAAGTTAACACGAAAATGTTTCAGTTCTTAAAAAAATGCTATGCCTTTTAAAAGCGATTTGATCGTTGCATTAGACAGAAGAAGGAAGATTTGCACCGTAAAGTGTAAAACATTATCCAAGTTTTAAATCTATGCATTGTACTGCTGGTTTAATAAGGAAGTTAATCTAAATTTGCGAGGGCTAGACCAAAAGTTGAGGTTATTGTAAAGTATGTGTTAATTCCTTTGGCTTTTTATACAGCGATAGAAGAAATTCAAGCTGCTTTTTTTGTAATACCATACTTGTTGGTGCTTCAAACCATGGCAGTTTTGAAAACATTACTTGGCCTTCTTAGATAAGTTACCATAGACAGTGAAAAGACATTATTCAAACTAAACTGAATGACTTTGTTGAGATAAGAGGGGAAACAACATCATAAATGTTGTCACAGGCTTCATTGGAAACAGTAAAACAACGTGGCTTTAAAAATAAAATTGTAGCAGTTTCAGGGGATAATACAAACACAAACTTTGGTGGTTTGAAAAGAGAAGGAAAAAACTTTTTACCAAAGTGAGAGAACAGTTGCAAAGGAAAGTTCTTGATTTAGAATCAGCTCACATGATACACAATTGTGCACATTTAGCCATTAATTCAAACCACACCCCTTCCCCCCCATATACACACACAACCACGATGTTGAAGGAATTGTTCTGAAGGTATTTAACTATTTTCACATATTTACTGTTAGAGTGGAAAGACTGAAGGAGTTCTGTGACTTTGTTGGACAGGAATATAACAAGATACTGCACTACGACAATGTTAGGTTGACCTCCTTACTATCAGCAATCAGAAGTATCTGAAATGTAGACTGCACTCAAGTCATTATTCCTCTCTGAAGAAAGGTGCCTGGTGATGTTAAAGAAGTGCTTTAGTGATCACCTTCATCCTTGTTCTTTGCTATGGATAAATTTTGCGCATTCAATATTGTCAATATTTTATGATGTGATAATAACAACTGAAGGTGAGGGTGTTACTGTAGTAGAGCCTTCCATATTGTTATCAAATTTAATTGAAAAAATGAACAGTAGGAAAGAAGAGAAGTCCTTTCAAACATCAGTTAAGCAACTTCTAACATCTCTAGAAGAAAATGGGTCCTACTCCAGAACACAATTTCTCAGTGTTTCTAATGAAGTTGATCAAAATGCTGTTCAATATCTCTGTGCTTGGTTTGTTCACTTACAAGATAACAGAATTATGGAATTATACTACTGAGATTGCCTCTGAAAAAGGAGAAATGTGAAGAAACTGCTAATTATTGTTCTTTAAATTTAGATGGCCTGGACTTCAATGAAGATAACTTGTTTGACACAATTTCTTTCTTGAAGCAGTATGTGATGTCAGAAAAAAAAATAGCGAAATGGAATGAAGAAAATGCCACACATTGTTCAAAATGGGAGAAGTTTTTAAATTCTCTAAAAAAAAAAAAAAAGATTCCATATGAGAACTCCAGAATCTCACTGAACTGTCCCTGTGTCTTCTTGGAAGTGATGCGTCAGTGGAACAAGTTTTCTCTTTAATGATCATGATGTGGACATCCCAACGGTCTAACATGAGCTTAGGAACTACTCGAGCCATGCTTGCCATCTTGGCAAACTTTAATAAGACCTGTCAAGAATTTATCACAACATTGGGATCCAGAGAAGACCTGCTGAAGAAAATTTCACTCTTCAGAAATGTACCTGTAGACTGCAGGGGTAAGTAATAAGTTCTGTTGTTATAGTGTGAGCTATCCAGAAGAAAATGATGGAGGAATAAAGGATGAATAAGTTGTAGGTGAAGAAGAATAATAGAGAAGGCCTAGAGTTAGCAGTTGTAGATTCATTGACTGGACTCCGCCTTACCCTGATAGCCCTGAAGGTTGAAGTGGGATGCTACAGGGGTGCATGCATCCTGAGTGATGTCATACAGATGCTCATGGCATCTGTCTCTAATATGGCATCCTGATTGGCCTATGTAGATCAACTTACGTATGATGGCATAAATAATGTTACATGATGGACCAGTGAATCCCTCTCTGATCTCAAAAGGACCTTTAGGGAAGAGAACCGTATCTGTTCAGAGGACGCGGTTGCAAGTTTTACATAGACTGCAATTACAGCAGATCATGCAGGAGGGTGGCTCCTAACAAGCATGTCAAGGAGGTTGCAGTCATGCTTAAAGGCCACTAATGATTTGGGGGGGGGGGGGTGTGTCAGGAAAGAGAAGACGGGTAATGAAGCCAGAGTGGAGAATAGTGAGGTATTGGTGAAAGAGACAGAGGAGGTGGAAATGTGGGAAGTGATATGGATCAAGGAGTAAATATGTCCAACATGCTCAATGAATAGGGAAATTTCCTCCTTGGAAAGGTCAGTCAGACTGATGCAGTCATCAATGTACCTATGGTACACAAGGGGAAGAGGGCCCTGGTAGGTGTGGAAGATCTGGTGCTCAAGATAACCCATGAAAAGGCAAGCGTAGCTAGGGCCCATTATGGTGCCCATCGCCACACCATTAATCTGGGTGAAGAAGTTGCCATCGAAATACAAAGGCATATAACTTGAAACTAAAGTGGATAAAAAGTTAAAATCAAAAGTAAAAATATGCAGGGAAAATAATATCTCTTTAAGCACACTACATACAATTCAGAAGGACTGCAAAAAACATGTTTACAAGCATTAATATCAAATTTTTTGCAAGGAATGTAACTGCTAAATCTGTCTTTAAAGTTAACATATCACACTTCCCTTAACAATTAGTAAATTGTATATAACAAGATATGTTTATAAGGACAATATTTTGATGACCCTTCCGATCTTGTTATAATCAGATTCTCTACTGTATATATATCTATACTATACATACGTCTATAAATTAAGCTTTAATATATTTATTAAACATCTATTCTATCCTCCGCCCTGGTTTTACCATTTAGATACACATATGTAAGCTTACATCAGTTTAAATTTTAACACATGGTCAGTTTTTGTTAAGCAGAAATGTATCCTATTTAATTACAGTGGTGTATTAAATGTTTGCTAGTTTTATTATGAATTTGGCACTAGTGGTTAAAAGACATTCTTTCTCATGAAGCTGTATGTTGATACAATGTAACTTTTGCTTGTAGTTTATTATAAATTTCAATCAAATATCAACACAAATGTTTTTTTTTTACTTAAGTAATGTGTGCTGGATAACCTGCATGAAAGTTTGTTTGTAGCATGGTAGCTTTGAATATGAAAATATTTTTGTTCAATGCATTAGGTAAAAAAAAATTGCCCCTGTCACGCCAAGTGGCGTATACGGAATATGATGTGAATGACCATAAATTTTACAGACCATTGGCACATGATTTTTGGGGTAATGTGGTCGGTATTACACCCGTGCCACTTTACTTTTCCAGAAAAAAATCCGGTACCCAATAAAGGCTGGGTGAACTTGGAAGCCGTCGGTTGGGATCGAACCCTACCTCTTGTCCTTTGTGGTCCAGTTCACTAAGCACTGAGCTATCGTGGCTCCCTCAATGCATCAGAAGTTTTGTTTAAAGGTTCAAAAAGTTGGAACACAGCAAAAGCACATTATATTTTACTACTACCGAATTAAAGAAAGAAACTTTCATGAACACAGATATTTATTTATCACTTGAAGTTACTACATGGCTTTATAGAAGAAAATTAGCATTCTATAAGGAAATAAAGGCTTTATCCGTCCGTCCGTCTGTCCATCCATCCATCCATCTATCTATCTATCTATCGCCCTTTCGAGCCGAAGATGGCACATAGGGTAGAACCACAATCTTAACAACAGAAAACTTGCGTGCCAAAATGGCACATATTGCAGAGATCACTGCTTCTAAAATCTATGGTTCTGTTTCCATAACAATTTCTTTTACAATGATAGCTTGTCAAGCCATCGATCAACCTCCTTAGTCGCCTCTTACGACATGCTTGGAAGGACACAGTGTCACTATTCTTTACTCATAATGAGACCCCGGTAACACACGGGAAATAAAGGCTAATGATACTTATCTAAATAAAGTCACTGCACACAGAAACTCCTCTAAACAGTACATAGACAACAAACACAATTTGTGGAAAGTAAGGAGACATATTGGTCATGTCTAGCATCTTGGTGGTCTAAAATAAAATGAACAAGAACCTGTTCTGTGTTCACCTGATGACTAAATTTTCCCATTGTCTTCCCTTAAAAGAACAAGTTGACTTTGTGTCAATCTTTTACACAAGCCACATTATATGTGGGAGCCGCGATAGCTCAGTGGTTAGTGAACTGGACTACAAAGGACAAGGGGTAGGGTTTGATCCCAACCGGCGGCTTCCGGGTTCACCCAGTCTTAAATGGGTACCGGATTTTTTTCTGGGAAAGTAAAGCGGCACAGGCATAATACCGACCACATTACCCCAAAAATCATGTGCCGAAGGTCTGTAAAATTTATGGTCACTAACACCATATTCCCTATACGCCACCACTTGGCGTGACTGGGGTACTATATTTTTTCCACTTACATTATATGTGCCTCTCAATACTACACATTAGTCTCTAATCCCTACTCTCTTGGCCATACTAGTTTGTCTCTTCCAAAGACTCTACTGGGACATAGAGCAGCTCCATTGTTCACTTCATGCAGTCATTGACTCCTCTGTCCAGATGATAGAATGACCCGAGAGAGGGACGAAAGCAGATATAGACACAGAAAAGGCACGAAGATAAGAGAGATACATAGAAGTGGCATGCTTAGAGCCCGACACTCAGTAGAAGCAAGACACTCAGAGACAGATAAGCTGAGAAAGACACTCCCTCATAACCATGCTGAGAGAATGGTTGATAACTAATTTACTAGATGAAGATAGTCGAGCAAAATCCTTACCAGAACAAATGAACAGAGATAGCCAAGACATAGCGTGTGAGATATTATATAATTTCTGGGATTGTGTCATTTAGCTGTTATCCACACCGCCAAGTGATACTGACATGACTGTATCTTAGATTGAAGATATTCTCTGAATACTTGTGAAAAATGTATTTAATGTGGAATCATTCAACTGTAATTATTTTGTAAATAAACATACATTGGTGTTATGGTACACCTCTAGCCTTGTCAATTACATAAGTTGAAAGAATGAGAATTAACTTACAAAATGTGTCCAGGATAGCAAGATACAGCCAAATAATATTCACAGTGTGAATAGAAAGAACAAACACAATGCAAAGTAATCATAATAAACTATCAAGTCAAGATAGAAGCAAGTTGATCCAAAGTCTACTCAAAATAGTTTAAAAAGTCTATTCAAAGAAGTACAACATATTAAAAAGGAATATATCTCTATTACAATAAAGAAATACCATTACAATTATAAGTCAAAATTACAACTGCACCTCTAAATATGTTGCATAAGAGGGCAGCAATCGGACCAACATCACCATCATGTAGATCAAACCTATCAGCAGAAAGGTGCTTATGCCACAGTCCTTTCAGCAGTGTTCTAAGAAGAATGACATAACAATAAAGAACACATCCAAGATTAGTTACTTAACCCAACCTGTGGAGTAAGCAGGACTTGCTCTCTACTACAAGGTTTTTGTGTACATCTTTTCAGTATAACTGTACCCTGTAGGTGTTATTGTTCCATGACATTTTAACCAGTGTTCAGGGACTCTCCTTTCTGTTCACCTTGTTAATGTTTTATTTAGCAACTCATTTTATTTCCAGAAATATTGATTTCTTTGCTATGTTATTTGTTGATGCTTGCAGGTTTGTGTTGTATATTGAGCTTTGTCAAATGTTCTAATCTTTTCAATAAATATCTTGAATTCTTCCAGACCAGCATTTATTTACTGACACCAACCACCTCCAATAGAACAAATAATCAGTACAGATATGTACAAAATCATTATAACAAGAAACTTGAAAGCTCCTGTCTGCTTTAGGACGTGTAAGAAAACACCCAGCTAGAACAATCATTTTAAACTATGCAATTATGTACAATAAATGAAGACCAAAGAATTTTATATTAAGCAAAAAATAACATCTGCTAAATATGGATTGTTACAGTGTGTTTCACACAAGTCAGTAGATTTACAAGTGAATTAAGTTTGTACCTCTCCAGATGAGTTTTTTTCAAATATCATTTTTTCTGTGGCAGTAATTTAGAAGTGAGAACGCTTACACTGTGACTTTTGTTCCTGAGTCTACCACACCTCACATTTGGCTTCAGGGTTCATTTGAGAGCCCTTTGGGCAATGGAAGACACGAGAAAAATCTTTAGAGTTTTGAACAGTTCCTATCACCCTGGAACAACAACAAACATGTTTAACATTAATTTGGCTCACAGTGTATGAAGTGCTATTCTAGGAATAAACATATGACCAGAATAAAAGTGTGATACTTCCAGTTAACATTTCTTTGTGAGAGGAGCAATGTGTTTATCTTTATCTCTCTCTGGTGTTCATTTAAATAAACCTCTGTGTCATCTGCTCTTAGTCAGTTAAGTAGGCATAGATGTGTTGGGTTGTGGTTTACAGAAATGTGATGTTTAATACTTTTGGGATCAATACTTTAGACTGTAGCAGGGCGTTTTTGAGTACATTGTTGCCTTTCTTCTTGACCCTCACTCACTTGGCCAGACTAGAGAGGTTAGTCTGTTTCCAGGGACACATCAAAATGGTGGAGTAGGATTTGGATAGTTCTGGCTCACCAAACCTAGTGCAAGCCATCAGCTGTGAGTTGCTAACAACTTTCAGCCTTATTGTTGCAAAGTTGAGTTCTTAAGTCATCTGATAAATATCTTGGTTGTAAATAAAAGTAAATCATTACACATAATGTTTGCTATGGCTGTCTAAACATCTGTATCATAAGTAGAAATTCTGTATTCGTGTCTCAGCTACCGCCATTTTAAATGACATTCTTCCAGGTTCTGTATTTATATCCACATAACTTCTTGTACTTCGCATAAACATACATACACACACAATAATATGACTTTTGTATCAATCTGTATAATTCCTAACCTTGATTTCCTTAATAAGCACTGATCTTTTTTGAGACCTGAAATGTCTACCTATAGCTAAACATCTTCCCTTTAAATAAAACTTCTGAATAATCCTTTACTAAAACATCAATGAATGTTTCTCAAAGTCTCAAATCTCAAGTAAAGTCCTTAACTTTCTTGATGAACGAATGTCCTTCAAATCTTTCTCTTCAATCTAATCTGACTGCCCTCTCTCATCACATTGTTGTCTCCAAAAACTAACTACCTCTTCTTTTATAGACAAGACCAATCTTGGCTCCCGTCATCTTTGTTTCCACCATTTTTCTTTAATTGCAGCAAGCGTTTAACTTCAAAGGCAAGTCCAAACAAAATTTGGATGGGTCACAACAAGTTATGTAATTTATATCTAATCTCGCCTCCGAAAGATTATCTTATCTCTTTACTTGTCTTTTGTTCCTGCATTATCACAAATATCAATATCAAACATTTCATATTTTAAAACTGCACATAAAAATGGGTGGGTGCAGGAAAACATTAAATCTATCAAATAATGTCCTATAAGAGTATTAAATCGGAATAACCAACAACGATGATGTGATACTATTACAATTAGACATTTGAATTTAATTGTGTTTAAATAATAGATCATTCTACGATTCTAATGCATAGTGAATCTGATGCAATAATTGTGGATTACTAGTGATCATCTATCACAATGCACCTTGTCAGAATGAAGACAAAAAATAAACAGGACAAATCTTAAACAAGTGCAACGCATCAAATACTTGGGCACAATAATATTAGATGGAAGATGCACCACAGAAATAAAAAGCAGAACAGCTCAGGCCAAAATAGCATTCCAGAAAATGAAAAATATCCTGTGCAACAAATCTATGTCAATAGAAGTGAGAAAGAGAGTTCATCATTGTTATATAGAACCAATTCTGAAATATGGAAGCGAATCATGGACAGTAGACAAACAAATGAAAAGATGATTAGCAACCACAGAGATGGAATTTCACAGAAGAATGTTGAAAGTTCCCTGTATAGCTAAAAAGACCAATGAGGAAATTCTCAAACAGGCCAACACAAAAAGGGAACACTTAAAAAACATCAGAAACAAACAATAAACATTTTTTGGGCACATCATAAGAAGAGGAAAGTTGGAATAGTTGGTTACAACTGGCAAAATAAAAGGAAAAAGATATCGTGGACGACAAAGAGAGAAAATAGTGGATAGCTTGGTGTCATGGTATTGAAAACAGTCAACAACAGAACTGATACGATGCACTGTATATAGAAGATTGTGGAAGGACATGATTGCCTACGCCAACCGGTATTGCACATGATGATGATTTATTACATATGTAGCATATTTGATCACAAATAATGCAACAGAAAAAATTGTTAATGGGATGTGTACCCAACTGAATAATATTGACATGATTGTAATCTATTAAATTAAAAATAAACATGTTCTAAAATAATGCAAAATTTTTAACTAGTAAACAAAAATAGCAGATACAATAATTTGTATTTTATGAAATTGATGTATTAAGATTTTTCAGCTTTCACATATTTAAAAACAAAGTAGTGGGTAAAGTAATGTGTTATTTGTATTAGGATATAACAATTTAATAATCAACTTACAGATGAATTTAAGTTTAATTTAATGTATATTATTTCTATTTATAACCGTAACATCAAAATAGATTTAGACCAAGATGGTGGTTGTTTTATTTTCAGAGCGTAGTTGGTGTGATTAAAGTGATTGAATATAGTGTTTCCAATGGGTTATAATTTTCAAAAAGTTGTGTAAAGTTTTCTATCAAGGAGGAGGATAAGACCAGATAAGTACTTCTTAAAATGTAAACAGCTAAAGATTTATAGTTAGATCATAAAAGATCGCATGTAAGACCTTAGTGATCAAACATGTTGGGGAAACGTCAGCCGGGCTAAACCCCCAATGTGTGTTTTTCTAAAGTTAAGCCCTTAACTTATGACTGACTCAGCAGGTCGGTAAGGGGTAAATGTTTTATGCTCAGAGAAATACATAGAAGATGGAGCTAGATAAACATAAAGTAGCAACGATAAACATATGCAGGATAAAAAATAAAGAAGTCAAACTTATAGAAGAAATGACAAAAAGGAAAATTAAAATACTAGGATTAGTGGACACCAGAGTAAAAGGACAACAGATAAAGAAAACACACATGAACTACACGAAAATATTCTCAGGAGTAGACAACACAGAAAAAGCAACACACGGAGTAGGTTTTATCATCGACCCAGAACACGCAAAGAACATTCTAGAAATAAAATATCACTCAGAAAGAATTATCACAATTAAATTACTAGAAGACGATCAAAAAACAAATTACATACAAATCTATGCACCAAATGCAACAACAATGAAAGAGGCAGCGAAGAATTCTATGACATGTTGAATTAAATTATTAATAAGATTGATGAAAGCGACGACATATTAGTAATGGGAGATTTTAATGGAAGGCTTGGGAAATGCAATAGTGAGAACAGAGATATCTTAGGACCCTTTGGCGATAAAACAGCTGAAATAAATGAAAATGGAAGCAGACTGCTGGAAATATGTAATCAAAATGATTTATTTATCACCAACACATTCTTCAAACACAGAGAGTCGCAAGTATACACCTGGTACAAATGGAATGACACAGCATGCAGAAGCCAGATAGATTTTATACTAACAAGACAACAGAACAAGAAAAGAGTAACCGACAGTAGAGCAATCCCTAATATTACAGATGACACGGACCACAAGATGGTTATGATCACACTAAGACAGCCAAAAATAAAGAGAATATATGAAAACAAACAAAAGAAGTGAAAAGAACAGACAATAAAAATAAAACAATTAAAAGATCAAGAATCAAGGAAAACCCTAGAAGAAAAACTAACAGAGGCATTCAAGAAACTCCCTAACGAAGTAAGCACAGTAGAAGAAGAGTGGAAACAATTTAAGAAAACAGTAACCAACATCTCTAAAACAGTTTGTGGAACGAAGCTAAAAACAAAAGAAGGGAAAAAAGAGCACCCCGTGGTGGAACGAAACAGTCAGAGAAGCAATTAAAGAAAAGAAGAAACTGTTTAAAAATTGGAGGAAGAACAAGAACCAAGAAAAATATGCCTTAGTTCAAAAAAGAGTTAAAATTTTGATCGAAGAAGCTAATCAAAAGAATTGGACAGAAATCGGTCAAACCATGAGCAAGGACTTCAAGACAGCCACAAGAGATTTCTACAAAGCAGTAAAAGCCACAAGAGTGAGAAAAGAAAACCATGATCCTACTGAGCTCATAAATGACAACGACGGACAGCCAATATCAAATAACCAATGTTTGCAACAGAGATGGAAAGAATATTTTGAAGACCTGTTAAACATAACAACAACTGCCAACAAGACAACAAAAACCATGCTAGAATTCACAATCACTGAACCCAACATCATGAAAGAGGAAATCAAATAAGTAATCAAACCTGCACCAAGAAATAAAGCAGCAGGGATAGATAACATACCAACAGAAATAATAGCAGCAGCAGGAGAAACAGGAGTGACATGGCTGCACAGAATATTTAATGCAGCATGGTACCAACAACAAGTCCCAGAAGTCTGGCAACAGGCAATCATAGTATCAATATGGAAAAAGAAAGGTAGCAAAAAATACTGCAAAAGAATAATAAAGAAAAGATGATGGTCATATGTTGGACATGTGATGAGAAGAGATGATAATAACTGAATAGCAAAACAAGCCCTCATGTGGGGAAACAACAGGTAAGAGAAAAAGAAGAAGACCCAGAGAGACACTGAGAAGAACATTGATGAGAGAGGCAAGAGCAGCAAAAATTGGCTCCCTCAATGAGATAGAGCTGCTTGCACAGAACAGAGACAAATGGCGAGATCTGATAAAATATCTTTAAGAGAATTGAAAACTGCTAGAACAAAAATTCAGATAAAAGAAGGAGTATCTTCTATGGGCCGGCTACAGCTCGAAAGGTCAATAGATAGATAGATAGAAAAGAGACTGCAATCAATATAGAGGTATATGTCTTCTCAGCCATGTAGGAAAGCTATACGCCAAAATCTTGGAAAAAAGGCTGAGGACCAATAATAGAACTACAGTTAAGCGATTCTCAAATGGGGTTCCGAAAAAACAGAGGATGTACTGACGCACTATTCACATTAAAACAGCGTGCAGAAACAACAACAGAACACAATCAAAACTTATACATAGCCTTCATTGACCAGGAAAAACCATTCAACAGAGTAAACAGAGAACAACTGTGGGAGATACTAACAACATACGGAGTAAGCCAACATTTAACCAACCTAATTAAAAGCCTCTACATCAACAGCAGCTGCAGGGTCAGAACAGTAGCAGGCTACACAGACCACTTCGAAGTTAGATTAGGTGTAAGACAGGGGTGCATACTATCCCCCCTACTGTTTATTACATACACGGACTATATATGCAAGCTAGCCAACCCATCAGAGACAGAGGAGATCAACAAGCTTTTATTTGCAGACGATCAGGCACTAATACATGAAACAATAGAAGACCTACAAGAGCACTTAAACAAACTCAACAGCTCAGGCACAAAATACAACATGAAAATCAACATCAACAAAACAGAAGTCATGAATGTCGCCAAAAATAAACAGGACATCAACATAAATATAGAAGGCAAGCAAGTAAAACAAGTAGAGGAAATCAAATACCTAGGAAGTTTAGTGACCTACGACAATTCACAAACAGCAGAGACAGACTCAAGATGCAACAAAGCTTGTCGAATTATTGGACAGTTATTACCACTAATGTCCAACAAGGAAATAACTCTGCAGGCAAAACCAGCACTCATCAATACAATCTTCATCCCAATGTTGTGCTACCAATGCCAGTCCTGGACCGTAGATGCAAGAACAATAAGAAAAATAACCTCTACAGAGATGAAATGTGTTAGACGAATGACATGAAATAGTATGAGAGATAAGATCGGAAATGAAGAACTGAGAAAAAAGCTAGGAATAGCCCCGCCATAGAATAAATAAGGAAACAACAGATAAAATGGTTTGGCCACGTGACAAGGCAGAAAGATCAAAACACAACACAACAAGCCTTCAACAAATGTTGTGAGAACACCAGACCCAAGGGTCGACCACGAAAAAGATGGGTCGATGGAATATTAGAAGCACTAGGAAACATAACAGCAGCAGAGGCGAACAGAAGAGCAAAAGACCACAAATTATATCTTCCCTCAATGTTGAAAGGCAGGTGAGGAAGGAAAGAAGAGGAAGAAGGAGAACATCAAAATATATGCCAAGCTAGTCTAATCAGTTATCATAAAAACAAAAACTAAATGTAAAATATACATTTCACTTTTCTATTACAAAATAAGTAGAACAAAGGTTTAATTTTATATGCACTTTGTCTGAATGAAGACATGAAATAGAAATTATTTGGTCACAAAACATTTTAATGCTTTGCAACACAAATAATATGTGTATCTCATATTTAGATCACCATTACTATCATTAAAATCAGTAACATAATTCTGCTATCAATAGGACACATGACATTCTCCTCAATGCTGAGAAAAATGAACTGAGATGGTACTACCATGTTTCCCATTCATTAGGTCTGGTAACAATAATAATGTGGTGAACTGTAAGAGGAGAAATAAAAGACAGGTAAAGAAGTAACAGTTAAGATCCAAGAAGAACTGATTGCAAGGCTGGCATAGACTGCTGATTATAGACATCTATGTCTAACTGGCAAACAAACTAGTGGCAGAAATAAATATACATAAAAAACAAAACTTGTTTCAATATTTATCTTTACACACATTTACATTTTGTTAACCATACATATATTTAATTTAGTTTATTAAATATATAACAGATCATGATATTAGTTTTCCCCAGTTTGGTGAGACATTACCACAATGACCAGTTAGATCCACCAGTTCTATTAATATAGTAATTCACAAAAAAAAAAAAAAACCCTAATCACAATATGAGCTAAGACCAGCTACCATTTCATTCTTTGTGGACGATAGAAGAAAGTTTACAAGGAAATAATTAACTGACAATTTACAAACCTGAATCTCTGAGGACTGTGTGGATCATATTTAAGGGTATACTTTGCTAATGCAGTCCTCTCTACGTTACACCAAATCTAAAAAACCATACAAGAAAGTTTGTAAAAAGTATTGCAAAGATGACTGTTATGTATCATCATCATCATCATGTGCCATTCCAGTTGGCGTCATGTCCCTCCACAATCTTCTATCTACAGTGCATCATATCAGTTCTGTTGTTGACTGTTTTCAATACCATGACACCAAGCTATCCACTATTTTCTCTCTTTGTTGTCCGTGATTTCTCTTTCCTTTTATTTTGCCAGTTGTAACCAAGTATTCCAACTTTCCTCTTCTCATGATGTGCTTGAAAAATAATTATTGTTTGTTTGTGATGTTTTTTAGGAGTTCCCTTTTTGTGTTGGCCTCTTTGAGAATTTCTTTATTGGTCTTCTCATCTGTCCAGGGAACTTTCAACATTCTTCTGAGAAATCCCATCTCTGTAGCCTCTAATCATCTTTTCATTTGTTTGTCTACTGTCCATGATTCGCTTTCATATGTCAGAATTGGTTCTATATAGCAACGATGAACCCTCTTTCTCACTTCTATTAACATAGATTTGTTGCATAAGATATTTTTCATTTTCAGAAATGCTATTTTGGCCTGAGCTATTCTGCTTTTTATTTCTGTGGTGCATCTTCCATCTGATGTTATTATTGTGCCCAAGTATTTGATGCGTTGCACTTGTCTCAGATTTGTCCTGTTTATTTTTATGCTGCATGATGGTGGTGATTGTTTCTTCGATATAACCATCATTTCTGTTTTCTTACTATTCAGACTGAGACCTTTTTTGTTGCTTTCTTTTACTATTATGTCTATCATTTCTTGTAGTTCATTCTCTGTCTCTGCTATTAAGACTGTGTCATCCGCACATCGCAAATTATGTTGTGACCGTTGACTTCATTGATCTCATAAAATGTTCGCTGTAAAGTAAAAACAAATCCGGTGACAGAACACAGCCTTGTCTGACTCCTTGTTTTACATATTGGAATTGTCCTGTTTGGTTGCTAATTCTTATAGCTGCTGTTTGTTGCCAATACATGTTTTTTATGATTCGCAGATCCTTGCCATCAATGTTTAATTTCTCCAGCATACTTACTATTTCCACATGCTTTACTTTATGAAATGTTTTTTTGTAGTCTATAAAGCACATATAAAGATCTTTCTTTACCTCTATAGATCTTTCTATCAATGTTCTTAAGATGTATATTGCATTATTGATACCTTTTCCTTCGCAAATCCACATTGTTCCATACTTATTTCTGGTTTTATTTTCTTCCTTACACGGTCTCATGATGATTTTTAGTAATATTTTCATCATATGGCTCATGAGACTAATAGTGATGGTCTTCACAATCAGTTGCGCCTGATTTTTTCGGTATGGCTACAAAGATAGATTTTAGTAGATCTTTTGGTATGTGTCCAGTGTTATATATGTCATTGAGTAGTTTTTTTATGACTTGTACTCCCAGCTCTCCTAGTGCATTTATCTCTTCGATTGTTTTATTGTCGGGACCTGGAGGGTTGCCTCTTTTCTTGTATAGAATTGTGTCCTCCACTTCACTCTGCATTATTAAAGGGCCTGTGTCTTTGTTTGAATTATTTAGCTCTGGTCTTTCATCATCATAGAGTTGACTGATATATTCTGTCCATCTTTCCATTGTCTTCTCCTGTCCAATTATTATCTTTCCTTCCTTTGATTTCACACATCCTGAAACTTTGACTTCTTTTCTTCCTGTTAATTCATTTAACTGATTGTGCAAGTATAGCCATCATATATGTCTTTTATAATGTTGATAATTTTTGGTGATATTTCATGTTTCAAGATATCCCACAAGGACAATAATCTATGTTTGCTATCAAAAACATTTTTTTTTAAATCAATGGAATTGCAAAACATGTTCTACAGGATTGCTCCCAGTACACAGACCTGAGAAGAGCAATGTGGTCCACCGCCCACCTCCCTGGAAGAGAAACTATATGGGGCAATCGATTCGCTTAAACAGACAGCTGACTTCATGAGAGAGTCTGGAATCCTACTCTGATTGAGTCTTGATCGCAGAGAGAGAGAGAGAGAGAGAAATTGCAGATTAATGGTTGTTGTTTTTCTGTATGTTCTAGTATTATCCTTAGAGTGAATATTTGGTCAAGACAGCTTCTCCCCTTTCTGAATCTTGCTTGTTCTTTGTGCATAATATTATCTACAGAATCTTCTATCCTGTTCAGCATGATTCTACAGAAAATCTCAGAGGCAACTGATAAAAGCGTAATTCTTCTCCAGTTATTGCAGATATTGATTTAAGATTATCCCTTTTTTTTAGGTAATTTGATAATGATCCCTTTCTTCCAGTTTGTAGAAACTTTTTCTTCATCCCAAATTTTATTAAATAACTTTCTTAGGTGGAATAAGTTTTGATTATTAAATGGTTTCAGCATCTCTGCAATTAGTTTATCTATTCCCGAGGCTTTATTATTAGCTATGTGTTTCACTGCTAATTCAATTCTGTTATGGTGATATTGTTTATATTGATGGCTAGATCCAGAGTTAATGCATGTTTTAAACTGTATCAGATGACTGTGATCCGAGTGGTTAAGAATATCCTGGAAATGTTCAGCCCAACAGGCTTTTTTATTAGCACTAGAAGTGAGTAAGGTGCCATCTTTACTCAGAACAGGTCTGTCATTTGATATAAAAGAGCCTGTTAGTTGTTTCTGTATTACCTTGCTATTTCTTGTTTTGGAGGCTAATTCAGCTTCAACAGCCAGATTATCTACATATATGTTCTTTTATCACGTCCTGCAGAGTTAAGTTTATAACATACCTGAGCAAAATTAATGAAGAAAAGTTGATCCTGTGTAAAATCTACTCCAGGAAGTTGGAGTTGTTCATTTTCACCTGTCTTTTTCACATACTTTCTGTATGCCTTAAACAAAAACAGAAACAAGCATCATAGATATTTGTACACCTAAATGTAGTGAACTTGAATGAAAGATGAGAGACAAGACTAAATTTGTAGAATGACAAAATAACAAAGAGTACACTATCAAAAAATTTTAGATTGCATATTAAGAAGCTTATGGCTTATTTGAGTGCATTTGTAATGTTACTACACTGGTATTTTTTTATTTCTTGATGACAGATGAAGCAATGTTGAGTTGTGATTATATTTGTGTAATCACCTACACTCTTCATACACCTGGTAGAACAAAAGACATATAGAAATTGCATGGAACTGTTTCTGATCAATCTGACCATTACACTTCATATAAAACTAGCTTCACTCCTAACCTCAAGACCTAATTACCAACACTGATGGCTCAGTCATAAGGGGATGCAGAGCGGCTGGGGTTTTATTGTGTATTCTAATGGAAAGAGGATAGAGAAAGGTGCAGGAGCCTACAAGACTACTACCTCCAGCACATGCATGGAGATAGAGAACAAAAGCTACCACGTGGCTGATTAAGAGACCAACAACACATGCAGTCACCTTGACAGACTCACAAAGCATGTTTTGCCAGATTGACAAGGATACACTCCACAGCGAGTGGGTGCACCTACTCGACATGTCTCATGTTAGTAGCCTAACTTGGATAGATTTCCCTGGACACGTGGGTTTTCATGGCAATGAGACAGGTTGGCGGGATTTGCCATTGAGCAGGAAACCTTTACAAAATAGACATGTACGACATTGAGAGGACTTTAAAAGAACACCTCTCACAGGATGGTAACAAGGAAGCTGAGGCTAATCCACATATCAAAAGAATGTGGAACACAGCACCATGAAGGACAAAAGCAGGAAACGCATCCTCAGCATAAAAGAATGCAACACAGTCAATCAGTGCAGGACAAGAACAATCAGTACACTTCGATGGTTGCTGGAACAGGCGGCAGATGGGATATGGGAATGCCCCAACTGCGGTGATGCCAGTCCAGACTTAAACTAACTTATGGGTTCTCAGTGCTGATTTATCACTTTATTTCATCAACTAATTTCACAAGATATATAATTAATAAATGAAACTGCTGCTACAAAACTACAAGATCATTTGCCATCAATGCTGATATTTTGAACAAGTGAAATCGCATCAAATTTATGGTACTGAATTTATGTTACATGTAAATGTATTTATAGATTAAAGAGCTGACTATAAATTTGTGGCAAAAAGAACATGACAGTTGAGGAGTAACGGCTTATCACTGGACGCTGCAGAAGTTATATCATTATGACAATACCATAATCATCTACAACAGACTAGGTATTTATTGTTGTTGATGGATTGCCATGAGTTGATGCGAGCATGTTGCCCTTTGACTCATAAGATGTGGTGGGTCGTAATGGCTTTCTTGACATTCCCGCTCTTACTGCAGAGGTTGGATTTTGTCTGTCCCAGGCTATGCTGGGAAACTACTAGTCCAGCCCAGAGGTACTGTAAAACTGGGTCCTCTATATCAGTAACAGTCACCACTACAGGGAACATGGCGATCCTAGCTTCTGTTAGCCAGTCTGGTTTGATGCAGACTGTTTCCAGGGGAAACCACGAGGAGGTAGATATGCTAGGTCTTAGTCGGTTGATGGTGCGCCGACCCTGCTATTACGACCGCAGGTCGCAGGCGCTTAAGTTCTCCCAACAGACTAGGTATAAAACACAGAGGGTAGAATACACCAGAGATTTACACCAGTTCGCATGAAGTTTATGTATTCATTATCTTACCCGATATGCCAGTTTAATTCCCCCATTGTCACCCATGTTTTCTGGCAATGTCAATTCTCCATTTACCTGGAAATACAATAGCCATAAATAAAGATAATTGTAGCAAATAATTTATTTGTCAGTTTAAGACTTTGTTCATGTATATCATGTCAATTCAATCACAAAATGTTTCAGGCCTTCACCAAGTAGTTTATTGGGACCTGACCTCATGATTGTTTTCTTAAAACACTAGTTATGAATTATGTACACTTTAGTTGTGAATCTACAATGGGACGGCTGACAAATATTGAAACAATAAAGCGTGTGGCCATTGATTGCACACATTTAGCAACTATTTCTTGCAGGAGGCTGTTCCTATTAGACATTGTTTTTCAAATTATGGCCATAACCATATCATTCATTTTATAGCATGCAGTCATTAAAGGTTTTTAAAATGTTGATCATCCCCATCACAGATGAACCTGAAACCAGAGGGTAGCATTGATGGTCAGTAAAAGAGAGTATCACTAGGCACTAATTACATGACATACAATTTTTTTTTTACTTCTCAAATGCATCAACTGTAAAACTTCCTCGAAATCCTTTTAAAAAAAATTCAATAAAAAAAAAAAAAAAGAAGAAAAATGTGGTATGGTAACAGTTTTACGTGGTAATGGACAAAACAAGTCGATGTTTCAGCCAAGCAGGCCTTCAGCTGGAACAAAACAGCAAACACAAAAAATATATATAAGGATATGTTAACAAATCTAACTACATGGCGATAATATGCTAGATACTCAAGAAAGGAAATATAAAAAAGGGTCACTTCCCTGTGTTCCAGAGCGTGGTCAGTCTCCAAATGGACTAAAATGATAAGGCAGGATGACCAACTATAAATCTCACTGACCAGGCAGTCAAGCGAGAAGATGGAACCGAAGGGTTCTAAAAATATGGGGAGGTGGGTACAGGATATGTATAAACTATGCAAATCTAACTCTGTGTGTGCACCCCGAACCGATGTGTAAAAAGAAACATGTGTATATAACAATACATGCGTACAAGCATAAATCTGCATATATATTGCCACAAAGCCCACAAAATAAAAACCAAAAGGAGCCCAAATGTGCTAATACATATGCAGACAAATATATCTACATGTATAAGATCGGTAGCGCATGGGGGTAAGAAATATGTAGTAGGTGTCCTATGTGAATGAGAGTGATATGTTCATACCCTGGGGGACAGTGAACCCAACTGGGCAATAAGGCGATTCTTAAAGGCGAACCAGCTGCGATTGCTGGAGTGACAGGAGACAATGCCAGTAACTTGCAAGTCAGGTTTGCCACTATGGCCAGGGGAGTTGAAATGGACAGACACCGGGCTGCCAGTCTTTTGCTCAACATCACGAAGATGCTCACAAAATCTGTCACTCAAGCGTCGTCCACTTTCACCCACATACGTCATCTGGCAATGCTTACATATTATGGCGTAGATGATATTCCGTGACACACAAGTGAACCACTCCTTGATGTCGAATCGCTTATTAGGGAACAAGACTGAATCGGTGCAAAGCACGTAGTTACAAGTTTTGCAAACTCGATGTCCACAAAGAACAGTACCAAGGTGTTTGTGGTTTGAGCGGGGGAGGTGGCTCATAACAAGTATGTCTCTCAGACTCCTGTTGCGTTTGAAGGCTACCAAAGGAGGATCACTGAAAAGTAGGCAGGTAGTGGGATCTGAGTGGAGAATGGAGCGATACCAGTTAAGGATCCTCACCGCAGCCATGTTGTGGGGGTGGTAGGTGAGGGTGAATATGGTCCTATCAGAGGAATGGCATGTGGATGGGGTGAGTGCCACAGGACGGGATATATCGAGAGCTCGCTTAAAAGCAGATTGGAGAACCGAATCAGGACAGAGACAACGCCTAAAGAAACTTTTCTATTGTTATATTCACATGTTTCTTATTACACATCGGTTTGGGGTGCACACACAGTGTTAGATTTGCATAGTTTATACATATCCTGTGCCCACCTCCTCATATTTTTAGAACCCTTCTGTTCCATCTTCTCGCTTGACTGCCTGATCAGTGAGATTTATAGTTGGTCATCCTGCCTTATCATTTTAGTCCATTTGGAGGCTGACCACGCTCTGAAACACAGGGAAGTGACCCCTTTTTTATATTTCCTTTCTTGAGTATCTAGCATATTATCACCATGTAGTTAGATTTGTTAACATATCCATATACATATTTTTTGTGTTTGTTGTTTGTTCCAGCTGAAGGCTTACTTGGCTGAAGCGTCAACTTTTGTTTTGTCCATTACCACGTAAAGCTGTCACCATACCACTTTTTTCTTCTTTTTTTTTAGTATTGCCATTATCATCAGCTTTACAGCAGCTTCGCATCTCTACACATCTTGGTGCATCTTGATGCCTTTACCTTTAAAAAATTCAATGTGACCTAATGTCCCTAGTTCATAGCACACAGTTTTTAAGAATAAATCTTTAAAAAACTCAATTTGTTATCAGCAGCAAGGGTCATGTAACATCTTTATGTTCTACTTACATAACCATGACCCTCAGTGTAGAAGAATTTGCTGTACTGATCAATTAAACACTGCTGACGTTCCTCAAAATTTGAAACTGTTTCATTGCTCCACCACTCTCCAACTACTCCTTCCTTGTTAAATTTGTACCCTAGTTTGTTAAAAAAAAAAGGAAGAAAATAAACATGCAAAATAACAGTGTCCTTTGTTTGTTTTATATGTACAAGGCTATAATTGGTGATTGAAAATGCATCCAGTGTATGCGATATGAATACATTAATTCTAGATTATGACACCTTCATAAAAATGATCGAGGCAAAATAAATATTCTTTGAATTCAACATTTTGCCCCCTCCTTTTACCTTTCTAATTATTACTTCTGGTGACCCCCCCCCCCCCCCTGCGTGTTGGATTTGTTGTCTTTAATACTGGATTTTTTTTCCCAATTACCAACGTGTGCTTCGTAAAAAATACAAAGCTATTGTAAAAACGTGGCTGTTTTAAAAAAAAATTAATTTTGACACAAATTTCCAAGAAATTTTTTTTTTCAATTATGACAGGGGAAATCTCCTTGGCTGTTGGTGAGAAATCAAATAAACCTTTGTAACATGGGATAGTATACATAGGATAATAGTTTCCGGTTGGATCCAAAATGGAGGAATTAAATTTCTCCGGCTTGGTATAGAACCATTGATCAGAGGTTTAACAAACCACTACACGATTTTGTTGATGAAACGAAGACCTGATACATAATAACCGAATAGCAAAGCAAGCCCTCATGTGGGAAACAGCAGGTAAGAGGAAAGGAGGAAGGCCCAGAGAGACACAGAGAAGAACATTGATGAGAGAGTCAAGAGCAGCAGGAATCGGCTCCCTCAATGAGATAAGAGTTGCTTGCACAGAACAGTGACAAATGGCGAGATTTTATAAAAGATCTTTACAAGGATTGAAAACTGCTAGAATAAAAATTTAGATAGAGTATCTGGGTCTACGCCCTATGGTCGGCTATGGCTTGAAAGGTCAATAGATAGATAGAACATGGGATAAGCAGTGAACGATGCTTAAAGGAAGCCAAAAATATGACTGGACTGATGGCTGACATGTCAATAGACAAAGTAGCACCTTCAGCAGCCACAGGCCATCATAAATGTAACCTATGCCAGGAAATGATTACCAGATTCAATTCACATGTCTTTTCTTGTATAAGCACAAAGTTGTGTAGCAAAAGTTCAAAGGAAATATTTTCCAACATTCAAATGTAACAATTAGTGATTGTAATTTTTACAAAGGTGTCATGCAAACGTGACATATGGATAGATGTTGCAATCTAGAGTTAAAGATAGGCGTCATAATCAACAGTTTTCGTAATCTAGAGTTAAGGATAGGTATAATAATCTAGAGTTAAGTATAGGTGTCATAATCTAGAGTTAGTATGACATTGAAAGGACACAGAAATGCTGAAATGAATACATATTTCTATCTATTGACCTTTCGAGCCGTAACCGGCCCATAGGGCGTAGACCAAGATACACCTTCTCCTATATGGATTTTTTGTTCTAGCAGTTTTCTTTTAAAGATATTTTATCAAATCTCGCCATCTGTCTCTGTTCTGTGCAAGCAGTTCTATCTCATTGAGGGAGCCGACTCCTGCTGCTCTTGCCTCTCTCATCAATGTTCTTCTCAGTGTCTCCCTGGGTCTTCCTCTTTTTCTTTTACCTGTTGTTTCCCATATGAGGGCTTGCTTTGCTATTCGGTTATTATCTCTTCTCATCACATGTCCAACGTATGACCATCGTCTTTTCTTTATTACTGAAGATATTAGTGGTTGATTGGCGATTTCTCTAATTTCCTCATTTGTTTTGAATTCGTTCCATGCTATACCAAGTATTTTCCTTAGACATTTATTTTCGAATGCGTTCAACTTTGTTTCTATATCTCTTGTTGTTTTCCAGCTTTCACACGCATACGTAAGGGTTGATAGTACATTTGATTTGAATAGCCTAAGTTTTGTGTTTGTGCTGATAAGTTTTGATTTCCACAACTTTTCAAGGCTTCTGAAAGACATTGCTGCTTTAGCTATTCTGATTTTAATTTCTTTGCTCGTATCCCCTTCTCGATCAATGTGACTTCCAAGATAGATAAAGTGATCGATCTCTTCAACTGGTTTGTTTTCCATGTATATTTTGTCACCTGTTGGAATTAAACTAGTCATGACTTTAGTCTTTTCATGATTGATCTCAAGCCCAATTTTGCTGGCTATTGATGATAGTTCATTTGTGTTTTCCTGCATCGTTTTTATCTGACTGCTGATGAGAACTATGTCATCAGCAAAGTCGAGGTCTTCCAAATGGTCTCCTTGATATAAAATACATATTTGGCTATACAAAAAATTTTTTAAAAACTTGTGACTTAATATTTCTTCTGGCTTGACCTATTAAATCTTTCTATCCGACTCGTCTAATAATAGCTGGGAAAAGTGGTCCTGTCATTCCAGCCAGGCTATTAACTCTTTCAGGTCCAGCGCCAAGTCCTCGGCATGATCCGTTTGGACAACACCGATATGTCGGACATTTTGGATGTAGCTGAATATTTGTTTCGTTTTCACCGAATTTAGTTTTTGTTTCAACCAATACTTGATTTCCGGTCGTGAGAGTTATTTTTTCTTGATCTTCCCATGGTTTGACAATGTGGGTTAGACGTTTGGATTGAAAAATTATTCATTAATATTCATCGTTTATTTTTCTGAAATTTCTATCATAAAATGGCCACGCCCACTGCTGGTAGTTCTTGCAGTACATCTCGCCCAAAACGATATAGTGCAGAACAAGCGAGATCTATGTTCGAAACATTGTTATTTAGTGAATCAGAAATGGACTATTCAGAAGATTCAGACGAGAGTTTTAGTTTTTGTGGTGATAGTCATGATAATCGTAGTGGTAAGTCGAGTGGTAAGAAACCAAGACTCTCTAACTCTTGTTTAGGTTTAGCTGGTCGATGCCTCCAGTCCAGCACTATCAGTGACTCAGAGGAATTGAGTGGCAGTGATTCTGACGATGAAACTGATACTATTCTGTCAGCCAAAGCTGACAGGACAGATGTGGCTAGGAAGCCTGCTGATGGGTGGCATGAAGCCAGAGATGGCGATACCATAGGAAAATATAGCTTCAAAAATGTAAATTCTGGATGTAAGTTAGATCTTCCAGAAAATGCTTTACCTTCCAAGTATTTTCTGAGTCTGTTGACTGACACAATTGTTGACAATCTGATTCAAAATATCAATTATGCTCAGCAAAAAATGGAATTGAGTACTCCAGAACACAGGTATTCAATTTTCACTAAATGGACACTGCTGGACCGTAATACTTTTTTTCATTTTCTGGCAGTCCTGATTGCCATGGGAATGAATGCAAAAAATTCTATAAAGGATTACTGGTCCATTCAATCATGTAAAAGTAATTCTTGGTTTAGGTGCATGTTTAGTCGGACCAGATTTTTACTCATTTATCAATCTATGCTTCATGCAGCTGTTCCTGATGCGGCTGGAAAATGTAAAATTGAGCCGTTCATCAATTCATTGATAGAAAAATTTCAAAAAGCATTTTACCCGTTTGAAAATATCTGCATTGATGAGATGGGTTATAGGCTACAAGGGAAGATTTAAGTACAAGCAGTACAATGCCAGTAAGCCCAAAAAATATCATATAAAATCATACGGACTTTGCGACTCGATCACCGGATACGTTTTCAATCTCCTGGTATATTTTGGTGCAGACACAGCTTACAGGCCTGAAACAGACCCACATTCATCACATGCTGTCAAAGTTTTCGACAAGTTACTGGAAGGCATCACAGATCATCATCATTTGTTTGCTGACCGATATTATACTTCCCTGCCACTTGTTCAATTTCTGCGGCAGAAAAATCACAACAACACTGGAACGCTAAATTCCAACAGACGTGGATTTCCAGCAGAAGTCAAAAATAAAAAAAATATCAGTGAATGAGGCAAAGTGGTTCATCAATTATGAGGAGCAAGTTATGTGTGTCAGCTGGAGGGATAAAAAATCCAAAAAGCCCTGCCAATTGGTGACAACACATGCAGGTGTCACATATGAGGTCAGAAATGAAGGTAGGAGTCAAGTCAGGAAGCCATCACCCATCCATAGCTACAACCACTCAATGAATGGATGTGACAGAGTAGACCAGATGATCTCATATTATGGGAACCACACAAAGAAGACAGTCAAGTGGTGGAAGAAAATATTTATGTGGATAATTGAGATCACACAACTCAATGCTCATATTTTATATAACTTGAGCCGCCCTAACACTGAAAAGCATATGCCTTTTGCAGATTTCAAGGAGCTGCTTATTTATGATTTGTGTAGCATAGTAGGAGCAGAGACACCTATTCCTAACAACCTTCTTCAAGTTGATTTATCCAAGCCGGGGAAAAAATGGAACATGAAGCAGCAGAGATATCAGGGTGCCATCCATCTCATTGATTTTGATGGGAAAGACCTGCAGTGTGTTCATTGTTCGGAGCAGCGGAAAGTAAGAAAACGAAGCAGCTATTATTGTACAGGTTGTCCCGATCAGCCACATCTGTGCGCTAAAACATGCTTTAGGGAATATCACACACAATAAGTACATATGTGTCAATAAAAATAATAAACTTGACTTGTAAATAATATTGTTGTGATGTACAAAAATTTGAAAATTTTTTATTCTGGGATCATTTATAAAAATGTGCATAATTTTGTTATTTGTGGACATAAATTCATCAAATAAACTGTATTTTCGAGGAATTTGGATTATGTTGTGTAATATTTCAAGACAAATGGATAGCAACACATATCTGGATGGAAATGGGTAAGTGAAATACAATATTTTAAATTTAAAATTATCTACCTTGAATATTTTTTTTTTTAATATAACTATTCCTTTAAATAATGACATATCAGAAATATATTGCTATTTTCATTTTCTGTATCCATTTCCCTTTCCAGTGATATACAGTCGAGTCTGGATAAGTAGAACTCGCAGGGACCTAATGAAATTGTTCTACTTATCAGAAATTCTACTTATCCAGACTGCACATAATATGTATACACTGTGTGTAGTACTGTACATGGACATTGATTAAAACAAATGTACTGCCTAGGAAATACCTTCACTGCGACTCTTAACATTATCAGCAATGTGGATACAAGAAAGGCAAAAAAGAGAACAGAACATTTTAACCTAATGAAAATTCACAACTTAAAGTTCTGTTGCTTTCAAATTGTTTATTCTTGTGTGGGCTGAACAACTGTCAACAACTAAAAGAACTTCTTTGTTTACGGAACATTGAAGAATCAAATTCCTGTAGCCACTCACTGAAAAGTTCTGATGTCATCCATGACTTAGAATTGGCTCTGTAGTCCACACACAGAAAATGTTTTATCAGGTAACAGTCTCCAAAATAAGCCGGTTTCATCAGCATTAAACACATCAGCACAATTGTATTTAGCCAATGCAGGTTTAAGCACATCTTCTGTCCATGAATGAGTTGCTTCATCAACTGATTGTCTCTCTCCACACATACTTTTGTATGTTATAGAATGTCGCTTTTTGAAACGATCCAGCCAGCCAGCACTACATTTCCAGTCTGTCTGACCTCCAAGACGTGAAAACTCCTCTGCTTTTGCCATCATTAATGGCCCATTTATGGGTACATTTGACGACCTTAGCACAGTGAACCATTTTAAAAGAGCAGTGTCTATACAATCATTAGTAGCGGTTCTAGCACGCTGTCTGTCACTATTGATTTTATTTTCGGAAAACAATTTTCTATAGCGGTCTTTATTTTTTAAAATGCCCGACAGTGTTGATTTAGGAATGCCATATTCTCTAGCTATATCTGCTTTTTTCTTCCCACTATGTTCGACCACTTCTAATAGCTCAATCTTTCTTTTTAAAGATACAGAGGTAAGCTTTTTACTGCAAGTCACCATTGCTGTTATTTAGGAAGTTATCGTAGGTGCGGGATTTCACGTTGTTTTCCGGGGTGAATAAAATTAATTATTTCACAATTTTTTTTTTTTTTTTTAATTAGTCAAAATGAACAGTTCGACTTAAACATCAACTTTTATATAGACGGTATTAATTTTTAGGTTTGACTTATCCGAAAATTCGGGTTATCCGAGTTCGACTTAACAGAAGTATTAATACAAAGGTAAAGAAGGAAAATTGCCGGGACTCAGCCAATCAGTTCGGCTTAAGCGAAATTCGTCTTATCCGAGGACGGCTTAAGTGGACTCGACTGTATAACATATGCCACATTTATCTCAATTATTGTGTGAAGTAGTCAAATGAAAAAGGTATATGGTAAAATTTCTGGAAACAGGAACAAAAATCGAGTTTTTGGTCCAAATCTGAAAATTCCTGTTTCCTGTTCTGGTCCTGAAAGAGTTAAAAGCTGTTTGATAATTGAATCTTTAATTTTAGAGTTTAAATAAAATTTTGTTTGTACTTCAGGTAATTTCCTAGTTTGATCAGATATAGTCTTTCAGTTTGGAAGAGTGATGTCCCCTAAAATATGTCTGCCAAAATACAGTGGTTCTACGCATTCTTGGCGTTGGGTCATTACGCTGGCATGTAATCATTTCGGAGTATCTGTTGATTGGGCGTTGGGTCCAGGGGTTAGGTTTAGCTTTAGTGTTAAATATTTATAAATATATTATAACGCGTGACAAAAACGACGCCACTCGGCCTAATTATGATCTTCTGATCGAAGGGAATTGTGCGGTTGATTACCAATCGGCGTAATGACCCCAACGCCAAGAATGCGTAGAACCACTGTATTTTGGCAGACATATTTTAGGGGACATCACTCTTCCAAACTGAAATACTATATCTGATCAAACTAGGAAATTACCGTACTTCATTCAATCTACATTTTTGAAAATCTATTCCAGATGTTTACTTTTGTAACTCATTCATGCGGGCGTTATTAGAAGCAATTTTATTTTGTTTTCAGAACATACTTTGGTACCTGAGGTAAGGGGGCATTGCCCATTCCTTCTTCTAGTTCTAGAAATAGCAGGTCAATCAAGTAATTATGTTAAAACTTTTCTAATAAAAATATTATTGTAAATACAGTAAAGTCTCGATTATGCGGTACTCAATAATCCGGAATTCTCAATTTAACGGACTTTTTTTTTTTTTAATTATTATAGGGAGAAAGCTTGAATCATGTTTTGTTCAGTTAAATTAAATGCCTTTATCCGGAAATCGAAAACGCTACAACACGGTTTGTGCGCTGCGCTTACTTCTACAGGCTCTATCATTACACAATATTGCGTTTACAATAGTGTATTTACAGTAATATACTTCAAATAGGAGCGAACATATTTTATTCAATCCAGACATTGTGTCTCCAAATATTCCAAGTAAAAGCGACAGACAGTCTATATCTTCACTTTTTCCCCCGACTAAATGTTTTTGTCGGGAAATCTTAGTCGTGCCAAAAACACTTATCTACATGATTTTACAAATTTGCTTAATTTTCTCATAGCCTGCTTTAGATCTAAAGTTGGTCATGAATTTGTCAAAAATATGGCGTTTGACAGTCTGACCGAACATTAGAAGCAGACGTATTGTTTGTGAAAATTGAAGAGCCCATAACTTTGATGATTATAAATCAAAGGTTGAGCAGCCGGCGTGCAGTGACATAGAGATGGTGAGAAGAAAGGGGGAGGGGTTCAAAAATTACCGACTGGAAATTCAAAAAGAGTAAGATACAGAGTTTGACGTTAGTTTGTTTCAGACATTTGTGCAAGCTGAAATTCGTTCCATCAGTATAAATTATACATGATATGCTATAAACGCATGTGTGCATACTTTTTAACGGAATACATTTTTGTGTTAAATAATGGCCTCTGCGAGTGCAAACCACACCTCAATTTCCCGCAAAGGTAAACGCAAGCGAACTGTATTGACACTGAACCAGAAGATTGAAATCGCTAGTAGACTTGAAAAAGGCGTTAATCGCAACGTTTTGATGACTGAATTTGGCATAGCCTCTTCAACATTATATGACATACGAAATCAAAAAGATGAGTTGTTTAAGTTTGCGTCGGAGTCTGAAAGCAGCAACAATATACACCAGAGACGAAGTATGAAACGGCCAAAATTTGAAAAACTCGACGACGTCCTTTATGTGTGGTTTTTAGAAAGAAGAAGAAAAGGAATGCCAATATCAGGACCCATGTTGATAGAGAAAGCTAGTGAATGTCACACGAATTTAAATATTTCTGAGCATTGCAATTTTTCAATCATGTTTTTTCATAAATTTTGAGTTTGGTTTTCTTACTCTCGATTATCCAGAAAAATTCAATTATCCAGAATGGGTTCTTCCCCGAGCATTCCGGAAAATCGAGACTTTACTGTACTTTTTATAAGAATTTCAATTAATTGTACACATTTTTATATATGATACATCACTGTAATATGTGGATTAAAAAATATTGTGACATTATTATGATGTGAATTCTGCTTTATTTTTCTTTTTTTTGCTGAAACTGACATCTATCTATCTATTGACCTTTCGAGCCGTAACCGGCCCATAGGGCGTAGACCAAGATACACCTTCTCCTATATGAATTTTTTGTTCTAGCAGTTTTCTTTTAAAGATATTTTATCAAATCTCGCCATCTGTCTCTGTTCTGTGCAAGCAGTTCTATCTCATTGAGGGAGCCGATTCCTGCTGCTCTTGCCTCTCTCATAGAAGAAACTGACATAGGATCATAAAAATGTAAAAAATTCACATACATTTTATTTTTAAGCATAAACATATGAAACTCTGCAATTGTGTGCAAAATGGATATATTTCATGAAAAAAATAGTTATGTTGTTACTGACACATATAAATAAACAAGTAAACATTATTTTAAGTGCAGTTTTTGTTTTTACATTTTTCTTTTTTTTATTATCAGGTGTTTTAGTTATTTTTGCAGTTTTCTTGAAAAAAATATTTTCAAATACATTTTATAAAAAAATTCCTTCACTTCAATAAATTTTGATATAAAATACATCATAGTAATGTTTGAGATTAAAAAGTTGTTATGATATTAAGATATATGCACTCATATCATGTCATAATTTTTCTTTCTTAAAGATGCTCTGTAAAAATGTGGACTTTGAGCCAGTACAGTAAGAATTAATGACTGTTTCAATTTTAAATGCAATTCTTTTCATCAGACATGCTTTTTCTATGGGGATTAAATTGAGGGGTTGAGGTTTATATAAAGACCACCAGTCTAGTAGAGCTGAACCAATGTGTACAGAATTTGTGTAAACTAATCCTCGCCGCTTTACTTTCCCAGAAAAAATCCGGTACCCATTTAAGGCTGGGTGAACCCGGAAGCTGTCGTTGGCATCGAACCCTACCTCTTGTCCTTTGTAGTCCAGTTCACTAACCACTGAGCTATCGTGGCTCAACAAATTTGTGGTGTGTCAATTTCATTTTCACCATTGATTCTAGCTTATTCATTATTGACAAATTTTTTGGCTTAGCATCACTGCTGATTATATCAAGTGACAACAGAACCTGGGTTGAGACCAAACAGGGGCTCATAGCTGGCTCCTTTAAGATCAGTGAGTTAAAACTGATCAAGATCTTTACATTCCTGGACTAGGTCTAGATCATTTAAGCCAAGTAGAGATCAAACAAGGAAAACAACTGAGACTAACAAAATAATGTGCTAAAGTTGAATGTGTTGGACTGAGAGACAGAGATATCACAGCTTACTGTAAATCACAACACAATGAACGTAACCCATTTAAGATCCTTAAAAGCAGACAATGAAGAGGATTAGTCTCTAGACAAAAATTGCAGCTGAAGGAGATATCAAATGTCTATTATTCAATAAAATATAAACATTAAAACAAGCAATTTACTTACCAGTGTTATCAAAAGAATGAATTATTTCATGACCAAAGATAACTCCCATGCCACCATAATTGAGTGATCTTAGAAACAAAAAGTACAAATCAAGTACAATTTTATCCAAAATTTTAGCCAGAAACATTTTGAGTTTCAAAATTGAAATAAATAGTGGTCAGAAAATATAACTTTTTTAAATTAAAAAAAATGTAGAGTTTGTCATTTCAATTAGATCTATTGTATAATTCATGTGTTACGATAAGTGTAACACACAACAAAATTACTAGAACACAGAAAATATTCACTATAAACTAAAAAAATAAACACAAATTGCGCTGAAGACTTGGATCATCTTACAATCTTTTACTTGTAAGTTTAGGGGACCTTCTCCTTTCAAAACTATGATTCACTGACTCTAAGACAGCCATAGTCTACTGAAACAAAGTAGATTACATTAAAAAAAAATTTTTCTGTCATCATCATCCAGTACCGGGCCTGCAGGCGTGGGTGATCATGTCTCTCCACAACTTTCGATCACAACAGTTATTTATCATTTCTGTTGTTGACCTTCTGCCAAGCCATTCTCTTAAGCTGTCTGGTATCTTTTCTCTTTGCCTTCCTCTATCTCTTCGTTCCTCAATTTTCCCAGTTGTTACAATATATTTCAGCTGTTCTCTTTTCATTACATGACCAAAAAATAATGATTGTCTCTTCCTAATATTGGAAATTAGCTCTCTTTTTGCTTTGACCTATTTCAGAAAATTGTTATTACTCTTCTTAGCTGTTCATGGAATGCTCAACATTCTTCTGTAAAACTACATTTCTACAGACTCCTGTGATTTTCCTGTCTGTTGTCCTATTGTCCATGATTCAAATCCATATGTTAAGACTGGCTCTACATAATATTTAAGAACTCTTTTTCTTGTTTCTATTGTCAAAAATGGATTGCATAGTATTTTCCTCATTTTTTGGAAAGCTGCTTTTGCCTGAGTCATTCTGCATCTCATCTTTGGTGTACATCTTCCGTCTGAGGTTAACAAAGTTCCCAAATATTTAAATTCATTTACCTGTTTTAATATTGTTTCACTTGTCTTTATTTTGCACTGAGGTGATGTCTTTTTCTTTGTTGTTACCATTACTTCTGTCTTTCTGCTATTAACTCTTTCCGTATGTTTCGCCACACTGTGCGCCATGTCGATTTCGGCAGTGTATGTTTCGCTGCATAGTGAGCCACGCTCAATTTGATTAGTGTGAACACCATGAAACCATATTCTTTTTACATGTCTTGCATCATCTTGATATTGGTGAAATCTAATACCTCGTTCAATTATCTAAAAATTCATATATAATGTTATATGTTAGATAAATATAAATATGTGGTTTGTTTTTTAAAACCATGAACAATTTTCTCTCTGAAATCTTCCGTTGCGTCGATAAAAAGCTTCCGTATGGAAAGAGTTAAGGCAGAGTCCTTTATTTTTTATAATGTCTAACATTTCTTGTAACTCATTTTCGCTCTTAGTTTTTTCTGTAGTCGCATCAATTATGACATGATCAGCCAAAATCAAGTGCTGTCTCTTGTTCTTTGAACAATCTACCTTGTTATTTTATGTAATGTAGGTCTTCATTATTATAAATTAATATGTGAATATTTTTACAATAAAATCATCAGACTTTATTCTTAATTTCAACTACCAAGACATCTCCACAACATTCTGAGTAATGTGCCCATTAATCTCTCACAATCTTTTTTAAATCTTCCATATAAGAGAGGAAAAGTGTCCCCATTGAGGAACCATTATAAACATATGCAATGAAGAATACATTACACTAACAAGATTAAAATACACAAGTAGACACCAGAAAATCACTGGAGTCTGTAGAAATGTGGTTTTACAGAAGAATGTTGAGAATACCATAGACAGCTAAGAAAAATAATGAAAATGTTCTGAAAGAGGTCAATGTAAAAAGAGAACTAATTTCTAATATTAGGAAGAAACAATCATAATTTTTTGGCCATGTAATGAGAAGATAACAGCTGGGATATATTGTAACAACTGGGAAAATTGAGGGATGAAGAGATAGAGGGAAGCAAACAGAAAAGATACCAGACAACTTAAGAGAATGACTTGGCAGAAGGTCAACAAAAGAAATGATAAATAACTGTCGAGATTGTAAGTTGTGGAGAGACATGATCACCTACGCCAGTAGGCCTGGTACTTGATGATGATGATGCACCAGTTCTATACATCCATCAAAATGACAATGAAATGAGATGAACTACAATTAGTTTTTAAAAAATACATGACTGAGTATATAAAAAATATGAGGGCTTTTCATTAAATTTCAGGACAAATTTTTTATCTGGAAACTATAACATGTAGAAAAATTACATCAAGATAATGCACATGACAATTATGTAGCAAAGTAGGTGCCAAACTTGAAACCATTATCTCTATTCATGCAGTATGTGGAAGCCTATAAGTGACTGTGTGCATCTGCAGCATTAATCAGATTTTAAAAATGTAAATTTATATTCAACAACATGTGTATTGGTTTATGTTTATCTTTGATAAAAAAACTGCTGGTTCTGAAGTTTCGAAAAGCTGCAATTAGCTGTTGTAGTGTCCTTCTAAATCAATAAAACACAATTCAAATATGGATGCTGATCCTTCCGTGGTAATTCTTAACAAGGAAGACTATCCATCTAAGTACATCGAGACTGTGTTAAAGTATCACAACTACATTGTCTGCATTCACGCAACAATTACTTTTCTCTGTTATCTGCATTGAACAGAGCATAGTTGCATTGTTATGGTTTACAGTAATGTGCAATATGTGTACTTTAATGCACTAGTTGAATCTAGTCAAAGACTCAATGCTCATTGCTTTCATTAAGCATTATTGAATCAGAATTGATCAAAATATATTCCACCTCCACAGAGCAGCTCATATGAATAAGTCTGGCCAAACAAGGAAGCTTCAAAGAGGGAAGTAACGTGTTACTAAAGAAAGACAAGCTGAAGTCAAATGTGTTGGACTTGAGTGAAATAATGTTACAAAAGAAGACTGTAATTAAGGGTGAAGTTAGAAGAAGATTAGATCTAACACCAATTTGGAGTTACATCAAGAAATAATTAATTTGAACATACCTTCAAACAAATAGCATCTCACAACAAGCACTATCAATTAGATTCAACAACAAAAGATCTCAAAGATTTATTAGGAGCATTTCCATTACTCCAACAAATTTAAAAACAGTTTTATTAAAAAAGATGGAGCAAATTTCACATCTTTATATCAAACAAACTGTATCACTGGATAGAGCATATCTGAATGCTTGCTCTTTAAAACATCTACCTTAGTTTCATACAGTCGTGACATTAAATATGGAATTCCCTCCCACAAAGTTTGACTGGAATATTTGTCTAGTCTGCCACTGCTGGAAAAATTAAACTGGGATGATATGTTTTATATTAGGACCCACTTAATTCATAGCATTTAATCTATAATTTTAACATTTTGAATCTGGATTTGTTTATACAGCAGTTTAATAATTTATGTGAGTAAAAGTGAATTTCATAATTGTTTGCATTTGAAGTTGAAACATATTTTTGTACTTGTTTTGCTGGTAAAAGTGAAAGTTATAAATACTAGACTGTTAGGCAGCAATTGTTATTTTACAAGATTTGTGAGATAAACTGTAACAACAGACATGGCAATATAGACACCATTATATACACAATAATTGATTTTTATAGCGGCAAGGTGGGGGAAAAATTCTGAATATAGGTTAGAAGCAGAGGAATTTTTGTCAGAGGAAGGCCTCATTTGTGTCATATCGAGGGTTTAATTTGCGTCAACGTGACTTAGGTAATTTCAGGTAAAAAACATGCCCTGAACAGGCATGAGAGGGAAGATCAAAGTTGTATGGTCCTTGAGGTTGTATGCACTTGACATTGTGACAAATATAAAAATGGTAGGCTATTCTGCACACAATCTCCTGGTACCTACTGCTTTTCCATTTCCACATCTAACCATCTTATACCATTTTTTTTTATACCACTTGTAAATTTGCTTATGACACAGAGTTCACGTTGCACATGAATATTTGATTCACACTTCACAAATTGCAGTATACAAAACTATTTCTCCTGAAGCATTGCCATTTTCTATAAACAAGAAACAGCGCTGCTGTGTGACATTGGATGGAACTTCTAGGCAGGCTTTTTAAGACTTTGAACTTCCTCTATCCAGTGGAGTGTGGAATGTATTTCTGTCTCCTACAGTTTGTTTCATATCAAAATTGTTAATGAACTCCACCTTTTATGAATAACCCTATGTACAGAGCAAACCACAGTGCCCTCTCAAGAGCACTCCATTTTTCCACACTGCTTAATGTATAAAAGGCTTGAGAGCTGAACTGTGAGTACTTTTATTTTATTTCAAGCCATAAATTGTGGTGAACACAATCTTTAGTAAGCTGTCATATAAAAACACTTTCAACCTCCTGGAATAGTCCAACAGCGATCAATAAAATCTCTGGTGGTTTCACTTCTCACTGTTACCAGTAGGAAAAAGAGCAGTACTTCCATTAAATATACCAAGTCTCAAAGTGCAAAAACACAGTGCAACAAAACAGTGACAATAATTAAAATATATGACACCAAACACATGCTTTGATGATGATGTTGCATGTGTGGCTCTGGGGAGAAAAGAACAGAGCCACTGTCAACTGTCATGCAACTAATAAGAGGAAACAAAGGTAGTGTGGGGTCAAGGTCTTTGCTTACAGAGTTTGTGTGCACATCTGAGCTGAAGTCATCTTCAGTGCTTTCATTAGTACATGGTGGAAATGTTTCATACTGAGGAACATGCTGAAGAGTGGATTTGAACACTATAGAGTTTTCTGTTGTGTTATTAAGACGATCTGTCAACTAAACTGAACATGCTTTGTTGTGCAATGATCACAAATAATTTTCTTTGAAGACTTCATTAAAAAAAATTTTGAATAACTAAAGCATTAGACAAAAGAATATAATCCAGTTTTGCATTTTTTAGATAACCAATTATCATATCATTGAGCATCAGTGACAGTCTCTCACAATACACTCTCTTTACACTACCATTAGTTCTGCTGGTGATGTTGTCTGACCAGCCTTTCATTTGTCTTCCTCATTTTCCTGAATATATTTGCTTTTTCAAAATAACTATAGTATGATCAAATTAATCAGAGAGAGGATTAGTGATCAGGTATAACAACATATCACTGCATGAGCAGATCATAAAATTGAACAGATCATAATACAATATTCATCCAAATGCTAAGCTACCAATGCCAGACCTAGACGCTACTCATTAAAAAAAACAAAAAAAAACTAGCAAAATTAAATGTGATAGACATGTGACAGGAAACAGCTTGAAAGATAAAATAACAAAAGTGAAGTTTTAAGAAAAATAGTCAAGAATAATTCCAAGCTTGAACACACAAAGAAACAAGAGGTAAATGTTTTTGCCTTATGATAAGAGAGAGAGAAAGAACTAAATGTATCACAAGTTATCAGCAAATACTATGAGAATACTAGATCAAAGGGGTGATTATAAAAAAAAAATGGACAGATGGAATATTAGAAAACAAATGAAACAACAGAAAGAGAAATCAAAAGAAGAACAAAACACTGCAAAATATATCCCCTCATGCTAAAGAGTGATAAATGAAGAAGGAACGGAAACTCCATGAACCTTTATCTTCTGCGGATCTCTTTTCAGAAATGTCAAAGGTAAGCAATTTCTTATTGGTAAAAGTTTATGATCCATTGCTAGAGAACTTTGGCTTAAATTTCTTAAAATGATCACATTTTTCATAGTTGTGATTATTTCATTGTTATTGGTACATAAAATAAATAAATGAATAAACATGCAAAAAATCATTATTCATTTCTTCTACTTCTTGTGGAACATGACAAGAACTAAGGGCACACTTTTCTGCACATAAAACATCTTGTTCAACTCCATTTGACAATTAAAATTGTTGGTATTTATTGTTCCAATTTATATATTTTATTGAAATAATGTATTCACTCTTACATACAGAGAAATGTGTTCAAATATGTACATCTCAAACACTGGTTTGTAAACAAGCATTACTCACTGGGGAACATGACTAATGAATGTTGGAGGCTCAAATATAACTGAGGTATATTCTGTGAATAAAAACAACAAAATTATTATTTATTTAATGATTAATTGTCTACTGAAACTGAAAGGAACATGTAATCTATAGTATCATAGCTTCCAATATCAGAGGAAGAAGCATTTTGACAACAAGGTGTTCCAAGAATAGGTAAACTGTTGGTATTTGTCAGGTGTTCAGTGTTTGAATTAAACAAATTAGGATTAGGCTGATGTTCTTTTTAGGGAGCCGCGATAGCTCAGTGGTTAGTGAACTGGACTACAAAGGACAAGGGGTAGGGTTCGATCCCAACCGACAATTTCTGGGTTCACCCAGTCTTAAATGGGTACCGGATTTTTTTCTGGGAAAGTAAAGCAGCACGGGCGTAATACCGACCACATTACCCCAAAAATCATGTGCTGAAGGTCTGTAAAATATAGGGTCACTAACACCGTATTTCCCTATACGCCACTTAGCATGACGGGGATACTTTACTTACTTTTACTGATGTCCTTTTTATATCAATTTTTTTATTATGCTTGTGAAATGTGGACCCTTCACACCAGCACTACAGAATAAATACAAGCTATGGAGATAAAATGTTATCGTAAGGTTTTAGGCATCTCTTACTCTGTATAATGAATTTAAAAGTTTACAAAAGGATACAAGCACTGCGATTACATAAAGATTTTTTGAAAATTGAGAAATGCTGAAAGAAAAGCTTTCGCCACATTATCTCGATTATCTGCCCTGGCAAAGACAATCCTGCAAGGAACTGTGAAAGGAGGAAGATGGAGTGAAAGGAAGAAGATGAAGAGGTAGTCAGAGAAAGAGATGGAAAGATAAGCATCAAAGTGTGGACAAGCCTCAGATTGGCTGTCAAAAAGAATGACTGCAGGTAGAGATCAATGGAGAAGGTTGATAAAAAATCTGCCATTAGTGCCCCAAACAACCTCTTGGGATATGGGATGAGGGCGAGAGAAGGATCATTAACTCTCTCCATACGTTTCGCTGCACTGTGCGCCATGCTCAATTTGATTAGTGTGAACCGTCATCAAACCATATTCTTTTTACATGTCTTGTATCATCATGATATTGATGAAACCTAATACCTTGTTCAATTATCTAAAAATTCATATATAATATGTTATATAAATAAAAATATGTAGATTGATTCTTAAAACCATGAAAAATTTTGTCGCCGAAATCTGTTCCACTGCGTCGTAAAAAGCTTCCGTACGGAAAAAGTTAAGTGGTAAATATGTGTGTTAAGTTAATGGTGATTTGTTCTTTCCCAGGAGGTAGTTGATGGTGCCATTGTGATCAGAATTAATTATTAAAATATATATTACAATATGATTTTGTATGCTATTTAGCATCTCCAAAAAATATTCAAGCTCACCTGTACCATAAATATGTAGCTAATGCAGAACTAGTGAAAAAACATGAGAGGAAGTTAAAACAAGTATGCTATGAGAGTCATCTGTTTATGTACTCTCAATGTCTGCTCAGGAAAACTGAACAGCTCTGGGCAGAATACTGTATGTTAGTGTTTCATCATAATCAATCAGTCAGAAAAACTGACTTTGTAAATGCGAATTTGTTATAGGTAACTATCTTGGAACATAGCAAAATTACCCATTCTATTATCCAAAAAATAGTTTTGAGCCACCACTTCATGGGGTAATTGTTCTAAAGTTCGCCTGAAAAAGATTAAAAAATTAATCAATACACAGATTAATTGCTGCTGAAAAACATACAAAAGATAAATGATTTTCAGGGAAAAGATTTATGTATAACAATGATATAATATAATCAGGATCAAGACAATTGTCAATGTTTTATAATATCTCAGGAAATCAACAATCATGAAAGGGTTCAATCCCAGCCTAACTCTCTTCATCTGAAAAATAAATGAGCATCTGGCTCACTTGAGCTGGGGAAGTAATAAAAGTGAGGAAGCACACTCTCTCCTTTACCTCTAAATGCTGTGACACAATTTGATGAAGTTTAACACTTCACTATCCATCAAGATGATATGTTACAAGGCTTCTTACTTTCACAGTTTATTTTGTATATGTTGTCAAATATATAGTTGAAAAATTACTTGAAGGCACTGGTTACTTTTCAGTAAGATATTTAGTCAGTTAATACCCTATGATTTGAGTCCCCTCAAACCACCAAGGTGCTTCCATCTGTGTGAATTCTACTTATCTTTCCTTACAATTAAATTGGTCTTATTGTATGATTATATTAGGCATGTTACAGGCGAATAATATTCAGCTCAAAGCATTCAACCTGTGCTGCCTAAGATTCTTCTCAGATGACAGGACCACACACTAAACATTGATGTTCTTAAAGCTGCAAACACAGACAGTATATATGCCTTCATAAGCCAATGTTGTTAAACTCTTTCCCTTCCCAATAATGCTCCATCCATTGCACTTCTGTTGTCCTTAGCTTTCCAATATATGCTCTCTCAATCAGCTGCAAAATGTCTGAATAATTCTCAAAGTTTTACTGTATCTAAAGTATAAGAGTTGTATCCCTTGTCACATATCCACTTCCGAAACCTATAATTAATCATATGTTGGGGGAATACCATTAGATTTAGAAATTTTACCTCAGTTTGTGTGTATTTAAAATGTCCTGTTATCATGACTTCCAAATGAAAACGGGTGAAATCCTAATTCTCCATTGATTATTTAAAAGACTAGTAGTAGTAGTAGTAGTAGTAGCCTCCGTCAGTCATAGTTGACTATGGATTTTTCAGCGCCCCTAGAAATGTTATTTTTTCCTTTCTTTTCTTTTGTCGTGTATTCTCTTTCTCTATGAATCTGTCTGCTTCTTTGAGGTGAATCTTTAGAGTGTTTCCAGAGATTTCGGTCTGCACGCTATGTCTTCCCATGCTGCCGGGTTTATGTTCAGAGTCTTCATGTCGCGTTTACACACATCTACAAATCGAAGTTTTGGGCGCCCCCTAGTTCTTTTACCATATGCCAGTTGTCCGTAGAGTATATCTTTTGGTACACGGCCATCTTTCATACGGTGTACATAGCCAAGCCAGCGTAAAAGACTACAACAGCTATAAAAAGCAAGTAAACTAAATTTCCATAACAAATAGTATGTTTACATTATTATTTTGTTGTTTTGTAATCAAAGTGCCTGTCAATTTTTTAACCTTCATTTTCCTGTTTCTTCAAATTTTAGATACTTACTGAAATGATTTTAAGTCAAACAAATATTTTTTCCATTTTGTGGAATACTCCATCTTTGATTTGATATATTATATGATATGCTATATTAGAAAATATATTTATAGTGAAAGAATTAAATTTATAGTGAAAGAAAGCAAAAATAAAGGACTCAGCCTTAATAGTGAAAAGATAGAAGTAATGGTAACAACAAAGAAAAAGACATCACCTCAGTGCAAAAAAAAAGACAAATGGAACAATATTAATACAGGTAAATGAATTTAAATATTTGGGAATTTTGTTAACCTCAGACGGAAGATGTACAACAGAGGTGAGATGCAGAATGGCTCAGGCAAAAGCAGCTTACAAAAAATGAGAAAGATACTATGCAATCCATTTTTGACAATAGAGGCAAGAAAAAGAGTTTTTAAATGCTTTGTAGAGCCAGTCTTAACATATGGATGTGAATCATGGACAATAGGACAACAGACAAGAAAATCACTGGAGTCTGTAGAAATGTGGTTTTACAGAAGAATATTGAGAATACCATGGACAGCTAAGAAGAGTAATGAAACTGTTCTGAAAGAGATCAAAGCAAAAAGAGAACTAATTTCCAATATTAGGAAGAAAAAATCATCATTTTTTGGCCATGTAATGAGAAGAGAACAACTGGAATATATTGTAACAACTGGACAAATTAAGGGACGAAGAGACAGAGGGATGCGAAGAGAAAAAGTACCAGACAGCTTAAGAAAATGGCTTGGCAGAAGGTCAACAACAGAAATGATAAATCGCTGTCGAGATCTAAATTTGTGGAGAGACATGATTATCTACGCTAGCAGGTCCAGTACTTGATGATGATGATGATATTTATTTAAAAACATACTTTTTACAGAATTTTTACACTGGTGGTATCCGTTTTCACAAATCGAAGTCAGACAATTTAAACCAGCAAAATAATCAGTTAAGGTGGCTGGGACACAAAACACACATGGTGTTAAAGTGTGAATAATCCTAATAACAAATAAACAACAGGATGAATAATTAAGGGCAGCACATACTTTGACAAAGGGAGACCATCAGCCAGACTTTGAGTTTGCTAGAACGTTGACATAGGATTGTAATAATTACATGTAGCTGGCAGGCATTACATGACCAGGGAAACATAATTGACAGTAATACTTCTGGCCTTGGTTGGCAAACAGCAAGAGATGAAACAAAAATCTCACAGCAGACCAGGTGACTTGTCCAAGTTGGAAAAAAACTGTTGTCCGTGGGGAATGAATGAAGATTTCAAGGACTGAAATTTTCTCAGATGTCCAGAAATGGTAGACACAAAGATTTCTCTGATGTCCAGTGAGAGTGAATGAGATCAAAAGATTTCTACGAGAGAACCTGGATAGTCAGGTTAGATCAAGGGCAGCTTTGTTTTAAGGAGTCAACTGATAGGAATGATTGACAGATGTTTGTCAAGACTCCTCATTTAATGATAGGCAGTTGACAAGCAATCAGTAAGTGGGATGAATGTCCTAGATGACCATGCCAGTTACCCAAAATGCCCAAGAGATAGGAAGAGACTAGTTTGCAACAAAAACATCAAGCAGAGACTTTTTTTCAGCAGACTTTTTCAGAGCCAGTAGGAGAGTAAGAAGTAGACGGAATTAAGGGACCTGCCTCAAAGCAGAGGAGTGTTGGTAGATAGGGAATTAGGAAGTATTATACAGTAAAGTCTCGATTATGCGGTACTCAATAATCCGGAATTCTCAATTTAACGGACTTTTTTTTTTTTTAATTATTATAGGGAGAAAGCTTGAATCATGTTTTGTTCAGTTAAATTAAATGCCTTTATCCGGAAATCGAAAACGCTACAACACGGTTTGTGCGCTGCGCTTACTTCTACAGGCTCTATCATTACACAATATTGCGTTTACAATAGTGTATTTACAGTAATATACTTCAAATAGGAGCGAACATATTTTATTCAATCCAGACATTGTGTCTCCAAATATTCCAAGTAAAAGCGACAGACAGTCTATATCTTCACTTTTTCCCCCGACTAAATGTTTTTGTCGGGAAATCTTAGTCGTGCCAAAAACACTTATCTACATGATTTTACAAATTTGCTTAATTTTCTCATAGCCTGCTTTAGATCTAAAGTTGGTCATGAATTTGTCAAAAATATGGCGTTTGACAGTCTGACCGAACATTAGAAGCAGACGTATTGTTTGTGAAAATTGAAGAGCCCATAACTTTGATGATTATAAATCAAAGGTTGAGCAGCCGGCGTGCAGTGACATAGAGATGGTGAGAAGAAAGGGGGAGGGGTTCAAAAATTACCGACTGGAAATTCAAAAAGAGTAAGATACAGAGTTTGACGTTAGTTTGTTTCAGACATTTGTGCAAGCTGAAATTCGTTCCATCAGTATAAATTATACATGATATGCTATAAACGCATGTGTGCATACTTTTTAACGGAATACATTTTTGTGTTAAATAATGGCCTCTGCGAGTGCAAACCACACCTCAATTTCCCGCAAAGGTAAACGCAAGCGAACTGTATTGACACTGAACCAGAAGATTGAAATCGCTAGTAGACTTGAAAAAGGCGTTAATCGCAACGTTTTGATGACTGAATTTGGCATAGCCTCTTCAACATTATATGACATACGAAATCAAAAAGATGAGTTGTTTAAGTTTGCGTCGGAGTCTGAAAGCAGCAACAATATACACCAGAGACGAAGTATGAAACGGCCAAAATTTGAAAAACTCGACGACGTCCTTTATGTGTGGTTTTTAGAAAGAAGAAGAAAAGGAATGCCAATATCAGGACCCATGTTGATAGAGAAAGCTAGTGAATGTCACACGAATTTAAATATTTCTGAGCATTGCAATTTTTCAATCATGTTTTTTCATAAATTTTGAGTTTGGTTTTCTTACTCTCGATTATCCAGAAAAATTCAATTATCCAGAATGGGTTCTTCCCCGAGCATTCCGGATAATCGAGACTTTACTGTATATCAGTAGATTTGTAGAACAATTAGAATAGTAATAGAGTCAGAAGGAGATATAGAAGTTATCAGTGGATTCCAGAACCATGGAGTTATAATAAATCAGCAAAGAGTTATCTACAGAATTCCTAAGGATATGGATAACTGGAGTTATACAAGCAAGTGTCAAGTTAGATATGATAAAACATAACAGCATTCACTCAAAGAAGTAAGATATGATAAGATGATCATGGAGTGGCGGCATAAACACTGTCGATTGACTGAGTGGACCAACATGATTCTAATGCACTAATAGCAGAGATATGATTCCATTGTTGTGTGATTTGCTACACCAGACTTGTAGACATAATAATAAATACTGATGTTGATCTTGCTTCAAACATTGTGAGTTATCAATTTCATTGAATGTGTTAATTGTAATGTGATGTATTATTAGAATAATCCTCTCATGTGATAGCTCAATGTCCAAGAGAACCAACTAAGTCAGCAACCACGAATCATAATTAAGACAGGAAAATTATCAAGAATACTGCGATAATGGAAGATGGCAGTTCCAAAAGACATTCTGTACAGTAAGCTGGCAATAAGCACACACCATATTAATATAAATAATCTAAGGTATGCTGATGATACAGTATTAATCACTAAGAGTGAAAATGAGTTACAAGAAATGTTGGACATTATAGTGAAAGAAAGCAAAAATAAAGGACTCAGCCTTAATAGCAAAAAGACAGAGGTAATGGTAACAACAAAGAAAAAGACATCACCTCAGTGCAAAATAAAGACAAGTGGAACAATATTAAAACAGGTAAATGAATTTAAATATTTGGGAACTTTGTTAACCTCAGACGGAAGATGTACAAAAGAGGTGAGATGCAGAATGGCTCAGGCAAAAGCAGCTTTCCAAAAAATGAGGAAAATACTATGCAATCCATTTTTGACAATTGAAACAAGAAAAAGAGTTCTTAAATGTTACATAGAGCCAGTCTTAACATATGGATGCGAGTCATGGACAATAGGACAACAGACAAGAAAATCACTGGAGTCTGTAGAAATGTAGTTTTACAGAACAATGTTGAGAATACCATGGACAGCTAAGAAGAGTAATGAAGAGGTTCTGAGAGAGGTCAAAGCAAAAAGAGAGCTAATTTCCAATGTTAGGAAGAGACAATCATAATTTTTTGGCCATGAAATGAGAAGAGAACAACTTGAATATATTGTAACAACTGGGAAAATTGAGGGACGAAGAGATAGAGGGAAGCAAAGAGAAAAAATAACAGACAGCTTAAGAGAATGGCTTGGCAGAAGGTCAACAACAGAAATGATAAATAGCTGCTGAGATCGAAAGTTGTGGAGAGACATGATCACCTACGCCACTAGGCCCGGTACTTGATGATGATGATGATATTAGTCAACCAGCAAGTATGTTTTAAAGATACCTGTTTGTACAACAATAAAGAAGTTCATAATCAAAAGTGAAAATCTGGAAATGCACCACAGACAGAAATGGCATGCACTGATAATGAGATGCTTGAAAATTGGAAATGTAAAGAGACAACAAACATAACAAGAAAAGAAAAGATGCAAAAATTAAGACACAGCAAAAGCACCAAAGTCAGGCTCATCATCTAACCTCATCTATTCTATTTGTGGATGGAACTGCTATTCTAGAATCAGTTATAACAAACACTGTGTATCTCCAATGATTGAAAACCTATTATTTCAGGGTAATAACAGTTTGCAAATGTTTGGAATTAAAATAATTGCATCTGATTGTGTAGGAGGTAAACATACTCATATGGCCTTCTCAGAAGCCTTAGATTCCTGACAACAGCCTCTTCTCTTTCCTCAAGAACACTGTTAACAAAATTGTTGACATCAATTGTCACCTGCAAATAATAGAACTTTGAGAAGTAGCTATATAGATATTATTATCTACAAATGTACATAGAAACAGGATAATATCTTAATAATAGAAACAAATAAAAACATTTTAAGCAACTGAACCTTCTGCATGGCACCTGCATCTGTGTTCTTTTCCACTCAGAAACTTTTGTATTGTTCTGATGCATTAGATCAGATGTAATGAGAGAGCAGACCAAACTTCTACAGAAAGATCATTAAAACTAGCCCAGTAAAGCTATTAGCTAAGAAATCATTAGAGACAGACTTCAAATCTATTAGCCAAGAAATCATTAGAGACAGACTTCAAATCTATTAGCCAAGAAATCATTAGAGACGGGTGTTCAATGTTCTGTCTGTGGGGGAGATCAATACACTTAACCTGACAGCTAACTTCATGTGAGAGTCTGGAATCCTACTCTGATTGAGTCCTGATCACAAAGAGAAAAGAGAGAGAGAGAGAGAAATTAACTCAAAATCAGAGAGGTTGAGTCGCTGGACAATTGGACTTACATGCCAAAACATGTATCCTGTAATGAATACACCAAGAGCTAAGGATATTATCAATTAGTTACACAGAGGAGATAATGCCCTGTGTTCCAACTAAGAAATAGACAAGATGAGTTTAATAAATACTTAAATAGAATATAATTCCCAACATCCATATTAGTGCAGAAACTGCCCTTATGCTTTTTAAACTAAAGAATACATTACTTGAATTATACTCAGTCTGCCTGAAGAAAGAAAGATAAGTCTATTCCCATGCATTCATCAATCGGCAACAAACCATATGGGACTTAAGCAAACTTACAACTTTTACAGACTGACCCTGCTGCTAGAGAATAAACAAATTGCAACACCCAATTTGTATATAGGCAGGTAGACAGACTGATGGGTAGGTAGGTAGATGATAGACAGACAGATAGATAGGCTGGCAGAATGATCGATAGATAAGGACAAACTATCATTGTACTTTGTCAGTGTCCATTAGCATCCCAATGACTTTCTTGATCAAAAAAGACCTCAGTGAAGTATATAAATTTTACAGCACTGGTGAGCCACTGGATTATCTTCACAGTTAATATTATTATCAAGATGGCAGGACTTTTACTTCTGCTACTTTGTCTCAGCAACAGTTTGTTTACATTTACTGATCTTCAACTGTCAAGAGTTCATTTATATACTCAGTATGAACTTTGTTTCACAATTTGATGTGATTAAACTTTTACTTGTACACACCCTGAGATCAGGAAATATTTAGAAAAAAAAACCCTGATCCCTACACATAGGATCTGAACTTTATATTTTACAAATGTAAGAACACACACTGCCAACACTACACTAACTTGACCCTCCTGAACTACAAAACTATCATTTCTTAAAATAAAGACAAAACAATAAGAAGACAACAATTTTTCTTACATTTTTATAGTAGTTTTCCAATAACTCATCATTCATGGACTGTTCATAATACACCAATGTTGTTGCTAGTGCTGCATTCTGAAATATGGTCAAACATGACTTCTAATATATCATTTAGGTATTTATTTCATTGTACACGTTTTAAATAAACACTGCTCCTGTTTGTTCCAACTTTATCAGCTGAATTTCTGGAATCACTTTTTTAACACAAGAGGTAACACAGCATGATTGACAGGATCAAGATCTGGAGGGAACAAGCATACCTTAAGATAAGTGTATATAAAGAGCATCCATTACACCAAGAGCTCAACAGAGTGAACGGTGATAGACTAAAAAGTGGCAAATTATAGGTGGAGCATGCAGAAGATGTCATCAAACAGGTTTGTGGGCTTACCAATATCAACACTAGTGAGGAATGGATATCTATGCCTACACCATTCAGTGGCACATTCTCGTGTATTGTCACACTTGACAGGAAATGCAGGGAGCAAAATCCAGTTATAGCCGATGTGAAGGTCAATTTAGGACAATATCGATGAGGTAGATTCAATCATCTATACAGATTGATTCATGATATGTCACTAAAGAAGCACATGGACATTTACAGCATACTCTGCAGACAGAACAGTCAAAGAAGACAGTGATGTGTATGTTATGACAATAGAGGTGCTGGTAGTGACCAGGACATTCATCTTGTTGGAGTCACAAGACTACACCCACGCCTGTATACTAAGTGATTCGATACACATGATAAAAGAAGTGGAGGTGGGCTCTGTACGCAGGCAGTAGGGTGCGTCATTGCAGAATTCAATGATAAGCAGTCACCTTTGTCTACATCCCTAAATATGTGGGAGTACAGGGAAATGAAAGAGTGGACAAGCTGTGCTGTTGTTGAAGACTGTCAACCAATGGATTAGGCAAACATTATTAATGCCCTCTGAGATACAGGAAGGGCACAGAACTTCGACAACCATGAGTCCATTTATCTCCTTCAGATGAAAGAGATGGGAGTAAAGATGGGTACATCATGAAACAAGAGGCATCGTGAGCACATAAGAGGACTTATCAACCAACACAGAGCTGGAGTTATTAGTTGCCAGATGCTGTGGGCCATACTAAGGGGATCTCAGCACCTATAGACATGTTTAGAGTGAAATGATGATAACTCACAAGTAACACTCAATACGCCCGTGCGCTGCCGGGGCCCGAAAGGGGAGTAAAGAATAGCGGCGCTGTACCCTACCAGGCATGTTCGTAAGAGGCGAGAAAGGAGGGTTAGGCATGGGACTGGCTATCCCATACTGTAAAAAAAGTAAGCCGAAAAAACTTCACAAACATGAACACAACATAGCGAAGGGGTAGCTATAATGCTATCAAAAAATGCACAGAAGACACTAATAGAATGGGAGGCAGTGGGACCAAGACTGGTGAGAGCAACATTTAGAACAACCAAAAACAAAATAAAATTACACATTATACAATGCTATGCACCAACCAACGATAAAGATGACTCAGTTAAAGATGATTTTTATAAACAGCTACAATGGCAGATGGATGCAAGACGAGCCAAGGATATTATAATCTTGATGGGAGACCTAAATGCTAAGGTAGGATCAGACAACAGAGGCTTCGAAGAGATTATGGGAAAACATGGACTTGGAGATATAAACGAGAATGGAGAGATATTTGTGAATTTCTGCGCCCTTAATCAAATGAGCCTAGGAGGAACAATATTCCAACATAAAAGAATACACAAAGCTACATGGGTGTCACCAGATCATAGAACGGAAAATCAAATTGATCACATATGTATTAATAATAAGTTTAAGTCATCCTTACAGGATGTAAAAGTATATAGAGGGGCAGATATAGCTTCTGATCATCATCTTCTGTTAGCTAAACTTAAAATTAAATTAAAAAGGTATAATACAACGAATAAGGGTAGAAAGTATTTCAATGTAGGGTTTCTTAAAGAACAAGGAATTAAAGATAAATTCGCAGTCACAATTTCAAACAAATACCAAGTCCTCCAACAACTAGAAAATACAATAAATATAGAAGATCATTGGAAACAGGTAAAAGATATATGGAAAGAGACATGCGAAGAAACACTGGGGAAAAGAGAACGCCAGAATAAGGCATGGATGACAGCAGAGACCCTGGATAAAATTAAAGAAAGAAAGAACAAGAAAGCAGACATAAATAAAAGCAAAACAAGAAGTAATAAAGCCAAGACACAGGAAGCTTACACAGAGGTGAACAAAGAAGTGAGAAGATGCATTAAAAGGGATAAGAGGAAATATATAGATGAACTAGCTAAAGAGGCAGAAGAAGCAGCAAATAAAGGGAATATGAAAGAACTGTACAACAGCACAAAGAAATTAGGTGGAAAATACAAACAGATCAACGCCTTTATCAAAGACAAGAAAGGAAATCTGCTTAGTAATATAAGGGAACAAATGGAGAGATGGAAAGAACACTTCGAAGAACTTTTGAACAGACCCGGCTCAAATAATCCTCCAGATATACTACCAGCAGAAGAAGAGTTACACGTTAACTGCGGAAAACCAAGCAAAGAAGAAATAATGAAAGCCATCAAATTATTAAAAGATGGTAAAGCCACAGGACCAGATGAAATTCCTTCGGAAGCCATCAAAGCAGATATTAACACCTCTACCAAGATGTTACAGGATCTATTGGATAAAATTTGGGAGAGGGAAGAAATACCTAAAGACTGGAGAGAAGGTTATATGATCAAACTACCAAAGAAAGGAAGTTTACAGGAGTGCACAAATTATAGGGGAATTATGCTACTATCAGTGCCAGGAAAAATATAAGGCAGAATCATTCTGGAGAGACTAAAAGAGGCTATAGAGAAACACTTGAGAGATGAACAAGCAGGTTTTAGGAAGAACAGATCATGTGCTGATCAAATAACTACCCTACGTATAATAGTTGAACAAAGTTTAGAACTAAAATCCCCACTATATATTGGATTCATAGATTACGAAAAGGCATTTGATAGTTTAGACAGAAGAATGCTTTGGAAGTTGCTGAGTCATTACGGAATCCCCATAAAGTTTATTAACCTGATAAAAACAATGTATGAAGGAACAAAATGTAGTGTGGTGCATGAAGGACAGCTTACAGAAGCATTTGAAATAAGAACAGGAGTAAGGCAAGGATGCCTCCTGTCTCCATTTCTCTTTCTACTGGCCATAGATTGGATTATGAAAATAACTCAAAACAACAGAAATGGGATCCAGTGGTCACTGACCAAACAACTTGATGATTTAGACTTTGCTGATGACATAGCTCTCCTATCACACAGCCATCAACAGATGCAGGATAAAATTAGTATATTAGATGAGAGATCACAACAGCTAGGACTAAAGATTAATAGAGATAAGACCAATATTATGAGAATTAATGCAGTTGGCAATAACCATATAAAACTAGGAGAAATACCTCTACTAGACGTACAATCTTATATATATCTGGGCAGTAATATAGATAAAGAGGGAGGAACAGAAAATGATACCAAAATAAGGATATCAAAAGCAAGAGGAGCTTTCATTGCACTGGGAAACATATGGAAATCCAAAGAAATTAGGCTAAATACAAAAATAAAAATTTTCAACTCAAATGTTAAGTCGGTCCTATTATATGGCTGTGAAACATGGAGAATGACAAAATTGACAATCACGAAAGTACAGACTTTCATTAATGGATGCTTGCGCAGAATAAAGGGATGGAAATGGCAGGACAAAGTCACTAACGTGGAATTATGGAAATGTACCGGTCAAATACCAGTGGATAAAGAGATACAGCGAAGACGATGGCGATGGATAGGACACACACTACGGAAGCCAACTGAGAGTATTACACAACAGGCCCTTTTTTGGAATCCCCAGGGGAAAAGACAAAGAGGAAGACCAAGGAATTCTTGGAGAAGACAGATAGAAGCAGAGATGAAGATGATGGTGAAGACATGGAATGATCTTAAAAGAATGGCAAAAAACAGAACGACTTGGAAAGTGTTTGTTGAAGACCTATGCTCCACCAGGAGCTAAAAGGTAAAAGAGGAAGAACACTCAATAACTCATTTGTCTAAAGATCCTCTTTAGTTCCATGCGATTTGCACTCTATTGTGGAGTCATCTGGACAATGCATCCATCTTAGCTGGTCTGATATGGGGCAATTTTGCAATGTATGTTTTGCAGTTTGGTTCTAAAGCCTCTAAAAATGGATTCCAGAGGTTGTTATGGGAAGTAAAAGCAGCCTGGCATAATCATCATCATCAAGTACCGGGCCTGCTGGCGTAGGTGATCATCTCTCTCCACAACTTTCAATGTCGGCAGCTATTAATTATTTCTGCTGTTGACCTTCTGCCAAGCCATTCTCTTAAGCTGTCTGATATTTTTTCTCTTTGCTTCCCTCTATCTCTTTGTCCCTCAATTTTTCCAGTTGTTACAATATATTCCAGTTGTTCTCTTCTCATTACATGGCCAAAAGATGATGATTGTTTCTTCATAATATTGGAAATTAGCTTTCTTTTTGCTTTGACCTCTATCAGAACATCTTCATTACTCTTCTTAGCTGTCCATGATACTCTCAACATTCTTCTGTAAAACCACATTTCTACAGACTCAGTAATTTTCTTGTCTGTTGTCCTATTGTCCATGATTTGCATCCATATGTTAAGACTGGCTCTACGTAACATTTAAGAACTCTTTTTCTTGTTTCTATTGTCAAAAATGGATTGCATAGTATTTTCCTCATTTTCTGGAAAGCTGCTTTTGCCTGAGCCATTCTGCATCTCACCTCTTTTGTAAATCTTCCATCTGACGTTAACAAAGTTCTCAAATATTTAAATTCATTTACCTGTTTTAATATTGTTCCACTTGTCTTTATTTTGCACTGAGGTGATGTCTTTTTCTTTGTTGTTACCATTACCTCTGTCTTTTTGCTATTAAGGCTGAGTCCTTTATTTTTGCTTTCTTTCACTTTAATGTCCAACATTTCTTGTAACTCATTTTCACTCTTAGCGATTAAGACTGTATCATCAGCATACCTTAGATTATTTATATTATGACCTCCAATTGTTATTCCAGACATGCCCCTTATGGATCTTAAAATAATCACACTATAAATATTAAACAAATTTGGTGACAGCACACAACCTTGTCTAACACCTTGTTTTATTTGTTGAAACATTCCCAATTTTTTTTCCAGTTCTTATGGCCGCTGTTTGTTGCCAGTACATGTTCTATATTACTCTTAGATCTTTGAGGTCTATGTTTATGCTTTCTAAAATTTTGATTATTTCTTGGTGCTTTACTTTGTCAAATGCCTTGGTGTAATCTATGAAACATAGGTATAGATCTGTTTTCACCTCTATGGCTCTTTCTACTAAAGATCTTATGATATAAATGGCATTGCGTGTTCCTTTATCTCAAACAAAACCACACTGTTCATCGCTAATTTCTGGACTGATTTTGTTTCGCACTCTTCGCATGATGATTCTTAGTAATATCTTAGTTATATGACTCTTAAGGCTTATTGTGCGATGATCATCACATTCAATCGCACCCGATTTCTTTGGTAGGGCTATGAATATTGATTTGAGCATGTCGTCTGGTATATATCTGCAGTTGTAGATATCATTCAATATTTTTGTTATTATTTCTATTCCAAAATCACCCATGGTTTCAATCTCTTCTTTAGTTATATTATCTGGTCCAGGAGCTTTGCCTGCTTTCATATTGCACAATATCTTACCACTTCTTCTCTGAGTATTTCTGGTCCTTCTCCATTATCCTTAATATTTACTTCCGTTCATTCATCATTATAAAGATCTTTAATCTATTCTGTCCATCGTCCCCTTATGTTTTCTTGATAAATCAACAGTTCTCCTTCCTTTGATCTTAGACATCCAGTTTTTTATTGCGTTTTTCATCCTGTTAATTCCTCAATTTGTTTGCATATAGCTTTAGCATCTCCTTTTTGTTGCATTTCAATCTCTTTGCATTGTCTTTTAGCCATGCTTCTTTTGCTTCATTGCATTTTACTACAATTTCTTTATTTAATCTTTTACTCATCTTTATTTTCTTATTTCTTCTTCTTGTATCCATTAGCTGCAATAAATCATCTGTCATCCATTTCTTTCTTGAATTTGTCCTCACTGGTGGTATGAACTCTTTTTATGTTTGTTGCATTGATTCTTTTAGCATTTCCCACTGTTCATCAATGCTTTGTATCTTCTCTATTGCATTGTACCGGTTCTGAATTGTGATTTTATATTATCTTGCAGCTTCTTGTCTGATTTTAGTAAATCTAAATTTAATTTGATGTTAACTGAGGCTCGTTTTGTTGTTTTTAATTTTACTCTAAGCTTTCCCACACCTGTACATGACCACTATTGCAATAGAGACCCCTGGTCTAGTTTTCACACACACCAGACTGTTTATAAATCTATTGCTAATCATTATATAATCAATTTGATTACATACTTACTTGAAGAGAAAACTTTAACTCTTTGACCATTAGGTATTCTATTAAGTAAGCTAAGCTTCTCTTGCTTAGCTTCTATACTTGGAAACTTCTTGATCTTGAGTTTTCACAACACTCTACACCAACCACACACTAGAATTCAAGTGGTTGGGTTCTTTGGGAAATCACTACAATAGCAACCATGCACCAAGTGATTGGGTACTCTCCTGCTTGACTTGTATAAACTTCTGTCTATCAGACTCTAATAAATAATTCTGAATTATCTTGACACAAGTACACTTAGAGACGAACAACTGACAGAGTCAAACAGTTGTACTTTTTCTTAATAAGGCTTGGCTACCTGCCAGCTCCTTGACCTTTTATTAACAACCAAACAAAATTACAAAAGTTCTTGAATCAAACATACTGACCTCACAGTCTGAAAATCTCACAACTCTCCATCTAACTCTAACGGATACTGCACAGCCATACCTAGACTTCAGGTTCTAACCCGATCTATACACACAATCCTTTTGGATTAGAATTATTAATACAAACTTGTCTCTTATGTTCTCTGTTCCTATTCCTAATCTATCTTGTTTCATTCTAGAGATTATATTTTCCTAAGTCCTTCTCTTTTTTCCAGCCTAGTGTCTCTAGCCTTAAAACACGACCTCTCTGTTGGATATCTCGGTGCATGTCTTACAAACTTTCCTCGCTGGCTTCACTGATGTCAATTCAGTGGCATGAGAATTAAGCTATTTGATTAGTAGCTTTTGGTCATTAGATGTTTAACTTTGAACTGTCCTCTAGACATCTTGCACATTCTAATTTATGTTAGAATCACACCTAATCCCTTAATTAGTTTGGATGACCCCAATTTGTAGCGTTGGTCTCAATTTTCTCCTAATACCATAACAATACTCACCACATCACCCAAAAATGTGCAGTTTATTATGGAAAATTATAGCCATTAACACCACATTCCTCATACATCAAACAAGACATGGAGGGAACCTTTTCTTACATTTTACTGTTTTGATCTGGTTCACGTGTGCACAAAAAAATGCTTCTGACAGCTGAAGTTTATGCAAAATGCAGTTGTTTTTTTCTTCTTTCTGATTATATATGTATATATAATCTACTAATATACTATATTTCATTTTACATGACCTAGGCTATATCTCATTCTTCCTCTCAACTCCTTGTTAAGCACATTTCTTTAACAAACACTTTTTAAGCTGTCCTGTTTCTTGCCATTCTTTTAAGATCATTCCATGTCTTCCCCATCATCTTCATCTCTGCTTCCACCTTTTTTTTGCTCTTAAGTATATTTTGGTCCTCTCTGTCTCCTCCTAAGGGGATTCTAAAAAAGGGCTTATCGTTTAATACTCTTGGTTGGCTTCCGCAGTGTGTGTCCTATCCAGTGCCATTGGCTTCATCTAGGTTATATATTCTGCTCTTAAATAATGATGTTAGTTTATCTTATCTGCTGACAATGTAAGACAGACGTTCTTCCTGATGTTTCACAGATTTAAAAAAATTGTTCTGCTTATAAGTATAATATCTCTGCTGTTGATGATTTTTTTAAAAAATAATAAGAGTGAATAATATTAGATTATTTCTAGCAAAACTTACCTTCTCTCTAATGATTGCTGCAGTTTGTTCATCAACCCAGGTATGTTCATCCAGCACTTCATTAAATTCCTGCTGTATTTCCTTCAACATAGCATACACCTGAGCAATAAAATTATAAAAACTAACGAGGTTACAATCTTTTAAAATTTTGTTACAGTTCTGTCCCATACACAGTGCGCATATAATGTTACTAAAATCGGCTTTGCATCAAGCAATGTATGCCACAAGAAAAAAAGTTTAGTTAGTAATTTTATATATAAACATCTTCATTAAGCATCCCTTTGCAGTTTCAATAAAAACTTTTCAGGCACACAGAGTATTCAGTTTAATTATTTTCATAAGGAGATCTCTTTAAACATGCAACATAAAAGTAAATATAAAATATGACTTCCACAAATAAAAGTGTGCATCAAAGAGGTTTAGCTTTTCATGTTCTTTGTTGAATGGGCACAAGCACACACCCTCACACAAGGGTTAATCATTTTACTAAGAAATTGTTAAATTAGATGAAATGCTATGCATCACTATAAAAACACACTAGTGATTGAAGTACATGATGCACACAGGCTTCAGTGTGAAAGAGAAATTGAGGATTTTATTACTGAACTGGGGACAAGTTTTGGTTCTACAGTCAGAGAGTCAAGAAAGTGAAGAAGCAATAGGAAAAGTGTATTGCCTAGAGGGGTCAATATGTAGAGAAGACTAAAGTTCACACCAATTTCCATGTACATGCCTTGACTCATATAAAGTGCAAACCCTTTTGACCAACTCATGATGCAACTTTAAAGTTTATTATTAACCCGATAAAGATAATTTATGAAGGAATTAAATGTAGTGTTGAGCACGAAGGGCAGCTTACAGAAGCATTTGAAATAAGAACAGGAGTAAGGCAGGGATGCCTTCTATCTCCATTTCTCTTTCTACTGGTTATAGAATGCATTATAAAAATAATTCAGAACAACAGAAATGGAATCCAGTGGTCACTGACCAAGGGCATGCAACCTGATGACTTAGACTTTACTAATGACAGACCTCACCTACGATATAATCATCAACAGGTGCAAGATAAAATGATCATACTTGATGAGAGATCACAACAATCATTCTGTGATTCAGAATCATCCAAATAAACATCTCATCTCATTAAATGATCCAAACAAAGAAAGGCAGCTGTGGCGTTATATAAACAATAACTACTATTACGCCGAAAAGGCGGGAAAAGATTATGAAAGCTGCATAGAATTTTTGTTAGGGGTATGGCTTAGTTTGCGTCATTTTTGGGTCTACATTTTCATCATCGTTACTTAGGTCATTTCAACTAAAGAATGTGTCCCAAACAGGTGTCAGTTAATAATTAACATTGCACACATAGAAGCTTCTTCACTTACAGAAGATTGCACATATTTAAAATATGCTTCTAGGTGCATTTTTTTTGCAGATTAACAAAATTTATAAATATCTTCTTAATTGTTCCTTTCTTAGAACCTTCTCTATGTACCATGCATTGTTCATATCCTCTTAGTTGTCCTTTCCAACTCAAGTCATGCATGAATCAATTTTCTACAGTCTTAGGAATATAGTTTCATTGTCTGTGCTACTTACATGTTAGTAATTAAAGCAATTATAAATTACAGCCACATGACTATTGACTTTATTTTACCGTTGAAATTTCCTCTGGTGGGAATTTATCAGTGTATAGCAGTCGATGTAGGACCAGGTTAAATGCCTTGGATAGGTAGTTAACACATGATTCTTCTGGTGATGATTCTGTGGCAGTGCCAAAGATAGTCTGCTCATGAAAACACAAGTGATTCATTTAACATGGGTCACTGCAACAAAGACAATTTAAAACAAATTAAAGGATTTTATTTAGTATCTCTGTTCATCAATCACAGAGTGAAAAGTCAGCTGGTTTGTGTATCCTTTGCTTTATCACAGCTCATCTGATCTGTGGGAATCTCTGCCTCTGACCAAATATTGCTCTTCTGTTGTTAAGTTTCAGGTCTCTCTGATGTGTTGAAACCACCCCCTTCTTGATTTGTCTCTATCTCATATTTCTGGAACTTAGCCTTCTATTATTTTTCATTACAGCTCACTATGATGTGGTGATATTTTTGATGTGGTGATAATATTTACATTTCTTGTGTAGCATGTTTACAGGCCAGTTCTCTTCAATTTTCAGCTCTTTTAACTCTTTCCATATGGAAACTTTTAATCACGGCAACAGAAGAGGTTTCAGAGACAAAATTTTTCATGGTTTTAAGAATCAATCTACATATTCTATATATAGAAGGGAACAGCTGGAATATATTGTGACAACTGAGAAAGTTGAGGGATGAAGAGATAGAGGGAAGCAAATAGAAAAGATACCACTCAGGCTTGGCAGAAGGTCAACAACAGAAATGATAAATAGATGTCAAAGTTGTGGAGAGACATGATCACCTAGGCCAGCAGACATGGTACTTGATGATGATTCCTTCTTAAGTGATCTATGTGGCCCTTTTCCAGCAAAAGGTGGTATTCAAATTCTGGACATGAACCTCTGAACCAATGATAGAACTTGGTCTACCACAGGACTCAACTCACCATTATCTCCAGTTTTATTCAATGCCTGCACCTTGAGAACCACAAGCAAGGAGATCACTGATCCAGGGAAAACACTTTCCTTTGCTGTTGATGTTTTGATATACCAAAGGAGAAAAGACTGGGAGAAGGCTACTGGAGAACGGCAGACAGAACTTGACCACTTAAGACATGTGGTGTAGTGAGGCAGGAGCACTAGTCAACATAATGAAGGCAAGTAAAACATGGTACTACCTGGACAACCATAATGTCAACACATCAACACCAATTGAGGTCTATGTTTAGAGGTTGTGAAGAAGATTCATGCAATGAAGTACCAGAGAGTGTGGTTTGCATTAGATTCTTGCTTTTCTTTTACCAAGCACATAGATCAAGTAGTTATGAAAGCTAAAAAGGGTTTGGCTACAATGTGGGTAGTGGAAGCAGCATCACCTTGTTTTCTTATCACATGGACTGGTCCTTTCTGTATGTTCTAGCTATTCTGACTCTTAGTCATATGCAAAGAGAAATACCAGATGGAATACAAAACGAAGCTATGTAAAACTTTCTTGGATCACAAGTTTAGTCTAGTCAACAGGTCATTCTCAGTTCACATTGAACAAGTCCATAAGTGCTCAGAATTCCATGAATATTTCCATCTTAGTAGTGTAGAGGTCATAAAACTATGTTCCACAAGTGCCTGCTAGGGGTTCTGTGGGCATTATCATCATCATCATAATGTGCCATGCCTGGAGTAGGTGATGTTTCTTTACAAACCTCTATCCACAGTGCAATTCATCAACTTCACTGCTGTTGCACCACAATGTTAAGCTAATATTATTTCTCTCTGTCGATATCTCTTTACCTCTTTTCAATAATGTTTTGTAAAACAAGAATACTCATAAGAAGGCCTATGAGTTTTAATTCCATTTGCGATTACCTACTTATTTAAGACCGGGTTACAGTCGAGTCCACTTAAGCCGACCTCGGATAAGACGAATTTCGCTTAAGCCGAACTGATTGACTGAGTCCCGGCAATTTTCCTTCTTTACCTTTGTATTAATACTTCTGTTAAGTCGAACTCGGATAACCAGAATTTTCGGATAAGTCAAACCTAAAAATTAATACCGTCTATATAAAAGTTGATGTTTAAGTCGAACTGTTCATTTTGACTAATTAAAAAAAAAAAAAAAATTGTGAAATAATTAATTTTATTCACCCCGGAAAACAACGTGAAATCCCGCACCTACGATAACTTCCTAAATAACAGCAATGGTGACTTGCAGTAAAAAGCTTACCTCTGTATCTTTAAAAAGAAAGATTGAGCTATTAGAAGTGGTCGAACATAGTGGGAAGAAAAAAGCAGATATAGCTAGAGAATATGGCATTCCTAAATCAACACTGTCGGGCATTTTAAAAAATAAAGACCGCTATAGAAAATTGTTTTCCGAAAATAAAATCAATAGTGACAGACAGCGTGCTAGAACCGCTACTAATGATTGTATAGACACTGCTCTTTTAAAATGGTTCACTGTGCTAAGGTCGTCAAATGTACCCATAAATGGGCCATTAATGATGGCAAAAGCAGAGGAGTTTTCACGTCTTGGAGGTCAGACAGACTGGAAATGTAGTGCTGGCTGGCTGGATCGTTTCAAAAAGCGACATTCTATAACATACAAAAGTATGTGTGGAGAGAGACAATCAGTTGATGAAGCAACAACTCATTCATGGACAGAAGATGTGCTTAAACCTGCATTGGCTAAATACAATTGTGCTGATGTGTTTAATGCTGATGAAACCGGCTTATTTTGGAGACTGTTACCTGATAAAACATTTTCTTTTAAAAATGAAAAGTGCCATGGGGGTAAAAAATCAAAAGAAAGATTAACAGTAGTTGTGTGCACTAATATGGATGGCAGTGAAAAATGGCCATTATTTGTGATTGGAAAATTTAAAAGTCCTCGATGTTTTAAAGGCCTGAAAAAGTTGTGTGTGGACTACAGAGCCAATTCTAAGTCATGGATGACATCAGAAGTTTTCAGTGAGTGGCTACAGGAATTTGATTCTTCAATGTTCCGTAAACAAAGACAAGTTCTTTGAGTTGTTGACAATTGTTCAGCCCACACAAGAATAAACAATTTGAAAGCAACAGAACTTTTGTTTCTACCGCCTAATGCCACATCAACACTTCAGCCGTGTGATCAAGGTATAATTCAAAACCTTAAAGTGTATTATAAATCTACAATGTTGTCAAAACTTGTAGGTCATATGGATACTGACCTCAGTTCTGATGGTTTCAAGATCAGCCACCTTGATGCTATTTTAATGTTAAAATCTTCATGGGACAGAGTTTTGCCTGCAACTATTGCAAACTGCTTTAGACAAGCTGGCTTCTTACCTGCAGTAGATGTCCCAGTAAATGAGAGTTCATTAACGAGCAATGAGAGTAATGATACATGTACTGATATTTCAGTGGAGCCATTACTTGCTAGGTTGTATAAAGAGCTAAACATTGAACCAGGGGAGTTTGTGAACATTGATAATGATGTTTTTACCAGTGCCACTCTTTCAAGCCCTGATATTATGAAGCTTTTTTACTTGCTTTTTCTTTAATTAAGTTGTGAATTTTCATTAGGTTAAAATGTTCTGTTCTCTTTTTTGCCTTTCTTGTATCCACATTGCTGATAATGTTAAGAGTCGCAGTGAAGGTATTTCCTAGGCAGTACATTTGTTTTAATCAATGTCCATGTACAGTACTACACGCAGTGTATACATATTATGTGCAGTCTGGATAAGTAGAATTTCTGATAAGTAGAACAATTTCATTAGGTCCCTGCGAGTTCTACTTATCCAGACTCGACTGTATCAGCATTGGCAGTCATTGAAACCAAATAAAGATCACATCTTTTAGCCGAGAAAAATATATGAATAGCAATTTCCTAACTTGTGCCCAGATTTTAAGATCTAAAGGATGAAACAAGCTCATTCTTCTCATTGATTTTGCTACAAGATAACAAAATATTACAATGTAAATTATTCAGTTATTTTTTATTTTTAAATTACAAAAATGACACTGATTTATTTAATTTCTACCCAAAACGTTAATTTATTTACCTCAGCACTCAATATAACATGTTGAATCTGGCATTAAAATGCCATTTAAATATGTTTTTTTTTTACACTGTTGATATAAGGTGCCGGCATGTTGATTTGCGATTAAGAGCTAGGGCTCTGTTGAATGAAAAAGTTTGAAGACCGCCAGTGTAGTGACAAATGACACCGGTGTTGTGGTGGTTGACAAGTCTTCTTTAGATTCCTGCATAGCGCTCTTGTCTGGCATCTCTCACCTTAACATGATATTCGAGAAGCCTTTTCATGGCTTAGGATTCAGGGTAATTTTTTTTAGTCATTTTTTCATTCAGAATCCCTGAGGGTATTCAGAATGTCATAGCAGTCCTTTCTACACTCAACATCAGCCAAAACTGTCAAGTCTGTCAGCACATTCATTGGATGCACAATAGATGCAAAAAAGACACATCATGCAAAGCTATGCGTTGCTTCTTTGATTTTACCACCATGAAAGACAGGAGAAAAATTTGTCAAGCATCAGCGTAATTTTAAGTCATTGCTGACATGCAATATCCACTGCTCAGTGAGATGAAGAGTCACAAATGTAGCAAGTTAATGAGAAGTAAATCCCAAATGGATCAGACCAAAAACATTGTTCAACAGATTTGTTCATTTGAGGACATAGAAGTCCTGGTCAAGACTCAAGAATGGTACTAGTGCCAGTAGAGTGTTGTATTTCCTACTCAGTATGAATCAAATTGAACAAAGAATAGAGAAAACAGAACCCAGTGACCATGGAAGAAGTAGAGGCTTCTGAAAGTGAAACAGTTGTATACACACAGATTGGTGGATTGACAGAAACTTGATGATCTCCTCTGTCTCTGATGGGTTAGCTAACTTACATATAGTCTATGTATGTAATAAACAGTAAGGGGAAAAAGGGGGGGGGGGAGGAGAGTAGATAAATAGTACGCAACTGTCTTGCACTTGATCTAACTTTGAAGTAGTCTATGTAACCTGCTGCTGTTGATGTAGAGACTTTTAATTAGGTTGGTTAGATGTTGGCTTACTCTGTATGTTGTTAGTATCTCACAGTTAGATCAGGCTTCAAACTTCTCTTTTACTCAGTCAAAAGCTTTTTCCTGGTCAATGAAAGCTATATACAAATTTTGATTGTGTTCTGTTGTCTGTCTGTTTTAAGGTGCATAGAAAAATATCCTCTATTTTTTTTGGAACCCCATTGAGAATCGATTAACTGTAGTTCTATTGTTGGTCTGTCTTTTTCCCACAATTTTGGCATATAACTGTCTCTCTTGCTACTTTTTTTTTCTTTTTCGATTTTGGTACAATGATTGCCTGTTGCCAGTCTTCTGGCACTTTTTGTTGGTGCCATGCTGCATTGAATATTCTGTGCAATCATGTCACCCCTGTATCTCCTGCTGATGCTATTATTTCTACTGGTATGTTATCAATCCCTGGTGCTTTATTTCTTGGTGCATATTTGATTACTGCTTCGATTTCCTCTTTCATGAAGCTGGGTTCAGTGTTTGTGCATTCTTGCATGGTTTTTGTTGTGTTATTGTTAGTTGGTTACATGTTTAATAGGTCTTCAAAATATTCTTTCCATCTCCGCTGCATATGTTGGTTTTTTAATACTGGCTGTCCATTTTTGTCATTTATGAGCTCAGTTGGATCATAATTTTCTTTTCTCACTCTTGTTGCTTTTACTGCTTTGTAGAAATCTCTTGTGGCTGTCTTGAAGATGTGTTTTAGTTAGCTTCTAGAATCATAATTTTAACTTTTATCAGAACAAAGGCATATTTTTTAAAATTTTTCTTGATTTTTTTCTCCCTCTAATTTTTAAACAGCTTCTTCTTTTCTTTAATTAATTCACTGATTGCTTTGTTTCACCAAGGGGTGCTCTTATTCCTTTCTTTTGTCCTTAGCTTCAGTCCACATACTGTTTTCTTAAACTGTTTCCACTCTTCTTCTACTGTGCTCACTTCATTAGGGAGTTTCTTGAATTCCTCAGTTTTTCTTCTAGGGTTTTCCTTGACTCTTGATCTTTTAATTGTTTTATTTTTATTGTCTGTTCTTTTTGCATCTTTTGTTTGTTTGCATATTTCTCTTTGTTTTTGGCTGTCTGAGTGTAATCATAACCATTTTATGGTCAATGTTGTCTGTTATATAAGGGATAGTTCTGCTGTCGGTTAATCTTTTCTTGTTCTGTTTTCTTGTTAGTATAAAATCTATCTGGCTTCTGCATGTTGTATCATTCCACTTGTACCTGGTGCATATTTGCGACTCCCTGTGTTTAAAGAATGTGTTGGTGATAAACAAATCATTTTGATTACATAATTCCAGCAGTCTGTTTCCATTTTCATTTATTTCTGTCTCATTGCCAAAGGGTCCCCAAGATACCTCTGATCTCACTCTTGTGTTTCTCAAGCCTTCAATTAAAATCTCCCTTCACTAACATGTTGTTTTCATCAGTCTTGTTGACAATTTTATTTAGTGTCTCAAAGAATTTTTCGCTCTCTTTTTAATTTTTTAATTATTGTTACATGGTGCATAAATCGGTATGAAAGTTGTTTTTTGGTTGTCTAAAATATACATAACTCATAGAAAAAGATTAAAATGTTATACACTTTTGAAATATATGAACACAGTCTGTTTAAGTATCCATTGAAGCAAACTTCTAAGGTATTTCCTCTCATATGTAAAAAATCAGTGTTACAGCCATTTGTAAAATATTGCATTATAGCCACATTGTAATCAAGTTTCTGAAAACTTTCAATGGAAAATTTCCATCAAAATAATTTCAACTGCAAAAAATATACTTATCTGTGATCCACTCTGGAGTCAAGACCCAAGGCTAAAATCCATTTAGCTGTTGGACTAAAATGAACTAAAATCCACAATAAAACAGTAGTCTACAGGTATGCAATTCATGAAAATGATGAACAACCACTTACATTTTGGAGTAAAGAATCTATTTTGGTATGCTCCTTCACAAACACACCTTCCAGTGAGTTCAGGACTCGCCATAAGATATAGTTTGCCTGAGTTCTGTTTCAGAAAAAATATATTATTTTTCCCCTAAAAGTAAGTAAAGTACCCCCCGTCACGCCAAGTGGCGTATAGGGAAATATGGTGTTAGTGACCCTATATTTTACAGACCTTCAGCACATGATTTTTGGGTAATGTGGTACTTGGTATAGAATGGAACGAATTCAAAACAAACGAGGAAATTAGAGAAATCGCCAATCAACCACTAATATCTTCAGTAATAAAGAAAAGACGATGGTCATACGTTGGACATGTGATGAGAAGAGATAATAATCGAATAGCAAAGCAAGCCCTCATATGGGAAACAACAGGTAAAAGAAAAAGAGGAAGACCCAGGGAGACACTGAGAAGAACATTGATGAGAGAGGCAAGAGCAGCAGGAATCGGCTCCCTCAATGAGATAGAACTGCTTGCACAGAACAGAGACAGATGGCGAGATTTGATAAAATATCTTTAAAAGAAAACTGCTAGAACAAAAATTCATATAGGAGAAGGTGTATCTTGGTCTACGCCCTATGGGCCGGTTACGGCTCGAAAGGTCAATAGATAGATAGATAGAAATCAATTTGAATGTCTTAGAGATTCTTTGTAGAAAATTCTGAAGCAATATGGCTTACCATAAAAAATAATAAATATTATCAAAGACTTGTATTATGGATACACATGTGCAGTATGTACAGAGGAAAAACTGAGCGAATGTTTTCTAATAGAAACTGGGGTTAAACAAGGATGTGTTTTATCACCCTTGTTATTTGGAATTGTTATGGACTTCATAATGAAGAAATGCTACACTGGTAACAGAGGCATCAAATGGATACAAAGAGACCATTTGGAGGTCCTCATCAGCAGTCAGATAAAAACGATGCAGGAAAACACAAATGAACTATCATCAATAGCCAATAAAATTGGGCTTGAGATCAGTCATGAAAAGCTTAATTCCAACAGATGACAGAATACACATGAAAAAAACAACAAGAAACATAGAAACAAAGTTGAACGCATTAGAAAATAAATGTCTAAGGAAAATACTTGGTATAACGTGGAACGAATTAAAAACAAATGAAGAAACTAGAACCAATCAACCACTAATATCTTCAGTTATCAAGAAAAGACGATGGTCATATGTTGGACATGTGATGAGAAGAGATAATAACCGAATAGCAAAGCAAGCCCTCATGTGGGAAACACAGGTAAGAGAAAAAGAGGCTGACCCAGGGAGACACTGAGAAGAACATTGATTAGAGAGGCAAGGACAGCAGGAATCGACTCCCTCAGTGAGATAGAGTTGCTTGCATAGAACAGAGACAAATGGCGAGATTTGATAAAATATATTTAGAAGGATTGAAAACTGCTAGAATAAAAATTTAGATAAGAGAAAGAGTATCTGGAAGGAATTCCAAATTTATGTTATAGTTTATAATTTGAACAAAATTTCTACCATTCTGAGGATAGAGAATCATGGAGCCATTTATGTACATCATTGCTATGTTCTTTAGACATTTTATACATTTTACTGTATAAAATAATAGTGATGTATGTAGTCACTTGGGATATTTTAATTTATTGTTATTATTTATTTAATAATAAATGCATTTATTTATATTTATTATTGTTTATTTATTAATAAATGCATAAAGTTTGAAAGAAACCTGCAATGTACACGTTAATGGAAATGAATGTTAGTTACTGTCATTGTGATAATTACTATTGTATGACACCACTATTGGTCGTTTCAAAATATTTTGAAGGTGTTTAAAATTCCATATCTCTGCAACCAATTGATTGATAATGCTGAAATTTTGCATATGGTCTTGTCATTTTTTGGTCCCAAGAAGTACATTCATTTCCTCACCAACAAACGTATAGTTTTAAATATTCTTTATTTGAAGTATACAAATTTAAGGCATTTTGGTCAAACCATATATTTGGAGGAATTACCGCTTCATATGAGTGAGCACCCACGGACTTGTCATCTTGAACGTAATGCGCGCCAATTTCCCTGTTTTAAGCACTAAAAAACACATAAAACGCGTCATAGTTATAATTTTATATCCGGTGCATCCCATTTCCTGTCGTTTTGTTGTGATTTATGTGCAACGGCGTATCCTAATTATTGGGTAATTTCGTTAAATTTGTGATCTGTTAGTCAATGGGTATAAAAGTAAAGTTCCTTACATTGCAATCAGTGGCAATAAAGGTGTATAAATATTTTTGCATAGAAGCTAAGCGTGGAAAACTGTATCGAAGCATCTCAAAGCCAGAAAAGAGAACTATTCACGCATTGGGTATAAGCAAACGCTTTTTCAAACAAGTGCTTAAAGCTAACGGAGTGTCCAGTTCAATCAAGACTAGGACGCTAGGAAGAAAGAAAGTAGTAGATAGTTTTGACAAGGAAGTGATTAGAAGAGCAATTTGTAAAATGTTCGATTCCAAAGAAACTGTGACTTTAAGAAAACTGAAAATTCGACTGAGAGCAGAAAATGACATTGTTGTGTCGAAAACAACATTATGGAGAACTGTTAGAAGCATCGGTTTTACGTTTAGAAAGTACGATAGTGGTAGAAATGTCATCTGCGAGAAGCCGCACTTAGTTTCTATGAGGAGTAAATATTTACGTGAAGTACGGGAAATGCGTAACCTGAAGAAGAGTGATAGGTGGGAGATGTGGTCAAGGGGACGTAATGATGAAAATTAAGGAGATGTTGAGAGGGGAGATAATGGGAACACTAGATGTAATTAGGGCGCGGTGAATTGGTAGAAAAGCGTGCAAGGCGAGGGACAGGTGTGAACGAAATTGAAGAGAAAGAACTAGGGGAGAACATAATTCAGTCGAGCTTGAGTCGAGGCGAAGGGCAGAATAGAATTCATTAGAGCTTGAGTCGAGGCCAGATGCAGACGTGGTGTCCGCCAGGACACAACGAGACTGTGGGCAAGGAACAGTATGAAACAGATTCTGGGTTACAGGTTAGTGTGTGGCCAGTAGTCGAACTAGATAGTTGAGTCACTAAGTTACGGTAGAGATAGATTAAAACAACTAGTGATCTGATGATCGTAGTAACAGGCTAGTCATCAAGTGAGAGATAGCTAAGTTAGTTAATTGCAACTAGGTCTAATGTAGACAAGGCATATCAAGATGAACTGTCGGCTGTGTGCCATTAGGACAGAATTTAGAAATCTTCATCAGTAGAAGATGCATATCAAGTTGAACTGTCGGCTGTGTGCCATTAGGACAGAATTTAGAAATCTGCATCAGTAGACGATGCATGTCAAGTTGAACTGTCGGCTGTGTGCCATTAGGACAGAATTTAGAAATCTTCATCAGTAGACGATGCATATCAAGTTGAACTGTCGGCTGTGTGCCATTAGGACAGAATTTAGAATTCGTCTAATGTAGACAATACATATCAAGTGAACTGTCGGCTGTGTGCCATTAGGACAGAATTTAGAATTCGTCTAATGTAGACAATACATATCAAGTGAACTGTCGGATGTGTGCCATTAGGACAGAATTTAGAATTCGTCTAATGTAGACAATACATATCAAGTGAACTGTCGGCTGTGTGCCATTAGGACAGAATCTAGAGGCCTTCATCAGTATTAAGGTTTCAAGATGAACTAACGGCTGTGTGCCGTGATTATCAATATAGGACTTTTCATTATTAGCAAGAGTTCAATGTGACTGTCGGCTGAGTGCCGTGATCAAATAACTAGAGGCCTTCATCAGTATTAAGGTTTCAAGATGAACTAACGGCTGTGTGCCGTGATTATCAATATAGGACTTTTCATTATTAGCAAGAGTTCAATGTGACTGTCGGCTGAGTGCCGTGATCAAATAACTAGAGGCCTTCATCAGTATTAAGGTTTCAAGATGAACTAACGGCTGTGTGCCGTGATTATCAATATAGGACTTTTCATTATTAGCAAGAGTTCAATGTGACTGTCGGCTGAGTGCCGTGATCAAATAACTAGAGGCCTTCATCAGTATTAAGGTTTCAAGATGAACTAACGGCTGTGTGCCGTGATTATCAATATAGGACTTTTCATTATTAGCAAGAGTTCAATGTGACTGTCGGCTGAGTGCCGTGATCAAATAACTAGAGGCCTTCATCAGTATTAAGGTTTCAAGATGAACTAACGGCTGTGTGCCGTGATTATCAATATAGGACTTTTCATTATTAGCAAGAGTTCAATGTGACTGTCGGCTGAGTGCCGTGATCAAATAACTAGAGGCCTTCATCAGTATTAAGGTTTCAAGATGAACTAACGGCTGTGTGCCGTGATTATCAATATAGGACTTTTCATTATTAGCAAGAGTTCAATGTGACTGTCGGCTGAGTGCCGTGATCAAATAACTAGAGGCCTTCATCAGTATTAAGGTTTCAAGATGAACTAACGGCTGTGTGCCGTGATTATCAATATAGGACTTTTCATTATTGGCAAGAGTTCAATGTGACTGTCGGCTGAGTGCCGTTATCAAATAACTAGAGGCCTTCATCAGTATTGAGGTTTCAAGATGAACTATGGGCTGTGTGCCAGGTGCCTTTGTAGAAATCGTCAACAGCAGTTAGCTGTAAGGTGTGAACATGGGGTGTGAATCATATCATTGTGAAGTGTTATTGATGCACCAGTAAGTCTGTCCAGAGAAGTTCTTGTTTACAATTGGTTATCATACATGACTTAGTGGCGGACGCCATGGCAGTATGTGCAATCTGTTAATGTATTAAACTGTTGTTTATTATTCTTGGTGTTGTTACTTGCTGTGTTGGAAGGGTGACTGATCCTGCGACGAACGAGTCTGGAGTGTCGAGTACAGAAACACAACGCGAAGTCAGTCCACGAGAAGGCGTGAAGCCTGATCCTGAGTGTACCATGCCCCAGATGTTGCAGTAAAATGACCAGATAGTGATTGCTAGAGAAGAAGCAATAATCCTCGTCTACATAATTGGACCTGCGACCTGCGCAGAACGGTCACCAACGTCCACAAAGCAGCGATCTCTGCAATATGTGCCATTTTGGCACGCAAGGTTTCTGTTTTTTTAAATTGTGGTTCTGCCCTATGTGCCGTCTTCGGCTCGAAAGGACGATAGATAGATATTGAAATGAACATTTTCTTGTGGATTGAACTGGGAAAAAAAATTAGTGGTGTATTGAATTGAAAAACTGCTTGTGTATTGGACATTTTTCTGGCATATTGAAGTGGAATTTTGTTGCTTCCATATTAAATTGAATTTTTTTTTCTTGGATGATGAATGGGAATTCTTCTCCTGAGCAATTGGATTTGAAAATTTTGTTTTCCCTGGATATTGAATTGGAAAATTTTGTTCCCTTGTGCATTGAATTGGAAAATTTTGTGCCCTCCTATATTGAATTGGAAAATTAGGTTCCCTTGTGTAGTGAATTGGGAAATTGTTTCCCTGATGTATTGAAGGGGAAAATTTTTTTGGTATATGGAATTGAAAATTGGTTTCTTATGTATTAAATTGACATTCTCCTTGGTGTAATTTATTAGGAAGTTTCCTCAGTGTTGAATTAACAATTTTTGTAGGAAAGTTCTGGTGTAGTGAACTAAAATTTTTTTTTTTTTTGCTATTGAATTGAAAATTTTTGTGAGTAATGTAAAAATTGTGTGTTCGATCACCACAATATAAATAACATGGCAAATCAATAGGTATTCAACATAAAGTGTACTAATAAATTGAACATTGTTGTAGGGGAAATTATTATGCAGGAGTAAGTTAAACAGCAGAGGTTGCTCAAATTGAATAAAGGTGATCCTGTGTTGGTGCTAAAGATTATTGAAGTACATTATAAGCCTGAGGGGATGTTAAGTCAATAATAGGGCGAGAAATAGGGCACAACGCAAAGGACAAACAGACGGAGATAGTGGAATAGAAGAAAAAAAAATTATTGCAGATCAATTAATTGATTTTTTTTTTTAGGTTGAATTGTAAAATGGTGATTCTATAGTGAATAGAAAATTATTGCTGGGTGAGTTATTGGAATTTTTTTTTTGTTGATTGGTTATATGGAAGTGTAGAATTTGTAACTTTTGGTATTAAATAGAACAATTGTTGCTGGTCCAGTGATTGGAAATTTTACTGAATTGTAAAATGTTGAGGTTGAATTGACCATACAAAATATTGGTCTGTTGATGAAACATTTTTGAGCTACTGAATTGTAAAATTGTTGATGTTGAATGGACTATACAAAATATTGGTCTGTTGATGAAACATTTTTGAGCTACTGAATTGTAAAATTGTTAATGTGAATGGACTATACAAAATATTGGTCTGTTGATGAAACATTTTTGAGCTACTGAATTGTAAAATTGTTAATGTGAATTGACTATACAAAATATTGGTCTGTTGATGAAACATTTTTGAGCTACTGAATTGTAAAATTGTTGATGTTGAATGGACTATACAAAATATTGGTCTGTGATGAAACATTTTTGAGCTACTGAATGGTAAAATGGTTGATTGAAAATTTTTTTTTGTTGAGGTACTGAATTGTAAAATTGTGATTGGAGATTGAAAAGAGAAATTATTGATTGAAAATTTGGGGATATTGAAGTGAAAAGAAAAAGTGTTAGAATATTGAACTCATTTTTGGGGCTGATGTATTGAATCCATTTTAGCTTACAGATTGACATAGGAAATGGTGGGAATTAATCAAGGAAGTTACAGGTGGCAAAACAGGTGGAAAACAGATGAGTTAGGAGGTGACCACACAAGACTAGATAGAATACAGGAGAGTAGATGTAATAGGTGTAAGGAAATAGGACACCTAGTCAGACAGTGTCAGTTAGGGAAAAACAGAACGAATAGTTGTAAGATAATAGTTACAGGAGTGAGGAAGGACATAACGGAAGGACAGATTAGAGAATATTTTGGTAAATTTGGTCAAATCATGTATTGTAAATTCATAGTAAATGTAAGCAAGAAAAATAAAGCGATAATATTATATAGAAATAGTGAGATAGTGAATAATATTATAAGACAGGAACATAATATAGCTAATGATAAAATAAAAGTAGATATTTTTACACCCATACAAGTGAGACAAGAAGACAACCAAAAGATAAAACCATTATATGTAAATAGTAGTGGAGTAAGAAGAGAGGGACTATAAATAAAATAGAAGATAGATTATATAGTATCAAGATTAACAAGAGAATTAGGGAACATAATAATACATTTATTAGGACAACAGACACAAGAGCAGAAACAGTAGACAATGAAGAATTTTTGACGGCAGATGAAGATGACATGAGTAAAGTAGAAAAGTTAGGTTCTAAGAAATCAAACAAGAGGAGGAAAGTAAGGAAGACACATGAGACAAGGGAAACACAGACAAGGTTAGCAGATAGGGACATGAGAAAATATATTGATGCAGGGGTTGATACGGACGAGGAGATAGTTAGACAGAAGAAAAAAGAAGAAAAAGGTACACAAACACAAATAACTGAATGTAGAGATAGTGCGACACAAATGGTAGAGAAAGAAGCAAAGAATAAGTGGACAATGACAGATGGACAAACAAACACAGAGGATAAGGGAACACAGATAGATAATAACGGAAGTTTATTAGTAGGGGAAATGAAAGGGGACAAAGAAATCCAGGAGCAAGATAGTGGAAGTGAATTATTAAAGATGATTGAGAAATTCACGGCCAACATAGAAAGGATGTTGCCAAGTCCCATACATACAGTAGAGAAAACATATAGAATAGAATCAATAGAAATGAATAACGCAGAGAAAGCACAGAAAATAGAAGACACAGGAAATAGAGAAACAAAGGAGGGTCTGTGGAAATTAAGAGCAGCAGACATAGAAAGATTAACAAGAGAGTCAGAGGAAAAATTATATAAGGAGCTAGACGAGATACAAGAGAGTCAATTTATGATTACGGGTATAGAGAGAATAGGAAAAGTTATCGAAAAGAGAGTCGAATTTATGATTATGGATATAGAGAGAGGAAAGGTCATCGAAGATATGATAATTATAGGTCGAAGGATGAATGGAGATATTAGATCATAAATTGTGGAGGCGGCGGCAACAAAAGTTTGTAATAATAAGGAAAATGAATAGAATGATGGTGCTAGGTAGGGACTGGTTGAACAAGAATAGAATAATAGTGAATTATAGAACACAGAAATAATAGTTAAGAGTACAAAATAGGAGATGAAGGAGGTAGAGTATATTAGGTGAAAGAGACTGGAGACGACGACAGAAGAGTAGAGACAGTTGAAGTGGTAGCGGAGTACTAGTCTGAGATTAATTAGGCTACAGAAAGGAAAAGGAGATGTAGCGAAGTACCAATCGAAAGAATTGGGCTACATAGAGTAAGTAGGCAACAGGTAGGAGCCTATGAGAACGAGAAAAGTAGAGAGGTGTAGTCCCGGCAGTGTGTTCCGGTGGAATTTAGGCTACACAAAAAGAAATATTGTGTAAACAATAAGAGAATATTGCAATGAGCAATGTAGGAATAGGAATAGTGAGAGATTAGAAAGGGTGACGATGAGAGATAGACAAGAGACAGATACCTAGTCTACAGATTTCATAGGGCCCATATATGAGGTCTGTGAACTAGAAGAAAATACAGACAAACGGAGACAATATGTTAAAAAGGGGGAGTAATAGAGATAGAGGTCCTGACGGAAATTGTGAAGGCAGCTCCGATTAGAAGTTAGAGTGAAAATTAAGAAGATGATAGGACACATTAGTTATTATGATGGATAAATAACTAAAAAGGGGTAGGAAGGTGGTGAAGAAGAGTGATAGGTGGGAGATGTGGTCAAGGGGACGTAATGATGAAAATTAAGGAGATGTTGAGAGGGGAGATAATGGGAACACTAGATGTAATTAGGGCGCGGTGAATTGGTAGAAAAGCGTGCAAGGCGAGGGACAGGTGTGAACGAAATTGAAGAGAAAGAACTAGGGGAGAACATAATTCAGTCGAGCTTGAGTCGAGGCGAAGGGCAGAATAGAATTCATTAGAGCTTGAGTCGAGGCCAGATGCAGACGTGGTGTCCGCCAGGACACAACGAGACTGTGGGCAAGGAACAGTATGAAACAGATTCTGGGTTACAGGTTAGTGTGTGGCCAGTAGTCGAACTAGATAGTTGAGTCACTAAGTTACGGTAGAGATAGATTAAAACAACTAGTGATCTGATGATCGTAGTAACAGGCTAGTCATCAAGTGAGAGATAGCTAAGTTAGTTAATTGCAACTAGGTCTAATGTAGACAAGGCATATCAAGATGAACTGTCGGCTGTGTGCCATTAGGACAGAATTTAGAAATCTTCATCAGTAGAAGATGCATATCAAGTTGAACTGTCGGCTGTGTGCCATTAGGACAGAATTTAGAAATCTGCATCAGTAGACGATGCATGTCAAGTTGAACTGTCGGCTGTGTGCCATTAGGACAGAATTTAGAAATCTTCATCAGTAGACGATGCATATCAAGTTGAACTGTCGGCTGTGTGCCATTAGGACAGAATTTAGAATTCGTCTAATGTAGACAATACATATCAAGTGAACTGTCGGCTGTGTGCCATTAGGACAGAATTTAGAATTCGTCTAATGTAGACAATACATATCAAGTGAACTGTCGGATGTGTGCCATTAGGACAGAATTTAGAATTCGTCTAATGTAGACAATACATATCAAGTGAACTGTCGGCTGTGTGCCATTAGGACAGAATCTAGAGGCCTTCATCAGTATTAAGGTTTCAAGATGAACTAACGGCTGTGTGCCGTGATTATCAATATAGGACTTTTCATTATTAGCAAGAGTTCAATGTGACTGTCGGCTGAGTGCCGTGATCAAATAACTAGAGGCCTTCATCAGTATTAAGGTTTCAAGATGAACTAACGGCTGTGTGCCGTGATTATCAATATAGGACTTTTCATTATTAGCAAGAGTTCAATGTGACTGTCGGCTGAGTGCCGTGATCAAATAACTAGAGGCCTTCATCAGTATTAAGGTTTCAAGATGAACTAACGGCTGTGTGCCGTGATTATCAATATAGGACTTTTCATTATTAGCAAGAGTTCAATGTGACTGTCGGCTGAGTGCCGTGATCAAATAACTAGAGGCCTTCATCAGTATTAAGGTTTCAAGATGAACTAACGGCTGTGTGCCGTGATTATCAATATAGGACTTTTCATTATTAGCAAGAGTTCAATGTGACTGTCGGCTGAGTGCCGTGATCAAATAACTAGAGGCCTTCATCAGTATTAAGGTTTCAAGATGAACTAACGGCTGTGTGCCGTGATTATCAATATAGGACTTTTCATTATTAGCAAGAGTTCAATGTGACTGTCGGCTGAGTGCCGTGATCAAATAACTAGAGGCCTTCATCAGTATTAAGGTTTCAAGATGAACTAACGGCTGTGTGCCGTGATTATCAATATAGGACTTTTCATTATTAGCAAGAGTTCAATGTGACTGTCGGCTGAGTGCCGTGATCAAATAACTAGAGGCCTTCATCAGTATTAAGGTTTCAAGATGAACTAACGGCTGTGTGCCGTGATTATCAATATAGGACTTTTCATTATTGGCAAGAGTTCAATGTGACTGTCGGCTGAGTGCCGTTATCAAATAACTAGAGGCCTTCATCAGTATTGAGGTTTCAAGATGAACTATGGGCTGTGTGCCAGGTGCCTTTGTAGAAATCGTCAACAGCAGTTAGCTGTAAGGTGTGAACATGGGGTGTGAATCATATCATTGTGAAGTGTTATTGATGCACCAGTAAGTCTGTCCAGAGAAGTTCTTGTTTACAATTGGTTATCATACATGACTTAGTGGCGGACGCCATGGCAGTATGTGCAATCTGTTAATGTATTAAACTGTTGTTTATTATTCTTGGTGTTGTTACTTGCTGTGTTGGAAGGGTGACTGATCCTGCGACGAACGAGTCTGGAGTGTCGAGTACAGAAACACAACGCGAAGTCAGTCCACGAGAAGGCGTGAAGCCTGATCCTGAGTGTACCATGCCCCAGATGTTGCAGTAAAATGACCAGATAGTGATTGCTAGAGAAGAAGCAATAATCCTCGTCTACAAACCAAGGTTATGATATTGTATTTCTAGATGAATCTTGGATAAATTCTCACCACACAAGTGCAAAGGAATGGCAGTTATCAGATGGAAGTATTAAAAGATGTGTACCCACTGGAAAGGACAGCGTATTATAATGGCACATGCAGGCAGCCGAAAAGAAGGGTTGGTGAAAAATGCAGAACTTATATTCGCCTCTAATTATACTGACAACAGGGACTATCACACCGAGATGAATGGCCATATATTTAGAGAGTGGATTGAAAATACTCTTCTTCCAATTCTAGACAGACCATCCTGTCTGGTAATGGACAACGCGTCGTACCACAACGCTGTGGCAGAAGAAGACAAAATTCCTACATCTACCAGTACAAAAGATGTTATAAAGATTTGGCTAAGAAAGGAAGGAATTCCATTTAACGAGGGATTTTTGAAACCTGAATTACTGTCACTTGTTAAGAAATCGCAAAAGACCAAAGTATTCCAAATAGACAAAATCATTCAACAGCATGGTCATACGTGCTTGAGACTGCCCCCTTATCATCCACAATTAAACCCCATTGAACTCGTTTGGGCAAAAATTAAAGGGCAGGTGGCAGCTGAGAATACAAGTTTTAAACTATGCGATATAAAAGGACTGACATATGCTGCTCTATCACAGATTGACAAAGATTTTTGGTGCAAATGTGAAGATCATGTCTTAAAAGAAGAAAATGACTATTGGAAAAAAGATGGACTATCGTTCGTTCAGCCCAGATTAGTAATCAATATGTTAGACTCCTCTGATTCACAATAAATGAAATAATAATGGACGTTTTTATATGTCCGCATGATCAATCTTTAGCTAAAGTTGATAACGTTTTGAAAATGTAAAGATTCTTGATATGTGTACTGCAGGCATGCAAAGAAACTAAATCACTTTCATATGTCTTGTTTACGTAAAATAATGAAAGTCACATGGAAAGACATAAAACGAACAATGTAGCTCTTTACAGTGAAGAGGATCCCGTGCTTACATCGGACTCTTTAGTCACATGCGTACCCATAAACAATAACTTTGCTTGATATGTCATGCTCGTTATCGGTCGCAACGGATAATTAATTTTTTTTAATGTATTCTTTGTTGTATATTGTTTAAATAGTTTTCATTAATGGAACTGTTTATACGCTGATTTGTTTTAGACCGTCTGTAAAGGCTATAACATTGACATTCTCATAGTATTTTAAAGAAAGTAAACAATAGAAAGTAAACAGTTGATAAACGCCTCCAACTTTCAAGTTGTGTAGAGACGCCTATGTCGAGAAGCTGATTTCCATTAATGTACGGTAAATTATTTTCTCCAGGAGCAAAAAGATCCGTAAATTCACTGAGATCAAAGGAAAGTGCTGCTTCATGATGAAGCATACTTCCTACATCATTAAATTTTGTGAAATCGGTGGGACCTTGGAAAAACAAGGCCAGATGCAAAAAATCAAGTTTGTAAGTGCAGGGAAAGAGGAGATATTTCACGTTAATCGTGAACATTTAGATTTGAAACGACCAATAGTAGCCTTTGGGGTCTTTTTTTACCATAATCTGGAATAACCTTTGTAACCTAGCAGAATTTTAGCAGAAAAATAACCATTGCCACAGTTTGTAAATGATTTTGCTGAGTAGCAAAACTACTAAAAACATCCATAACTTTTTTTAAAATAACTGACATATAGTAATGAATGAGGTATCATTGAATTTTGATATTCAAGGGCTATCTATCTATTGTCTTTTTAGCCGAAGACAGTGAATAGGGCAGACATAATAGACTCTAGTGTCTGACGATTTTACTTTCAACTGTCAAAATTTAGTTAGCTTCTAATTATATGTTCAATTCACACAATCTCTGCTCTTGTGGTCCGTAAGGGCGTTATAGAATCTCTAAGAATATTTCTTGTGCTGATAAATATTGTAATAACTCCATAGATCAATCTCTAAGAACTGCTAGTTTCTATCCTGATGTTTCTACAGTTCGACTGAAGACCTCTCAAACCTATTCTAATTCCTAACTAACTCCACCTTATAATTATATCTCTAATCCTCATTACTTGAGGAGTCCTGACGACATATGTCAATCACTCCTATTACAAGTCTAGACCCGCCTAATCTCAAACACCTGTTCATACGGAGTCCAAAGTTATTCTCTGTTGTCTTACGTAACCTTCCCAGGTAAGTGATAAATCTGTCTAGGGTTTCGGCATTCAGATTGAACACCTGTTTGGACTATTTTATGTTCATTAATTCTTCTTCTATTCTTCCTATGATTGCCATTTTATCCTTCCTGGGTCAGTCACACTGTAACACTTGCACAGGACCTACATTGTATTTCACCACATGGCTCTGTTCTGGGCAAGTTGTTTAATCTCAGAAATGGAGCTTATGCCTGCTGTTGTTATCTTATGCCTCAATGTTCATTTAGTGTTTCTCTAGGTCAACCTCTTTTTCTTTTACCTTCTGCCCATTTGATGTCTTGTTTTCAGGCTCTCTTTGTTGTCTCTTCTTATCACATGGCCAACATATGACCACCTTGACCTTCCTTGATTATAGATAACATTGTTAGAAGCTTGTCATTTCTCTATTTTTTCACTAGTCTTGAATTCATTCCATAGATTTAAAGTATTTTCCTGAGGAATTTGTTTTCAAAATGCATCCAGTTTATTTTCTATAACTTTAGTTGTTTTCCAGCTCTTGCATGCATAAGTAAGGGTGGATAATACATTTGATTTGAAAATCTTGAGCTTTGTTTTTGTGCTTAGTAATTTGGATTTCCATATTTTATCAAGGTTTTTGAAAGTCATTGCTACTCTGATTAGATGCCACAGAGATGGGATTTCTCAGAAGAATGTTCAAAGTTCCCTGGACAGCTAAAAAGACCAATGAGGAAGTTCTCAAAGAAGCCAACACAAAAAGGGAGCTCATAAAAAACATCAGAAAGAAACAATCAATATTTTTGGGCACATCATGAGAAGAGGAAAGTTGGAATACTTGGTTATAACTGGAAAAATAAAAAGAAAGAGAGATCACGGACGACAAAGAGAGAAAATACTGGATAGCCTGGTGTCATGGCATGGAAAACAGTCAACAACAGAACTGATACGATGCATTGTATAAAGAAGATTGTGGAAGGACATGATCGCCTACACCAACCGGTATAGCACATGATGATGATTGCTACTCTGATTCTAATTTCATTCTTTGTGTCCCCACCTTGATATATGCAGCTTCCATAAGATATACAGAGCGATCTACTTCTTTCACTGCTTTTCCTTCAATATAAATATTTTCTTTGCAAGTTTGATTATATATATATATATATTTTTTTTAATGTCATGAAGCAGCTATCAAATATAAATGTATGGGTTTTGAATGCAAAACAATGAAGATATCCCATAAGAGATATTACTTTTATTTCAAATAATTTTAAAAATCTTAACTTTTTCATATTTAACATATATATTAAGGCATTGAGGGAGGTAACATTAATATTCATGAACTTAGCAATCTAAAATACAAATACAAGGTCTCTTCACCATCATATGGTCTTCAGTTCTCTTGCTAGTTATTTTGATCCAAAAAGTTTACAAAAGGTACACCTTATAATAATTATAATTTTTTTTTAAAATGTTACTTTACAATAAGGAGCAACATGAATTGTCACAATGCTAACTGGAAAGACCTTATTTCTATCTCGGTGCATTACGCACACACAGAGAGAGAGGTGATTTTCCTCAGATTTTCTCACAGGAGACATCAGAGCACCTTGATGTGCAGTGATGATGATCTTAACACAAACATACACAATAAATACATATAAAAAAGCTTGATAAAATATGAAAATAAAAATTACTAAGCACAAAAACAAAGTTCAGTAGAAAATTTTTTATATACAATAGAATATATATATATATATATAAAAGTAGTAAAAGTAAAGTACCTCCGTCACGCCAAGTGGCGTATAGGGAAATATGGTGTTAGTGGCCCTATATTTTACAGGCCTTATTGTGACATGATTTTTTGTGGTAATGTGGTCGGTATTATGCCCGTATATATTGGTTATATATATATATATATATATATTATATATATATATATATATATATATATATATATATATATATATATATATATATATATATGTATGTTATATGGCCTTGTTCTTACCGTGCAGGTAGCTGACTGAAGTATTCTGTCATGTTTGTCAAATAATTAATACTAGAGACAACCACATTTTCAGAATCTGAGACATCTGTTATACCAACTTTTGGAGATGATAAAATTGATGTCAGAAAGTGTGTCCAGTTCAGCAGCTGGAGGAAAAACAAGTAAAAGCATTACTTTACTTACAGTTTTTTCTATACAGTGAAATCATTATGGAATATACTGTTTTTATATACAATACTGACTTCACCAGTGAAGCTTTATTAAAATGAGATAAACACCTCTGCATTGCACCAGCAAAAATTACTCATTCTAGTATGATCAAAAACAGGATAAAATCAGGCAAATTAAGAATTTATTGATGCAAATAAATAAAACAGAAAAGAGGCAGTGCGTAATTTACTTGTTACTACTGTTTACATTTTAAAATAACCTAGCTTGCACAACAGCACATATTGAATCTGAGGTGTTTCATTCACACAATATACGAGGGGAGGTCAAAAAGTAATGCACACCAATTTTTTTCTCGGAAACTATTCGGGCAAAATGAGTGAAATTTTCACAGATTGTAGCTGAACATCCCCTTTACACTAACTATTTTTCAACATAATCTCCGTCCAAGCGTATTGCCTTACGCCAACGCGAAACTAGGTCATGAATGCCTCGTTTGTACCAAGTTTTGTCCTGCTCGCGTAGCCATTTTTTAACTGCACGGATCACATCCTCATCATTGTCAAAGTGTGTCCCACGCAGGAATTTTTTGAGTGGTCCAAACAGATGGAAATCTGAGGGAGCCAGATCAGGGCTGTAAGGAGGATGGGGCAGTACAGTCCAACCAAATTTGTTGATTGCTTCCCGTGTTACCAGACTTGTGTGAGGGCGGGCATTGTCATGTTGAAGCAACAAATCTGCAGATGGCTTATTAGGCCGAACTCTGTGGAACCGATTTTTTAGTTTTGTCAGTGTATTGATGTAAGCTGTCGAGTTGATTGTCTCACCTCTTGTCATTACATCAACAAGAATCACACCATCAATGTCCCAGAAGACAGTGATCATCACCTTTCCGGCTGATGGAGATGTTTTGAATTTTTTTCTTTTTGGTGACTGCGGATGATGCCATTCCATTGACTGCATTTTTGTTTCAGGCTCATAATAATGTGCCCATGTTTCGTCACTGGTAACAATTTTTGACAAAAACATTTCTCCTTCAACACCGAAACGCTCCAACAATTCAGAACAAAATGTTTTCCTTTTAACTCTGTGATCATTTGTTAGGATCCGAGGAACCCGTCGAGCGCAAATCTTTGAATATCCAAGAGTTTTAAAAATTGCGATTGCACTTCCCTTGCTGACTGTAAGCTACAATGCCAATTGCTGACTAGTGATACGCCTATCCTTACGAATAATGGCATCAGCCCGGTTTAACATGTCTGTGCTGGTAGCCGAGGCAACACGTCCAGAACGCGGTAAATCATGCAGCTCCACTCGTACACTTTCTGCAGCTTTAATTCTCTGAACCCAGCGACTAACTGTGCTCCTATCGACTGCAGAACATTTGTACACTGCACACAGTCGTTTATGAATGTTTGCCATAGATTCCTTTCCCGCAACCAGAAATTCTATGACAATTCGCTGTTTGTAACGGACATTGTTGACAAGCTCCATTTTAACGGTTCATAGATTGCGTAATATTTATCAGAATGCTGTGCAATTTGGTGCACATAATTGGAACATGTCATATTCCAAGTGTGCAAAATTTCATATTCCTATCTTTATTATTAGCCGAGAAAAAAATTGGTGTGCATTACTTTTGACCTCCCCTCGTATATACATTTAAAATATATTCTACAAACTGACAATGAAATTTGTATTACAGTGACTATAGTTACATTCTATTAAACCTGCTTAGTATACCTTATATTTTCAGCTTCACAATGTATACTAATGAAGTTTCTATATGTAAATTACCTTGTGGTTGATATTTTAAAACTGATTACAACATTGAATTCAATTTCATGACAGTAAAGTTTGTAGTGACAGATATACATTAACTAATAGAAATAGTATTACAGAAAATTTGTTCACATCATTCAGGGTTTGTTGTCAACAAGAGCAGAGTCTACTGCTAACAAAGGCATAAACAAGAACAAGAAAGACAAAGAAGAAGGATGCTTACTAAAACTGATGACAAACAGATATGGATTTCTGCAACCAGCAATTTCTATCATTCTCTCCATTAAACTTGCCTGCATGATGATGAAACCCATACAGAACATCCTATGTTTTGGTCACAACCATCTTTTAGTGATAAGTCTGTTTGCAACTCTACAAGAGTATCATTACTGATCTAGGTTCACCTTTTCAAGCAGGAGCAATTGTAGGTATGATTCAGTCATCTACAGCATGCAAAATTGAACCTTGATGAATGACATCATGCAAATAAGGTTCTGAGAAGGCCTACCTCTAAAGATGGTTGTAGTTTTTGTAGGGAGAGATGGTGTCATTACTCACTCATTCTCTGGGTTACAGAATTGCTTGTTTCTGCCGGTAAATGTTTTGAAATGCTTTTACCTTCATCATCATGTGCCATACCGGTTGGCATAGACGATCCTGTCTTTCCACAATCTTCAGTCTACCATGCATCATATTAGTTTTGTTGTTGACTGTTTTCTATGCCATGACCATGACACCAAGCTATTAAATATCTTCTCTCTTTGTCATCCGCAATCTCTCTTTCCCTGTATTTTGCCAGTTTTAACCAAGTATTCCAACTTTCTTCTTCTCATGTTGTGCCCGAAAAATGTAGATAGTTTGTTTCTGATGTTTTTTAGGCGCTCCCTTTTTGTGCTGGCCTCTTTGAGAATTTCCTTGGTTTTTTTACCTCTCCAGAGAACTTTCAACATTCTTCTGAGAAATCCCATCTCTGTGGCCTCTAATCATCTTTTCCTTTGTTTGTCTACTGTCCATGATTCGCTTCCATAGGTCAGAATTGGCTCTATATAGCACCGATGAACTCTCTTTCTCACTTCTATTGACATAGATTTGTTGCATAAGATGATTTTCATTTTCTGAAATGCTAGAAAAGCTTTTGTCAACCTATACAAATACCAAAAGTGATAAAACTTAAGACTGCTGTGACTTCATTTTTTTAGTCATGCTCCTTTGGTTTCCATCATTTTGCATAGGCCAAGTTTGTCTTCTCCTTTTTCCCAAGTACAAAAATTTCATATGCTCCTTACTTCACCAGTACGTATAGTTGTTCAAGTGATCTTCAGTGTTTTTTAATTTTAAAAAATCAATTCTGTGAGCTGCAGTGAACTTTATTATTATAATTTTTTTTTTTGCATAACTGAGATGGTCCATGTTTCACTTCCATAAAGCATGGTCTTAAAAATACATTTATAAGTGTGTACTCATCATCATCATCAAGTACCGGGCCTACTGGCGTAGGTGATCATGTCTCTCCACAACTTTAAATCTCAACAGTTCTTTATCATTGCTGTTGCTGACCTTCTGCTAAGCCATTCTCTTAAGCTGTCTGGTATTTTCTCTCTTTGCTTCCCTCTATCTCTTCATCCCTCAATTTTTCCGGTTGTTACAATATATTCCAGCTGTTCTCTTCTCATTACATGGCCAAAAAATGATGATTATTTCTTCATAATATTGGAAATTAGCTCTCTTTTTGCTTTCACCTATTTCAGAACGTTTTCATTACTCTTCTTAGCTGTCCATGATACTCTCAACATTCTTCTGTAAAACCACAATTCTACAGACTCCAGTAATTTTCTTGTCCGTTGTCCTATTGTCCATGATTCACATACATATGTTAAGACTGGCTCTACATAACATTTAAGAGCTCCTTTTCTTGTTTCTATTGTCAAAAATGGATTGCATAGTATCTTCCTCATTTTCTGGAAAGCTGCTTTTGCCTGAGCCATTCTGCATCTCACCTCTTTTGACATGCGGGAGTACGGGGAAATGAGAGGGCGGACAGGTTGGCTAGCTGCGCTGTGGTTGAGGACGGGCAACCGATGGATCGGGCGGACGTCATCAATGCACTCCGAGATGTGGGAAGAGCACAGGACTTCGACAAACATAGATCAACGTCGCTTCTTCGGATGATGGAAATGGGAGTTAAGATGGGCACAGCCAGAAATGAGAAACTTGGTGGGCATGTAAGAAGACTTATCAACCAACATAGAACTGGAGTCGTCAGTCGCTGGACACTGAGGGAATTGCTGAGGAGGGGATCTGAGCACCTATGGACATGTTCGGAGTGCAATGATGATGACCCGCAAATAACTCAATAACTCAATAACCTCTTTTGTACATCTTCCGTCTGAGGTTAACAAAGTTCCCAAATATTTAAATTCATTTACCTATTTTAATATTGTTCCACTTGTCTTTATTCTGCACTGAGGTGATGTCTTTTTCTTTGTTGTTACCATTACTTCTGTATTTATGCTATTAAGGCAGAGTCTTTTATTTTTGCTTTCTTTCACTATAATGTTCAACATTTCTTGTAACTCATTTTCACTCTTAGCGATTAATACTATATCATCAGCATACCTTAGATTATTTATATTATGACCTCCAATTGTTATTCCAGGCATGCCCCTTATGGATCTTAAAATAATCTCACTATAAATATTAAACAAATCTGGTGACACACAACCTTGTCTAACACCCTGTTTTATTTCTTGAAACATTCCCAATTGCTTTCCAGTTCTTATGGCTGCTGTTTGTTGCCAGTACATGTTCTTTATTATTCTTAGATCTTTGCTGTCTACGTTTATGCTTTCTAAAATTTTGATTATTTCTTGGTGCTTTACTTTGTCAAATGCTTTGGTGTAATCTATGAAACATAGGTATAAATCTGTTTTCACCTTTATGGCTCTTTCTACTAAAGATCTTATGATATATATGGCATTGCTCGTTCCTTTACCTCCAACAAAACCACACTGTTCATTGCTAATTTCTGGACTGATTTTGTTTCGCACTCTTCGCATGATGATTATTGGTAATATCTTAGTCATATGACTCATAAGGCTTATTGTGCAATGATCATCGCATTCAATCGCACCAGATTTCTTCAGTAGGGCTATGAATATTGATTTGAGCAGGTTGTCTGGTATATATCCGCTGTTGTAGATATCATTCAATATTTTTGTTATTACAGTCGAACCTGTCTAAGGCGACCATTCACGGGACTTTAAAAAACTGGTCCCATAGGACAGGTGGTCCTGCCTCACAGGTTTCACATAATAAATAGAGCGATAAAAAAAATTTTATCCTAAGCACTATGAAAACTAACCTGCAAATCAGCGTAATCCATGAGTAGAACATAGTGCACATGTCGGTCTACAATAGCCACTGGTTGGACACTTTTCATAAAACACGATAGTTAAACACACAAAAATAAAACACACATACACAGATTCCACTTATACTGTACATGTATCACTTTTGACTTGAAAAAAAATCCAATATGGTAGTCTGTTGTTTGACAGATGAAATAAACGATAAGTTCAATTTTTCTCTCAAGTCCATGATAACGTCTAGTATGTCAGATCTCCCGTTTGTTATTGAATAGGTGCGCAGAAGCTCCAAAGCATTATGTGCATCTGCGATAGTGTATGTTTTCTCAATGTCAGTAGAATCTTGTTCGTTGTCTGATTCACTATTCACATCCTCAGCAGCTAAAATTGCAGTGGCAGGAAGATCCCAGTTTGTTTCTATTGTGTTGCAAGTTTGGAGCCCTGAATCAATCATGGAGATGTCTGTCAATTGGTATCCAAACAATTCTTTTGAAAGGTTATCCAAAGCAGTAGAAATTGCAGTAGAAACAATTTGCACGTCGGTCTTTGATGCAGATTCCATGTGCGTCAGAGAATATGCGTGTGTTTCAGCAGGACAATGAAAACCTGCTTTACAGAAACACTTAAGGATGGTTGAGTTGTCCACTTCTCTCCATGCTGCAGCAATCCAGTAGACTACATCCAGTAAATTGACCTGTTTCATGAGTTCGGTTCCGGAAGCATCCTTGTTTGATTCCATGACTGTGATAAGATGTAGAAGCTGTTTTTGTCTAAACTTTAATTTAAATGTCTGAATGACACCCTGGTCTAGGGGTTGAACTAATGCAGTTGTGTTGGGTGGCAGAAACTGCAGCTTAACATTCTGTAGTTCGATCTTGGGATGACAGGTAGCGTTGTCAACAAATAAAATAATGTGGCGCTTTTTTTTCTGCATCTTACGGTCAAAACTTTTCAGCCAATCTTCAAATATAGCTGCAGTCATCCATGCCTTTTTGTTGTTTCTGTAAATCACTGGCAGTGTGTTTATGTTGATGTTTTTAAAAATCCTAGGGTTAGCTGCTTTCCCAATCACTAAAGCCGGTTCTCGTTCCCCCAACATGTTAGTGCATAGCATCACTGTTATTCGCTCTTTGCTTTTTTTACCCCCAGCGCATTTTTCTCCTTTGACAAAAAATGTTTTGTCCGTAGTCGCTTTGAAAAATAACCCGGTTTCATCTAAATTAAAAATGTCTTGAGCAGCGTAACCATAGCATATCTCGGATAATTTAGAAGTCCAGTCAGCCGCAGCACTCATATCTGAATCACCGACTTCACCACATTGCTTACCAAACACAAGATTGTGTCTTTTAATGAAGGCCTCTAACCAGCCGTTCGATGCTTTAAAGACTGAGTTTTCCAATTCTTTTGCAAACTGTAAAGCTCGTTCTTTGATCATCGGCCCAGATAACGGAATTTTTCGTGCAAGTGCTGATTGACACCATTTCCAACAAAGTGTATTTATGTCTTCATTTCCCGTTTTCCTGCTATTCCTTCTTTTCATACTTGGTGCATTATTTTCAAAGTCATTCATATACTCGGCTTTTCTCTTTAACGTACGTAAAATCTGTGTCTTTCCCACTCCAAACTGTTCTGCCAATAATCACGAACTTTTACCTTGCTGATTTTGTCGAATCACTGATATTCGTTCTTCCAGCGTTAATGCTTTTGGTTTTACACTTTTGACACTGGCCATTTCCTATATTGTGTGTAACACTTTTAAAATCCACAAAAATAATTCACTGAGATACTGTACATGTACATGAATACACTCTAAGCGGGCAATGACTAATTCTTTAGTTAATTCCTGTAATTTATACGGGCCACGCAATGGTCTACTCTGGTCTAGACGGAACCGCGAAGTGATGTCACTTCACGAATCATAGATCTGTGTCTGCACCAGTATTGACTGATAAACGTAACACGTCCCACTGTAATCTGGGACTCACTAAATACGGGAAAACATCAACACCTGTAGACACCTGTGTCGATCGTTTATGGCTCCCAGCGAGACGAAGGACTGGCTGGTCGTCGTAAACGGGATAAATAACATTGGCGGCGGTTAATTAGCCTGGTCTCTGGTCGCGTCATACGGTGAGCGCCGTAATCAGTGTTAGCATATAGTAAAAAACTCGGGGAAATTGTAGACCCGGTCCTATAACCAGGGAAACGCTTTAAACAGGTGGTCCTAAGACCAGGTTCGACTGTATTTCTATTCCAAAATCACCCATGGCTTCAATCTCTTCTTTAGTTATATTATTGGTCCAGGAGCTTTTTCTGCTTTCATATTGAGCAAGGCGTCAACCACTTCCTCTCTCAGTATTTCTGGTCCTTCTCCATTATCCTTAATATTTACTTCTGTTCGTTCATCATTATAAAGATCTTTAATGTATTCTGTTCATCGTTCCCTTATGCTTTCTTGTTTGATCAACAGTTCTCCTTTTTTTGATCTTAAACATCCAGTTTTTTATTACGTTTTTCTTCCGGTTAATTTTTAAATTTGTTTGTATATAGCTTTAGCATCTCCTTTTTGTTGCATTTCAATCTCTTTGCATCTCTCTTTTAGCCATGTTTTTTTCGCTTCATTGCATTTTATTACATTTAGAGTAATATATTATTTTTTTTTACCTCTCCTAAGTGTTCTTGCAAGTCAGCAAATGTACAATTACCAGGTTCAGGGGTTTGAAAAGAATAGACAATCTGAAAAAGACATAAGAGGATAAGTTTTAATATTTAAAGGAAATTTGTATAAGCAATGTGTGATTAGCTTAAAGAATACCAAGTCTGTAAACATGTATCTGTAATATTCTTGGGGGTCTGTGTGGTTTATTTAACAAGATTTTCTAGTCTATTACTTTTGTTCAGTTGCTACTCTTTTGAATGTCTCACAACCTGTAGCCACACATCAAAGAGATGTAAACCAAATAGTTATTTTGTACAATTATCCTCCCATTTGTCAAGATTAATATTGAATGCTTTTCATGAAGTCTTGAACATCACCTTTAATATGCTCCTTTTGTTCACTTTGAGGACACTTGTGCATCTCTCCATATAATAATACTCTTTGCAATCAGTTGTTTGGCATGCAGACTATATGGCCCACACAGTGGCTTAACATGTGTATCAGGATAGTACAGGGTGTTTGTAAAGTCTCACTACACTTTGTATATATATATAGAACACTTTAAAAAAAAAAAATAAGTAAATAACATCAAAAATATGCTTAAAAAGTAATTAAATTAATTACAATAGTAACTGCTATGGTCTAATGCTGTTTTGAGCAATCTAGAAAATACCAATAGAATATTCATTGCAAAAGGTGTTGGAAATGTCCACTACAGGCTTCAAGACATGACTGTAAACGTTCTTCATATTGTCAAATACCTTCTGTAACGTGTCTGTTGTTATTTCTTGAATGATACTTCTAATTTATTCTTTCAGGTCCTCAATTGTGCGCACATTATTTCTTAAAACATTTTATTACAAGAAACTCCATAGATAATAATCTAATAGAGTTAGATCAGGAAAATGAGCAAAATTCCACCTGATATTATGCAATTTGTGAACATTTATTTTTTAAAAATGCAGTGATGCTGTAGCTATGTGTGCAGTTGCACCATCTTGCTGGAACCATGCTTCCTCAATTTCATGTTCATTCAGCTGTTCTAAAAAAGATTCCAGTATGTCAGTAGGGTACCGATCTGCATTAATAGTGTTGTTGAAGAAAATTGGTCCAATTAAATATTTTCTACTGGCGGCATGGAGCCTCGGTAGCTGAGTGGTTAGTGTACTCACTACCTGACCAGAAGGGTCCAGGTTCGATCCCCAGCAGTAGCAGATTTTTTTTTTTGGACTGACAAGGCTCCTGGGTTCACCCAGCCTCTAAAAATGGGTACCAGAGATTTTCCTGGGAAGTAAAGACGGCCTGGCATGATACCGACCACATCACCCAAAAATATGCCGTGGTTATAGAAAAATATGCTCATTAACACCATATTTCCTATACACCTAGCAAAGCTGAAGGGAACCTTTACTTACTTTACTTACTGGCGGCACACCATACCCCAGTTTTTGCATCACTTCATGAAGTGCATCGGGACTAAAACTGCTCCAAATACTATTATTTTGGCTATTAACGCATCCAGATAAATGAAACCATGCCTCAGCAGAGAAGAATGTTACATCAAGAATCGATTCGCCTTCTTCAGCTAAAATTGCTTGAAACCACATGCAGTAGTTGACTCTGGATTGATAGTCACACTCTTTTAGCTCAGACACAACAGAAATCCTGTATGGATAAAAATTTAACTGGTGTTTACGAATTTTGTATGCTGTCCCCACTGATAAATTCACCCTGTTGTGACATTTTCCTTAAGGAGTTGCTTGGACTTTTCAAGATTATGTCTTTGATATCTAGACATTTTTCTTCAGGCACAGCAGGCCTACCAGAACACAGAGCATCTTTCACAATTCCCGTAGCATGAAACTTATTTAACAAATTTCTAACTGTAATGCAGTGATGAAGGTTGTTTATCAGGAAATCTTGATATAAATCTTTGAACAACCATCCGTGTGTATCGATCGCCATTCAGAAACACTTGTTCAACCAACAAGATTCTTTTTTCTGTTGATAACATCATTCTGCTTTGAGTGCAAAGAATTACTCCAGTAGATGACAGCCATTCACTGCATTTTGCTTCACGATGGACTGTGCAGCACATTTTTTTATGGCATCATGATGACATCATTTACTTCATTTTTCAAATGTGTTCTATATACAAAGTGTAGTGAGACTTTACGAACACCATGTATAAATGCTGGAGAGATCAGTTCTGTCCTAAATATAGATATCTGAGATCTTGTCTTGCTAAATGATGTTCTTCAGTGTTATAAGACAGGGTGTGTGGAAGTGATTTAGTTCAACTATATATATATATATATATATACTGAAACAAACAGGCATAAAACAAAGACTAATTTAAATACACAAAATAACTTCTTGTGGTAAATACATACAAACCATGTTTTTATATATATCTATGTGCGTTAAATATAAATCCCACATGTAGTGCATGGGATTATGAAGTATTTAAACTCACATACACCTCCACACACAAAAAAGATGAAGTTAAGCCAGTCTTAATCTTTTATCATGGTATATGAAGAACATCTATTATTTTATTAACTTAAAAAATAGAATGTATAACTGTTATTTTATCTACCAAATTCTAGCACAGCAAAATAAACCATTTGTGTGTTCCCTTAGCTATTACCAACATGACAGAAGTAATAAGCATCATAAATGGAAAACACAAAATCAACAGAATAATAGATGGAAGACAATTACAACAAGTGGAGGAATATAAATACAGAGGAAATCCTGTAAGAAATGATAATTTACAAACAGCATAAATAGATCATCAGCAGTCAGATAAAAACGATGCAGGAAAACACAAATGAACTATCATCAATAGCCAGCAAAATTGGGCTTGAGGTCAATCATGAAAAGACTAAAGTCATGAAAAGTTTAATTCCAACAAGTGACAAAATATACATGGAAAACAAACCAGTAGAAGAGATCGATCACTTTATCTATCTTGGAAGTCACATTGATCGAGAAGGGGATACGAGCAAAGAAATTAGAATCAGACTGGCTAAAGCAGCAATGTCTTTCAGAAGCCTTGAAAAGTTGTGGAAATCAAAACTCATTAGCACAAACACAAAACTTAGGCTATTCAAATCAAATGTACTATCAACCCTTACGTATGCGTGTGAAAGCTGGAAAACAACAAGAGATATAGAAACAAAGTTGAACGCATTCGAAAATAAATGTCTAAGGAAAATACTTGGTATAGTAAAAAAGTAAAGTAAAGTACCCCCCGTCACGCCAAGTGGCGTATAGGGAAATATGGTGTTAGTGACCCTATATTTTACAGACCTTCAGCACATGATTTTTGGGTAATGTGGTACTTGGTATAGAATGGAACGAATTCAAAACAAACGAGGAAATTAGAGAAATCGCCAATCAACCACTAATATCTTCAGTAATAAAGAAAAGACGATGGTCATACGTTGGACATGTGATGAGAAGAGATAATAATCAAATAGCAAAGCAAGCCCTCATATGGGAAACAACAGGTAAAAGAAAAAGAGGAAGACCCAGGGAGACACTGAGAAGAACATTGATGAGAGAGGCAAGAGCAGCAGGAATCGGCTCCCTCAATGAGATAGAACTGCTTGCACAGAACAGAGACAGATGGCGAGATTTGATAAAATATCTTTAAAAGAAAACTGCTAGAACAAAAATTCATATAGGAGAAGGTGTATCTTGGTCTACGCCCTATGGGCCGGTTACGGCTCGAAAGGTCAATAGATAGATAGATAGATAAATAGATTCAAAAACAGTTTTAAATGGCTAAATGGGACACAGCTGGAAAATATGGATTTTGCAGATAACCTTGTGCTCCTTAGTCCTTGATAGTATGTATCAGATACAGGACACCACAGACTCTCTATCATTATTAGCTGACAGAATAGGACTTAAAATTACAGAGATTAAAATAATGACAACCAGGCTGTTACAAAAGGGATTATTTATCTGGATGGGAAGAAGGTACAGGGAGTGCATTCCTTTATTTACCTTGGTAGTAGGGTAGATCAAGAGGGAGAAACTAGAAAAGAGATCAGGATCAGAATAGCAAAGGTGGCCTTAAGTTTTAAAAACCTTGAAAAAAATAGTGTTCAAAGATACTCAGCATGAAAAGAAAACTTGGAATTTTGAAATGAAATGTATTATCCACCCTCATTTGTGCATGTGAAGACTGGAAAATGACAAACAAAGAAGACAGAAAAAACTCAATGCAACTTAAAACAAATGTCTAAGAAAGATCTATCTATCTATCTATCTATTGACCTTTCGAGCCGTAACCGGCCCATAGGGCGTAGACCAAGATACACCTTCTCCTATATGAATTTTTGTTCTAGCAGTTTTCTTTTAAAGATATTTTATCAAATCTCGCCATCTGTCTCTGTTCTGTGCAAGCAGTTCTAACTCATTGAGGGAGCCGATTCCTGCTGCTCTTGCCTCTCTCATCAATGTTCTTCTCAGTGTCTCCCTGGGTCTTCCTCTTTTTCTTTACCTGTTGTTTCCCATATGAGGGCTTGCTTTGCTATTCGATTATTATCTCTTCTCATCACATGTCCAACGTATGACCATCGTCTTTTCTTTATTACTGAAGATATTAGTGGTTGATTGGCGATTTCTCTAATTTCCTCGTTTGTTTTGAATTCGTTCCATTCTATACCAAGTATTTTCCTTAGACATTTATTTTCGAATGCGTTCAACTTTGTTTCTATATCTCTTGTTGTTTTCCAGCTTTCACACGCATACGTAAGGGTTGATAGTACATTTGATTTGAATAGCCTAAGTTTTGTGTTTGTGCTAATGAGTTTTGATTTCCACAACTTTTCAAGGCTTCTGAAAGACATTGCTGCTTTAGCCAGTCTGATTCTAATTTCTTTGCTCGTATCCCCTTCTCGATCAATGTGACTTCCAAGATAGATGAAGTGATCGATCTCTTCTACTGGTTTGTTTTCCATGTATATTTTGTCACTTGTTGGAATTAAACTTTTCATGACTTTAGTCTTTTCATGATTGACCTCAAGCCCAATTTTGCTGGCTATTGATGATAGTTCATTTGTGTTTTCCTGCATCGTTTTTATCTGATTGCTGATAAGAACTATGTCATCAGCAAAGTCCAGGTCCTCCAAATGGTCTCCTTGTATCCATTCGATGCCTTTATTACCAGTGCAGCATTTCTTCATTATGAAGTCCATAACAATTCCAAAATCCTTGCTAAGAAAGATACTTTGCATTAAATGAATTTCATTCAAAACTGATGCTAAATTAATCCCTATGTGTTGTCTAATTGCACTGGAAGAATCAAAAACAAGAAATAGACTCAAGATGCAAATAAAAAAAACCACTACTATCAAAAAAAAAAATAATACTATAGGAAAAACAGGCATTCTACAACACATTCTTTATTACAACATTGGGCTTTCAATGCCAGACCTGGACGCTAGATTCAAGAATAAAATACAGATCTGAAATTAATTTAGCTGTTTGTTAGCATAAATCTTAGTTCATTGTGGTTATTATTTCAAAATTTAAGTTTTGGTTACTATTTAACTCAAGAAATACAAGTTACTAGCACATCTTTATGACATTTTCTTGACAAAGTTGCTTCACTAAAACTTATGAAACCACAAACATACCTGAGCCAACGTCTTTTCTACTTCCACAATTTCATCGACATCATTCTTGGCAATCTCTGGATCCTCAACTCCAAATCGTAAAGCATCTGAGTAAATTTTCTGACTATAGATTTGAAGTGTCAAGTAGTCATTTGATGAACTATTATAGGACTTGAGAGGCAATCCAAAATCTGGCTCTTTTAACTAAATACAACAAAAATCATTGGAAAAAAATGTCATATTTTCATCAAACTTTAAGTAGAGTAAAATTGGAAGCAAAGCTTTGAAATCAAACAGGAAAAAAATTTGATTAAAAATTAACTAAACAAGCAAGAATAATTTTCTAACATTTATTACTTTTCACACTCTTTTTTTTTATTCTTTCATTTTCCTTTGAGGCTGAAGACAGCTCATAGGGCGGAAGTCATAGTTCTCTACAATTGACAATTTGCTGGTAGTTGTTTGTTCTTTCTTAGTCCCATGGTTGAACCTTCCCTAGTAATTGTTCTGCATATTTACTCTCTTGGTCTGCCTCATTTTTTTTACACGATGGTTTCCCCATGAATGCCTGACAGAAAAGTCATTCTTAATTTATTCTCAGTACATGACCAATGCATTTTTAACACCTCCTTTTTATAAAGCTCAACACATATTCCATATGTATGCCAGTTTGTTGAAAGCATTTGATGCTAATGCGATGAGTGTCATGATTTTTTATTTTATTTGACCATCTCTGGAAATTTTGCTGCCTAGGTAAGTAAAATGTCCTTGTTAATTGTTATATCAGAAGCTTTGTCGGTAATATCCAGGACCTTTATTTTGGTCATGTTGATCTGGAGGCCTATTGACCAGAAATATTGTGGAGTTGTTCTATCTATGCTTGAGCGTCAGCATGTTTAGAGCTCAAAAGTGCAAAGTCTAGATCTTCTAGAAGCTTATTATCTATCCACTTAATGCCAAATTGTCTGTCTTCTATTGATTTTCGCATGACTCAATCAAATGCAATTCTGAATAAAAGTGGTGACATGACGCATCCTTGCTTCCCATCTGTTTCTACTGGGAACCAGTCAGTGTTGTCAGTTTCTGTTCTCACACAGCAAAATGAATTTGAATAAAAAGCTTTCATAATATTCAAATCCTCCTATTCCTATCACCAAGCTTGTTCAATCTATACACTGAGCAAATCTTTAAAAACATCACAGAGATGCCAGACCTAAATAATAATGGAAAGATAATGAATAACCTAAGATTTGCTGATTATACTGTATTACTAGCAGAAAATCCTAAAGATCTACAATAATTACTTAATGAAAGAAATAAACATGATAAGCAAAAAATATGGATTAGATATAAATATCAAAAAGACTAAAACTATGATCATAAAAAAAAAAAAAAATACTCAAAACCTACAAGTGGATATCAAAATTGAAGGAAAAAAGACAGTTCAGAGATACAACTACCTTGGATATACAATAACCAGTGATGGAAAATGTAAAACTGAAATAAACAAAAGAATTGGAATGGCAAAAAGTAATTTTAATGCCATGCAAAATATCATCATCATCAAGTACTGGGCTTGCTGGCGTAGGTGATCGTGTCTCTCCACAACTTTCGATCACGGCAGTTATTTATCATTTCTGTTGTGCCAAGCCTTTCTCTTAAGCTGTCTGGTATCTTTTCTCTTAGCTTCCCTCTATCTCTTCATCCCTCAATTTTCCCAGTTGTTAAAATATATTCCAGCTGTTTTCTTCTCATTATATGGCCAAAAAATGATGATTGTTTCTTCCTAATATTGGAAATTAGCTCTCTTTTTGCTTTGGCCTCTTTCAGAATGTTTCATTACTCTTCTTAGCTGTTCATGGTATTCTCAACATTCTTCTGTAAAACCACATTTCTACAGACTCCAGTGATTTTCTTGTCTGTTGTCCTATTGTCCATGATTCACATCCATATGTTAAGACTGGCTTTAAATAACATTTAAGAACTCTTTTTCTTGTTTCTATTGTCAAAAATGGATTGCATAGTATCTTCCTCATTTTTTGAAAAGCTGCTTTTTGCCTGAGACATTCTGCATCTCACCTCTGTTGTACATCTTCTGTCTGTGGTTAACAAAGCTCCTAAATATTTAAATTCATAGACCTGTTTTAATATTGTGCAAAATATACTAACATCAAAACAAATAACACAAGGGTTAGAACTAAGAATAGAAAAATGTTATATCTTCGCAACATTCCAGTTTAGTGAAGAAACATGGGCATTAGATGAGAAAACAGAAGAGAAAATTGAAGTCTTTGAAATGTGGATTTATAGAAGAATAGGTAGAATTGGATGGAAACAAAAGAAAACAAATGATGAAGTCTTAAAACAACTAAAAATGAAAAGAGAACTACTAAATACAATTAAAACAAGACAAAATAAAGACACAACAGCCTACTAAAAGTAATCTTGGAAGGGAAAATACAAGGTGGAAGAGGCAGAGGCAGACCAAGACTAATGTAGACGAGTAACATCAAAAGATGGACAAGTCAGCCTATGACAATCTGCACCATCAAAGCAAGTGACAGAGTAGAATGACGCTCCATAGTATCAACCTTTGATGCTGAGACGACCATGATGATGAATATTCAAATATTTTGCTGGAAATCCACAGATGTTCCTTAGTGTAGGTCAGTGTAGACTATCAAATGCCTTTTGGAAATCCATAAAGTTAATAATGAGTGAGGATTGAATTCTAATGATTTCTCACTGATGGTTCTGAGAGTGAATAAGTGATCAATACATGACCTATGTTGTTTGAATCCCGCTTGTTCTTTTCTAAGTTATTTTATCCTCTGACTTCTTCAATATTTTAAGTATCATGCTGCTGAAGAATTTATATAAGTAGCATTATTTTCACAATTTAGCATACAATAAATCAAGATAATATGGAAAATTAAATATTTTTTGTCATGTAAAACAATAATCTCATCTACAATTAGGAAGTGAAGATGGACATATGTCAGATATGTGCCGAGAAGAGATAACAAGATAATTCCAAAACAGGCTCATTTTTGGAAACAGAATACATACAGACAAAGAGGAAGACAGAGAGACACAAAAAAAAAAGAACACTTACAAAAGAAGAAAAGTAAGCAGACATAGACTTATTACATAAGATCAAATGTCTCGCCAAAAACATAGATGGATGGCGAAAAACACTATGAGCCCTATACAACATCTAGCAGTGCTGGAAGGATCAAGATGAAGAAAATATCGTAATAGTTTCTCTAGAGAATAATTATGGAGAGCATAGTTCCAAGTTAACCAAAGAGAAAAAGACATAGAAGAAGGTGGGTGCAAAATATCACAGATAAACTGGGATTAATAGCTGCAGACACTGAATATCTCATACAAAATAGAGACAACTTCAGAATAGCTGTTATGAAAGCCATGTTTCAATAAGGACAAGCTAGACAATGATAATGAATAAATAACAGTCCAACTTATGCCACTCTCACAGTGAAAAACAATACTGTATCACTCTATATTTGTCTACCATCACAAGAAAAAAACATCAAGAAAAGAAAAAGACATCACCTCAGTACAGAATAAAGACAAGTGCAACAATATTAAAACAGGTAATTGAATTTAAATATTGGGAACTTTGTTAACCTCAGACGGAAGATGTACAACAGAGGTGAGATGCAGAATGGCTCAGGCAAAAGCAGTTATCCAAAAAATGAGGAAGATACTATGCAATCCATTTTTGACAATAGAAAGAAGAAAAAGAGTTCTTAAATGTTATGTAGAGCCAGTCTTAACATATGGATGTGAATCATGGACAATAGGGCAACAGACAAGAAGATCACCAATGTGGCTTTACAGAAGAATGTTGAGAATACCATGGACAACTAAGAAGAGTAATGAAAACATTCTGAAAGAGGCCAAGGCAAAATGAAAGCTAATTTCCAATATTAGGAAGAAACAATGATAATTTTTTGGCCATATAATGTAAAGAGAACAGCTGGAATATATTGTAACAACTGGGAAAATTGAGAGACGAAGAGATAGAGGAAAGCAACGAGAAAAAATACCAGACAGCTTAAGAGAATGGCTTGGCAGAAGGTCAACAGCAAAAATGATAAATAACTGCCGTGATCGAAAGTTGTGGAGAGACATGATTACCTACGCCAGCAGGCCCGGTACTTGATGATGATGACCATCACAAGAATAACATTTTAACATAATCTCATTCCCAAAGTTGTATCTCATGCATCCTTTTCTTCTTCTTAGTCACAGACCAACAACATTTACAGTCAGTGGCTGGTTCACCTTGTGGTGTCTTGTAGGGCAGTTACAAAGTTTCTTTACTTCAAGTGGTCTGTGGCTATTTGTAGCCGGATGTTCCATGTCTGGCCCACACTAATCATTATGTCCTCTGCTGTTATTGGTCTACCCTCTCTGTCTCCTTCCCTCCAGAGTTCAATTCATGGCAGCTCTTGTGATTATTTCTAGCTCTCTATTAGAGAACACTTTACCTCTTTTGCAACTCCTGAGCAGTTTTTGGTTGCTAATTTAGTTTCATCAAAATATTCTAAGAATTGTCCCTCGTCATTCCGTGAAAAGATGACAGTCTCAAAGTTTCTTTTTCTGTTATTCTCCAGCGTTTGAATCCATATAAAATTGCTGAAGGATCACCATTTTCCTATATCCTGTTTGGTTTCTGTGTTGTGCTGTCTAGATCTCCAAACACTGATTGGTAAAAGATTGTTATTGGTTATTGGTTATGGAAGGCCTCGGAATCACAGCAAACGAATTAAAATCCATAATTGCTCAACCGCCCGTGCTAGTGGAATCATCCGAATTACCAACTCATCTCCCAAACAAAGAAAGGTAACTGTAGTCCCCATCGTAGCAGTCTCAGCACACGCCAAAAGACATAAGGCGAAACCGCGCAGAAAGTGAACACAGCCAACTGTTCCCTGTCATACGATATCATCATTCATCGTAAACAAGCGGGATATCGAAGCAGGATAAAAAATATGGTAAAAGATATTCTGGCTTTGTTTATCCTTTTGTTCACATCTTCACCAGCTTCTCCATCTGATGTTTAATGCTTCCCATGTATGTGAGAAAATGTGCTGCTGCAATTTCCAGGTTTTCTATTTTAAGCACTGTTGGTTTATTATTATTATTTTTTTTTATTTAGGCCATTTGTTTGTTTGATACTTATATTTAATCCAACCTGTTCACTGTATTCAAGTAACTTGTCTGTTCTTTCATGGAAGTATTGATAAAAGTGGAATACATATTCTTAATTCATTGACAGTTACCTTGATTATGGTTCTTTTGTCTACCACCAAGGTATAGTATTTGTGAGCAAATCATTTTCTGAATTATCTTAAATTCAACACATTTACCATATCCTTATAGCAGCATGTTAATTTATTCAACACACACAAATCCATGCTCCATGGAATTCACTCAAAAGTGTATGGTCCCTTAAACGTCTGAAACAGTAAATAGTATGTTATATCATTGCCAAAGTTATTGATGCAGCAAAATTATAATGCACCCTCCATTTTTTATAAACAACTGAAACTTATATTTAACAATTTTACTCTACTGCAAATTATACTCACCCAAAGTAAGTGTTTGAAGAAGATCTTTCCATCGTCAATATCCATAGATGCTTCGACTAGAAACTTTGTCAGAGGGTATACACCAAGGTAAAGAGCTTTAGTCAGAAAATCTTCCAGGTCAAAGTCATCATCATCCCACTCTTTAACTGTCAGGGGCCAAGTTCCAAATTTGCTTTTGATCACATCGACCATAGACTTGTCCTTTTCACTTCTGGTTGCTAGAAGAAGCAATTGTTAATAAATTCACTGAATAATATTACATTGACAGCACAATCATCAATTCATTTACATTCTGTAGAATATATTGATTCACTGCTTGCTAAATTATAAACAATTGTTGATAATTAAAGTAGACAGAAATAAACAAAATATCACTTGTCACTAGGTGTGACAAATCAAATTGCATAAGTAGAGCTTTATTGTGCCTATGGTTAGTGAACCATTGAGAATAAGAGGCCAAATTTGTTACCCTGGTATTTCAACATTTTGTTCACAAAATGGTTGCATGTGTATTCAAGCTCATTAAAAAAAGTAAAGTACCCCGTCACGCCAAGTGGCGTATAGGGAATATGGTGTTAGTGACCAAAAATTTTACAGACCTTCGGCACATGATTTTTTGGGTAATGTGGTCGGTATTACGCCCGTGCCGCTTCACTTTCCCAGAAAAAAATATGGTACCCATTAAAGGCTGGGTGAACCCGGAAGCCGTCGGTTGGGATTGAACCCTACCCCTTGTCCTTTGTAGTCCAATCACTAACCAGTGAGCTATCGCGGCTCCCACATTCAAGCTCATCAGATCTGGCTAATTCAGCTTCTGTAGACAAATATCTCTGAATGTTGTTGTGTACTGATGTCAGTGTGTTTTAATTTCTTATTGCAAGCACCTTGACATAATATACATACTTAAATTTATTATTTTCCCTCTGAAAATGCCACCATCATGTTGTGCTCCTGGCCTCACATCTATTTACAACAGTATTTTAAGTACTGGTGGTGATTAGGTTCTTCTTCTTCCATTAGTCTCCCTGTAGAGCATAGGTCTTCAACAAACACCTGTTAAACTGTTCTGTTCCTCGCCATTCTTTTAAGATCATTCCATGTCTTCCCCATCATCTTCATCTCTGCTTTAACCTGTCTTCTCCAAGAATAATTTGGTCTTCCTCTTTGTCTTTTCTCCTGGGGATTCAAAAAAGGGCCTCTTCCTTTTTGTATCCTCATTTTGGTATTATTCTCTGTTCCTCCTTTGTATTTTTTACTGCCCATATATTTAAGATTAGGTATATTGCCCAGATATATGTAAGATTGTACTTCTAGAGCAGAGATCTTTCTCCTATTATTATTTGGTTATTGCTAACTGCTTTAATTCTCATAATTTTAATCTTTTCTCTATTTATTTTGGTGATAATGTTAGTTATTGAGTTATTGAGTTATTTGCGGGTCATCATCATTGCACTCCGAACATGTCCATAGGTGCTCAGATCCCCTCCTCAACAATTCCCTCAGTGTCCAGCGACTGACGACTCCAGTTCTATGTTGGTTGATATGTGTTTAAATTTCCAAAAAATTCTGAACTATGAAGCAAGTGGATAAAATGTACACCACATAAAGACTGATCTCCTACAGTGGTAAGTGTAATATGTGAAAAGCATTTTCAGGTGTATGATATAACTGTAAGTGATATTTTGTACAGATACGGCTCTATTACATTCATTGAAAGTCATAGTAGAGCTAGTCAAGTATTTATTTACAAGCACAAATGCCACATTTATAATCTGGGGAAGCCCCAGACATAACATGGAGAGCAGATTCTGTGATTACCGTAAGTTATCAGGATTTAACTATCTTATGTCTATTCAGCAAAAATATGAAGCAGAAAAAAAAACTGAAGATTTACTCATTGTTGTGCCACAAATCAACTGCCTATGGGGATATTCCAGTGAGTGATTTGTCTGACATACTAAATGGATGCAGTGATGAAAATGCTAGCACTGATTTGATCAGGATGATTTTTAAAATATATCATTTGTAATGGATCTGATTGCAAGCTACTAGTTACTGAAGGGACAAAAGAAGCATCGTTTTACACTGAATATATGTCTAATAAAGTCAGCCAGAAAGTTGAGTGTACAGTATGTAAGGCATTATTGCATACTGAAAGGTCTTTGGCAGCTGCTATTGACCAAATGTAACTGGGTACATTCAAGCTGCTTGACCATAGTGATCTCAAGTATTCTTCTAAACTGATAACTAGGTTGTCAAAAAGCAGAATTCTCAGACATCTAGGGCATGCTTTATAGAATGAATATATATTTTGTATGTAGTAGAATCACATTCTGTATCAGGTCTACGTTTCATTAACAAATCGCCAATCAACCACTATCTTCAGTAATCAAGAAAAGACGATGGTCATATGTTGGACATGTGATGAGAAGAGATAATAACCGAATAGCAAAGCAAGCCCTTATGTGGGAAACAACAGGTAAAAGGAAGACCCAGAGAGACACTGAGAAGAACATTGATGAGAGAGGCAAGAGCAGCAGGATTCGGCTCCCTCAATGAGATAGAGCTGCTTGCACAGAACAGAGACAAATGGCGAGATTCGATAAAATATCTTTAAAAGAATTGAAAACTGCTAGAACAAAAATTCAGATAAGAGAAGGAGTATCTTGGTCTACGCCCTATGGGCCGGCTACGGCTCGAAAGGTCAATAGATAGAACCACATTTAGAGAAAACTGACATCATGGGACGCACCAAAATGGACGCTTCTTGCGTCCAAGCCATGTAAACAATGTTGACTTTCCTTGTCTCCAACGGTTTATCTCATTCTATTTGAGAATTTCACACTATCTGTTACCACAGTGAGATGGCGGATTTTTAAAAAATGTAATCACGGGTTTGATAATAAATGTGTGTACACAGTTCGTTAACCATCGCTGTAGATCAAGTCTTTATTCGCTGGCTTCGTTGGCAACCATGGAAGCTAATGACCTTACTTGTGCCGACGTTTGGTTTGGGGCAAATTGTACGTTACAATGTCACTGCTATAATGGCTTGGTTTGTGACAAAACTACAGGGACATGCTCAAACAATGCTGTCATTGTGTCAGCAATTATGTCAAATTTTGTCAGCACAAAATTTTCAGACCCCAGTGTCAGTACTTGGATTTTATTTGCAAATATGCCCAAAAATCTGAACCTACTTTCCTGTTTGATAACAACGACACCTCATGTAATCCGGACACAGATTCTACATCAGTTGAGGCAACTCTCAATCAATCTTTGCCGTGCTCCTGGTTTAGGATTTATGCGAATGACTTAAAATATCCGGACAGTTTCACGGTAAAACTGAATGGTTCTGCCTCATGTAACAATGTATCAAGGTTTGTAGTTGGTCCGCACGAGATTGATGCCTTCTGCTCTGGGGCTGGTCTGATCAACAAGTTACGGATTGAAAGGGCGATAGTTGCAAATATCTGCTCCATCTACATTGGCGGGGGTCGGAAAGTGGCTCTCAAAAAGATCACAAACCAGACCGACAAATTTGATGATTGTTGTGCAGGAGAGGCATGTGGACCAGAGGCTGCAGTTAATAGCAAAACAAAGACCAATATCTATGACAATGACTGCACACACACACAATGGAGAAGTGGAACCAATTCTGTTTACTGGTATCTGAACTTTGCAGTGCCCCAGAAGACTCACATCATTCGAATCTATCATCGAGCTAGCACTATGATTCGGGTAAAGAATGCCACTCTAAAGGCTTTCTCTGACAGTGGCGGAGTAGTGTTCCAGTATAATGATATATCATACCCGAATATATCTGTGAACACTATTGTAGTCAAAACACAAACGTCAATGGCACACATTAAGATTGAGTTCTCACCGACCATTTCGCAGGCCGACAGTGCCCTGACGGTATGTGAGGTGCAAACATTTACAGGTATGTGAGGTGCAAACATTTACAGACACCTATTGTCTGGACGAGCATTCTTGGTCGTTTTGTGCAGTGTGTAGTGGGTGTAGTAAAGGCTGCAATGTCATCATCAGTACTTGTCATGGCTACTGTTCACATGGGATCTATGGACACGACTGTTCCGGGTCTTGTCTCAGTGTCTGTCCTTTATTTGAGGAAAAATCTAGAAAATGCCTACAATGTAAACATCTTGGATATACATGTAATGACGGCTATACATGTAATGACACTTGTCCCGATGGTAATTTTGGGCTACAGTGCGAACAGATGTGTTCTGATGGCTGTGACATCATATGTACTCTCAAATGTCCGGACAACTGTTTCAACGACACCTGTCAACAGTTGATCGGGAATCTGTACATGCAAGAGAACGTTCTATGGGTCAGACTGCACTCTCAAATCTCCGGACAACTGTTTAACGAAACCTGTGATTCCCACGTTCAGAAGAGTCTGCCGACTACAACAAGCCCAAGCATATGGACACTTTAATGTGTTTCTGTGCTAGACATGGTTCATTTTTTGGTGTTTTTTAGTGAAGCCATGGCTCATATCTTGCCGTGTTTCTGTCCTAGCCATGGCTCATATCTTAGCTTGTGTGTGCTGGCCATGGCTGATATCTTGGTGTGTGTCATGTTGGTCATATCTCATATCTCGGTGTGTCCGTGTTAATCATGTCTCATATCTTTATGTGTGTCTGTGTTTGGTCATATCTCATATCTTAGTGTGTACCAGTGTTAGTCATATGTCATATCTTTGTGTGTGCATGTCTGGGTTAGTGATATCTCATATCTTTGTGTGCATGTTTATGTTAGTCATATCTCATATCTTTGTATGTGCATGTCTGTGTTTGTCACTTCTCATATCCTTGTGTGTGCATGGCTATGTTAGTCCCATCTCATATCTTTGTGTGTGCATATCTATGTTAGTCATATCTCTTATCTTTGTGTGCATATCTATGTTAGGCATGTATCATATCTTTGTGTGTGCATGTCAATGTCAGTTATATCTCATATCTTTATGTGCATGTTTATGTTAGTCATGTGTCATATATCTTGATGTGTGTCAGTGTTGGCCATGCCTCGTATCGCTGTGTGCATGTCTGTATTAGTCACATCTCATATCTTTGTGTGAGTATGTCTGTGTTAGTCACATCTCACATCTTTGTGTGTCCATGTTAGTCACATCTCACATCTTTGTGTGTGCATGTCTGTGTTAGTCACCTCTAGTGACTCGGGCAGATGGTGCTCGTAAACCTGGGAGGGCCTACCATCTAAGGGCAGAATCCCCCTACAGAAAAGACAATCTGCTGCCTTGCAGGAAGATTGGGGACAATCAAAGGCTAGGGAAAGCAAACCCGAATAAAATGCTGGCTGAAATCGGATGCACTGGGCCACTGGCGCAGAACACAGTGCAACATATTAACGGGTTTTCAGTCACAGTGGATCTGACAGACTCTAATTGTGAATTTCTGTCTGTGGGGGCGATCAACACACTTAGCCTGACAGCTGACTTCATATGAGAGTCTGGAATCCTTACTCTGATCGAGTCATGAACGCAGAGAGAGAGAGAGAGATAACTAGGTTGGCATTTATACATTTTGCTGTCACTCAAATGCTTTTGTCAAATGAGTTTGAAGAGAAATTTCAGTTCTTATGTCATCTTGTGTAAAAAAGTGCTGAAGCAAATTTTCATAGCCAGCATCCAGCAACACTAAGATTGAGAAGTGTCTGGTACCTGTGACAATGGTTGTCCCAAGATAGAATTTATTTCCAAGCCAACTTGATATTTTGTGCAATTTTTTAACTCTAGATTATGATGCTATTGAAAAAAATCACCACCTCAAAATAAAAATTCTTGGAGGTTGACAGTTTACAATAGGCAAACCCTGATCGGTGAACCCTGAGTGATGGATTTGTTTCCTTTGATGACAGATCTTTTTTTCCAGCACATAGTAAAATTGACAGTGCTACTGTCAAAACTTGGCTTTTTTTTTACTTTTATAAATTCTGCCATTTTTAAAGAAATTTTTCTTTTTTCTTTTTTTTTCCCCTTATGATGGGGGGATACTCCTTGGCCATTGGTGCAGATATCAAACAAACCTTTGTAACTTGGGATAGACAGTGAATGATGCTAAAAGGAAGTAGAACATATGGCTGGATTGACAGCCGCCATGTAAATAAACAACGCAACACCTCTAGTAGGCACGGTGTGATGGGGTTGAATTTCACGTGATAAATCGAACACAAGCCAGGTAAACATTACACCATCTAATTCCACTGTCTCTGCTGGGGTAAGCACACAGTTGTGTAGCAAAAGCTCAAAGGAAATATTTTCCAAACTCTAAATGTAACGATTAAGTAGTAGTAATTTTTACTATGGTCTCATAAAAACGTGAGTCACAGATAGGTAACGTAATCTAGGGTTAAACGACTATAGAAAAAATATATATATATAAATATATATGCAAAATGAAAATGCATTGATAAAATCAATACAATCTTAGGCTAATAAAAGAAAATTTGCAACATTTCTACATTGATAGTCCGCAGACATTGATGTGATTTATCATCATCGAGTGCCATCTCCACAACAAAGGTTGGCTACCAAGGAGCGCCATTCTGCTCTGTCTCTTGCTTTGATGGTGCAGGTTGTCACAAGCTGGTTTGTCCATCTTTTGATGTTACTCATCCATGTTAGTCTTGGTCTGCTTCATATACCTTGTATTTTCCCCTCCAGGATTACTTTTAGTAGGCTTTGATGTGATTACGGATGTGTTATTATGATGCACTTCACACCCTGGAAATTTGCATTTGCAAATTATTGAAGATTTTCAGTGTATAGATTAAGCAAGCATTGAAACAAAAGGCAGCCCTGCCTGACCCCTTCCTTCATATTAATAGGTGTAGAGCTCTTCTTAATATCTTATCACTACTGTCTGTTCCGAAGTTAGGTTACATATTTTAAATAGTTTTAAAATTGCAAATAGTATCAATAAATTGTAAAATGCTTTATCTAATGCTTCTAGATAAGATTTTCCTAAATAAAATTATAAAAAGCAGAATCAATTTGAGCTCTGCTAAGCTTTAATAAACCAACCTATCCAATTAGTTTTTTTGTAATTGTTAGCAATTGTTTCTAGTGTTCAAAATATATTTTTCCCAACAAATATTTGCCAACAAAAAGTGTAGAAAATTCCCACATTGAAAGTACAAGAACACTTACCATACTTAAAGCAGGAAGCATACAACTCCTTAGCTTTCTTCACTGCACTCAGATCAGAAGGTTTGATCTCATCTGCTAGAAGTCCTGACATTACAAGAAATTAAAAGCTTATTTTCAACAAATCATAACTCAATCAAAATATGTTTAAAATGCAAGCCAATGTAATCAGAAGATTAATTTGGTATAATTTTTTTCTCAGATTCTGCAAGTGCTAAATAAGCTGTAAGTGACATGAATATATGAAGCTGCTGTAAATCTGACAATAGGAAGAATAAAAAAGAAAAGTAGAGAAAAAAGATTTGAGAACTTTAAAAACAGTTTTTGTACTGTAAATATATTTGTCTATTTCCTGTCTGTATTCTTATGTTATTGTCTATGTCCTAGCTGAAGGTTAGCATTTAAGTTACATTTGAACATTTATGCCATCTGTTATCATCATAAAGCTGCAATTTTTTTTTTTTTGTCTTAATGAATCTTTAGTTCAATTTTAAATTTACATTGGCAAATAACGCATAGTTTACATGACTGGCACTATTGCGAAAAACTAAGACAATGTATATTTAAATGTTATTTAAACACAAAAAGTTAATTAAAACTATCACTACTGACCAACTTCTGAACTTCAAAAGTACTTACTATAAACTTATAACACATTTCTTATTGTGACTACAACATGCTATCAATTATTTACCTAACCAGGAACATAAAGATTTGGGTATACCTGCTACTGTTATTACCAGTTTTTTTTTTCTAAATAAAAGTTCACCAGAACTATATCATCCCATCCTAAAAAAGGAGAAAGCCATAATATACCAAGCTTCTATAAAATCTTAGTGTAGTTACATGTTGTTTAATATCATTGTCACAACCATAACATGAAATGTAAATTTGTGGCAATTCTTGTTCACAATTATTTGTAAGTTGTATATTGAATGTATAATGAAAAATTATATTGAAAGAACATTGATGAGTGAGGCAAGAGTAGCAGAAATCGGCTCCGTCAATGAGATAGAGTTGCTTGCACAGAACAGAGACAAATGGCGAGATTTGATAAAATATCTTTAGAAGGATTGAAATTGCTAGAATTAAAATTTATATAAGAGAAAGAGTATCTGGGTCTATGCCCTATAGGTCGGCTACGGCTCGAAAGGTCAATAGATTAGATAGATATATATTGAATGAAGTTCTAAATGTTTATCAGAATGCATTCAGGCTCGTTCCAGCTGAAAAGAAAAGCCCTAGTTAATACTTTTATTTGTATATATATATATATATATATATATATATATATATATATATATATATATATATATATATATATATATGTATATATATATATATATACATATATATATATATATATACATATATATATATACATATATATATATATATACATATATATATATATATATACATATATATATATATATATATATATATATACATATATATATATATATATATATATATATATCTATCTATCTATCTATCTATTGACCTTTCGAGCCGTAACCGGCCCATAGGGCATAGACCAAGATACACCTTCTCCTATATGAATTTTTGTTCTAGCAGTTTTCTTTTAAAGATATTTTATCAAATCTCGCCATCTGTCTCTGTTCTGTGCAAGCAGTTCTATCTCATTGAGGGAGCCGATTCCTGCTGCTCTTGCCTCTCTCATCAATGTTCTTCTCAGTGTCTCCCTGGGTCTTCCTCTTTTTCTTTTACCTGTTGTTTCCCATATGAGGGCTTGCTTTGCTATTCGATTATTATCTCTTCTCATCACATGTCCAACGTATGACCATCGTCTTTTCTTTATTACTGAAGATATTAATGGTTGATTGGCGATTTCTCTAATTTCCTCGTTTGTTTTGAATTCGTTCCATTCTATACCAAGTATTTTCCTTAGACATTTATTTTCGAATGCGTTCAACTTTGTTTCTATATCTCTTGTTGTTTTCCAGCTTTCACACGCATACGTAAGGGTTGATAGTACATTTGATTTGAATAGCCTAAGTTTTGTGTTTGTGCTAATGAGTTTTGATTTCCACAACTTTTCAAGGCTTCTGAAAGACATTGCTGCTTTAGCCAGTCTGATTCTAATTTCTTTGCTCGTATCCCCTTCTCGATCAATGTGACTTCCAAGATAGATGAAGTGATCGATCTCTTCTACTGGTTTGTTTTCCATGTATATTTTGTCACTTGTTGGAATTAAACTTTTCATGACTTTAGTCTTTTCATGATTGACCTCAAGCCCAATTTTGCTGGCTATTGATGATAGTTCATTTGTGTTTTCCTGCATCGTTTTTATCTGATTGCTGATGAGAACTATGTCATCAGCAAAGTCCAGGTCCTCCAAATGGTCTCCTTGTATCCATTCGATGCCTTTATTACCAGTGCAGCATTTCTTCATTATGAAGTCCATAACAATTCCAAATAACAAGGGCGATAAAATACATCCTTGTTTAACCCCAGTTTCTATTGGGAAACATTCGCTCAGTCCTTCCTCTGTTCGAACTGCACATGTGTAACCATCATACATGTCTTTGATAATATTTATGATTTTTGATGGTAAGCCATATTGCTTCAGAATTTTCCACAAAGAATCTCTATGAATACTATCAAATGCTTTTTTGAAGTCGATGAAGTTAAGTACAAAAGGTTTTTGCTTTTCAATGTGTTCCTCCAATATAAGTCGTAGAGTGAAAATGTGGTCAAGACAGCTTCTCCCTTTTCTAAACCCAGCCTGTTCTTCACGCATTACTGTATCTATTGAATCCTTTATTCTATTTAGGATGATTTTACAGAATAATTTTGAGGCAACTGACAAAAGTGTCACGCCTCTCCAATTGTTACAATCTCTAAGATTGCCCTTTTTTGGGATCTTAACAATGATTCCTTTTTTCCATTTATGAGGCGTCTTCTCTGTTTTCCAAATGATGTTGAACATTTTTTGGAGATGTATTAAATTATGGCTATCAATTGCCTTGAGGATCTCAGCTGTTAACTTATCCTCTCCAGCAGCCTTGTTATTGGTCATTAGCTTTAAGGTGGTTTCTATTTCACTCAAGGTGAAGTCATCTAAATTTACATCTAATTCTGCTGCTGGTGTTTCAGCTTCAAAATCTATTAAACTGTGAGGTAGTGGACGGTTAAGAATTTCTTTGAAGTGTTCCGCCCAACGGGCTTTTATGTCTGCGCTTGTTGTTAGCATTAATCCAGATTTGTCTAGAATTGGTGTTCCACTGGATGTATAGGTGTTTGGATTTGTATTTGTATTTATATATATATATATATATATATATATATATCTTTCATTCACCTGAAGTATGAAGTATTGCCTATATCTTCAATCTGCAATGTCATTTCCTGTATAAATTTTAATCTTTGTAATCCTTGCAGTGGCCCATATAGTTTTATATGTGGTATTGTACCTATGGGCCAATAGATTTTCCTCAGTCTACTATATTCAGATATTGAGAAGAGATAATAATCGAATAGCAAAGCAAGCCCTCATATGGGAAACAACAGGTAAAAGAAAAAGAGGAAGACCCAGGGAGACACTGAGAAGAACATTGATGAGAGAGGCAAGAGCAGCAGGAATCGGCTCCCTCAATGAGATAGAACTGCTTGCACAGAACAGAGACAGATGGCGAGATTTAATAAAATATCTTTAAAAGAAAACTGCTAGAACAAAAATTCATATAGGAGAAGGTGTATCTTGGTCTACGCCCTATGGGCCGGTTACGGCTCGAAAGGTCAATAGATAGATAGACTATATTCAGTATAGTCTTGAGGTATGTGTTCAGCAGTTTGGGACGCCAGTCCGTATGTACATGTAGATGAGGTGCTGATCTTGAATTTTGTATACATGTGACTGTCGAGTCGATTGTGCCCTTTCAGAGGTGTTTAATGACAACTTTTTCCCATTTATTCATATTGTGAAAGGCATCCAAATATGGGGCTCGTAGTCTTCTGAGTGATTTGATTATCTGCTTCTTCTGATGGTAAGTAACTGGTGCATCTGGTGCGCTTGTTGTGTCTTCCTTCTGCAGCTGATCTGCTCTCTCGTTTCTTGGTATTTCACAGTGAGGTGGGATCCACTGCAAGGTGACCCTGTGGTGCTTGCAGAGTTCAGTCAATAAGGTCTGCAAATGTGGCAATTTTTTAGATTGTAGTGCATGGAGTGCTGATCACGCATCTGTCAAAAACACTACAAGTTGTGGGCTAAGATTACTTTTCAGCAGTTTTTCTATTGTCAACTTTATTACCTGGATTTTTGCATCATAATTGTGACAATTTTTCCCTGTTGATATTTTATTCATATTTCTAGTATTATTTTGATACTCTATGTATGCTCCTGCTCCCCCTATTCTTTACTGCATTCTGTGGTGGTCCATCTGTGTACACATGAACCTATAGATCTTGCAGATATATTCATCCAAGAAATTGAGAGTGATTGTTTTATGCTGTAGACTATTTTGTTCTCCCTTGTCAAGTATTCCTTTCACTTCTGTCTGTATTTTGGGGGAGGGGGGAGTGTGTATGTTCTGATATGGGGAGTAAGGGGCTGACAACTCTTGATATGTCTGGTGTTTGTCTACAAATTTGTTTGGCTTGGTGAATAAAACTGCTTCTCTTTAGCCATCTCAATGCAAGAATTTGGAATCGGTCCTTCAATGGATGTCTCGGCATGCATGAACATTTTTCTGCCAGTATCAGCACTTTTGCGCCCCTTCGTTCTATTGGTGCTGGTATCCTCCACAATTTTTCCATCTCCAATATTGGTGTTGAGTTCTTTGCTTCTGTGATGATCCTAAGTGCCTGGTTTTGTACTTTATCCAGTTCTTGCAGTGTGGTGTTTGAAGCTGTGCACCATATAGATGATCCATATTCTAGATGTGGGCATATACTGTTGGTAAACTTTACTGAGCAATACGCGTACGCACGCACGCACACACACACAAAATATATAGTAGTAGCCTCCATCAGTCATAGTTAACTATGGATTTTCAGCGCTCCTAGAAATGTTATTTTTTCTTTTCTTTTTTTTTGCCATGTATTCTGTTTCTCTATGAATCTGTCTGCTTTTTGTTTGAGGTGAGCCTTTAGAGTGTGTTTCCAGAGATTGCTGTCTGCTGCTATGTCTTCCCATGCTGCAGGGTGTATGTTCAGAATCTTCATGTCGCGTTCACACACATCTACAAATTAAAGTTTTGGGCGCCCCCTAAGTCTTTTACCATCTGCCAGTGGTCCGTAGAGTATATTTTTTGGTATGCGGCCACCTTTCATATGTGTACATGGCCAAGCCAGCGTAACCTACGTTCTTTGAGTAGCGTGTAGATATTTGGGAGGCCTGTGCAAGTCATGACCTCCACATTTGTCACTTTATCCTTCCAGGTGATACCAAGAAATTGGCGCAGACAACGTATATGGAATGCATTCAGCCTTCTCTCCTGCTTTACATAAGTTGACCAAGATTCGCTGCCATACAGGAGGATACTAATTATGCAGGCATTGTACACTGCAGCTTTTGTTTTAATTGTCAGTTTGCTGTTTTGCCAGACACGCCTAGAAAGACGGGCAAAGGTGGTAGCAGCTTTACCAATACAAGTGTCAATTTCTGTATCTAAAGATAGTCTGTCACTGATGATGGACCCCAGGTAGTTATACTGCCGCACGATATCAAGTTTATAGTTGTCAATAGAGATTGCAGGTGTTACTTCGATGTCCTGACCGAGTATGTTAGTTTTCTGCAAACTTATTTTAGACCTAAGTCTCTGCAGGCATGCGAAAAGCAATGTACCATGCTCTGGAGTTCTTCCTGACTTTGCGTGACAAGTGCAGAGTTGTCAGCAAATAACAGATTTCTAATAGAGATATGTCTGACCTTAGACCTTGCATTTAGTCTTGAGAGATTGAAGAATCAACCATCAGATCTAGTATGCAGATAGACTCCCTCATTCGCATGTGAGAATGCATGTTTTAACAGAACAGCGAAGAAGATTCCAAATATAGTTGGAGCAAGAATGCATCCCTGCTTAACGCCACTGCATATGCTGAAGAGTTAAGATGTGCTGCCATCGTATTGGATGATGCCCTTCATATCCTCATGAAACGATTTGACTAGCGACAGTAGAGTATGTGGGCAGCCTATTTTGGAAAATATTTTGAAAAGACCTTCTCTGCTGACAAAGATCAAATGCCTTTGTAAGATCAATAAAGGCAATGAAGAGAGGCTTTTTCTGCTCTCTAAATTTTTCTTGAAGTAGACGTAAAGAGAAAATCATGTCTGCAGTTGATCTTCTGGATCTAAAGCCGCATTGCAATTCAGGATATACGTGTTCTGCGAGTTTTTGTGGCCTTGTCGACGATGCTGAGTAGGGAGATGCCTCTGTAGTTGTTGCAGTTGCTTCTATCTCCTTTATTTTTGTAGAGAGTTACAATCACAGTCTCTCATATCTTGAGGAATGGTTTTCTCTTTCCAGCATTGATGTAGTACTTCAGCAGGGGATGTAATAAAGCACTTTTGCAGATTTTATCAGATCGGGAGAGATCCCATCTTGTCCTGAAGCCTTGCCTGTGGACAAGATACCTATGGCCTTGCTAAATTCCTCTATGGTTGGTTCAACGTCTAACTCTTCCATAGGAAGGAGACATTGAATGGCGTCAAGGACATTTGGTGTAACTGTGTTTTCTATTGAATAAAGTGATGAATAATGTTCCACCCATCTTTCCATCTGTTTGCCTCTGTCTGTTATTTTCTTCCCAGTGGATGTCTTTAGTGGGGCAATAGTGTATTTTGTTGGTCCGAGGGCTTTCTTTATGCCATCATACATTACTTTTAAGTTCTGTTTTTGAGATGCTGTCTGGATGCTGTCGCTAAGTTGAAGCCAATACTCATTAGCACACCGTCGAGCTGTTTTCTGTTTCTGGTTATTTTAACAGCCTGTAGAGTTTTTGCATTAGGTGCGCACTTGTGATCTAAGAAGGCCATGGGTAACTTCGATTACGGGTGTCATAACATGAGAGTTGGCTTTAAACCAATCGTGAGACTTAAATGTAAGTTTTCCAAAGATGCTAACCGCGTTGTTGTAGATGACGTTGCGGAGACGTTCCCATTTTTCCAAAGCACTGTTGTCGTGTTCATGAGTGCTTATCGACTCCTTGAGGGTCTTGTTGAACTGATCGATCAATCTAGAATGTGTTAGCTTGCTAGTGTCTATGCGACGTCTCTTCTTTGGCTGCTTCGCATAGTGGAACTCCTGGGCAGTAGCTTGAGTTTGTAGCAGGCTAGTGAATGATCTGAGTTGCAGACTGCACTGTGGTATGACCTTGTGAGAATTACAGATTTGAGGAAAGGGCATCTGACAAGTATCAAGTCCAGCTGGTGCCAATATATATATATATTTTTTTTTAATATACATTTTATTTTACTTTCCTGTTTCACATTTGATAAATTGATAAATATTAAATAAATTTATGTGCAGCACAGCATATTGTGGTTTAAAATTAAAATCCTCTGGTAATAAATAAACTGGTAAAAAAAATCTTGGTGAAGAATATTTCACAATCAGATCAAGGCTAAATAAAATGTATTTAAACTTACAAATGAGCATTTTTTACAGAAACAAACCACAAACTTGAAAAAGAATACAAATATAATATTCACAGAGATTTTAAACACAATGAAATAAAGCACATTTCAAGACCATATTTCATGGAAAGCTTATAGGCAGGTAGAAAAAAAAAAAAAAACATTATACTTATTGGATTGAAAGAACAGGTCAAAGTATAGCACTACATTATGATGAGACAGTTTTGGTCACAATAGGAAAGTGAAAATGCTGTAATGAGAGGTAACCTACTGTTTAATCCTTATAGGGGAGGGAAATTACTACAAGGGAACCATCTAGTCAGCTATGATGAAGCCAAATCCATTATGAAAGACCAGTATCTTAAAAAAAGGAAAGAACACCCAAAGTATAACAAGAAGGACGGATACCTCCAACTATCAAGAAGGGATCAAGTCATCATAGTTTACCTACAAACTAGCCACAAAAGAATGAGAAACCACATGTTCACTAAACTCAAAATAGGAACTACTAACCAATGCCACTGTACCCTAGATGACATGATTAAAATACATGTTCTACATGATTGATCCAGTACAGACTTCCGTTTCAAAATGGTGGAACGTTTCACGTTCTCTCGACCGCTGCAGGCAATGCATCGGGGGTTTGATTAATTTCGGCTCTCTGATTGCAATTTTCAGTGTTGAAATAAAAATGATGTTCTACTTAGCAAATCTGCATGACGAAGTGGACAAATCTGCACCGGCGATGTACATACAGCAATGTTTCTTTTTGACAAGTCAAGTATTGTAACGGTGACCTTCACTGTGTAGTGTTGAGATGCGGTTTACGTCACAGTGAGTGCTATTCAATGGCCGACTTTGGGATTTTGGGCGCAAGTTATTTACATGCTGAAACGCATTAATGGATATCTCCGTCAAGTCCACCGCTTTTCATCTTTGGGAATTTGCACCGTGTTTCGTTCGTTGTACGCTAACCGCAGGGTCTGTTGTTTGATGTGTGACGGTGATAATTCGACGACTAACTGTGTGTTTATATGTTTGGTTGGTGTACTGTCAAGAACGATGTCCTAACATCATCAAGCGCTATACATTTTTTGTTCTCAATATGACGATCATCATTTTCGGGAGGACGTGAACTTCCATGGTATATGGTGGATAGGCGGCAGAAACCATTGAAGGCTATGTCTGAAAAGTGTTCCTTGTTGCAGTTTCCTCATATTACAAGTCCAGCTTGTTGCAGGAGCTACTGAGTTAAGTGCTCTGTGCACACTGTGAGCTATGTGTTTCATCCGTTTTGATCATGTTTCGATGTCCCAATTGTTTACGATGAAGGATGATATCGTATGATAGGGAACAGTTGACTATGTTCACTTTCTGTGCGGTTTCGCCTTATGTCTTTTGGCGTGTGCTGAGACTGCTACGATGGGGACTACAGTTACCTTTCTTTGTTTGGGAGATGAGTTAGTAATTCGGATGATTCCACTAGCACGGGCGGTTGAGCAATTATGGATTTTGATTCGTTTGCAGTGATACCGAGGCCTTCCATAACCAATGATCCAGTACACAGGCCTGCATACCTCCCTGGAAAAGAAACTTTTAGGGCCATCAAAATCACCAGAACAGACAGCAGCCTTTATAAGAGAGTACAGAATCATAGTCTGAACTACCATGATCGCTCAGAAAGGAATCCTTATAGGAAACAGTGAGAACAATTATATATCAAAATAAATATTTTCTACAAAAGGCAACTTTACTTACTTCTAGCTGAAGCCAAATGCTTATCTGCATCATAAAGTGTTAACACGCTGAGTCTGTTGAAAGAAAATAATTTTAATTTAAAGTAGGCTGACTTTTTCATCTTGATGTATAAAATTAGGCTGACCATATTTCCCTGAGACAAAAACAGAACATTGGGATAGCAAAAAAAAGACAGAAAGCAGTCATGTAGTCTTTGGTATTCATGAAATAGCAAGATGATTTTTAAAAATGTTTAATTACATAAGCATACAGACATTATCATTATTCTTCCTTGACAGCACCCACAAAAAATTGTAGGTGAAATAAATATGAACTGTTTGATAACAATAATCATACATGAACATTTCTCTGATGTAGTGATCTTACATGGGAAATTTAGGTCTTTCAACACCTTATCATAAAACCCACACTCAGTGACACAATGTTGTCTTATAACTAACATAGTCCTCATTGCCTGAACACCTAATATAGATTTATCCTTTTACCACATACTGTTTACAACAGAAAATATTATCTCAACAGGTACAAGTATTTCATGGAAGATGAACAAACTTTACAATATTACAAATTTGAACTATAGAGATAGAACAAACTGGAAACAAAAGCTGCAAATAACAGCATGCAGGATCCCATACACCAACTGCTAGGGCACACCAAAACCATCATCTTTTACCTCAGAACAGAAAACTTCAGACTTCTGAGCCACCTTTCTCATTCTGGAATAACCCACACTGATGAATGCCACAGCAGGAGAGGGATTCAGACCCTGTAACACTTTCTTCAGTTGTAAAAACTATGCTGAATTGTTATGTTAATGCAGCCCATTGTTATAGAAAAAGAAAATGTGGTGGGATATGTAGACCTTAAGAGGACTCAGAGCTTCAACCTGGCAATAAAGGAAAAGACATAACATGAGCCAAAACTCCTCTTTTGTTTGTTTGTGTGTGCATGCGTGTGTGTGTGTGTGTATATATATATATATATATATATATATATATATATATATATATATATATATATATATATATATATATATATAGGTACCAAATTTTTTTCTGCAAAAATAAAGCGGCGAGGGCGTAATAATGACCACATACCCCAAAAATCATGTGCTAAAAGTCTGTAAAATTTAAGGTCACTAACACCATATTCCTTATAGCCACTTGGCGTGATGGGGCCCTTTACTTACTATATATATATATATATATATATATATATATATATATATATATATATATATATATATATATATATATTAGTCCTCCAACAACTAGATCACCATCAAGGGTGTTCTTCTCAAGAATGTATGGAAAAAGACCAAGAGGAAGACCCAGAAGAAGATGGATAGATGCAGTGACAGAGACATGTAACAACAAAGGAAAATCACTAATTCAGACAATTCGAGCAGCTCAAGAACGACAAATGATATAAACCACAACACCTCTTAGGTATCAGTGAAAAGAGAAAAGAAAGAAAGAAGAAGAAAGAAAGAAAGAAGAACAACTAGAAAAAATAAATAAATATAGAAGGTCATTGGAAACAGGTTAAGAATATATGGAAAATTACATTGCAAAGAAACCCTGGGGAAAAGAGAGTGCCAGAATAAGGCATGGATGACAGCAGAGACCCTGGATAAATTTAAAGAAAGAAAAAATAAGAAAGCAGACATAAATAATAGCAAAATGAGAAGTACTAAAGCCAAGACACAGGTAACATACACAGAGATGAACAAAGAAGTGAGAAGATGCATTAAAAGGGATAAGATGAAATATATAGATAAACTAGCTGAAGAGGCAGAAGAAGCAGCAAATAAAGGAAATATGAAAGAACTGTACAACAGCACAAAGAAATTAATTGGAAAATACAAACAGATCAATGCCTTTATTAAAGATAAGAAAGGAAATCTGCTTAGTAATATAAGGGAACAAATGAAGAGATAGAAGGAGCACTATGAAGAACTCTTGAGCAGATTTGGCCCATAATACCCCCAGATATACTACCAGCAGAAGAGTTAGATGTTAACTGTGGAAAACCAAGCAAGGAAGAAATAATGAAAGCCATCAATTTATTAAAAAATTATAAAGCCACTGCACAAGATGAAATTCCTTCAGAAGCCATCAAAGCAGATATTAACACCTCTACCAAGATGTTACATAATCTACTAGATAAAATTTGGGAGAGGGAAGAAATACCTAAAGACTGGAAAGAAGGTTTTATGATCAAACTACCAAAGAAAGGAAGTTTACAGGAGTGCACAGATTATAGGGGAATTATGCTACTATAAGTGCCAGGAAATATATAAAGCAGAATCATTCTGGAGAGACTAAAAGAGACCATAGAGAAACATTGATGAACAAGCAAGTTTTAAGAAAAACAGATCATGTGCAGATCAAATAACTACCCTACGTATAATAGTTGAGCAAAGTTTAGAACTACAGTCCCCACTTTATATCATATTCATAGATTATGAAAAGGTATTTGATAGCTTAGACAGAGGAATGCTTTGGAAGTTGCTGAGTCATTACGGAATCCCCATAAAGTTTATTAACCTAATAAAAACAATGTATGAAGGAATTAAATGTAGTGTGGTGCATGAGGTGCAGCATACGGAAATATCTGGGAAAAAAAGGAGAAAGACAAGGATGCCTTCTATCTCCATTTCTCTTTTTACTGGCCATAGATTGGATTATGAAAATAACTCAGAACAACATTGGAATTCAGTGGTCACTGACCATGCAACTTAATGATTTAGACTTTGCTGATGACATAGCTTTCCTATCACACAACCATCAACAGATGCAAGATAAAATGAGCATACTTGAGAGATCATAAAAGTTGGGACTGAAAATAGAGATAAGACCAAAATTATGAGAATTAATGCAGTTGGCAAAACCAAATAATAATAATAGAAGAAATATCTCTACTAGATGTACAATCTTACGTATATCTGGGCAGTAATATAGACAAAGAAGAAGGAACAGAGAATAAAAACCAAAATAAAGATATCCAAAGAAATTAGGTTAAATACAAAATTTAAAATTTTCAACTCCAATGTTAAGTCAGTATTATTATGTGGCCCTGAAACATGGAGAACAACACAAATGACAGTAATGAAGATTATAGACCTTCATTAAATGGATGCTTACACAGGATAAAAAGATGGAAATGGCAGGACAAAATCACTAACATAGAATTATGGAAATGTACCAGTCAAATACCTGTAGATAAAGAGATACAGTGAAGATGATGGTACTGGATAGGACACACACTGCAGAAGCCAAATGAGAGTACTACACAACAGACCCTTTTTTGGAACCCCCAAGGAAAAAGACAGAGGAAGACCAAGATATTCTTGGAGAAGACAGATGGAAGCAGAGATGAAGATGATGGGAAAGACATGGAATGATCTTAAAAGATTAGCAAGAAACAGAATGGCTTGAAAGTGTTTATTGAAGACCTATGCTCCAAAGGTAGAAGAAAAAGATTTCCTTCATGGTCACAACATTTTTTTTCAGTTCTTTACATTTTAATTTAAAATAAGACAAAACTGACACTAAAAATTATGAAATGGCCACGTGGAAGCATGAAAAAAAACTGTATTGTACCATTCAAAATAGTATGTTTGGTAGGCCTATGCATTATCATTTTATTCTTATGTAACTCAACTGCAAGAAGAGGCAGAGATCAAGCACCTGTGGCCACTATAGCAGGATCAAGGGGTCCATCAGCTGGCCAGGACCTTGCCTGACCTCCAACTTGGTCTCCCTGGAATCAGCCTAGCTAACTGAGGCAAGGTTCACCATGTTTCCCACATTGATGGCATTTACTGATTTACGAGACCTAGTATTGTAACACCTCTAAGTAGAACTAAGCTCCAGTCAAACCTGGGAATTCAAGAAAACCACCACAACCTACAACGTTCCATCTTGGGTCCAAGAGCTCACACTAGCATCAAACTATAACATTAACAACAGCAACAACTACTGTGAGACAAGAAAAAATAACAACATGGGATTTCAGAGCATGTGAATAAATAGTGGAAACTTTGATTACAATGCACAAGACAAACTTTATATTTATTATTAAACAAGTATTTTAACTCTATATTTCTTAAATTTACAAATATATCAAATGTCTAAAAAATTATTTCTAAACAGTAAAATGATTCCTCATAGAAACATTTGAAGAACAAAATACTTATATACAAATTAGTGATGTCCAACCATTGTTTAAATTAAAACAACACAGAGCCATATTTTAAAATACCCTAAATTAAGAGTAAAATGCATTGTCATATTAATTATTACAAAATGTGAAACCATTTGCACAAACTCTGTTAATTTACCTTAGGTTAAACACTAGATGTAACACCCTTCTACAAGAATAATAGTAAGAAAAATCTCACCTTTCAGAGGGAATAATTTGGTCTTTTGTCCATCCACCACAGGCAAAGTCATAGAAGTTGTCACAAGGCTTTACATTTGTGTCCAGTGACTCAAGGATTCGAGCAGCTATTTATAAATAAACAACAAATTATATTTGAAATTAAATACCCTCTGAACAACTTCTACTATGTCATCTAAAGACATATTATTTGATATATATTTGAAGTGTATATTTCTGGCAATAAAGCAAGCACTATTCGTTGGAAAATATAAAACAATTATTTAATGGTGAATTTTGTATTGCTGTATGAGAAAAGCTGTTGTAGTAATAAATATATCAATCTCTGTACTTGTTTAAAGGTAACTTGACTTAGTGGTACCAGCAAAAAAATCTCTTATTCATTCATTAGTCCCTTGAGACAGTGATAAATTTGCTGGCAATTTCACTCTTTAATATTCTTTCTAATATATGGCAGTTAAAAATGTTAATTAGTATTTCAGATTTGACTATCTATTTTCTTCTTATGAGCATGCATGTGATATGCAGATACTAGAACTTATCTTCTTATTTAACTTTTAGCAGAACCTGTTTAATGCATCTTTCTTAATTCCCTCATTAAATGATCATAGGTGCATTGCGTCTTTACTTTACAGCAAAGCCAAAATATCTGTACTGACACATTCATCTTCAGGATGGATAGATTTTGTTTAACAATTTTACCCAGCCAGCAGCCATTTTTTGCCTATTCTTTTAAACGTTTAACTGCAAAGGGTTCTTAAAAGTGTATGAGTGCATACAGAGCTTCCTGTTCTTCATTGCTATACATGAAGGCTAGACATTTGATCTCACCACCCAGAGATAGGGAAGGGTAAAGCCATGAAGAAACTAGATTCAAAGTGAAAAAGCTCCATTTGTTGTAGTGGATTTCAAACCTGGGACCATCCTGCCCAGAGGCCAATATCTTAGACTGCCTAGTCCCCTGTATAATGTATAGAATAATGGATAATTTTGTCAACTTTGCAACTATTGACATAATGATAAATTTATCAAGAAGAGTTGCCATAGAATATAAAATGATGTCTATCAACAAGATTACAGGTTTCTACTATTTCAGATAAATTATTTCTGTCAACTAGGTTACAGGTTTCTAAGATTTCAGATAAATTATTTCTGTCAACTAGGTTACAGGTTTCTAAGATTTCAGATAAATTATTTCTGTCAACTAGGTTACAGGTTTCTAAGATTTCAGATAAATTATTTCTGTCAACTAGGTTACAGGTTTCTAAGATTTCCAGATAAATTATTTCTGTCAAAAATGTCACAGGTTTCTAAGATTTCCAGATAAATGATTTCTGTCAACTAGGTTACAGGTTTCTAAGATTTCCAGATAAATGATTTCTGTCAACAAGGTTACAGGTTTCTAAGATTTCAGATAAATGATTTCTATCAACAAAGTTACAGGTTTCTAAGATTTCAGATAAATGATTTCTATCAACAAAGTTACAGGTTTCTAAGATTTCAGATAAATTATTTCTATCAACAAAGTTACAGGTTTCTAAGAATTCAAATAAATAATTTCTATCAACAAGGTTACAGGTTTCTAAGATTTCAGATAAATTATTTCTATCAACAAGGTTACAGGTTTCTAAGATTTCAGATAAATTATTTATATCAACAATGTTACAGGTTTCTAAGATTTCAGATAAATTATTTCTATCAACAAGGTTACAGGTTTCTAAGATTTCAGATAAATTATTTATATCAACAATGTTACAGGTTTCTAAGATTTCAGATAAATTATTTCTATCAACAAGGTTACAGGTTTCTAAGATTTCAGATAAATGATTTCTATCAACAAGGTTACAGGTTTCTAAGATTTCCAGATAAATGATTTCTGTCAACAAGGTTACAGGTTTCTAAGATCTCAGACAAATTACTTCTATCAACAAGGTTACGTGTATTTAAGATTTCAAATTAGTTACCTCTGCTCTATGGCAATAAACTTGACTTATACAAACTAATCTTATTAGTTACCTCTGCTCTATGGCAGTAAACTTGACTTATACAAACTAATCTCATTTAGATTTTTGCAACATAAAATTACTAACATCAAAATATTTGTAAAAATTCATCTGTTAAGGTTACAACTTTAAGTTTTCTTTAAAATATATTTTCTAACAGTCTCTTTGAATCTTTTACTATTCACAACATAGTAAAAATAAAAAGTAAAGTGCCCCATCACGCCAAGTGGTGTATAGGGAATATGGTGTTAGTGACCATAATTTTTACAGACCTTCAGCACATGATTTTTGGGGTAATGTGGCCAGTATTACGCCCATGCTGCTTTACTTTCCCAGAAAAAAATCCTGTACCCATTAAGGTTGGGTGAACCTGGAAGCCGTTGATCTGGATCGAACCCAACCCCTTGTCCTTAGTAGTCCAGTTCACTATCCAATGAGCTAACGTGGCTCCCTATACACAACATGCACAGAAGTAATTTTAATTTAAAATCATTTGTGGTTGAAGGTCAGGTTACTGAATGATTTTGCCATGTCATTTTACAATCAAGTGGATTTCAGCTTAATTAATAGTTTTGTAAAAAAATATCTTCTTATGATAGGGTGAAATAAAAATTGTGACATACACATGCAGTAATTGAACTGGTTTTGTGGTTTTATTTCCCAGTTCCAACTTAAACTTCCAGGAGGAGTATCGGTAGCTAAGTTGGGAAAACCACTCGACTGGGCTACCAACGTTCAGACAACCCATGTTCAATTCCCGCTGGAAGCAGTGTGGGTTGTACTCGTGGTTGAAAAAAAATACCCCCGTGGTCAACCCAGTGGCTGGCAGAAATGGCTACCAGGGTATAGTACCATGGGGAGGTGAGGAATGCCGCCTCACATCGTGAGTTTTGATGCTTGAAGCGACACTATCTAGAAGTCTCATAGCACTTCTGGATAGGCAGCTGAGCACATATGGGTGAAAACACGTATACTAAGACGTCAATTCAAGTTTCATACTTTACTTTACCTCTACTTCCAGGAGATTGTAAAAAAACAGCATAAGTGTTGTAAATAAATATTTGTTCTAACCATCTGTGAAAAAAACTATCTTACCTGTGGCAACACACTCCTCTGTTTCACAAATTTTGCCTGCAGAGAAAATAAAGTAGTCTCTTTACTCACTACAAACATTCATGCCACTGTAGTGCCTTTTTAGCATATCAAGGGAAGTACTAAAGAATTTGTTATGTTAGTAACAAATGTCTGATTGCACGGTTCTATTTTAATTAGTATAAGCTCAATTACAGATCCAAGTCTGGGTATTATGTTCCGGCATCCATTTTTGGGCATGTTATTAAATATCTTGATTTTGATCATTCCTGTGTCGTTAGATGTTGTTTAGGGCTTATAGTGTTTTTTGCTACCCATCTCTATTCTTGGCAAGATGTTTGATCTTATCTAATGAATCTATGCCTGTCAACTTTGTTTCCCTTACAAGTGTTCTTTTCAGTGTCTCTCTACTTTTCCTCTTGATGAATCCTGATGTTTTAAATAGAAGAGCCTGTTTTGGAATTCTTTTGTTGTCTCTTCTCAGCACATATCTGACATATGTTCATCTTGTCTTCCTAATTGTAGAAGAGATTGCTGGTTCCATGCCATTTTTCTTATTTCTAAATTAATCTTGAATTCATTCCATTGTACACATACTATTCTTATTCTGCATTGTTATTAAATATGTACACAGCTATTTCAAATACCTGTGTGTGTATAAATCTGGTATAGAAACCACTCACAAATACAATTATCTTGTTTCCATAGCATCAAATATTGCACATAGGGCAGAGACAAGTTTCTCCAGTTAGGCCTTTGTACTGCTTGTTCAAGCAAACCTTGTGTTTATTTAAAATCTCATGATTGACACTTCTCTGAAAATGTGAGACAGAAATAAAGAAATACTCATCGTCATAGTCATCAAGTCCATGCCTGCTGGCGTAGGTGATCATGTCTCTCCACAACTTTCGATCTTGACAGTTATTTATCATTTCTGTTGTTGACGTTCTGCCAAGCCATTCTCTTAAACTGTCTGGTATCTTTTCTCTTTGCTTCCCTCTATCTCTTCATCCCTCAATTTTCCCAGTTGTTATACAATATTCTAGCTGTTCCCTTCTCTTTACATGGCCAAAAAAATTATGATTGTTTCTTCCTCATTTTGGATATAAACTCTCTTTTTGCTTTGGCCTCTTTCAAAATGTTTTTATTACTCTTCTTAACTGTTCATGGTATTCTCAACATTCTTATCAATACATAATACTAAAATTAAAACTCTGTCTGGATATGGTAAAATCAATAAAGAAATAGACACAGGATGCAACAAGGCAAACAAACTATTGGGACAGCTAGCCCCTTTATTTCAACATAAAAGAAAGCTTGTCACCACTAAGATAATATGTCTGAGACAAGTCAGAATGCAGAAATGATATTATAAGAGAAATAGTAGGCATTGAATCAGTCCTGAACTACATGCAAAAACAACAAATAAAATAGTTTGCCCATCTAGAAGAATGCTGTGTGATTCCTTATCCTACATTAAAGCATATACTAAAAGAGGAGAAGAGAGAAGGGCAAGAGGCAGATCCAGCGTAAGATGGACAGCCAACATCAGATAAACACTACAACAAGTGCCATCTCTGCATCAAAGGTTGGCTACCAATGAGTGCCAATCCACTCTGTCTCTTACTTTGATAGTGCAGGTTGTCATAGGCTGACCTGTCCATCTTTTGATGTTAATTGTCCATGTTAGTCTTGGTCTGCCTCTTTTCCCTTGTATATTTCCTTCCAAGATTACTTTTAGTAGGCTGTTGTGTCTTTTAACATGCCCCAAAAATCACATTAACCACTAATATCATCATCATCATCATCTAGTGCCGTCTCCTCAACGAAGGTTGGTTACCATGGAACGCCATTCTGCTGTCTCTTGCTTTGATGGTGTAGTTTGTCATAGGCTGATTTGTCCATCTTTTGATGTTACTCGTCCATGTTAGTCTTGGTCAGCCTCTTTTACTTTGTATTTTACCCTCCAGGATTACTTTTAGTAGGCTGTTGTGTCTTTTAACATGACCCAAACATCGCATTTGTCTTGTATGAATTGTGCTTAGTAGCTCTCTTTTCATTTTTAGTTGTTTTAAGACTTTACCGTTTGTTTTCTTTTCTTTCCATACAATTCTGCATATTCTTCTATATATCCACATTTCAAAGGCTTCAATTCTCTGTTCTGTTTTCTTGTCTAATGTCCATGTTTCTGCACCACATAGAAATATTGAGAAGATATAACATTCTGCTATTCTTAGTTTTAGCCCTTGTAATAATTTGTTTTGATGTTAGTATGTTCTTCATGATATTAAAATTACTTTTTGCCATTCCTATTCTTTTGTTTATTTCAATTGTACATTTTCCATCACTGGTTATAGTATGTCCAAGGTAGTTGTAGTTCTGAACTGTCTCCAGGTCTATTCCTTCAATTTTGATATCCACTTGTGGGTTTTGAGTATTTTCTTTGTTTATGATCATGGTTTTAGTCTTTTTGATATTCATATCCATAGTCCATATTTTTTGCTTGTCATGTTTATTTCATTAAGTAATTGTTGTAGATCTTTATAATTTTCTGCTAGTAGTACAGTATCGTCAGCATATCTTAGGTTATTGATTATCTTTCCATTAATTTGTAGGCCTGGCATCTCTATGATGTTTTTAAAAATTTGCTCAGTGTTTTAAGACTTTACTTTATCGTATGTTATCTTTTCTACCACTACAGTAGAATAAATAGACTTACTTTAGATTACACTACTGTACAGTCTGCTCTACAAACAACTCTACTGACATGGACGATTGCACTTCTCCACTTTGCTATTAATGACTCAAATGACTATTTCCCCTGCAGCTGCTAATTCTGTATGTAATATTGGCGCTGTTCTCTTGATTGTTGGTTTTTATTTTTTCTTCCTTTCTTTCGTTTGACAACTCTGATTCGAAGAGATTCTGATCAAATTAAAAAAAGTTAATGAAAATTTGAAAACTCAGTTGTGACATCAAACTTGAAATGTTTTCCCCTTCAAATGTTCTGAATTTTCATATTTCATTGGATATTTTGGCCTCGCCTCATGATTAGGAATCATCATCATCATCATGTGCCATACCGGTTGGCGTAGGTGATCATGTCCCGCCACAATCTTCTATCTACAGTGCATCATATCAGTTCTGTTGTTGACTGTTTTCCATGCCATGACACCAAGCTATCCAGTATTTTCTCTCTTTGTCGCCCGCGATCTCTCTTTCCTTTTATTTTGTCAGTTGTAACCAAGTATTCCAACTTTCCTCTTCTCATGATGTGCCGGAAAAATTTTGATTGCTTCTTTCTGATGTTTTTTAAGAGCTCTCTTTTTGTGTTGGCCTCTTTGAGAACTTCCTCATTGGTCTTTTTAGCTGTCCAGGGAACTTTCAACATTCTTCTGAGAAATCCCATCTCTGTGGCCTCTAATCGTCTTTTCATTTGTTTGTCTACAGTCCATGATTCGCTTCCATAGGTCAGAATTGGTTCTATATAGCACCGATGAACTCTCTTTCTCATTTTTATTGACATAGATTTGTTGCATAAGATATTTTTCATTTTCTGCAATGCTATTTTGGCCTGAGCTATTCTGTTTTTTATTTCTGTGGTGCATCTCCCATCTGATGTTATTATTGTGCCCAAGTTTTTGAAACGTTGCACTTGTTTCAGATTTGTCTCGTTTATTTTTATGCTGCATGATGGTGGTGATTGTTTCTTCGATATAACCACTACTTCTGTTTTCTTACTATTCAGACTGAGACCTTTCTTGTTGCTTTCTTTTACTATTATGTCTATCATTTCTTGTAGTTCATTCTCTGTCTCTGCTATTAAGACTGTGTCATCCGCATATCGCAAATTATTTATGTTGTGACCATTGACTTCAATTCCTTTTTTGTCTACTATTGATCTCATAATATATTCGCTGTAAAGTGAAAACAAATCCGGCGACAGAACACATCCTTGTCTGACTCCGTTTTTCTGAAATTTCTATCACAAAATGGCCACGCCCACTGCTGGTAGTTCTTGCAGTACATCTCGCCCAAAACGATATAGTGCAGAACAAGCGAGATCTATGTTCGAAACATTGTTATTTAGTGAATCAGAAATGGACTATTCAGATTCAGACGAGAGTTTTTGTGGTGATAGTCATGATAATCGTAGTGGTAAGTCGAGTGGTAAGAAACCAAGACTCGCTAACTCTTGTTTAGGTTTAGCTGGTGATGCCTCCAGTCCAGCACTATCAGTGACTCAGAGGAATTTAGTGGCAGTGATTCTGACGATGAAACTGATACTATTCTGTCAGCCAAAGCTGACAGGACAGATGTGGCTAGGAAGCCTGCTGATGGGTGGCATGAAGCCAGAGATGGAGATACCATAGGAAAATCTAGCTTCCAAAATATAAATTCTGGATGTAAGTTAGATCTTCCAGAAAATGCTTCACCTTCCAAGTATTTTCTGAGCCTGTTGACTGACACAATTGTTGATAGTCTGATTCAAAATATCAACAATTATGCTCAGCAAAAAATGGAATCGAGTACTCCTGCACGCAGGTATTCCAGTTTTGCTAAATGGACACCGCTGGACCGTAATACTTTTTTTCAGTTTCTGGCAGTCATGATTGCCATGGGAATGAATCCAAAAAATTCTATAAAGGATTACTGGTCCATTCAATCATTTAAAAGTAGTCCTTGGTTTAGGTGCATGTTTAGTCGGACAAGATTTTTACTCATTTATCAATCTATGCTTCATGCGGCTGGTCCTGATGCGGCAGGAAAATGTAAAATTGAGCTGTTCATCAATTCAGTGATCGAAAAATTTCAAGAAGCGTTTTATCCGTTTGAAAATATCTGCATTGATGAGATGGTTATAGGCTACAAGGGAAGATTTAAGTACAAGCAGTACAATGCCAGTAAGCCAAAAAAATATCATATCAAATCATACGGACTTTGCGACTCAATCACCTGATACGTTTTCAACCTCCTGGTATATTTTAGTACGGACACAGCTTACAGGCCTGAAACAGACCCACATTCTTCACATGCTGTCAAAGTTTTCGACAAGTTACTGGAAGGCATCACAGATCATCATCATTTGTTTGCTGACCGGTATTATACTTCCCTGCCACTTGTTCAATTTCTGCGGCAGAAAAATCACAACTACACTGGAACACTAAATTCAAACAGACGCGGATTTCCAGCAGAAGTCAAAAATAAAAAAATATCAGTGAATGAGTCAAAGTGGTTCATCAATTATGAGGAGCAAGTTATGTGTGTCAGCTGGAGGGACAAAAAATCCAAAAAGCCCTGCCAATTGGTGACAACACATGGAAGTGTCACATATGAGATCAGAAATGAAGGTAGGAGTCAAGTCAGGAAGCCATCACCCATCCATAGCTACAACCACTCAATGAATGGATGTGACAGAGTAGACCAGATGATCTCATATTATGGGAACCACACAAGGAAGACAGTCAAGTGGTGGAAGAAAATATTTATGTGGATAATTGAGATCACACAACTCAATGCTCATATTTTATATAACTTGAGCCGCCCTAACACCGAAAAGCCTATGCCTTTTGCAGATTTCAAGGAGCTGCTTATTTATGATTTGTGTAGCATAGTAGGAGCAGAGACACCTATTCCTAACAACCTTCTTCAAGTTGATTTATCCAAGCCGGGGAAAAAATGGAACACGAAGCCGCAGAGATATCGGGGTGCCATCCATCTCATTGATTTGATTGATTTTGATGGGAAAGACCTGCAGTGTGTTCATTGTTCGGAGCAGCGGAAAGTAAGAAAACGAAGCAGCTATTATTGTACAGGTTGTCCGGATAAGCCACATCTGTGCGCTAAAACATGCTTTAGGGAATATCACACACAATAAGTACATATGTGTCAATAAAAATAATAAACTTGACTTGTAAATAATATTGTTGTGATGTGAAAAAAATTTGAAAATTTTTTATTCTGGGATCATTTATAAAAATGTGCATAATTTTGTTATTTGTGGACATAAATTCATCAAATAAACTGTATTTTCGAGGAATTTGGATTATGTTGTGTAATGTTTCAAGACAAATGGATAGCAACACATATCTGGATGGAAATGGGTAAGTGAAATACAATATTTTAAATTTAAAATTATCTACCTTGAATATTTTTTTTTTTTTTTAAATATAACTATTTCTTTAAATAATGACATATCAGAAATATATTGCTATTTTCATTTTCTGTATCCATTTCCCTTTTCAGTGATATATAACACACGCCACATTTATCTTAATTACTGTGTGAAGTTGTCAAATGAAAAAGGTATATGGTAAAATTTCTGGAAACAGGAAAAAAAATCAAGTTTTCTGGTCCAAATCTGAAAATTCCTGTTTCCTGTTCTGGTCCTGAAAGAGTTAATCAGCTTCTGCGACAGTACGATCACGAAATACCGACTACTCATTGTATATAATAATATATTATATCATATAAAAAGAACAAAGCAAAACAATAACCTGGCCATGTTCTTTTAAAACTTTCTTAACTGGTCCGATCGTCCTGAAGTCACTGGTCCGGGTCAGGCAGGAAAAGTCGTCTGCTGTAACCGTCCTCTCTCTCATTGGTCAGTCGATTTGTGTCGGTTCCAATTAAATGTTTAATTGAAGTCACGTGTCATTTATATTACATGGCATTGAAGTGATCACAGACATATGCAATGACATATACCATACAGGATACATACCAAATGAACTAAAAACAACTTTCATTGCATTGCCTAAGAAGAATGGTGCAGTTGAATGCAGTGATTTTAGAACAATAAGCCTAATGAGCCAGGTAACCAAAATTTTACTAAAAGTTATACAAGGAAGGATTCAGAATAAAATTAATACTGAATTAGATTAGCAGCAATTCTGATTAAGGAAAAACAGTGGGACAAAAGAAGCCATATTCAGCATGAAGACATTGATTTAAAAGTACATAGAAGTAAACAAACCAATATATGCCTGCTTCATAGACTACACCAAAGCATTTGATAGAATACACTATAATCAACTTATAGACTGCCTAAAAGATAAAAATCTGCATGACACAGACATACGACTGATATGTAATTTGTACTGGGAGCAAACAGCAATAATAAAATATAACAAGGAGAACTCTACACCCATTGATATAAAAAGAGGAGTAAGACAAGGATGCATCCTATCACCAAGCTTGTTCAATCTATACACTGAGCAAATCTTTAAAAACATCTCAGAGATGCCAGGCCTACAAATTAATGGAAAGATAATCAATAACCTAAGATATGCTGATGATACTGTACTACTAGCCTAGCAGAAAATCCTAAAGATGTACAACAATTACTTAATGTAATAAACATGACAAGCAAAAAAATTGGACTAGATATGAATACCAAAAAGACTAAAACTATGATCATAAACAAAGAAAATTCTCAAGACCTACAATTAAATATCAACGTGGAAGGAATACATTTAGAGACAGTTCAGAACTACAACTACCTGGGACATACTATAACCAGTGATGGAAAATGTACAACTGAAATAAATAAAAGAATATGTATGGCAAAAAGTAATTTCAATGCCATGAAAAATATACTAACATCAAAACAAATAACACCAGGGCTAAAACTAGGAATAGCAAAATGTTACATCTTCTCAACATTCCTGTATGGGGCAGAAACATGGACATTAGACCAGAAAACAGAACATAAAATTGAAGCCTTTGAAATGTGGATATATAGAAGAATATGTAGAATTGTATGGAAAGAAAAGAAAACAAACGAGGAAGTTTTAAAACAACTAAAAATGAAAAGAGAACTACTAAACACCACAATTAGAGCAAGACAAATGACATGTTTGGGTCATGTTAAAAGACACAACAGCCTAATAAAAGTAATATTGGAAGGGAAAATACAAAGTAAAAGAGGCAGACCAAGACTATCATGGACGAGTAACATCAAAAGATGGACAAGTCACCTAGGACAATCTGCACCATCAAAGCAAGAGACAGAGTGGAATGGCGCTCCATGGTAGCCAACCTTCGATGCGGAGACGGCACTCAATGATGATGATGATGTCATTTATATCAAAGACCATGTTGGCGTCTGCTGGGACTGCTATGATGGGAACTACAGCTACCTTTCTTTGTTTTGGAGATGAGATATTAATTCGGATGATCCACTGGCACAGGCGGTTGAGCAATTATTGATTTAATTCGTTTGCAGTGATACCGGGCCTTCCATAACCATGACAAAGAAGTGAGTAGTTCACTGCAGTCACAAATGATGTATTTTGTCATTCCTCACCCTTTACCAAAACCAAAGAAGAAAGAATCATCCAGTAGTTCGTTCATCATCATCAAGCACCGGACCCACTGAGGTAGGTGCTCGTGTCTTTCTACAACTCTATAGCTCTACAAATCAAAATGTATATCAAACTTGCCAACAAACATGCTGACGTTGACTTCATACCCAACTATTTATTTTGAAGATCTTGAATCTTTTTTTTTTTATTTTTCAGTTTGCCTGTACCTATGACCGTGTTTAGGACTAGGCTAAATAAGCTTAGGACCTAACAATCCGAGGGGACCTCAAATTTGTTTATATTGTAATCTATGACAGGTACCTTCTGTTTTCATTTTATTTTTTTTTTTAAGGGAGACTCAAAGTTTCATTTAGCCAACCCGGTTTAGGGCCTCACCAAGTATGAATCCGCTCTTGCCTTCATCCTTTCTTCCCTCAATGTTTCTTATTGTCACATTATGGCCTACTCGTAATTCAACTGCTCCCTTATTATTTCATTGACTTAAAAATGAATCGTATAATTTCCTCTGTTGATAACAATATTTTTTTTTAAAAATCTTTCTTTCGATGTAAATCTCTTTTAGAACACCACAATGTTACCCGTGTTAGCTGTCCGTATGTTCTGAACATTCCTCTATCAAACAACTTTGTCGACTCTAAGCAGCTTCTTGTCCATGTTTATTTTCTATAAGTCAAGACTGGCTCTACACTTATTTCCCTCTCGGGCCGAAGACGGCACATAGAGTGGAAATCATAGTTATCCACGATTGACGATTTTCTGCTAATTTTTTAGACCTTAGTTGTTTCTTATTTTTTCCATTGCAGTGGTGCGATTCATTACTCTAGACTTCGTTGATCAGTGTTAAGAGATGATTTAAGGTAAGTTTAAGACTACATTACATTAGATACATTTGAATTATCTCCATTGACAAAAAAGATTTCGAGATATCTTTGTTGAGTTTCGGGAATGTAACTATTGGTTCAGCTATTACGTACCCCAGTAATACATCTGCCATCTGAACCCATTTACTCTAATTGGGAACTCCAAGTTCAAAGTTTGTGGAACAGAGTGTGTGTTGAGCACTACAGGACTTACGTCTGAGGATGATTATTTTCTGGTATCTGATGTAGATCTCGGTGCAAAAGTCAACCACTGGTTCTACTGTAAGGATTCTATCCGGTGATACGGAGTTCATGCGCTGGCCGCAGTCTTTTTGGTGAATCATGCGATGTAAATGTCATCTTCCTCTGTTAAGTCTTTGTCGTACTACATCATGGCTTTGAGAGCTATTAAAAAACCGTCTAGATTTGTTCGGCGGCCGTCTACTTGCAGCTCTTTCATGTGGATAGGACTTCGTCAGCCGCAGTTTTGTCTCTTAGGGGAATTTGCTTCGTGTTTTGTTCGTCGTAGGCTGCTTACACTAGAATAATCACACAGAAATCTAAATGGAACGAGATTAAGTGTTGGGCAACATTTTTGTGTGCTACATCATCGTAATGGTTCCCTAGACCGGCCGTGCGCAAATCTTATGGTCTGCTGTTTGATGTGCGACGGGGATAATTTGACGACTGACTGTGTCTATATGGTCGGAATTGGAGTCATCAACGATGGCCTAACATCATCTGGTGCTACGACGATCATCATTTTCAAGAGGACATGACTTACCGGTATATGGGGATAGGCGGCGGGAATATAGTTGGAGGCTGTGCATGAAAAGTGTTCCTTGTTGCAGTTTCCTCATATTACAAGTCGCATGGCTGTGTTAGTCACCTCTAGTGACTCGGGCAGACGGTGCTCGTAAACCTGGGAAGGCCGACCGTCTAAGGGCAGAATCCCCCTACAGAAAAGATCACCTGCTGCCTTGCAGGAAGATTGGGGACAATCAAAGGCTAAGGAAAGCAAACCTGAATAAAATGCTGGCTGAAATCGGATGCACTGGGCCACTGGCGCAGAACACAGTGCAACGTTTTAACGGGTGTTCAGTCGGAGTCTATATGGCAGACTTTAATTGTGATGTTCTGTCTGTGTGGGCGATCAACACACTTAACCTGACAGCTGACTTCATGTGAGAGTCTGGGATCCTACTCTGACTGAGTCCTGATCGCAGACAAACAGACAGACATGTGGATAGATGTGCCAAGTCAAATAAAGGATTGTGATCTGGTGCTACGACGTTCATACATCGACTCTTTCAGTGAATCACATGTAGAGATTGTAGCTTTTAGCAGTTAAGATTTATACCTAAAGTTGTTTATTTATATTATGATAGTCGACTGATCTATCTAAACAAGCTCTTTTTGGATCTCAATATTAATGTGGACGTGTCACAGGATCTAACGGCCTGCCCAAAACCATAAAACAACAAACAGTGGAATATAAAAGACACAGAGGTAGAGACAAAATAAAAAGGATTATTGACTCAGAGACTGGACGAAAAAAAAACAAGCAAGTCCAGAAACTTGCACACAAAAGAAAGTAAAGGAGGAAGATGCTTCATGCTTGCGTCACAAAGATTTCTGAGGTAGGTAAGTGGTCTAAGAGGTAGGCAGAGAATAAGGAATAGAAAACCTATCGAACTGAGACAAAGAAATGAAGTGAGAACAGCACATGATGTTTTGTTGTTGTAATCTTGTGAGTCGAATGCCGTTAAAAAAAATACATTTGTTCTTACTTTCGCAGTTGCTTATAGTGGCAGAATTAGGTGGTCTTCTGTGACTGGGACCTTTGGTGTTGACCTTGACCTGTTTTCTGGCCATGCATGAAGCCACCACAAACCATAGCAGAAGCGCTCTCAACACGACAGCTGTTGTCATTGCTCTGTCGAATATGATTCGGTGTTTCTTTTATTGGTGAAAATATTGTATAACAAATGAAATAAATAACGACGACAATATTAATAATGGTAACGTTAAATGGAAGTTGTCCGTGTGGCTACTGCTGCCCTGACCACAGTCAGCAGAGAAAAAAATAGAGCCATTGTCACGTGTCACGCATGACGTAAGAGGCGATTTCGTAGAATGAAGTCAAGATCTTCGCTGGTGCTACGGAGTTCGTTCATCTAAACTGAAGCCATCTTCAGTATCCTAGCAAGTGTGTGGCGGACGGGTTTCATACTGGGAAACGTGCTGAAAAGAGTGTCCATTCCGTAAGATCTGCTGGCTACACTAATCTGAATGGAAATTGGATAAAATAAAACAAAAACAAGGACAAAACCAAGAATGTACATAAAGGAAAGCAAAGGCAACATATAGAACAAGACGAAATAATAAAACAAAAGAGGGAAAGAAAACTAAGCTGTTGTAAACAGTAAATGGGACTGATAGTGTCAACCTGATTGGCGAGATAACTCTTTCCGTACGTTTCGACGCACCATGCACCATGCCAATTTCGGTCATGAACGTCTAGCCGCACAGTGCGTCACTCTCAATTTGATTAATGTAAACTGTCATCAAACCATTTATTTTTACAGAGAAGAAGTGAAAAAAAAACTTAGCAAAAATGGTATGGTTAAAACTTTACATAATTGATATATACGACACAAATTTGAACGACGTATCGGTGCAATAGGCCTTCAGCAGGAACAAACAAACAACACGCACACACAAATGTAAGTAAATAAAATAAATCCTACATAACTAACTAATAATGAAGCATCCAAAACAAAATAATTTCGAACCAATACGAGGAACCAAAATAAAAATGACTTCCCTATATCGTGGCCAGATGGAGAAAGAACTCGTGGTGCGGGGTACACTAGTGTCCAACCGATGGGCAGGTACAAAAAACAGGTAAGAGGGTTCAAACATTATGTTGGGGGACATTGTCGTCGCCTCGTTTGTTAAGGGCCTTACTTTAAGGTACTGTTTTTGGTTGTTGATGGTATTTGCTCATTTACGTGGTATGAACATATGGGACAGAGCAGGCATATTTAATTAATGTTACTATAATTAGCTCAGCAGTAAGACTGTCATTTTCATATGTGTGTGTGTTTTTATACATGTATGTGTATGTGTGTTTATACATATATGTGTTTATGCATACTTACACACACTCACACACATACATACATACACAGTAAGTAAAGAAAGAAGCAAATATCATGTTTCAGAGGGAAATTAGAAATGAACAAGAAAATTCAAACTGGTAAACATTAGAAACACATATGCGTTGTGTGGACCAGATTCAAAACACTCTACGAAAGATGCTCATACAGTATGGTCAAACATAGTTGGAAGGTTTTGTTGTTGCCCTACACGACGGTATACGGAGTAACGGTTTCGGCTAGTTTATTTAGTTATCCAGTCAGTTAGTCATTCAGTCAGTCAGTTTATTAGTTAGCCAGTCTGTCAGTTAGTCCTTCAGTCAGTCAGTTTATTAGTTAGCCAGTCTGTCAGTTAGTCCTTCAGTCAGTCAGTTTATTAGTTAGCCAGTCTGTCTGTTAGTCCTTCAGTTTATTGGTTAGTCAGTCTGGTAGTTGTTAGTCAGTCAGTTATTCTGTCAATCAGTCAGTTAGTTAGTCAGTCATTCAGTAAGTTAGTCATTCATTTAGTTAGTCATTTAGCTAACTAATTAGTTCGCTAGTCAGTTAGTCTGTGAGTCAGTGTGTCAGTCTGTTAGTCTGTCAGACAATCAGATAATTAGTTAGTTAAATAGTTTTTGGGAAAAAAGGAAAGGAACGAAATAGAATAAACATAAAATGGCATTGAAAAGCAAAACTAACAGAAAGACAAGACAAGCTACAACGTTTCGGCAAAAGCTTTCGTCAGGTATAACAAACAAACTATACACATTAAACACAAAATTCAGAGTTAGAATACACAACAGCTACACAGTTCCAAAAAGTGGCGGAAAAGACATTGGCCAGGATTTTCATTTAGGGCTGGTTAAAAGATTAATAAACAATAGGGCAGGTGAGATTTAATTAGACACTCTCTGTTCGTTAGTTAGTTATTTAGTCACTTAGTAAATTAGTCAGTTACTTAGTCTTTCAGTTAGTCAGGTAATTAGTTAGTTAGCTAGTTACTTAGTAGGTTATTTTAGTTAGTCAATTAAGTGCAGGAGGAAAAGACGTGAAGAAAAAGGAAAAGGAAATGGGGTAGGGTAAAAAGAAAAGAAGAGGTGAGAAGAGCAAGAAGGGAAAAGAAATACATTTGAAGGAAAGAAAACATAACTGACACGTGGGCGAAAGTTTTCCTTCTATAACACACCACAAAGAGCGTACATACCTCAGACAAATTGTGTACATCAAGTGGAATAACTGCCGGAACCGAAATTGTTGCTGTTTTATACCCATGCAAAGGTTTTCACTTATGTCATTATATTCGCTCTTTGTTCTGGCGCCAAGAACAATTCATTTATTATGCAGATAATTGTATAATTGTTAGTGGTTTGGAGAAAGATTTTCTGGAAAGAGGTGTAATTTTGGTCGACCAGGTGGCTGAGTTGTAGCGCACATAATCAGAATATATATATATATATATATATATATATAAGCAGCAGGTAATTAATCCTGACCGTGACATAGATTTACTTCGTTTTTTCTGCTGCCTGATCTGTCGTTCCAATATTGACAAAATCAGCCATGAACGATGCTGTTTAAATTAGCAAAGCAGTGCATAACCGCTAATAGAGAAGATCAAAAAGGGCTGGGCGCGCATCAGCCTTTGGGTTGACAATGGTTGGTCAATGACTGCTTACATCACGATCAGCTAAGAACAAAACAAGTTCCTACCTTCACCTCTCAGTGGTGCCACTGGAAATAGTCTATATAACTCTTGTCAGGAGAGTACATATCGATAAGGGAAGACAATTTGTTCCCAAAATGTGATACCGCAGACGCATGTGTGGGGCTAAAAGTGGCAGATATCGCGGCGTGCAGTAAGCTAGCGACACAACAACTCATCGGCGTGCAGTAAGCTAGCGACACAACAACTCATCGGCGTGCAGTAAGCTAGCGATACAACAACTCATCGGCCTGCAGTAAACTAGCGATACAACAACTCATCGGCGTGCAGTAAGCAAGCGATACAATAACTCATCGGCGTGCAGTAAGCAAGCGATACAATAACTCATCGGCGTGCAGTAAACTAGCGATACAACAACTCATCGGCCTGCAGTAAGCTAGCGATACAACAACTCATCGGCCTGCAGTAAGCTAGCGACACAACAACTCATCGGCCTGCAGTAAGCTAGCGATACAACAACTCATCGGCGTGCAGTAAACTAGCGATACAACAACTCATCGGCGTGCAGTAAGCTAGCGATACAACAACTCATCGGCCTGTAGTAAGCTAGCGATACAACTCATCGGCCTGTAGTAAACTAGCGATACAACAACTCATCGGCCTGTAGTAAGCTAGCGATACAACAACTCATCGGCCTGTAGTAAGCTAGCGACACAACAACTCATCGGCCTGCAGTAAGCTAGCGACACAACAACTCATCTACACCCACTTAACGCCATTTCAAAGGCAGACAATGAAGAGAAGTAGTCGTCGGGGCGACATAAAAAAAAGGGGGGAGATGGATGTCTAAGCCTGCACCTGCAAGTCTGTAGAATGAGAGAAAAATAGTCACACACAAATTGTGTTACAGCTTTGTGAATATAAGACAGGTCTATAATAAACGTTTCGACTTGTAAAGTCTTCATCAGTAGACAGAGATAAATACAAAAAATACAACATTCTACCGCGACCATTCATAACTATATAATTTTGTAAAATGTTATGCCAATTCCCAGCCTGTAGAATGAACTACACACATTTTTGTCGCGCTGTCTCACCTTATTTCATTTGTGACTTTTATCTTCTATCTTTGTGTCTATCATTTTGCAATGTTGGGCCCATTTGTTGTATGTGTTCTCCATGTGCTGCCATCTTCTACCATACAAGATATGCATAAAATGCGACGAGCATCATTTACAGAACTATCAGATGACAATTGATGACGTTGTAATGACATCGATATATACTTTCCTCTACACTTTGAGAGAGTTGTAATTGAAAATGAAAGCAAAGAAGTATCAGTGGAATTATTGTGTTTATGTTAAATAAAAGTATAAATCAACCACTTATTAAATGTAAAAAAATTGTGAGCAATCAACCTTGCGTATTTTTAATTGTGCTTACCACCTTAAAACATATACAACTCTATAATTATTTATTACTACTTGTAATGATTTCTATTGATTTCTTTTTTTTTCAATCACTCATGAAAAGAGGTTTGCAAAATTATGTTTCTTCCTTGGAAAAAATGTCCCTTTAAAATTACTTCCGGGCTAAAATCATCAAGATGGAAAAATGATTAAATTCAGAATGAGAATGAGTCTTCTATCACGTGATCCTTACAAGGCAAGATGATGTTAAGCAAAGGGTGGTAAGTGCTTGTACACAAGTAAGCTGTCAAAGAGAAGTTTCTTCTCTTATTGTGATATTGATCATTACCACTGGTCGTCGCCCACTTTTACAGGAAATGACGCTAAGGGCTGCGATGCGTCGTGGCTTACAACAAAGTGTGACAACTTTCGGCTCAACACATCCAACTTTATCACAGTGCTTTTGGTTACTTTCAACTCTAGTTAGTCCGCTTTTGGTGCTATCACAAGTAGGTGGAATAGGATCTCTACCAGTTCTGTGTTACTGATACTGACGATATCTTGAATATGACAATAGTAGATGTGGAAAATCTGGGAGATATTCTTTCCCACCGGATGTGACAAGTGCAATGGTCTGTAAAGAACAAGCAATCCGATGACGATGGTACCAAATGGTAAAAGTAATGTACGAGACTTGAATCGCCGTCTTAGCACGCGTTGTTTTCACCCATATGTGCTCGGCCGCCTATACAGAAGTGTTCGGAGACTTTTGGATAGTGTCGCTTCAAGCATCGAAACTTACGATGCGACATTCCTCACCTTCCCAGAGTACTACCCAGGTACCCATTTCGGGGGTATTACCGGGGTATTTTTTTTCTAACTTCGAGTACAACTCACACTGCTCCCAGCGGGAATCGAATACGGAATGTTCGAACGTCGGTAGTCCAGTCGGGTGGTGTTTCCAACTCGGCTACCGAGGACCCCTACTAAATGGTAAGAACGAGTATTCTGTTCTGACTAGTTTACTGGCTGTCAGCGAGAATGTTACTGTTGTAGTTGATAACTGCTTTTGTTATCTGAGATTACAGATACACCACACGTCTCTGTAGTTGGTGACTGTTCTCTCAAGCGCCCCTCACACATCGCCACTAATAAGTGGCCCGTGTTGGTTGCTGGTTTCCCGTGTTCGTTAATCCCATTCTCGTCGTAATTCAGACATTGACTGGTACGGCGCGTGACACCGATAGGTCGACACTGATGTACAGATTAAGGCAAGAACTCACTGACGTGAGCATCCACGTTTATTTAACTAAAACATTGGTTCATCGATATCAATCCTTCACTACCATCCATTCATCCATCCATCCATCCATCCGTCCGTCCGTCCGTCCGTCCGTCCGTCCGTCCATCCATCCATCCGTCCGTCCGTCCGTCCGTCCGTCCGTCCGTCCGTCCGTCCATCCATCCATCCGTCCGTCCGTCCGTCCGTCCGTCCATCCATCCATCCGTCCGTCCGTCCATCCGTCCGTCCGTCCGTCCGTCCATCCGTCCGTCCGTCCGTCCGTCCGTCCGTCCGTCCATCCATCCGTCCGTCCGTCCGTCCGTCCATCCGTCCGTCCGTCCGTCCGTCCGTCCGTCCGTCCATCCATCCATCCATCCATCCGTCCGTCCGTCCGTCCGTCCATCCGTCCATCCATCCATCCAATCCATCTGTCTGTCGGTGTCTCTGTCTGTCTCTCTGTGTGTGTCTGTCTCTGTCTGTGTCTGTCTCTCTCTGTGTCTGTCTCTCTCTGTGCTGTCTGTCTGACTCTCTTTCTCTATCTGTCTGTCGTTTACGGAGAGTGCTATTAGAAGACAGTATAACAACGGTTACAAAGAGTGCTATTAGAGCACAATGTAACAACGGTTTCAGTAAGTGCTATTACAGGACAGTGTAACAACGGTTACAGAGAGTGCTATTAGAGGACAGTGTAACAACGGTTACAGAGAGTGCTATTAGAGGACAGTGTAACAACGGTTACAGAGAGTGCTATTAGAGGACAATGTAACAAAGGATACAGAGAGTGATATTAGAGGACAATGTAACAACGGTTACAGAGAGTGCTATTAGAGGACAGTGTAACAACGGTTACAGAGAGTGCTATTAGAGGACAGTGTAACAACGGTTACAGAGAGTGCTATTAGAGGACAATGTAACAACGGTTACAGAGAGTGTTATTAGAGGACAGTGTAGCAACGGTTACAGAGAGTGCTATTAGAGGACAATGTAACAACGGTTACAGAGAGTGCTATTAGAGGACAATGTAACAATGGTTACAGAGAGTGCTATTAGAGGACAGTGTAACAACGGTTACAGAGAGTGCTATTAGAGGACAGTGTAACAACGGTTACAGAGAGTGCTATTAGAGGACAATGTAACAATCGTTACAGAGAGTGCTATTAGAGGACAGTGTAACAACGGTTACAGAGAGTGTTATTAGAGGACAGTGTAACAACGGTTATAGAGAGTGCTATTAGAGGACAGTGTAACAACGGTTACAGAGAGTGTTATTAGAGGACAGTGTAACAACGGTTACATAGAGTGCTATTATGGGGCAGTGTAACAACGGTTACAGAGAGTGCTATTAGAGGACAGTGTAACAACGGTTACAGTGAGTGCTATTAGTGGATTATGTAACAACGGGTACAGAGAGTGCTATTAGAGGACAATATAATAACGGTTACAGAGAGTGCTATTAGAGGACAGTGTAACAACGGTTACAGTGAATGCTATTAGAGGACAGTGTAACAACGGTTATATCGAGTGTCTCATTTGGGAGACAGTATACCCACAGTTCCATATTGTCTTTATGGACAATACGATGCTATTTAAACAGAGTGTGATTAGGGGACTATACAGTCATGGTTACATAGAGTGTCATTATGGGGCACTACAATCACGAGTATATAGAATGCAATAGGGGACAGTATGGCTACGGTTACATATTTTCATTAGGTAACTTTACAATCATGATTGCACAGAGTGTCATTATGGGGACATTTTAACTATGATTACATAATATTGTTAGGGGACACAATAATCATGATTACATAGAGTGCCATAATGTGGACTGTATAAATACGGTTACTTATTGTCACCAGGGGACAATACTATAATGGTTACATAGTGTCATTAGTGAACAGTGCACTAAGGTGGGCATTATAACAACCATGATTACGTAGAGTGTCATTATGGGACAATATAGCTACGGTTATATAGAGTGTCATTATGGGACAGGACTATCACGGTTTACAAAATTTCATTAAGGGACATCCCAATCAGTTTTACTTTAAGTCCTGATAATGAAAACAATCCATTCGATCATTCATGGTTACTTGGTGTGTTAATCGAGAATAACCTAGTCACGGTTGCTGTGAGTACTGTACATCAAATGGTCATATCCAGTCATGTGAGCTCGCAGTTCTACACTTGTCACTTCCATCATTCCAGTGCTAAACATGTTACTTCCATCATTCCAGTGCTAAACTTGTCACTTCCATTATTCCAGTGCTAAACTTGTCACTTCTATTCTCCCAACTACATGTGTTTTGAGTCTTATACCTTCACTTCCTTTTTTACTTCAGTTTAGTTTAGTTTATCTTTGTGACAGGTCATCCTGTTGCACATCGGACAAGCCCATAAGTTCTCAGATCTCATCAAGTATAGCCATCAACGTGTAGCGACTAACGATACCGGTGTTGTGTTGGTTGACAAGCCTTCTTTGGATTCATGCGGAGCGCTCGCGTCTGGTATCTCCCACCTTGACATGATATTCGTGAAGTCTATTCATGGCTGCGAATTCAGGGTAATTTTTCAGTCGATTTTTCGTCCAGCATCTCTAAGGGCATTCAGAACGTTATATCGGTCCATTGCCCTTCCGCACTCAACGTAAATTCATGTGTACGTTCAGAGCCACACCCTTACTTTCATACACCCAGTCATGTGTACATTAATTGCTACACTCCTCACTTGTATACACCCAGTCATGTGTACATTAAGTGCTACACTCCTCACTTGTATACACCCAGTCATGTGTACATTAAGTGCTACACTCCTTACTTGTATACACCCAGTCATGTGTGCATTAAGTGCTACACTCCTTACTTGTATACACCCAGTCATGTGTACATTAATTGCTACACTCCTCACTTGTATACACCAAGTAATGTGTACATTAATTGCTACACTCCTCACTTGTATACACCCAGTCATGTGTACATTAAGTGCTACACTCCTCACTTGTATACACCCAGTCATGTGTACATTAAGTGCTACACTCCTTACTTGTATACACCCAGTCATGTGTGCATTAAGTGCTACACTCCTTACTTGTATACACCCAGTCATGTGTACATTAATTGCTACACTCCTCACTTGTATACACCAAGTAATGTGTACATTAATTGCTACACTCCTCACTTGTATACACCCAGTCATGTGTACATTAAGTGCTACACTCCTCACTTGTATACACCCAGTCATGTGTACATTAATTGCTACACTCCTCACTTGTATACACCAAGTAATGTGTACATTAATTGCTACACTCCTCACTTGTATACACCCAGTCATGTGTACATTAAGTGCTACACTCCTCACTTGTATACACCCAGTCATGTGTACATTAATTGCTACACTCCTCACTTGTATACACCAAGTAATGTGTACATTAATTGCTACACTCCTCACTTGTATACACCCAGTCATGTGTACATTAATTGCTACACTCCTCACTTGTATACACCCAGTCATGTGTACATTAAGTGCTACACTCCTTACTTATTATCACCCAGTCATGTGTACATTAATTGCTACACTCCTCACTTGTATACACCCAGTCATGTGTACATTAATTGCTACACTCCTCACTTGTATACACCCAGTCATGTGTACATTAAGTGCTACACTCCTCACTTGTATACACCCAGTCATGTATACATTAATTGCTACACTCCGCACTTGTATACACCCAGTCATGTGTACATTAAGTGCTACACTCCTCACTTGTATACACCCAGTCATGTATACATTAAGTGCTACACTCCTTACTTGTATACCCCCAGTCATGTGTACATTAAATAATATATTTCTCACTTGTATACTCCCAGTCATATGTATTTTGCTGCACTTCTCACCCCTTACAACAGAGCCCAAAATCACTTTGAACGAACATACGCATCCAATTATTCACATAATTCCAGATCAGCTCTACTCACAACAAACAACTTCATGATATTTCAAAATACCAACTAATGTAACTAATAGAAGCATTTACCGCCATATTTGTGTATAATTATTGAGTCATAGGCCTACTGCTCGTTAGATTAGTTCCTGGCATCTTGTTTACAACAAATAATTCTATTATATGAAATGCTTTATTCATTTTCATAAGTTTTAGTCTGCCTTTCTTCACACGTGAATGTATGTAGAACCCGATTGCCAAACACTATTTCTTCTTTAATTCTTTATTTGCATTTTAGCCTATATTTTCCTCTTCTTCTTCTTCTTTACATCCTCATTTGGTTTTCAACTCCGAGGGGAACAAAGTTTTGCGGTTTTTTACTCTACTGTTTGCCTCAGCTGTTTCCTGGTGTTTATAATAGTCCATCAATCCATCCTTTACTCTACTGTTAGCCTCAGCTGTTTCCTGGTGTTTATAATAGTCCATCAATCCATCCTTTACTCTACTGTTAGCCTCAGCTGTTTCCTGGTGTTTATAATAGTCCATCAATTCATCCTTTGCTCTACTGTTAGCCTCAGCTGTTTCCTGGTGTTTATAATAGTCCATCAATCCATCTTTTGCTCTACTGTTAGCCCCAGCTGCTGCTATGTTTCCTAGTGTTTATAATAGTCCATCAATTCATCCTTTGCTCTACTGTTAGCCTCAGCTGTTTCCTGGTGTTTATAATAGTCCATCAATCCATCCTTTACTCTACTGTTAGCCTCAGCTGTTTCCTGGTGTTTATAATAGTCCATCAATCCATCCTTTGCTCTACTGTTAGCCTCAGCTGTTTCCTGGTGTTTATAATAGTCCATCAATCCATCCTTTACTCTACTGTTAGCCTCAGCTGCTATGTTTCCTGGTGTTTATAATAGTCCATCAATCCATCCTTTACTCTACTGTTAGCCTCAGCTGTTTCCTGGTGTTTATAATAGTCCATCAATCCATCCTTTGCTCTACTGTTAGCCACAGCTGCTATGTTTCCTGGTGTTTATAATAGTCCATCAATCCATCCTTTGCTCTACTGTTAGCCACAGCTGCTATGTTTCCTGGTGTTTATAATAGTCCATCAATCCATCCTTTGCTCTACTGTTAGCCTCAGCTGCTATGTTTCCTGGTGTTTATAATAGTCCATCAATCCATCCTTTGCTCTACTGTTAGCCTCAGCTGTTTCCTGGTGTTTATAATAGTCCATCAATCCATCCTTTACTCTACTGTTAGCCTCAGCTGTTTCCTGGTGTTTATAATAGTCCATCAATCCATCCTTTACTCTACTGTTAGCCTCAGCTGTTTCCTGGTGTTTATAATAGTCCATCAATCCATCCTTTACTCTACTGTTAGCCTCAGCTGTTTCCTTGTGTTTAAAATAGTCCATCAATCCATCCTTTGCTCTACTGTTATCCTCAGCTGTTTCCTGGTGTTTATAATAGTCCATCAATCCATCCTTTACTCTACTGTTAGCCTCAGCTGTTTCCTGGTGTTTATAATAGTCCATCAATCCATCTTTTGCTCTACTGTAAGACTCAGCTGTTTCCTGGTGTTTATAATAGTCCATCAATCCATCCTTTACTCTACTGTTAGCCTCAGCTGTTTCCTGGTGTTTATAATAGTCTATCAATCCATCCTTTACTGTAGTGTTAGCCTCAGCTGTTTCCTGGTGTTTATAATAGTCCATCAATCCATCCTTTGCTCTACTGTTAGCCTCAGCTGTTTCCTGGTGTTTATAATAGTCCATCAATCCATCCTTTGCTCTACTGTTAGCCTCAGCTGTTTCCTGGTGTTTATAATAGTCGATCAATCAATCCTTTGCTCTACTGTTAGCCTCAGCTGTTTCCTGGTGTTTATAATAGTCCATCAATCCATCCTTTACTCTACTGTTAGCCTCAGCTGTTTCCTGGTGTTTATAATAGTCCATCAATCCATCCTTTGCTCTACTGTTATCTACAGCTGCTGTTATGTTTCCTGGTGTTTATAATAGTCCATCAATCCATCCTTTGCTCTACTGTTAGCCTCAGCTGCTGCTATGTTTCCTGGTGTTTATAATAGTCCATCAATCCATCCTTTGCTCTACTGTTAGCCTCAGCTGCTATGTTTCCTGGTTTTTATAATAGTCCATCAATCCATCTTTGCTCTACTGTTAGCCACAGCTGCTATGTTTCCTGGTGTTTATAATAGTCCATCAATCCATCTTTTGCTCTACTGTTAGCCACAGCTGCTATGTTTACTGGTGTTTATAATAGCCCATCAATCCATCTTTTGCTCTACTGTTAGCCACAGCTGCTATGTTTCCTGGTGTTTATAATAGTCCATCAATCCATCTTTTGCTCTACTGTTAGCCACAGCTGCTATGTTTCCTGGTGTTTATAATAGCCCATCAATCCATCTTTTGCTCTACTGTTAGCCACAGCTGCTATGTTTCCTGGTGTTTATAATAGTCAATCAATCCATCCTTTGCTCTTCTGTTATCTTCAGCTGCTGTTATGTTTCCTGGTGTTTATAATAGTCCATCAATCCACCTTTTGCTCTACTGTTAGCCACAGCTGCTATGTTTCCTGGTGTTTATAATAGTCCATCAATCCACATATTGCTCTACTGATACCACAGCTGCTATGTTTCCTGGTGTTTATAATAGTCCATCAATCCACCTTTTGCTCTACTGTTACCCACAGCTGCTATGTTTCCTGGTGTTTATAATAGTCCATCAATCCACCTTTTGCTCTAATGTTAGCCACAGCTGCTATGTTTCCTGGTGTTTATAATAGTCCATCAATCCATCCTTTGCTCTACTGTTAGGCTCAGCTGCTGCTATATTTCCTGGTGTTTATAATAGTCCATCAATCCATCTTTGGCTCTACTGTTAGTCTCAGCTGCTGCTATATTTCCTGGTGTTTATAATAGTCAATCAATCCATCTTTTGCTCTACTGTTAGCCTCAGCTGTTTCCTGGTATTTATAATAGTCCATCAATCCATCCTTTACTCTACTGTTAGCCTCAGCTGTTTCCTGGTGTTTATAATAGTCCATCAATCCATCCTTTGCTCTACTGTTATCTACAGCTGCTGTTATGTTTCCTGGTGTTTATAATAGTCCATCAATCCATCCTTTGCTCTACTGTTAGCCTCAGCTGCTGCTATGTTTCCTGGTGTTTATAATAGTCCATCAATCCATCCTTTGCTCTACTGTTAGCCTCAGCTGCTATGTTTCCTGGTTTTATAATAGTCCATCAATCCATCTTTTGCTCTACTGTTAGCCACAGCTGCTATGTTTCCTGGTGTTTATAATAGTCCATCAATCCATCTTTTGCTCTACTGTTAGCCACAGCTGCTATGTTTACTGGTGTTTATAATAGCCCATCAATCCATCTTTTGCTCTACTGTTAGCCACAGCTGCTATGTTTCCTGGTGTTTATAATAGTCCATCAATCCATCTTTTGCTCTACTGTTAGCCACAGCTGCTATGTTTCCTGGTGTTTATAATAGTCCATCAATCCATCTTTTGCTCTACTGTTAGCCACAGCTGCTATGTTTCCTGGTGTTTATAATAGTCAATCAATCCATCCTTTGCTCTTCTGTTATCTTCAGCTGCTGTTATGTTTCCTGGTGTTTATAATAGTCCATCAATCCACCTTTTGATCTACTGTTAGCCACAGCTGCTATGTTTCCTGGTGTTTATAATAGTCCATCAATCCACATATTGCTCTACTGATACCACAGCTGCTATGTTTCCTGGTGTTTATAATAGTCCATCAATCCACCTTTTGCTCTACTGTTACCCACAGCTGCTATGTTTCCTGGTGTTTATAATAGTCCATCAATCCACCTTTTGCTCTAATGTTAGCCACAGCTGCTATGTTTCCTGGTGTTTATAATAGTCCATCAATCCATCCTTTGCTCTACTGTTAGGCTCAGCTGCTGCTATATTTCCTGGTGTTTATAATAGTCCATCAATCCATCTTTGGCTCTACTGTTAGTCTCAGCTGCTGCTATATTTCCTGGTGTTTATAATAGTCAATCAATCCATCTTTTGCTCTACTGTTAGCCACAGCTGCTATGTTTCCTGGTGTTTATAATAGTCCATCAATCCATCTTTTGCTCTACTGTTAGCCACAGCTGCTATGTTTCCTGGTGTTTTTACAGTCCATCAATTCTTTTTTTGCTCTTCTGTTAGCCACAGCTGCTATGTTTCCTGGTGTTTATAATAGTCCATCAATCCATCATTAGTTCTACTGTTAGCCTCAGCTGCTATGTTTCCTGGTGTTTATAATAGTCAATCAATCCATCCTTTGCTCTACTGTTAGCCTCAGCTGCTATGTTTCCTGGTGTTTATAATAGTCCATTAATCCATCCTTTGCTCTACTGTTAGCCTCAGCTGTTTCCTGGTGTTTATAATAGTCCATCAATCCATAGTTTACTCTACTGTTAGCCTCAGCTGTTTCCTGGTGTTTATAATAGTCCATCAATCCATCCTTTGCTCTACTGTTAGCCTCAGCTGTTTCCTGGTGTTTATAATAGTCCATCAATCCATCCTTTACTCTACTGTTAGCCTCAGCTGTTTCCTGGTGTTTATAATAGTCGATCAATCAATCCTTTGCTCTACTGTTAGCCTCAGCTGTTTCCTGGTGTTTATAATAGTCCATCAATCCATCCTTTGCTCTACTGTTAGCCTCAGCTGTGTCCTGGTGTTTATAATAGTCCATCAATCCATCCTTTACTCTACTGTTAGCCTCAGCTGTTTCCTGGTGTTTATAATAGTCCATCAATCCATCCTTTGCTCTACTGTTATCTACAGCTACTGTTATGTTTCCTGGTGTTTATAATATTCAATCAATCCATCCTTTGCTCTACTGTTAGCCTCAGCTGCTGCTATGTTTCCTGGTGTTTATAATAGTCCATCAATCCATCCTTTGCTCTACTGTTAGCCTCAGCTGCTATGTTTCCTGGTGTTTATAATAGTCCATCAATCCACCTTTTGCTCTACGGTTAGCCACAGCTGCTATGTTTCCTGGTGTTTATAATAGTCCATCAATCCATCCTTTGCTCTACTGTTAGGCTCAGCTGCTGCTATATTTCCTGGTGTTTATAATAGTCCATCAATCCATCTTTGGCTCTACTGTTAGTCTCAGCTGCTGCTATGTTTCCTGGTGTTTATAATAGTCAATCAATCCATCTTTTGCTCTACTGTTAGCCACAGCTGCTATGTTTCCTGGTGTTTGTAATAGTCCATCAATCCATCTTTTGCTCTACTGTTAGCCACACCACAGCTGCTATGTTTCCTGGTGTTTGTAATAGTCCATCAATCCATCTTTTGCTCTACTGTTAGCCACAGCTGCTATGTTTCCTGGTGTTTTTATAGTCCATCAATCCATCTTTTGCTCTACTGTTAGCCACAGCTGCTATGTTTCCTGGTGTTTATAATAGTCCATCAATCCATCTTTTGATCTACTGTTAGCCTCAGCTGCTATGTTTCCTGGTGTTTATAATAGTCAATCAATCCATCCTTTGCTCTACTGTTAGCCTCAGCTGCTATGTTTCCTGGTGTTTATAATAGTCCATCAATCCATCCTTTGCTCTACTGTTAGCCTCAGCTGTTTCCTGGTGTTTATAATAGTCCATCAATCCATCCTTTACTCTACTGTTAGCCTCAGCTGTTTCCTGGTGTTTATGATAGTCCATCAATCCATCCTTTGCTCTACTGTTAGCCTCAGCTGTTTCCTGGTGTTTATAATAGTCCATCAATCCATCCTTTACTCTACTGTTAGCCTCAGCTGTTTCCTGGTGTTTATAATAGTCGATCAATCAATCCTTTGCTCTACTGTTAGCCTTAGCTGTTTCCTGGTGTTTATAATAGTCCATCAATCCATCCTTTGCTCTACTGTTAGCCTCAGCTGTTTCCTGGTGTTTATAATAGTCCATCAATCCATCCTTTACTCTACTGTTAGCCTCAGCTGTTTCCTGGTGTTTATAATAGTCCATCAATCCATCCTTTGCTCTACTGTTATCTACAGCTACTGTTATGTTTCCTGGTGTTTATAATAGTCCATCAATCCATCCTTTGCTCTACTGTTAGCCTCAGCTGCTATGTTTCCTGGTGTTTATAATAGTCCATCAATCCATCTTTTGCTCTACTGTTAGCCTCAGCTGTTTCCTGGTGTTTATAATAGTCAATAAATCCATCCTTTGCTCTACTTTTATCTTCAGCTGCTGTTATGTTTCCTGGTGTTTATAATAGTCCATCAATCCATCTTTTGCTCTACTGTTAGCCACAGCTGCTATGTTTCCTGGTGTTTATAACAGTCCATCAATCCACCTTTTGCTCTACTGTTAGCCACAGCTGCTATGTTTCCTGGTGTTTATAATAGTCCATCAATTCACCTTTTGCTCTACTGTTAGCCACAGCTGCTTTGTTTCCTGGTGTTTATAATAGTCCATCAATCCATCTTTTGCTCTACTGTTAGCCTCAGCTGCTGCTATGTTTCCTGGTGTTCATAACATTCCATCAATCCATCCTTTGCTCTACTGTTAGCCTCAGCTGCTATGTTTCCTGGTGTTTATAATAGTCCATCAATTCACCTTTTGCTCTACTGTTAGCCTCAGCTGCTATGTTTCCTGGTGTTTATAATAGTCAATCAATTCACCTTTTGCTCTACTGTTAGCCTCAGCTGCTATGTTTCCTGGTGTTTACAATAGTCCATCAATCCATCCTTTGCTCTACTGTTAGGCTCAGCTGCTATGTTTCCTGGTGTTTATAATAGTCTATCAATCCATCTTTTGCTCTACTGTTAGCCTCAGCTGCTGCTATGTTTCCTGGTGTTTATAATAGTCAATCAATCCATCTTTTGCTCTACTGTTAGCCACAGCTGCTATGTTTCCTGGTGTTTATAATAGTCCATCAATCCATCTTTTGCTCTACTGTTAGCCTCAGCTGCTGCTATGTTTCCTGGTGTTTATAATAGTCAATCAATCCATCTTTTGCTCTACTGTTAGCCACATCTGCTATGTTTCCTGGTGTTTATAGTAGTCCATCAATCCATCTTTTGCTCTACTGTTCGCCACAGCTGCTATGTTTCCTGGTGTTTTTATAGTCCATCAATCCATCTTTTGCTCTACTGTTAGCCACAGCTGCTATGTTTCCTGGTGTTTATAATAGTCCATCAATCCATCCTTTGCTCTACTGTTAGCCTCAGCTGCTATGTTTCCTGGTGTTTATAATAGTCCATCAAACCATCTTTTGCTCTACTGTTAGCCTCAGCTGCTATGTTTCCTGGTGTTTATAATAGTCTATCAATCCATCCTTTGCTCTACTGTTAGCCTCAGCTGCTATGTTTCCTGGTGTTTATAATAGTCCATCAATCCATCTTATTCGTTGTCGGCATTTGAGTGTAGTGTTCTCACATTTTATTAAGGCTTCAATGTATAATGTTTTGGTTTTTCTGTCTTATCACGTGGGCAAACAGTTTTATCTGTTTCTTTATATATTTTATAGCGGGAATTATTCCAAGTTTTTTGTTCTTAGTTCTTTTTTTCCCGATCTTATCTCTCAGTCTGTTTCTTCTTATAAATCTAACACAATTCATCTCGGTAAGGGTTATTTTTCTTCTAGTTCTTGAGTTTTGAATCCAGGTCTGACATTGGTAGCATAACGTTGGGATGAAGATTATGTTGTAGAATGTAGTCAGCAGTGTCCAATGTCTTATATCCAATGATTTAACAAGCTTTGTTGCATCAGATGAAGATTATGTTGTAGAATGTAGTCAGCAGTGTCCAATGTCTTATATCCAATGATTTAACAAGCTTTGTTGGTTCAGATGAAGATTATGTTGTAGAATGTAGTCAGCAGTGTCCAATGTCTTATATCCAATGATTTAACAAGCTTTGTTGCATCAGATGAAGATTATGTTGTAGAATGTAGTCAGCAGTGTCCAATGTCTTATATCCAATGATTTAACAAGCTTTGTTGGTTCAGATGAAGATTATGTTGTAGAATGTAGTCAGCAGTGTCCAATGTCTTATATCCAATGATTTAACAAGCTTTGTTGCATCAGATGAAGATTATGTTGTAGAATGTATTCAGCAGTGTCCAATGTCTTATATCCAATGATTCAACACGCGTTGTTGCATCAGATGAAGATTATGTTGTAGAATGTAGTCAGCAGTGTACAGTGTCTTATATCCAATGATTTAACATGCTTTGTTGCATCAGATGGAATATATTGTAACAACTGGAAACATTGAGGGACGAAGAGATAGAGGGAAGCAAAGAGAAAAAAAAACAGACAGCTTAAGAAAATGTCTTGGCAGAAGGTCAACAACAGAAATGATAAATAGCTGCCGAGATCGAAAGTTGTGGAGAGACATGATCACCTACGCCAGTAGGCCCGGTACTTGATGATGATGATGTTGCATCTTGAGTCTATTTCTGCTGCTTGGGAGAGCGTCTATGGGAGAGACAATTTACGGTCTTTCGATTTTTATTTAGCCTCATCCGCTGTTGTGATTCTGATTTTCTACTATTCCGTCGTTCTATGTTTTAATGGCGCATTTCTATCGCGTTGTTTTCTTTGCGTTATTGAAAGAATGAAGGCTGTCTAGATTATATTTAGTTGTTTCTGTCGTGCAATATCTCCAAATCAATTAATTTCTTGTTTCTTTATATTATCTGCAGCTTTCTATAACGGTCTTATTAGTTCTATTTTATATTAATTCTAATTTTGTCACTTAAGCTCTCGCCTGTTATGCATCTGATACATTTCATTATTTCAGTGTTATATATATTCTTCTTTGTCTTCTTTCCTTCCTCATCTGCCTTTCAGTGTAGAGGGGAGGTATATTTTGCTTTTCTGTTGGCCTCTCCTGCTACAATTTTTCCTAGTGTTTCTAATATTCCATCACTCTATCCTTTTCCTGGTAGGCCCTTGGGTCTTGTGTTTTTTAAGCGTTTATCAAAGGCTAACTGTGTAATGTGTTGATCTTTCTATCTTATCACGTGGACAAACCATTTTATCTGTTGTTTCTTTATGTTGTCATTTTATCTGTTGTTTCTTTGTCCTGTCATTTTATTTGTTATTTCTTTATGCTGTTTATCTTACTATAGAATCTAGCATAGTTTGATACCAATAGCACAACTTCACTTATATTCCTCAGTCTCTGTTGCTTTCAGCGTCGAGGTGATATGAGTGTTCGGCTCAATATTCTGTGATGCTTTTCCTATATGATGCGTTCGTGATGTCTGCTATTTCATTAATAGATAATACATCTTCTAGGTCTATACTTTTCTCTCTCGTTGTATTTGAATGTTAACTCTCTCTTTGAGGAGTGCTATCTGGAGGTGATTATGTTTCATTTCCAAACAATTTGATGTGCTTTCCCTACTATGAACGATCACTAATTTCCTTATAACTGATTGTGTTCTAATTTTTGCACATTCAAAATTCTTATTCCACATCTCATTGCTGTAGTGACGAGTTTTATTTCTTCTTTTCTGCTAATGTCCACGTTTGTTATTGATAGCTGAGTGTTGGAAGGAATATTGTGTAATTTAATATTATCTTTGTGTTAGATGTTGCATATATGCTCTGTAATATTGGGTCTATCTGTCCAATCACTAGGTTTGATATTTAGCATCTGTTGTCTTTCTGCTTTTGTTTCCCACTTGATACGGTCTAAGTATTTAAACGTTGCCATTTGTTTTAAATTATTATTATAAATTAAGATATGTACATCTTTTCTTTTCTTGTTACAACTCTTGTCTTCAATATGCTAATTTCATATTATGGCCCTTGCACAATTTATTCAGATCTTTTATAATCGTTTTCTGTTGTTGGTCTTAGTACATGATCATTGGTTTTTGTTGTTGGTCTTAGTGCTTAATCATCGTTTTCTATTGTTGGGCTTAGTTCTTAATCATTGTTTTCTGTTGTTGGTCTTAGTACATGATCATTGGTTTTTGTTGTTGGTCTTAGTGCTTAATCATTGTTTTCTATTGTTGGGCTTAGTTCTTAATCATTGTTTTCTATTGTTGGGCTTAGTTCTTAATCATTGTTTTCTATTGTTGGGCTTAGTTCTTGATCATCGTTTTCTGTTGTTGGTCTTAGTACTTGATCATTGTTTTCTGTTGTTGGTCTTAGTACATGATCATCGTTTTCTGTTGTTGTTCTTAGTACATGATCATCGTTTTCTGTTGTTGTTCTTATTACTTGATCATCGTTTTCTGTTTTTGTTCTTAGTACATGATCATCGTTTTCTGTTGTTGGTCTTAGTACATATCATCGTTTTCTGTTGTTGGTCTTAGTACATGATCATCGTTTTTTGTTTTTGGTCTTAGTACATGATCATCGTTTTCTGTTGTTGGTCTTAGTACATGATCATCGTTTTCTGTTGTTGGTCTTAGTACATGATCATCGTTTTTTGTTGTTGGTCTTAGTACATGATCATCGTTTTCTGTTGTTGGTCTTAGTACATGATCATCGTTTTCTGTTGTTGGTCTTAGTACATGATCATCGTTTTCTGTTGTTGGTCTTAGTACATGATCATCGTTTTTTGTTGTTGGTCTTAGTACATGATCATCGTTTTCTGTTCTTGGTCTTAGTACATGATCATCGTTTTTTGTTGTTGGTCTTAGTACTTGATCATCGTTTTTTGTTGTTGTTCTTAGTACTTGATCATTGTTTTTTGTTGTTGGTCTTAGTACTTGATCATCGTTTTCTATTGTTAATCTTAGTACCTGATCATCGTTTTCTATTGTTAGTCTTAGTACTTGATCATCGTTTTCTATTGTTAATCTTAGTACCTGATCATCGTTTTCTATTGTTAATCTTAGTACCTGATCATCGTTTTCTATTGTTAATCTTAGTACATGATCATCGTTTTCTATTGTTAGTCTTAGTACTTGATCATCGTTTTCTATTGTTAATCTTAGTACCTGATCATCGTTTTCTATTGTTAATCTTAGTACCTGATCATCGTTTTCTTTTGTTAGTCTTAGTACTTGATCATCGTTTTCTATTGTTAATCTTAGTACCTGATCATCGTTTTCTATTGTTAATCTTAGTACCTGATCATCGTTTTCTATTGTTAGTCTTAGTACTTGATCAACGTTTTCTATTGTTAATCTTAGTACCTGATCATCGTTTTCTATTGTTAATCTTAGTACCTGATCATCGTTTTCTATTGTTAGTCTTAGTACTTGATCATCGTTTTCTATTGTTAATCGTAGTACCTGATCATCGTTTTCTATTGTTAGTCTTAGTACTTGATCATCGTTTTTTATTGTTAGTCTTAGTAATTGATCATCGTTTTCTATTGTTAATCTTAGTACTTGATCATCGTTTTCTATTGTTAATCTTAGTACCTCATCATCGTTTTCTATTGTGAGTCTTAGTACTTGATCATCGTTTTCTATTGTTAATCTTAGTATCTGATCATCGTTTTCTATTGTTAGTCTTAGTAATTGATCATCGTTTTCTATTGTTAATCTTAGTACTTGATCATCGTCTAATCTTAGTACTTGATCATCGTTTTCTATTGTTAATCTTAGTACTTGATCATCGTTTTCTATTGTTAATCTTAGTACCTGATCATAGTTTTCTATTGTTAATCTTAGTACTTGATCATCGTTTTCTATTGTTAATCTTATTACCTGATCATCGTTTTCTATTGTTAGTCTTAGTACTTGATCATAGTTTTCTATTGTTAGTCTTAGTACTTGATCATCGTTTTCTATTGTTAGCCTTAGTACTTGATCATCGTTCTCTGTTGTTGGTCTTAGTACTTGATCATCGTTTTCTATTGTTAGTCTTAGTACTTGATCATCGTTTTCTATTGTTAATCTTAGTACCTGATCATCGTTTTCTATTGTTAGTCTTAGTACTTGATCATCGTTTTCTATTGTTAGTCTTAGTACTTGATCATTGTTTTCTATTGTTAATCTTAGTACTTGATCATCGTTTTCTATTGTTAATCTTAGTACTTGATCATCGTTTTCTATTGTTAATCTTAGTACTTGATCATCGTTTTCTATTGTTAATCTTAGTACTTGATCATTGTTTTCTATTGTTAATCTTAGTACTTGATCATAATCTTTAATACTTGAGTACTTGATCATCGTTTTCTATTGTTAATCTTAGTACTTGATCATCGTTTTCTATTGTTAATCTTAGTACTTGATCATCGTTTTCTATTGTTAATCTTAGTACTTGATCATCGTTTTCTATTGTTATTGTTAATCTTAGTACTTGATCATTGTTTTCTATTGTTAATCTTAGTACTTGATCATCGTTTCTATTGTTAGCCTTAGTACTTGATCATCGTTTTCTATTGTTAATCTTAGTACTTGATCATCGTTTTCTATTGTTAATCTTAGTACTTGATCATTGTTTTCTATTGTTAATCTTAGTACTTGATCATCTGCAAAACAAAGAGGAGATCTGTGAGGTAGTTATCTTCATTTTTATTAGCTCTTGTACATACGTGGCCTGTGTAGGTAATGACTGTTGATGGTCAGCGCATATCCTTATTTTACTTTGCAAGTAATGGCACAAGCTTGTGAGTAGTCAGCATTAGTTCCTTCATTGCATCTCATGACTTGGTCCCAGCTTTCAGACATGCTAACAAGATGATTATTTGCTCCACAGTATTTTAAAATCATCCATAGTCCTTGGCTAATTTGTTGAATGCCTTTTCCTGGTCTACAGACTATAAATGTACTTTGTGGTAGTACGACACAGGTTTCTCAAAGAGCTGTCATAAAACAAAGATAGCACCAGTGATACTAATGTCTTTTTCTTCTAATTCTCATTTGAGCTTCATAGAGCTGAATCTCACTTATTGGTCATATCTTCACTAGCATTTGGCAACAAATAGTTTTCAGCTGCAGTACTCCCCTATATTGTGTACACTATCTTTTAAGCCGCATTCCGTTTTATTGTGTACACTATCTTTTAAGCGGTATTCCTCTAAGTTGTGTACAATATCTTTTAATCCGTATTCCTCTATATTGTGCACACTATCTTTTAAGCGGTATGCATCTATGTTGTGTACAATATCTTTTAAGCGGTATTCCTCTAAGCTGTGCACAATATCTTTTAAGCGGTATTCCTCTAAGCTGTGCACAATATCTTTTAAGCCGTATTCCTCTATATTGTGTACACTATCTTTTAAGCGGTATGCATCTATATTGTGTACAAAATCTTTTAAAACTGTATTCCTCTATATTGCCTACAAGATATTTTAAGTGGTATTCCTCTATATTGTGTACAATCTCTTCCACAGCCATTTTTTCTTCCAGATGTGAACGTCCCACTACATTCTTCCAGCACTGAATCTTTCCCTGTTGGTTCTCATTAAGTTGTATTTCCATGTCTTCTTCTACCTTTCAGCTCCCCGTGGAGCATAGTTCTTCAACAAACACTTTTCAAGCCGTTCTGTTTCTTGCCATTCTTTTAATATCATTGCATGTCTTCCCCATCATCTTCATCTCTGCTTCCATCTGTCTTCTGCAAGAATTTCTTGGTCTTCCTCTTTGTCTTTTCCCCTGGGTATTCCAAAAAAAGGGTCTGTTATATAATACTCTCAGTTGGCTTCCGCAGAGTGTGTCCTATCCAGCACCATCGCATTTAGTCTCTTCCAAAACTAGTTTGAGTTTACTTATTTCCCAACCATTGTCGTCATTTATGATTCATGTGAAGTCATAATGTTCAATTCTTGTTTTCAATTTTTTTTGCATAAATTTGAAAAGAAAACATTATCTCTGTAACAATTCTTTAACATTTCTCAATAATAGTGCAATGATGTTAACTTGGGATCTTTAATTATATTCTTTTTAGTGATGGTTAAAGACTCAAACTTTTGTCCACATATGCATTTCCAGTGACTCCATTAGCATGGTCACGAAGATCCCATGTGGCTGGGCTCAATGCGGTGGTTGAAGTCTCTGAAGACATAAACAGCTGATTATAATCCGTCATTTGTATACTAGAACATTCGGGTGTAATAGAAATTGAACGAGCAGACATACTTGCTGCGTTAGCTGTTGTGGGGCGTGGACGAGTAATGGACGAGAGTGGCATTCATTCTAAATGCTCTCAATGATGCAGGACGAGTAAGTAGTTCGGGTAATGTAAGTGAACCTGCAACTTTGAAATGACTACATTTCATACAAATGACTACGTCAAAAGCGGTAATGCCAAACAGGAGATCTACGCACGAGGCAGAAGAGTAACTGTAAACCAATGCAGAAGTAAGTCGCTACTCGCTTTAAGGAAGTAGTGAGGAGGTGATCAGGGCACCCATAGAGTTGTCCAATGTACAGTGAGTATGATATATCGATTAACTGACCAACCAACCAATTAATTAACTAATAATCTAACTAACTAACTGATCGGACTGGACTGACTGAACTATCTAATATAGAGTGATATATATATATATATATGTGTGTGTGTGTGTGTGTGTGTGTGTGTGTGTGTGTGTGTGTGTGTGTGTGTGTGTGTGTGTGTGTGTGTGTATATATCAGTGGCGTATACTGGTTTTGAGGTCCGGGCTACAGCTGACATAATAAATGAACACATGCATTAAATTCAGTAGGCTAACATGAAGTAATATTTGCTAATGACATAACTACATTTTAAATTACTTACTTTTTTATAAGTAAATTCTATCCGTCTTGTTTGGGACGAAAATGTCTCTACGACTTTGTCATTGAAAGTACTGTTGTGTTGGTTTCTAAGTTTATCAATAGAGTTTATTGAGGTCTCTTTGTTATGTGTAGATGCTTGCTCAGCCATCATATCGCAGTAATGAACAAGAAATAATAAAAGTTCGTTATGAAGTTATAAATGAATCTCTCTCTCTCTCTCTTTCTCTCTGCGATCAAGTCTCAATCAGAGTAGGATTCCAGACTCTCTTATGAAGTCAGCTGTCAGTTTAAGTGATTAGATTGCCCCATATAGTTTCTCTTCACGGGAGGTGGGTGTGGAACACGTTGTCCTTTTCAGGTCTGTGTACTGGGGACAATCCTGTAGGACATATTTTGTTGTCATGTTGTCCAGTGTGCAGTGGCATAGGCTGGTAGTTCCTATTTTGAATTTGGTGAACATGTGATTTCTCATTCTATTGTGGCCAGTGCGTAGGCGAAGTATGATGACTTGATCCCTCCTTGAAAATTGGAGTTATCCGCCCCTCTCGTTATGCTTTGGGTGTTCTCGTTTCCATTTTTCATGGTACTGACCTTTGATGATGGATTTGGCTTCATCATAATTGAGCGGATGGTTCTCTTGTGGCAATGCTCCTCCCTCTATAGCTAATTTGTCTGCGCCTTCATTTCCATGTATATTACAGTGTGAAGGTATCCACTGAATGACTACTCTCTGTTTATTTATAAATGAATAAGCTATATATTTAAATCAACGTAATTTAAAACTTGAGGATCAACAAAATTATATATGCCCAAATGAATTTAATATAAAACTGTTTGCTTATATAATACACTACATTCGCTTAGGGTAAAAATAAAAACTTCTCACTTTTTGTTTATAAACTGATAGCTCGTAGCGCTGCTGTTTCTTGACAGTTGAGATGCCTATGTGCCTAAATTTAAAAAAAATGGTGCATAACGTAGTTATAAATAGTTAAGGAAGTTCCATTATTCAGACATAGTTTCACTTTCACTTTCTGACGCTTCTAATTGGCTAGAGCTAAAAATAACCCATGAAACCGCATTCTGTAAAGGTAGCTTAGCCGTATAATTTTCGTTGCCATTTGTTAAATGTCAAGGTAGTGAATTTCCTCGGTCCGATCGGTGAGAAAGGTACCGCTAGTCACTAGCGGTTTCAGTCTACTATCTACTACAATGTACTACAGAGTTTCGGTTTCATTCACAAACACCAGAGGAAAACCTTGCTTTAATAAATGCAAACCAAAGCAAATAAATCATTTTGGCCTACGAAATGTCTAATAAACTATTCGAAAATTTGTAATATAATTATTTTAAAAATATAATAAATTATCATTTCCTTTTGTAATTCGTTAAGATGTTCAGGCTACCGGCGGCAGCTGCGGTAACATAGAGAATACGTCACTATATATATATATATATATATATATATATATATATATATATATATTCATTTATAAATGTATAAAATCTAATACATTCATTGATATTGTTTTATCAAATATTTGGAATATACATTGCACTGCAGTCTATCAGTCTCACTTGGCACATGTATTCTTATTAAATGTTATAGACCATGCATTTGGCTGTTGTTCATTAACCTTTTGTCACATACAGTTTTATAAAAGGTATAGAACATACGTTCTGTTACAATTCATGAAGTCATCATTTGTTTCTATTTAGTTAGTTTCTTATTTCTTGTGATAAAACTTATGTCTATCTACATATTGAAAAAAAAAGAAAGTAATCACAGTTCTATCCCTTGTGTAGTTTGTTTTTTTAATTACAGGGGAGTATATTCCGGTGCTCGGATTTTTTTCTGGGAAAGTAAAGCGACACGGGCGTAATACCGACCACATTACCACAAAAATCATGTGCCGAGGGTCTGTAAAATTTCTGGTCACTAACACCATATTCCCTATACGCCACTTGGCGTGACGTGGGAACTTGACTCCTCCACGACCTCCATCACAGCGACATGTTGGTGTTTAACTGTGAGTCACAGACTCAGATTTCATGTTGCCATTGAAAGATATCTTTGTTGTCACGTGACTCCGTTTATAGATTTTAAATCTGTCGCAATTGTATGCTTTATGTTTACTTTGTGAGTTTCCTAAGTGTTTACGTCTCCGCTAATCCCCCCCCCTCTCTCTCTCTCTCTCTCTCTCTCTCTCCCCGTGTCGTACGAACATAAATTTATTCTCTCAGTTTCTGTTTCTCTCTCTCTTTCACTATTTTTTCTTCTATCTTTCTCTCTTTAATTGTTTTCACTTTCTCTGCCCAATTCTCTCATTCGCTTATTGTTGTGTCATACTCTCATCTAATCTCTTTATTTCACCATATACTTTTTTACTCATCCCCTTTTTTTGTTTTTCTGTTGTGCTTCCCTCCTTCATCTCTCTCTCTTTATCTCTATCTCGTGAAGTCTTTCATTCTAAAACAAACTCTCCTTTAATCTCTCGAACTTTCTTACTTTATGTTTATCTCTCTTTCACTTATATATACGTTCTCTTATATTACTCTTTCCTTCCCACCGACCTTCTCTGTTTCTTTTGTCCAATTCTCACTTGCCTTTACATCTTTAAAATTCTATCTCTCACTCTGTCTAGATATAAATCATCCGCACACGGACACAGTGTCTTTCATTCTTCTACTTTCTCTGTTCTCACTATCACTTTCTCTTTAGATTTCTAATAATGCCCCACCAGAATAATGTCTTGTTCTTGACAGCTCTTCATTGTAGTTGTGTAGTTGCATGTTTGTTGTTAGGATCATCATCACTGCACAACGGACGAACCCATAGGTGACCCAATATCCTCTTTGAGAATTTGAAAAAACCCACACGAGAATCCTGGCTCACATGCATAGACTCCGTAGCACAGGCTGAGAACCACGGTGTAGGAAGATTTATCTTTGACATTTTTTTCCCGGACAGCGGCCGTATTTATGGTCTACTCTTTTCGATTTTAACTACCAAGGGTTCTTTAACGTGTGCGAGTGCGCACGGGGCTTCCTGTTTATTGCCTTTACCCAAGAGGGCTAGACACAGATCTCACTACCCAAAAGATGAGGGGAGTAGTAGAATGTTGTGGACGAGGATTTTACGAATTTACTCGTCTGTGATACCATGTTTCTATCTATCTATCTATTGACCTTTAGAGCCGTAGCCGATCCGTAGGGCATAGACCCAGGTACTCTTCCTCTTATCTAAATTTGTATTCTAGTAGCTTTCAATTGTTGTAAAGATCTTTATCAAATCCCACCATTTGTCTCTGTTATGTGCAAGCAACTCTATCTCATTGAGGAAGCCGATTCCTGCTGCTCTCAGATCAATGTTCTTCTCAGTATCTCTCTGGGTCGGCCCCTTTTCCTCTTACCTGTTGTTTCCCACACGAGGGCTTGATTTGTTTCTATGCAATATCGATAATCATGTGATAACGTTTCATTTCCATAGCTTCTATTTTCCTTTCCGATTCGGGTCCATGTTTCGTGGACGTATGTGAATATTGATATTGCAAGAGTGCGTCACAGTTTGTGTATCAGTTAAGTGAACTATTTTTTCTTAAACCCTGGTAATAAAGATGATTGTGTTATTCAAGTATTGATTTTGATTACATGACTGTAGTTATACACCCACATATAAAGAGCCATAAATCTCATTTTGACTTTATTGCTGCCCCCCTCCGTTGTATTTATTTTTTTTAACCATTTTATTATCATTAACATTTTATGTTTTTTTTTTGTCCTCAACAAATGTTGTTTGTTGAAAAATGACGCATTCTTGACGGTGCATTTTGGTTTGTCTCACACTTCATGCTGCATCATATGTTCGTTTGACCATTTCTTGACAGTGCGCTTTAGTTTGTCTCACACTTCATGCTGCATCAGATGTTCGTTTGACCATTTCTTGACAATGCACTTTGGTTTGTCTCACATTTCCTGCTGCATCAGATGTTCGTTTGACCATTTCTTGACAATGCACTTTGGTTTGTCTCACACTTTATGCTGCATCAGATGTTCGTTTGACCATTTCTTGACAATGCACTTTGGTTTGTCTCACACTTTATGCTGCATCAGATGTTCGTTTGACCACTTCATGACAGTGCACTTTAGTTTGTCTAACACTTCATGCTGTATCAGATGTTCGTTTGACCATTTCATGACAATTCACTTTAGTTTGTCTAACACTTCATGCTGCATCAGATGTTCGTTTGACCATTTCTTGACATGACGCTTCTGTTGTTTCATCTGATAATTTATGCTTGCTGTGGGCATGTTTGCAGATCACTGAGTTACGTGTCCAAACAACTAATTTCTTGTCTCTGAATGCAACCCAAGGCCAACTTACTCTTACTTTTCATATTTCTTCGTTTATCTTTTTGTCCTTTATTATCAAATCAACAATTCAATGATATAACACATTTTCGTCATGATTTTCTAACAGATCAACTTATCTTTGTCCGTCTGCTGTATTTCATCGACTACTTTTAAACAAATAAGAAATTTGTAAAAAATGGGTTAGTTGAATTTTAAATTAATTAATTGACGACACAAATTTGAACGACGTTTTGGCTCAATAGGTCTTCATTAGGAATAATACACAATACACGCACAGATATGTAAGTAAATACAGTTAGTCCCACATAGCTTAATAATAATGAAGTATCTAAAACAAAATAATTTCGAACTAGAATGAGAAATAAAAGTTAAAATGTCTTCCCTGCGTACAGCGCTGTGGTCATAAGGAAAATGAACCATGGCTGGTTTGAGCAGGATTCCCAGTTGACAAGCTAATGGGAGGGCAAGACACTGATGGAAGGATTATACAAATATTTGGGTGGGAGGGGGGGGGGTTATTGTATAGGTTGCCTCAACTATAACGTCACCGGCAATGTCTGTACGTAGCTACGCATATACAACCGTGCGAGAACACAGTGTGTAGGTAACCTATACAATCATTTTGCAAGGGAAACCTTCAGACAACACTCACATTCTTTAGAACCAAACAAAGATGTGTGCGAAGCCTTCACACTTGAACCATGGTCCAACTGTAAAAATAAAACGAAAATAATCCCAGATGTTGCAGGGTTTTAAATGACAAATTACAGAACAACCAAATAAATTAAGGTCTTAAAATAGGAGCAACCAAGGAACAAAATGAGAGCCCTAACACTCATCATGCCCCATGAGAAACCCCAGAGATACATGGACACGGATTTTCATAGATTGATCAGCAAGTGAAACCTCAAAGAATGGAGGCAGTGGCATCTCTATATAGCCTACCAGAATGGAAAGTCAGAAACATACTCTCTTCCAACCGGAGAAAGATGACCATATTTTAGAGCAGAGACAATGACACGCCACACAACCATACAAACTCTCAACACACAAGAGCTCCCAAGTCCAACAATTGTCATTTTCATCGATGCAAAGTCAGTCATACAAGCAATGTCAAGCCCAAAACAGAACGGATTAATCCAAGAAATAAAAAACTAAATATGTTCGCTGTCATAAAAGACAGAACTAGTCCCGTAGTGGATACCAGCACATTGTGGCAGCCCTAGAAATGATAAAGGAGATGAACCCGCAAAAGCTGGTGGAAGCCTTCAATAGTCCAACCAAGCCCATAGCCTCAAAGAAGTAGAAACAATCATGAAATGAGACAGGAAAACAAAATGGAGGGCGTTACATGAAATATATGAGCCAGAACATGACAGCCTAAACAAACTTAGCAGAAATGAGCAGACCAAGATATTCAGAATCAGAACAGGTCATTGTGGCCTCCGGGCACATCTACACAAGATAGGACTCAGTAACTTTGCAAAATAAGACTGCGGAGCATCCAAACAAACTCCAGAGCATATCCTACAGGACTGCAGCACTTTCAACACCCTAAGAACACAAATATGGACCTTTGAAACAACCCCATATGACAAGCTATGGGGAACCAGTGATGACCTCAAACGTACCGTCTTGTTCGTGACCCAAGCTGGTCTAAATATATAAATGCATAGCAATAGCTGATCACTGAAGAAGAAAAAAGAAGTTAATATCTTCCATAAGTATTTGTATGTATGCTAACTCCGTAGAAGGTTTGTATGCTAACTCCGTCGAATATTTGTATGCTAACTCCGTCGAATATTTGTATGCTAACACCGTCGAAGGTTTGTATGCTAACTCCGTCGAATATTTGTATGCTAACTCCGTCGAAGGTTTGTATGCTAACTCCGTCGAATATTTGTATGCTAACTCCGTCGAATATTTGTATGCTAACTCCGTCGAATATTTGTATGCTAACTCCGTCGAAGGTTTGTATGCTAACTCCGTCGAATATTTGTATGCTAACTCCGTCGAAGGTTTGTATGCTAACTCCGTCGAATATTTGTATGCTAACTCCGTCGAATATTTGTATGCTAACTCCGTCGAATATTTGTATGCTAACTCCGTCGAATATTTGTATGCTAACTCCGTCGAATATTTGTATGCTAACTCCGTCGAATATTTGTTTGCTAACTCCGTCGAATATTTGTATGCTAACTCCGTCGAATATTTGTATGCTAACTCCGTCGAAGGTTTGTATGCTAACTCCGTCGAAGGTTTGTATGCTAACTCCGTCGAATATTTGAATGCTAACTCCGTCGAAGGTTTTTTTTTTGCCTATGAAGGCTTCGTACAAATTTTGATTATGTTCTGTTATTTTGTGTGTTGTTCTAGAATGAATGGCACATCGTCTGTATCTCCGAAAGCTAATTGAAAGTCAATGTGTGTAACTCTCTCATCTATGACCCGTCGTATATAACCACCAATCACGCACTGCGAAGACGCCCCCGGATGCGCGAAGGCCCTAACCTACCATGGATTCATCGTGTGCGACGATCATTCTTAGAGGGAACTACACGTAGATAATATTGCTTAACTATATAAACTGTTCAGAGTTTATGAATTTATTTACGTCATATTTTTTAACAAATGGTGTTAATGGTATATAGGTAATGTTAAGGGGTCATAAGTGTCACAGAACACAACGTTTATAATTTATTTTCCCGAATTGGCAGGCCGATTTGTATTGTAAAATATTTCGATTAGCAATTACAAGACGTCATTAAAAATGTGGTTAATGGCCTTTAACCTTTCAGATGTGCTGGGAGAAACATATACTAAGCTATTGAGATGTGTTCTTTAGTTCTATTCAACGCTAAAAATACTTGAAGCCAGTGCAGTCTGAGTATACGCATTGACATCTATATCGTTAGAACTGTCGAACTATGTAATGGGAGTTTCAAGTTGTGCAATATACACCCTGGCTCGTTTATTATTACAATCATCAAACAGAGGTAGAGGGCAGCATGGAGGTAGTAAGGTCCGCGCATGAAATCTAATTTTAGCTAGTGTCATAGTTATTGTAAAACAGCAATTATCAAGTTCGACAATACTCCAAGGTTCGAGATTTCTACTGAAGTCGCTGGGAACTCGGTAGCCTAAACGATAAAGGACAGAGGAGCATCTAGAAAAGAGACCTTATTAAAGAAGCTGGTTATATTACTGCAGCTGTGATTGAACTATTGATGTGTGATTCAAAGTTTGTGATTCGACTATTGTTATGTGATTTAACTACGAGTTTGTGACTGAACTAATTATTTGGTTTAGTCTTCTGGTTGTTGTCGTTAGTGGCAACCTGTCGTTGAATACAAAATAACACATTGGACAATCTTTATCAACATTCCACTACTACAGACTGCATCTACCAGACGTTTACACGTCAGTACTTTCTTTATATTCCAGAATTATTTCACAAACATGTTCATTGTACACACAACCTACAATATTTTAGCCAATTGAAAGTTAACGTATGAATGATATTTAAATACATTAATATTCAGAACAAAGAGATCAAAATTTGAGACCTTCTGGTGTGAGTTATTACATTTTTAACCATAACAATTGTTACATTATTTTAAGATATAACTTCTTATAATCAGCTTAAATGTATACAAGAAGATGCATGTGCGTTTTACATTTCTGACAAGACACAAATGAGCAAAACCACTAAAATATCAGTGGCCCACAGATGAGGTATAGATATGTCAATAGGGCATACAAGTTATGTGAGTGCGTAGAAACTACCACCATTCTATCAATCAACTATATATGTTTGTATCAACAAATTTGGCTTCAACAGGTAAGCACTCGTTTGTTTAGATCAAAGCTTCTTCTTTCCTGAATTAAAACAGAGATTGTGAAGTATACAACACCACGAAGCATATGCACTATGCATGCAACCTTTATTCTTCAGTAATACAGACCCCACTCTCTCCATGTAAACCCCAAATTAATGGAGTAAATTGCATCAATGTGAATATATTTATTATTTTTGTTCATAGTTAATTAGTTCTTAAAAAATTACGAAAGAAACACTGGCCGCTTATTAGCTACTAATGCGCTAATTGCTTAGACAGATTATGTCATCAACAGTAATGACATCCTGGACCGACCAATTTTGTCCTTCCACAAATGTTGATGAATTCTGCTGCTAAAATGTTCCCATCATTTGTCGGCCATGATTAATGCCACATTTTTAGTTGTTGTGCTACAATTTCATTAGCCGTTGTGTTCTATTTTATTCTATTCTATTAATTCCCATTCTATTCTATTAATTCCTATTCTATTAATTCATATTCTATTAATTCCTATTCTATTAATTCATATTCTATTAATTCCTATTCTATTAATCCCTGTTCTATTTTATTAATTCATATTCTGTTCATTTCATATAATCAGTTTTAGTGAGATTCTCCCATGCCCGTTCTATCATTTTTCGCGGCGAATGCAGGCTGAGTGTTCCTGTGAAACATTGATTGTAGAAACATCTAATTTTACTGCCAGGCTGTCCGAATCGACCAGACCCCTTTCCCACATTTAGACTCATCAGTCTCTCAATGAATACATACTTGTTCGATCCATATTCCTTCTCTTCTCTTAAGGAATGAAGAACAAGCTTGGCGATATCCTGTTTGTCCAGAGTAAGGCCACACTCAGTGAAAGAGCTGCCAGCGAGCTTATCGGCTATTTCATTGACATCACACCTAGGTTAACACGCTCACTTTAGACCCACCCAAGAGCTGCATCCACCCCTACCGCAGACAGTGTCAATCGTCTGTAGCTTACTTTGTACGTCCGTCACCAAGACAGCGTGATCCACGTTCTATGTAACCAGCCATGTTATCGCCGCCGTTGCTGCTTCTACCTCCATTCTCATGCTGGACACCGTCATGCTACACTTACCAGATCCCCTAGCCACTTCCCTGCCATGTTGGTAAGCCACAAAACCCCAACCGCTGCGCTGTCCGCGGGATACAGAAACGTCCGTGTAGATAATGGGGTGCCGAAGTGACGTCACTTTTTCTAACTTATTACGACCTCGGCAGCTCCATAAGCCCAATTGCAACACTCCCTGCCGAGCCGAATGATTTCTTTGATTAGCCCCCTTTTCTCCACCTTTACTTCTATCCAATCCATGCCAGCCCTAATGTCATTCAGATCATATACTTTCCTTATGGACTATGCCTCGGCCATCCAGGATAGTTCACGTCTGAGGCGCCTGCCCTTGATCGTACCCAATTCTGAACGCAACTGATTTGTTTCTTACCCGTTCAAATAAACCTGGACATGAGCAGACCTATGTCTTCGCCGAGATGTCAACTGTCCGCTCTCAGTGACAATATTATAGGACGATAATATCCTAACGCAGTCCTTCCTCAACATCTCTCTCTCTCTCTCTTTCTCTCTCTTTGTCTCTCTTTCTCTGACTGGCTTCTGCAGGTCCAAGAGAAAGGATTCACAAAGGAACCACAAAGTTGAAACACATACATTTCATCAACGAATACATCATATATCGTTTTCAAATCTTCCGAAGCATCCAACAACATAATTCTCCGAGTGTGTTTGTCGATTCTTACGGCGATCACAACAAAGGAAATAAACCTTAATTTAGCAATCCTTCATCGGTTACATATACATCTCAAGTTAGTTTAACATAAATAGAATAACATGAAGTTGATTACACCGTAGCTACATACGCTAGCCAACCAATCAGAGACAGAGGAGATCAACGAGCTTTTATTTGCAGACGATCAGGCACTAATACATGAAACAATATAAGACCTACAAGAACATTTAAACAAACTCAACAGCTCAGACACAAAATACAACATGAAAATCAACATTAAGAAAACAGAAGTCATGAATGTCGCCAAAAATAAACAGAACATCAACATAATTATAGAAGGCAGGCAACTAAAACAAGTAGAGGAGTTCAAATACCTAGGAAGTTTAGTGACAAACGATAATTCTCAAACAGCAGAGATAGAATCAAGATGCAACAAAGATTGTCAAATCATTGGACAGCTATCGCCGCTATTGTCCAACAAGGAATTACTCTAGAGGCAAAAATTCGTCGCCTTTGCCAAGACGATGAAGATTTCCTTCACAATGCCCACCTTATGCTTGACTTCTTCCGCCGACGCCTCTATCCAGACACAGCTCTCTCCCTGCCCTGCGTCGAGTTCTCCACACTTCACGTCATTCTGCTCTTACCCCCTCTACTCATCCCCCCTCTGACAGAGTAGTGCTCGCCCTTATCTATCACCCTCACCATTACGCTGTGATTAGGACCATCCACCGCTACCTCCCTATTCTTCGATCTGACCCTACTACCCGTCTGCTCTTCCCCGACCCGCCATTAGTGGCCTTTAGACGTGACCGGAACCTCCGAGACCTTCTTGTCAGGGGCCGTCTTCCTGCGGCCCTCTTTAGCCATCGTGGCACTATCCGCTGCAACCTCAGAGTATGTACAACTTGTGACCACGTTTTCCAGACCGACACTGTCCTCTTCCCTAATGGTCCTTTCGAGATCAGAGAGGGATTCACTTGCACATCGCGGAACATCATTTATGCCATCATTTGTAAGCGATGCAAGTTGACCTACATCGGTCAATCTGGTAGACGTATCGGAGATAGGTGCCGTGAACCCTTAAATGACATCACCCGAGAAGCGGACACTCCTGTAGCAGCCCACTTTAACTCGAGGGGCCATCGAGGTAAGACGGATGTCTTGGTCACTGGCCTAGTATCATGCTCATCTGATCACCATAGTCGGCTCACTCTGGAGCATGGTCTGATCGCTCGTTGAGGTTGCCTCAGCCCTCGTGGCATCAATGTATCCCTGTCCCTCTGAGGACCCTCCTTCCTCTGACTCCATCCTCCTACATATGGACTTCTCTTCCTATTTCACTTCTTGGGTCTTCTACTCCTCGTCCATCCCTGTTCTCCATTTCCGCTTTGAGTAATCCTAATCTTGCCTTCTTCATCCAACCCCCCCCCCCACTTTTCTCTTCTGACTACCTTCATGTCCTTCACCTCTATATCACTATATTACCTCTCCACCCGGACTGTACCATCTCTCTGCCCACCTCTATTGTTCCTCGTCCTTCCCACCAACTCTCTGCTGATCCACTCCTAACTCACCACTTTCCTCTCAATTCACTTGTAGTCACTACTCCTCTATACCTACTATTCCAGTATCCCCCTTATCCTGATGTCCACTTTCATTCCTCTCATAGGACCCTCATCATCAATTACCTTTGTTCCTTCATTTCCCTAATTCTTTACCTCCTTTGGTTCATACCTCTTGTGCACCATTACCCTATTACTCCACTTCTTCCAGACTCCCTCTCTCTTTATTCACTTCTGACCTACCGCCTTTCCTCCTATCCACTTCCTACATATCTGCTTCTCATCCCTCCTCTACATTTCTCCTCTTCTATACTTCCCTACCTCTCGAGTGACTTACTTCCTCCGGACCACCCCTCTATCACTCTACCGCCCTTCTCCCTACCTACTTGACTTATACCGGTTTCTTATTCTTCCTCTCATCATCTCTTCCTCCGGTACTCACTCCCTGCCATCGTTGACCTACCTTTCTACTCTTACAGTTCTAGGCCTTCCATTCTGTAGAGCCTATATCTCTCTCACCCATCTCCCATTTCACTACTTTGTCTTTTAATTCACTCTTTCTTTTACCTCTCGCGGGATCTCTCACTTGCAGTGTTCGAGTGATTTATGTCATGGTTCGCCGCCCCTCCGGGCCTTTGCTTTTGGGCCTCTAGCTTCCCTTGCACCATTGACCATCGTTCCCCAGTAGTTTGGCAGCTTCGCCTATCTTTCTTCTCCCCCCACCCTCCTCTCTCTGTTTCCCCGCCACTTGTCCTTCCACTCGCCTGTCTCAATCACGTGTTACTTTCTTAACCAATTCCTAACGCTCCTAGGCATTCTGACTTGTTTCAGCACGGAGGTCTGACTTGCTGCTCGAAGCTAAGTGCATTTTATGATACATTTTTATTTTTCTCTTTCTCGTTTTCCATTTTATATATCTTGACGCCCACCCTACCTCTCCTCATGTAGTATTCATTTCTCTCTCCTTTCTTATTTCAACATCCTACTTTCCTAGCCCTCCACTTGATCATCTAACATGTAGTTATAGATAATTGTGCTTCACCGTTTGTTGTCGTTGTCCTTGTATTCTGAAGAAGGCCACAGGCCGAAACGTCAGTATTGTGTTGTGTTCCTTCCTTGTAAAGCTGTCAGCATACTTTAGAGTGTTTAGCACACCCTACCACTGGCTCTTTGCTACCAGCTTTACCGCAGCATTGCAATTATTTGCCTGTTCCCCAATACAATCTTCATCCCAACGTTGTGCTACCAATGCCAGTCCTGGACCCTAGAGACAAGAACAATAAGAAAAATAACCTCTACTGAGATGAAACGTGTTAGACGAATGACAGGAAACAGTCTGAGAGATAGATCAGAAATGAAGAACTGAGATAAAAGCTAGGAATAGCCCCAATGATGCTGGATATATAAACAAGCAACAGATATCATGGTTTGGCCACGTGACAAAGCAGAAAGATCAAAACATAAAACAACGAGCCTTCAGCAAACGTTGTGAGAATACTAGACCCAATGGTCTACCATGAAAAAGATGGATGGATGGAATATTAGAGGCACTAGGAAACATAATAGTGGCAGAGGCGAACAGAAGAGCAAATGACCGCAAATTCCAAATCGTCGACGCTGAAAGGCAGATGAGGAAGGAACGAATAAGAAGTAGCTACATAAATAAATAAAATAACATGGATTTGATTACACCATAGCTTCATAAATAAATAAAATAACATGGATTTGATTACACCATAGCTTCATAAATAAATAAAATAACATGGCTTTGATTACACCATAGCTACATAAATAAATAAAATAACATGGGTTTGATTACATCATAGCTACATAAATAAATAAAATAACATGGATTTGATTACACCATAGCTACATAAATAAATAAAATAACATGGATTTGATTACACCATAGCTTCATAAATAAATAAAATAACATGGATTTGATTACACCATAGCTACATAAATAAATAAAATAACATGGATTTGATTACACCATAGCTACATAAATAAATAAAATAACATGGATTTGATTACACCATAGCTTCATAAATAAATAAAATAACATGGATTTGATTACACCATAGCTACATAAATAAATAAAATAACATGGGTTTGATTACATCATAGCTACATAAATAAATAAAATAACATGGGTTTGATTACATCATAGCTACATAAATAAATAAAATAACATGGATTTGATTACACCATAGCTACATAAATAAATAAAATAACATGGATTTGATTACACCATAGCTACATAAATAAATAAAATAACATGAACATGATGACACCATAGCTACATAAATAAATAAAATAACATGGATTTGATTACACCATAGCTACATAAATAAATAAAATAACATGGATTTGATTATACCATAGCTACATAAATAAATAAAATAACATGGATTTGATGACACCATAGTTACATAAATGAATAAAATAACATGAACTTGATGACACCATAGCTACATAAATAAATAAAATAACATGAACTCGATGACACCATAGCTACATAAATATATAAAATAACACGAATTTGATGACACCATAGCTACATAAATAAATAAAATAACACGAATTTGATGATACCATAGCTACATAAAAAAATAAAATAACATGAACTTGATGACACCATAGCTACATAAATAAATAAAATAACATGAACTTGATGACACCATAGCTACATAAATAAATAAATGTAGTTGTTACAGTTTACCTACAGTTTTATGTAACACATATATTTTGGTTTTCATTTCATTGCAGTTATACAATTGTTGTTATTGTGCACATTGCCACGAGAGAGTGTTGAAGATCTTTACATCCACATTGAAGTGTTAAAAGTTTTCACATATTCAGGTATGTGTGATACCGTTGCTATGTAGATACAAGAATTTGGTTGTAATAGTTAATATAAATTCTTATGTGGAAATAACATATATTATATAAAGCCTGTTTCGGTTTTCGTTTCAGTCAAGTTATTAGGCGCATTACAAAAAGAGAGTTGGCAGTCTGGGTGCATCCACATTGAGGGATTCAGGATGATGAAATACATGTTCAGGTATTCGTTTTTTTATTTTTATTTCTTTATTACATCTGCGTTGTAGAGTTGAAAGTTTCCATCATAGCACTACATAGCATCGGTGGATATTAAGAGGAAGCCACGACTCCTCTAATATTTTATCCGAATACACAACACAACCACACTCCCACTCAGTGAGTTCAATGTCAGTGTACAACCAGCCACCGTATTCCCTAGTATGGCCGTGATATAGTTCAAATAACTCAAGCCGTTACTAAGAAATAGGCTTCAATGTCTATGGAGGTCAAACCTACTACAACCGTACATCAGTATCTTTCAACCTTGTAATGTGTATGAGAACTAGGTAGGCCATTTCAACAATTACCTCCGTTTTCATGGTACTACAAATCAAATGACGTTCTATCTTTTTGTTGAAACGTTAGAAGTAGTGCCACTGGGGAAACGAATTTATGAAGTGCTGACTGTAAGAATCACTACGCGGTCTCTGTATGTAAAAAAAAAAAATGAAAAAAAAAACTGTAAGAGAATTTAGTTAACAGCAAAACCATGTATTATTTCATAACTTATAATGTAAATAACTAAGATATTATGATGTAGTTATATTTATGATAATTTAGAATAATAATTGAAAGAACTATATTACATAGTGCAAATTGCAGTAATGTTTATGTAGAAAATTATCAGGTTAAAGGTCAGCCTAAAAGTTCGATCTCATGCCTGACCTTCTCTAGTGTCAAACTCACCGTCCTCCGCTGCACCATAGGCGATAACGTAAACTGTTAGAGCATATTGGCCATCCCTAGTAAATACCACAATCTGTACTATTATCATTACCTACGAACACATTCGCTAACACTGGCATGAGCGAGCTCTGGTCACTTCTGTTATGGCCTGTCTGGCCTGTCAAATCTGGCACCATGTAACAACTCAACAGATAATGTTATCCTTAAGTTGTTTCATGTTTATAAATCTTACCCCATGTAACAACTCAACAGATAATGTTACCCTTAAAATGTTTCATGTTTATAAATCTGACCCCATGTAACAACTCAACAGATAATATTACCCTCAAGTCGTTTCATGTTTATAAATCTGACGCCATATAACAACTCAACAGATAATGTTACCCTTAAGTTGTTTCATGTTTATATATATGGCACCATGTAACAAATGAGTATATTTGATGAGAGATCACAACAGCTGGGACTGAAGATTAATAGAGATAAGACCAACATTATGAGAATTAATACAGTTGGCAATAACCAAATAAAACTAGGAGAAATACCTCTATTAGATGTACAATCTTACATATATCTGGGCAGTAATACGATGGTCATACGTTGGACATGTGATGAGAAGAGATATATCGAATAGCAAAGCAAGCCTCATATGGGAAACAACATAAAAGAAAAAGAGGAAGACCCAGGGAGACACTGAGAAGAACATTGATGAGAGAGGCAAGAGCAGCAGGAATCGGCTCCCTCATGAGATAGAACTGCTTGCACAGAACAGAGACAGATGGCGAGATTTGATAAAATATCTTTAAAAGAAACTGCTAGAACAAAAATTCATATAGGAGAAGGTGTATCTTGGTCTACGTATGGGCCGGTTACGGCTCGAAAGGTCAATAGATAGATAGATAGAATATAGATAAAGAGGGAGGAACAGAAAAGGATACCGAAATAAGGATATCAAAAGCAAGAGGAGCTTTAATTGCACTGGGAAACATGGAAATCCAAGAAATTAGGTTAAATACAAAAAGAAAAATTTTCAACTCAAATGTTAAGGCGGTCCTATTATATGGCTGTGAAACACGGAGAACAACAAAATTGACAATCACGAAGATACAGACTTTCATTTATGGATGCTTACGCAGAATAAAAGGATGGAAATCGCAGGACAAAATCACTAACATAGAATTATGGAAAGGTACCAGTCAAACACCAGTGGATAAAGAGATACAGCGAAAACGATGGCGCTGGATAGGACACACACTACGGAAGTCAACTGAGAGTATTACACAACAGGCCCTTTTTTTGAATCCCCAGGGGAAAAGACAAAGAGGAAGACCAAGGAATTCTTGAGAAGACATATGGAAGCAGAGATGAAGATGATGGAAAAGACATGGTAATCTTAAGATAATGTCAAAAGACAGAACGACTTGGAAAGTGTTTGTTGAAGACCTATGCTCCACTGGGAGCTAAAAAAGGTAGAAGAAGAAGAAAGAAGACCATGTAACAACTCAACAGATAATGTTACCCTTAATTTGTTTCATGTTTATATATCTGGCACCATGAAACAACTCAACAGACAATGTTACCCTTAAATTGTTTCATGTTTATAAATCTGACCCCATGTAACAACTCAACAGATAATGTTACCCTTAAGTTGTTTCATGTTTATAAATCTGGCCTTATGTAAAAACTCAACAGATAATGTTACCCTTAAGTTGTTTCATGTTTATAAATCTGACCCCATGTAACAACTCAACAGACAATGTTACCCTTAAGTTGTTTCATGTTTATAAATCTTACCCCATGTAACAACTCAACAGACAATGTTACCCTCAAGTTGTTTCATGTTTATAAATCTGACCCAATGAAACAACTCAACAGACAATGTTACCCTCAAGTTGTTTCATGTTTATAAATCTGACCCAATGAAACAACTCAACAGATAATGTTACCCTCAAGTTGTTTCATGTTTATAAATCTGACCCAATGAAACAACTCAACAGATAATGTTACCCTTAAGTTGTTTCATGTTTATAAATCTGACCTTATGTAACAACTCAACAGATAATGTTACCCTTAAGTTGTTTCAATGTTTATTAATCTGACTTGTCTATCTTTTGATGTTACTCGTCCATGTTAGTCTTGTTCTGTCTCTGCCTCTTGTACCTTGTATTTTCCCTTCCAATATTACTTTTAGTAGGCTGCTGTGTCTTTTTAACATGCTCAAAAAATCTCATTTATCTTGTTTGAATTGTGTTTAGTAGATATCTTTTCATTTTTTAGTTGTTTTACGACTTCATCGTTTGTTTACTTTTCTTTCTATCAAATTCTTCATATTCTTCTATAAATGCACATTCCAAAGGCTTCAATTTTCTGTTCTGTTTTCTCGTCTAATGTCCCTGTTTCTGCATCATACAGGAATGTTGAGAAGATACAATATTTTGCTAGTTTTAAATTACTTTTAATTAATTAACATGTGTCGGCTAGTTGCGGCTAACAAGTGCGGATTATTATTATTATTGGAAGCCGCTATGGCTCAGTCGTTAGTGAACTGGACTACAAAGAACTAGAAATCGTGTTCGATCCTGATCGACGGCTTTCGGGTTCACCCAGCCTTAAATGTGTACCGGCGTTTATCTGAGAAAGTAAAGCGGCACGGATGTAATACCGATCACATTACCCTAAAAATCATGTGCCGAAGGTCTGTAAAAAGTATACCCACTAACACCATATTTCCTAGACGCCACTTGCTGTGATGGGGTTCTTTACTTTTACTTGTTATTGTTATTATTATTGTATTTATTATTATTGTTATTATTGTTATGTACATGCTAATCATTAGAAGAAAATATCGAATCTTCTATTTGCAGCGACACAAGAATCGTTGTAAAAGTAATGAAGAACTTCCTATTTCTCGCGACTGCCATTACTTTATGTGCCTGCCAACTACCATGGCAGACGGTATTCAAGGAACCCCTTTACTACAAACTTCCGGAGGAGAAGAGGAAATGTTCAGGCAAGTGGTCTTAACTGTCTTAACTGTGCTATGGTCTGCTTCTGAATCTCGTCTATTCTTTTAACTTGGGATTGACATAACTTTGCGTGGCTGCGTTGAAATGGATAAAAACAATAAAATAAGAAAACAAGTAAAATGTATGTGTTTACAGTAATAAACAATAGTTTGCCGTATTCTTGGTATCACCTGGAAGGATAAAGTGACATAACGGTCATGACTCGCACAGGCCTCTCGAACATCTAAACGCTGCTCAAACAATGTAGGAGCTTGGCCACATGCACCCTATGAAAGATGGCCGCATACCAAAAGATGATACTCTATGGACAACATAGCAGATGGCAAAATAACTAGTGGCGCCCAAGGCTTCAATTTGTAGACGTGTGTTAACGTAAAATGAAGACTCTGAGCGTAAACCCTGCAGCCTGGGAAGAAATAGCTGCAGATCACAATCTTTGAAAACACACTCTAAAGCTCAAACTCAAACAAGAAGTAGACAGATTCATAGCAGACGAGAATACACGGCGAAGGAAAAGATACAAAATAGCATTTCTAGGGCGCTGAAAAATCCATAGTCAACTATGACTGGCGGAGGCTATTACAGTCAACTATGATTGACGGAGGCTACTACAGTTAACAATTGGCTGACGGAGGCTACTACAGTCAACTATGACTGGCGGAGGCTATTACAGTCAACTATGACTGACGGAGGCTACTACAGTCAACAATGACTGGTGGAGGCTACTACAGTCAACTATGACTGGCGGAGGCTATTACAGTCAACTATGACTGACGGAGGCTACTACAGTCAACTATGACTGGTGGAGGCTACTACAGTCAACTATGACTGACGGAGGCGACTATAGTCAACTATGAATGGCGGAGGCTACTACAGTCAACTATGACTGGCGGAGGCTATTACAGTCAACTATGACTGGCGGAGGCTACTACAGTCAACTATGACTGACGGAGGCGACTATAGTCAACTATGACTGGCGGAGGCTACTACTACATAATTCATAGTCATCTATGACTGACGGAGGCTACTACAGTCAACTATGCCTGACGGAGGCTACTACAGTTAACTATGGCTGACGGAGGCTACTACTACAAAATGCATAGTCAACTGTGACTGACGGAGGCTACTACTACAAAATCCATAGTCAACTATGACTGGCGGAGGCTACTACAGTCAACTATGACTGACGGAGGCTACTATTACAAAATTCATAGTCAACTATGACTGGCGGAGGCTACTACAGTCAACTATGACTGACGGAGGCTACTACAGTCAACTATGACTGGCGGAGGCTACTACAGTCAACTATGACTGACGGAGGCTACTACTACAAAATCCATAGTCAACTATGACTGACAGAGGCTACTACTACAAAATTCATAGTCATCTATGACTGACGGAGGCTACTACAACAAAATTCATAGTCAACTATGACTGACGGAGGTTATTACAGTCAACTATTACTGGCGGAGGCTACTACTACAAAATCTATAGTCAACTATGACTGGTGGAGGCTACTACTACAAAATCCATAGTCGACTATGACTGGTGGAGGCTACTACTACAAAATTCATCGTCATCTATGACTGACGGAGGCTGCTACTACAAAATCCATAGTCAACTATGACTGGCGGAGGCTACTACAGTCAAATATGACTGGCGGAGGCTACTGCAGTCAACTATGACTGACGGAGGCTACTACTACAAAATTCATAGTCAACTATGACTGACGGAGGCTACTACAGTCAACTATGACTGGCGGAGGCTACTACTACAAAATCGATGGTCAACTATGACTGATGGAGGCTACAATTACAAAATTCAGTCAACTATGACTGACAGAGGCTACCACTACAAAATCCATAGTCAACTTTGACTGACGAAGACTACCACTACAAAATCCATAGTCTACTATGACTGACGGAGGCTACCACTACAAAATCCATAGTCTACTTTGACTGACGGAGGCTACAGCTACAAAATCCATAGTCTACTATGACTGACGGAGGCTACCACTACAAAATCCATAGTCAACTTTGACTGACGAAGACTACCACTAAAAAATCCATAGTCTACTATGACTGACGGAGGCTACCACTACAAAATCCATAGTCTACTTTGACTGACGGAGACTACCACTACAAAATCCATAGTTAACTTTGACTGACGAAGACTACCACTACAAAATCCATAGTCTACTATGACTGACGGAGGCTACATCTACAAAATCCATAGTCTACTATGACTGACGGAGGCTACCACTACAAAATCCATAGTCTACTTTGACTGACGGAGGCTACAGCTACAAAATCCATAGTCTACTTTGACTGACGGAGACTACCACTACAAAATCCATAGTCTACTTTGACTAACGGAGGCTACCACTACAAAATCCATAGTCTACTTTGACTGACGGAGACTACCACTACAAAATCCATAGTCTATTTTGACTGACGGAGACTACCACTACAAAATCCATAGTCTACTTTGACTGACAGAGACTACCACTACAAAATCCATAGTCTACTTTGACTGACGGAGGCTACCACTACAAAATCCATAGTCTACTTTGACTGACGGAGGCTACTAATACAAAGTCCATAGTCTACTATGACTGACGGAGGCTACCACTACAAAATCCATAGTCAACTTTAACTGACGGAGACTACCACTACAAAATCCATAGTCAACTTTGACTGACGAAGACTACCACTACAAAATCCATAGTCTACTATGACTGACGGAGGCTACAGCTACAAAATCTATAGTCTACTATGACTGACGGAGGCTACCACTACAAAATCCATAGTCTACTTTGACTGACGGAGGCTACAGCTACAAAATCCATAGTCTACTTTGACTGACGGAGACTACCACTACAAAATCCATAGTCTACTTTGACTGACGGAGACTACCACTACAAAATCCATAGTCTACTTTGACTGACGGTGACTACCACTACAAAATTCATAGTTACTTTGACTGACGGAGACTACCACTACAAAATCCATAGTCTACTTTGACTGACAGAGACTACCACTACAAAATCCATAGTCTACTTTGACTGACGGAGGCTACCACTACAAAATCCATAGTCTACTTTGACTGACGGAGGCTACCAATACAAAGTCCATAGTCTACTTTGACTGACGGAGGCTACTACTACAAAATCCATAGTCTACTTTGACTGACGGAGACTACCACAACAAAATCCATAGTCTACTTTGACTGACGGAGGCTACCACTACAAAATCCATAGTCTACTTTGACTGACGGAGACTACCACTACAAAATCCATAGTCTACTTTGACTGACGGAGACTACCACTACAAAATCCATAGTCTACTTTGACTGACGGAGACTACCACTACAAAATCCATAGTCTACTTTGACTGACGGAGGCTACCACTACAAAATCCATAGTCTACTTTGACTGACGGAGGCTACCATTACAAAATCCATAGTCTACTTTGACTGACGGAGGCTACAAATACAAAGTACATAGTCAGCTATAACTGATGGAGGCTACTATTACAAAATTCAGTCAACTATGACTGGCGGAGGCTACTACAGTCAACCATGACTTACGGAGGCTACTACAGTCAACCATGACTTACGGAGGCTACTACAGTCAACCATGACTGACGGAGGCTACTAGCTATGGTAATAAAGGACAACACAAAATCATTATAACGTTACGCGTGAAATATAGCCCTCTTCAGAAATAAAGGAAATAAAAGCCACAATCTAAGATGTAACTACAACATAGTCAGTATAAATTTGTTTTTTTTCTTATATTCTAGCTCTTCAAATATAAACAAAACAAAAATATCCTTACGCCATTTTTCAATTTCCGGGTTCTACCTGGGTCATGGGACTGGAGAATAAAGACCGATACAGCCCTCACTTTATATCGGATTCATAGATTACGAAGAGACATTTTATAGTTTAGACAGAGGCATGCTTTGGTAGTTACTGAGTCATTACGGAATCCCCATAAAGTTTATTAACCTGATAAAAACGATGAATGAAGGAATGAAATGTAGTGTGGTGTACGAAGGATTTTAAATAAGAACAGGAGTAAGACAGAGATGTTTATATCTCCATTTCTCTTTTTACTGGCCATAGATTGGATTAGGAAAATAACTCAGAACAAAAATGGAATCCAGTGGTAACTAACTAAGCAACTAAATGATTTAGACTTTGCTAATGGCATAGCTCTCCTATCACATAATTATCAACAGATGTAATATCAAATGAGAATACTTGATGCAAGGCCACAACAGATGAGGCAAAGAATAAATAACGATGAGATCAACATTATGGGAATTAATACAGTTGGCTTTAGCCAAATAACAATTGGAGATACTTCTACTAGACGTACGATCTTACATATATCTGGGCAGTAATATAAACAAAGAAGGAGGAACAGAGAACGATACCAAAATAAGGATCCAGAAAGCAAGAGGTGCCTTCATTACACTTAAAACATATGGAAATCCAAATAAATTAGGTTAAACACAAAAATAAAAATTTTCGACTCCAATGTTAAATCAATCGTTTTATATGGTCTTGAAACATGGACAACAACAAAAATGCAATTATGAAGATACAGGCTTTCATTAATGGATGTTTGCGCAGAATACAATAATGGAAATGGCAGGACACAATCACTAACATAGAGTTATGAACAAATACTAGTCAAATACCAGTGGACAAAGAGAAAAACGAAGACGAATGCGCTGGATAGGACACACTGCGGAAGCCAACCAAGAGTATTAAACAACAGGCCCTTTCTGGAATCCCCAGGGGAAAAGACAAAGGAGAATACCAAATTATTCTTGGAGAAGACAGATGGAAGCAGAGATGAAGATGGTGGGGAAGACATGGATGATCTTAAAAGAATTGGCAAGAAACAGAACGACTTGGAAAGTGTTTGCCGAAGGCCTATGCTCCACAGGGAACTGAATGGTAGAAGAAGAAGAGTTGTTAAACTATTTGTGACAATGCATCATATGAAAGAATATTGTATATTTTCCAAATTTAAATTAGGTATTTTTACACTCTTTAATTCTTACTGAAGATAATGTGAAGTTAACAGTTAAATTATAAATAAAAAATATTTAAAATGTCAGAAGCAACGATCACTTAGACTCGATATCTTCTTTTCAGAATGTATTTTTTGTTCGGCTGCAGAGTGTATATCTATTGGTGAGTCCACAGTAATTCATCGTCAATATTCTAGTTTTCTTACACATTTATTTATGTCACGAGGATATTTTGTAAATAATTATTTCATGCTACAATCAGAAGTTGTTTTAGCTTAAATTAAATATTATTTGTGGTTTTTTAAAAAAAAGCATTTCATACAGGAAATTGTCGAATGTATCCATTTATACGTAAAATGTTTCCGAGAACAAGATTGTGACTATTATGCAGACAAACACAATTAAATTGTTGGATTATGTATCATGGTCATCTGGCCTAGCAAAGACCATTGTGAATAGAGGGCGAAGGAGAGGTAGACAGGTACAGATTGTGGGAAGATAACATCCAAGCATCGACATGTCTGGAATTCGCAGTCTCAAAGAATGTCTGAAGATAGAGACCATTAACGACAAAGAAATCTGTCAGTAGTTTCCTAACGAACGGTTATTGGATGAAGAAATCTGTCAGTAGTTTCCCAACGAACGGTTATTAGATGAAGAAATCTGTCAGTAGTTTCCTAACGAACGGTTATTGGATGAAGAAATCTGTCAGTAGTTTCCCAACGAACGGTTATTGGATGAAGAAATCTGTCAGTAGTTTCCCAACGAACGGTTATTAGATGAAGAAATCTGTCAGTAGTTTCCTAACGAACGGTTATTAGATGAAGAAATCTGTCAGTAGTTTCCTAACGAACGGTTATTGGATGAAGAAATCTGTCAGTAGTTTCCTAACGAACGGTTATTGGATGAAGAAATCTGTCAGTAGTTTCCTACCGAACGGTTATTGGATGAAGAAATCTGTCAGTAGTTTCCTAACGAACGGTTATTAGATGAAGAAATCTGTCAGTAGTTTCCCAAAGAACGGTTATTAGATGAAGAAATCTGTCAATAGTTTCCTACCGAACGGTTATTGGATGAAGAAATCTGTCAATAGTTTCCGACCGAACGGTTATTAGATGAAGAAATCTGTCAGTAGTTTCCCAAAGAACGGTTATTAGATGAAGAAATCTGTCAATAGTTTCCGACCGAACGGTTATTAGATGAAGAAGAAGAGAAAAATATTGCTTCTCCCGAGCATTAATTTTCTCAATGATCACTTAACACACACATTTGATTAAGTTACCAAATTGGTATTTTTGTTTTGTGTCGTCAATTACAAATACTCGCATAAGCTATCAATGATAAAAATGAGTGGAATATGGTAAACTGAAGGTCTCGTCACAGACAAGCCCATATTGTGAATGAGTGGAATATCGTAAACTGAAGGCCTCGTCACAGACAAACCCCATATTGTGAATGAGTGGAATATCGTAAACTGAAGGCCTCGTCACTGAAAGGCTCTATACTGTGAATGAGTGGAATATGATAAACTGAAGGTCTCGTCACTGACAGGCTCTATACTGTGAATGAGTGGAATATGATAAACTGAAGGCCTCGTCACTGACAGGTTCTATACTGTGAATGAGTGGAATATGATAAACTGAAGGCCTCGTCACTGATAGGCTCTATACTGTGAATGAGTGGAATATGATAAACTGAAGGTCTCGTCACTGATAGGCTCTATATCGTAAATGAGTGGAATATGGTAAACTGAAGGTCTTGTTACTGACAGGCCCCATATTGTGAATGAGTGGAATATGGTAAACTGAAGGTCTCGTCACTGACAGGTTCTATATTGTGAATGAGTGGAATATGGTAAACTGAAGGTCTCGTCACTGACATGTTCTATATTGTGAATGAGTGAAAACTGGTAAACTGAAGGTCTCGTCACTGACAGGCTCTATATTGTGAATGAGTGGAAACTGGTAAACTGAAGGTCTCGTCACTGACAGGTTCTATATTGTGAATGAGTGGAAAATGGTAAACTGAAGGTCTCGTCACTGACAGGCTCTATATTGTGAATGAGTGGAAAATGGTAAACTGAAGGTCTCGTCACTGACAGGCTCTATATTGTGAATGAGTGGAAAATGGTAAACTGAAGGTCTCGTCACTGACAGGCTCTATATTGTGAATGAGTGGAAAATGGTAAACTGAAGGTCTCGTCACTGACAGGCTCTATACTGTGCACATTTTTTAGGTTTGGAACAATTCCACTTCAGCCTATAACAAGCAACCGTGGGCTCTTCTTCATTGTTTTTCTACTTCTATATATCAGGTTTCATTATTTTAACTCTTTCTTCACAAAAGATGCATTCATTTTTTCGAGACCAAAACATTTTTACGGTTAGAATCTAACTAAAAGGGGGTATGTTATTGCAGGCACATGACATCTGAGCGGTTATAACAACTCAAAGAGTGGTGTTTTATTGCAAGCTCGTGACATCTGAGCGGTTATAACAACTCAAAGAGTAGTGTTTTATTGCGAGTTCATGATATCTGAGCGGTTATAACAACTCAAAGAGTAGTGTTTTATTGCAAGTTCGTGACATCTGAGCGGTTATAACAACTCAAAGAGTAGTGTTTTATTGCGAGTTCATGACATCTGAGCGGTTCATAACAACTCAAAGAGTAGTGTTTTATTGCGAGTTCATGACATCTGAGCGGTCATAACAACTCAAAGAGTAGTGTTTTATTGCGAGTTCATGATATCTGAGCGGTTATAACAGCTCAAAGAGTAGTGTTTTATTGCGAGTTCATGACATCTGAGCGGTTATAACAACTCAAAGAGTAGTGTTTTATTGCGAGTTCATGATATCTGAGCGGTTATAACAACTCAAAGAGTAGTGTTTATTGCAATCGTGACATCTGAGCGGTTATAACAACTCAAAGAGTAGTGTTTTATTGCGAGTTCATGACATCTGAGCGGTCATAACAACTCAAAGAGTAGTGTTTTATTGCGAGTTCATGACGTCTGAGCGGTTATAACAGCTCAAAGAGTAGTGTTTTATTGCGAGTTCATGACATCTGAGCGGTTATAACAACTCAAAGAGGGGTGTGTTAATGCAGGCACAAGATTATCTGAGCGGTTATAACAACTCAAAGTGTAGTGTTTTATTTCGAGTTCATGACATCTGAGCGGTTATAACAACTCAAAGAGGGGTGTGTTATTGCAGGTACATGATTATCTGAGCGACTATAACAACTCAAAGAGTAGTGTTTTATTGCGAGTTCATGACATCTGAGCGGTTATAACAACTCAAAGTGTAATGTTTTATTGCGAGTTCATGACATCTGAGCGATTATAACAACTCAAAGATGGGTGTGTTATTGCAGGCACATGATTATCTGAGTGGTTATAACAACTCAAAAAGGGGTGTATTATTGCAGGCACATGATTATCTGAGCAGTTATAACAACTCAAAATGTAGTGTTTTATTGCGAGTTCATGACATCTGAGCGGTTATAACAACTCAAAGAGTAGTGTTTCATTGCGAGGTCATGACATCTGACCGGTTATAACAACTCAAAAAGGGGTGTGTTATTGCAGGCACATGATTATCTGAGCGGTTATAACAACTCAAAGATGGGTGTGTTATTGCAGGCACATGATTATCTGAGCGGTTATAACAACTCAAAGATGGGTGTGTTATTGCAAGCACATGACATCTCAGCGGTTGTAAAAGCTGAAAGAGAGGTGTCTTATTTGCAGGCACATGACATCTCAGCGGTTGTAAAAGCTGAAAGAGAGGTGTGTTATTTGCAGGCACATGACATCTGAGCGGTTATAACAACTCAAATAGGGGTGTGTTATTGCAGGCACATGACATCTAAGCAGTTATAATAACTCAAAGAGTGGGGTGATATTGCAAGCTCATGACATCTGAGCGGTTATAACAACTCAAATAGGGGTGTGTTATTGCAAACTCATGACATCTGAGCGGTTATAACAACGTATAACTCAAAAAGGAGTGTGTTATTGCAAACTCATGACATCTGAGCGGTTATAACAACTCAAATAGGGGTGTGTTATTGCAAGCTCATGACATCTGAGCGGTTATAACAACTTATAACTCAAAGAGGAGTGTGTTATTGCAGGCACATGGAATCTGAGCGGTTATAACAACTCGAGGAAGGGTGTGTTATTGCAGGCTCATGACATCTGAGCGGTTACATTAATTTAACTCAGAGAGGCCTGTGATAATATTGTGTTGTTACCCTCCTTACTTTCCTGTAATGATTTTATGTCCGAGGGAAAATTGAACATTCTTGTCACTGCTTCGTTGTATGTCTCATGTAAAGTCGTTGTATGTCTAATGTAAAGTCGTTGCATGTCTCATGTAAAGTCGTTGTATGTCTCATATAAAGTCGCTGATGTCTCATGTAAAGGTCGTTGTGTCAGCGTTATAGTGATTCTTTGTCTTCTATGTCTGCCTTTTCCATTTTTGTCTGCAATCTCCGAATGTGTGATACTGCCTGATACTGATCGTGTTATAGATCCGAACCGTTCCCTTGTATCTTTCTATACCAAGCACTGGTGTTTCCGGAACTTTTTCCCCGATATTCCCATTTCTGATTGTGTTTCTTCATGTCACATTCAATATTCTTCTCGGGAATCTTATTTCCGTTGTGTCGATTTTAATTTCCTCTCCGGAGTTAATGCCCATGTTTGTCATAGGTAGCAGAGAGTTGGAAGAAATAACATTTTATAAAGTACTCATTTTATTTGATATTACGGGGGTGATCATTAAGAAAGATACATTATTGGCGATGTAAATTAGAAACACCACATTATTGATCTATAAGATGTTATAAATGGCATTCAAAATATCTGAAAAGTGGAAAGACAGTTTACATGCAAAACACTATCACAGTCACCATGTAAACACGGCGGTCTTATTTACTACACGCACACAAAGTAACAGAGTTCAATTAATCGTTCTTTCTTTTGTTTAATTCTGAAGTGGTAAAACGTTTCGAGGTTAATCGAGGAATGAAGTTGATGTATGCCGGTGTCTGGCTGCTACTGCAGCAAGTGAAGAAATGGAGGAGAAAAAATGGAAAATTGGTTGTGGACTGCAATGTCAGGAGCACAAAAGTGCAGCGCCAATGCTTTACAAGGATGAACACCTAATGATGAAAGGCGAGTGTTAGTGAATGGTGAAAAATGGCATTATGACGGTGAATGGTGAAAAATTACATTGTGATAATGTTTGGTGAAGAATGACATTAATATGGTGAATTGTGAAAAATGGCATTATATTGGTGAATGGCGAAGAATTACATTATGATGGTGATTGGTGAAGAATGACATTATGATGATGAATTGTGAAAAATGACATTATATTGGTGAATGGGGAAGATAACATTATGAAGGTGATTGGTGAAGAATGACATTGTGATGGTGATTGGCGAAGAATGACATTGTGATGGTGATTGGTGAAGAATGACATTGTGATGGTATTTGGTGAAGAATGACATTATGACGGTGAATGGTGAAAAATGACTGAGGAGATTGTGAATGGCGAAAATGACAAGGAGGGTTGTAAATGGCGAGAAATGATCGTGCAATAGTGAATTTTAAAAATGGATCGAATGAGAGCAAAAAATATCTGTGTGATAGTGAATGATAGGAATTGATAGAGTAAATGTGAATGTAAAACTTTAGCATGGTGATGGTGAATGGAAAAATATGCACGCGTAAAAGTGAATGGTAAGAAATGACTGAGTGATGATGAATGGTAAGAAATGACTGAGTGATGATGAATGGTAAGAAATGACTGAGTGATGATGAATGGTAAGAAATGACTGAGTGATGATGAATGGTAAGAAATGACTGAGTGATGATGAATGGTAAGAAATGACTGAGTGATGATGAATGGTAAGAAATGACTGAGTGATGATGAATGGTAAGAAATGACTGAGTGATGATGAATGGTAAGAAATGACTGAGTGATGATGAATTGTAAGAAATAACGAATGATGGTAGATGAACTGTCAGTTTGTTCGTCGATGATTAACAGTTTCAGTTCTTTACTACTCACAAAACAAGTTTCAGTTCTTTACTACTCACAAAACAAGTTTCAGTTCTTTACTACTCACAAAACGCAGCATTGAACCTTTTCCTTCTTTGATGCATGTCTCTAGTACGACACACCCTTACGCTGCTATTGTGACGGCATGTTGTTTGTATCCTCTGTCTAGACACTTGTAGGATACTTCTTACGACATCGGTAACAGAATATAATTTCATTGTTTCATAGTTGCATAGTTTTATTACCGTGTAAATTTAGCTTTTTGATTTACGCTAGAATGCAACGTGATGAAGATTAAAGTGCTGTGTTCGAATGCATTGGGCTTAGAGGCGTGGATACTATATCTCGCTGTGGGGCTCAGCGTAACCTACCTATCTACGGCAATAAAAAATCCATTTAAGAATGGGTAATGAAATAAGCAGTTGTCAAATGAAGGCAGAAGTAAAACATAACTTAGGGTTCAAAGTTTGTAATGAAATTTTGAATAATGCTAATGCTAATGCTAATGCTAATGTTAATGCTAATGCTAATGCTAATGCTAATGCTAATGCTAATGCTAATGCTAATGCTAATGCTAATGCTAATGCTAATGTTAATGCTAATGCTAATGCTAATGCTAATGTTAATGCTAATGCTAATGTTAATGCTAATGCTAATGTTAATGCTAATGTTAATGCTAATGTTAATGCTAATGCTAATGCTAATGCTAATGTTAATGCTAATGCTAATGCTAATGCTGCTAATGCTAATGCTAATGTTAATGCTAATGCTAATGCTAATGCTAATGTTAATGCTAATGCTAATGCTAATGCTAATGTTAATGCTAATGTTAATGCTAATGCTAATGCTAATGTTAATGTTAATGCTAATGCTAATGCTAATGCTAATGCTAATGCTAATGCTAATGCTAATGCTAATGCTACTAAGCGAAAGAAGTCCAATGGTAATGCGTCCGCTACTGAATAAGAAGGTCCGGGATAGAATCTCGTCAAGCGGTGGTAATCTTTCTCATTAACTCCGTAGTTACTTCGTGGCTTAACCCTCACTCGTCTCAGGGTAGTGAGATCCGATGTCTAGCCCACTCTGGGTTGTGAGATCCGATGTCTAGCGTTCTCTGGGTAGTAGATCCGATGTCTAGCCCTCTCTGGGTAGTGAGATCCGATGTCTAGCCCTCTCTGGGTAGTAGATCCGATGTCTAGCCCTCTCTGGGTAGTAGATCCGATGTCTAGCCCTCTCTGGGTAATGAGATCCGATGTCTAGCCCTCTCTGGGTAATAAATTCGATGTCTAGCCCTCTCTGGGTAATGAGATCCGATGTCTAGCCTTCTCGGGGTAGAAAAACGGGAAGTCCTATTAAAGAACGTTTAGCCGTAAAAATAGGAAAGAGTAGTTTAAAATGACCTCTGTCCAGGGTAAACGTTGCTATGCAATTACAAATCTACCCATGCTTAAGATGTAGTTAGGCCGAAGGGTGGGATATCACTGCCAGTTTGTTGTCAAACTAGCAACACAACGCCTCTGAAGGGATGAAGTAGATGACGTCACAGTAACAATGTCAGATATTAACTAAAACTAAACTGTAACGTTAAATGTGTAAATGAACGTTAAATGTTGTTAATATTCGCCAGCTGCACGCATCATCCAGGCACTGGACGTCAGCAAGAACCCGTGTGATGACTTCTACAGCTTTGCTTGTGGTGGTTGGACAACTGGTCAGATATTGCCTCCTCACAGGTCATCTGTGTCGGTGTTTTCTGGTCTGGACAAGAATATAGCTACCGTTAGAAGTAAGTTCAATAACCCAGGGTTACTCTTAGACTTGGGAGCAAGTAGATGAACCTGGGGTGACTCTTAGACTTGGGAGCAAGTAGTTAAACTTTGCGTGACTCTTAGACTTGGGAGCAAGTTGATAACCCTGGGGTTACTCTTAGATTTGGGAGCAAGTAGTTAAACCTGGGGTGACTCTTAGACTTGGGAGCAAGTAGTTAAACCTGGGGTGACTCTTATACTTGGGAGCAAGTAGTTAAACCTGGGGTGACTCTTAGACTTGGGAGCAAGTAGTTAAACCTGGGGTGACTCTTAGACTTGGGAGCAATGCTGCTAGTGTACGTGGATATTTCCTGAGCGTAGCATAGACTCTAACATAATATCACAGAACATAGCGTCTGGATGATCCAAATTATATGTATATTATTATAATTATATATATTTGTATGTCTCATTAATAGCAATTTTATGGCGACCCATGACTATACTAAGAAGTTACAACGGTGTTTTTCTGTTTCCATCCGTCGGTTTGTTTACGGTTGACTCCGCTATCTTTTGACTAAAAAGTCTCACCTGTAAGGCAGTGGGGTTGTTTTACTTTAGGGTACCTTCCCTTAGCCCTTCACTCTCCATGGCATTACTGCAAGCATTTCATCATTTTGTGGCCTTGTAATGAGAGGGAACAGCTGGAATATATTGTGACAACTGGGAAAATTTAGGAACAATTAGATAGAGGGAAGAAAAGATTAAAGATACAAGACAGCTTAAGGGGCGTGTCATGTGCTTAGAGGATCTTCAACAACTTTTAGTTCTCTTTTGTGAGATTTGGTATAATTATGCTTAAAAAGGGCTCCGAGATTCAGTTTAACCTTGGCGCCGACAAGCATAGAGCCATCACTGCATATGAGTGCAACATAACAAATGTTTTATACAGGTCTCTCTTAATTAATAGTTTGACCTACAGGACTAAATATTACAACACAACAAGGCAATAATTAACTATTCAACCAACTAACCTACCAAACAAAGAAGTAACTAAACTCTCAGTCAGGAACCAACCATTCAACCAACGAATCAACTACCCAACTAAGCAATTGAAACAAACAAAGAAGTAATTAAACTCTCAGTCAGGAACCAACCATTCAACCAACGAATCAACTACCCAACTAAGCAATTGAAACAAACAAAGAAGTAACTAAACTCTCAGTCAGGAACCAACCATTCAACCAACGAACCAACTACCCAACTAAGCAATTGAAACAAACAAAGAAGTAACTAAACTCTCAGTCAGGAACCAACCATTCAACCAACGAATCAACTACCCAACTAAGCAATTGAAACAAACAAAGAAGTAATTAAACTCTCAGTCAGGAACCAACCATTCAACCAACGAATCAACTACCCAACTAAGCAATTGAAACAAACAAAGAAGTAATTAAACTCTCAGTCAGGAACCAACCATTCAACCAACGAATCAACTACCCAACTAAGCAATTGAAACAAACAAAGAAGTAATTAAACTCTCAGTCAGGAACCAACCATTCAACCAACGAATCAACTACCCAACTAAGCAATTGAAACAAACAAAGAAGTAATTAAACTCTCAGTCAGGAACCAACCATTCAACCAACGAATCAACTACCCAACTAAGCAATTGAAACAAACAAAGAAGTAATTAAACTCTCAGTCAGGAACCAACCATTCATCCAACGAATCAACTACCCAACTAAGCAATTGAAACAAAGAAGTAACTAAACTCTCAGTCAGGAACCAACCATTCAACCAACGAATCAACTACCCAACTAAGCAATTGAAACAAACAAAGAAGTAATTAAACTCTCAGTCAGGAACCAACCATTCAACCAACGAATCAACTACCCAACTAAGCAATTGAAACAAACAAAGAAGTAATTAAACTCTCAGTCAGGAACCAACCATTCAACCAACGAATCAACTACCCAACTAAGCAATTGAAACAAACAAAGAAGTAATTAAACTCTCAGTCAGGAACCAACCATTCATCCAACGAATCAACTACCCAACTAAGCAATTGAAACAAAGAAGTAACTAAACTCTCAGTCAGGAACCAACCATTCAACCAACGAATCAACTACCCAACTAAGCAATTGACGAAATAAACGATCAATAATACAATCAACCAACGTGCAAAATATGCAAACAGTCAACCAAACAACCAAGCAATAATTCAAAGAACCAACAAAATAAATAAAAACACAATAAATCAACCAATTAACTAATCAACCAAACAACCAACATAGCAAACAACGAAGCTACTAATAAAACGAACAATTTACAAAACAACCAACTAACAAGTGAACAGCCAATCAAATAACCAATAACAATAAAATTGTCCGTTTCAAAATGGTTAGCCGCTATTTAATCATTAATATCTCTGTAACCACCTCATCGAAATTGTTTCAATTTTGCACATGACATAATAATCTCAATGTCCCCACGAACATATTTGTGTTCCTAATTAAAAACGTATGGTTTATACATTTCTTTATTTAATGTATACAAATTTACTACCTCCTAGACAGATCATTATTTTATATGGTTTACTCCTTTATATTTTTTACCTATTTCGTTTGCTAATCTTTCACGTTTCTAAAAAATGAGGAAGATACTATGCAATCCATTTTTGACAATAGAAACAAGAAAAAGAGTTCTTAAATGTTATGTAGAGCCAGTCTTAACATATGGATGTCAATCATGGACAATAGGACACAATACAAGAAAATCACTGGAGTCTGTAGAAATGTGGTTTTACAGAAGAATGTTGAGAATACCATGGACAGCTAAGAAGAGTAATGAAAATGTTCAGAAAGAGGTCAAAGCAAAAAGAGAGCTAATTTCCAATATTAGGAAGAAACAATCATCAGTTTTTGGCCATCTAATGAGAAGAGAACAATTGGAATATATTGTAACTGGACAAATTGAGGGACGAAGAGACAGAGGGAAGCAAAGAGAAAAAATACCAGACAGCTTAAGAGAATGGCTTGGCAGAAGGTCAACAACAGAAATGATAAATAACTGTCGTGATCGAAAGTTGTGGAGAGACATGATCACCTACGCCAGCAGGCCCGGTACTTGATGATGATAAATCTTTCACGCGATTCCCGTGATTTGTGTAGTTTCTCTGCACATTTTATCACGTTGTGTGAACGACAAGTACATTTGTGATGTTTATAAACAGCTTAATAACACCACAACAAATAACACCAGGAATAAAACTAAGAATAGCAAAATGTTAATTCTTCTCAATATTCTTATATGGCGCAGAAACATTGACATTATACAAGAAAACAGAACAGAGAATTGAATCTATGAAATGTGGATATATAGAAGAATAGGTAGAATTAGATGGAAAGAAAAGAAAACAAAAGATGAAGTCTAAAAAAAACTAAAAATTAAAAGAGAACTACTTAACACAATTCAAACATGACACATGTGATTTTTGGGCAATGTTAAAAGACACAGCAGCCTACTAAAAGTAATCTTGGAGGGAAAAATACAAGGTAAAAGAGGCAGAGGCGGACCAAAACTATATAACATGGACGAGTAACACCAAAAGATGGACAAATTAGCCTATGACAACCTGCACCATCAAAGCAAGAGATAGAGCAGAATGGCGCTCCATGGTAACCACCCTTCGTTGCGGAGATGACACCGATGATGATGATGATAAATACTGAAGGGAGGTCAAAAAGTAATGCACACCAATTTTTTTCTCGGCTAATAATAAAGATAGGAATATGAAATTTTGCACACTTGGAATATGACATGTTCCAATTATGTGCACCAAATTGCACAGCATTCTGGTAAATATTACGCAATCTATGAACCGTTAAAATGGAGCTTGTCAACAATGTCCGTTACAAACAGCGAATTGTCATAGAATTTCTGGTTGCGGAAAAAGAAACTGTGGCAAACATTCATAAACGACTGTGTGCAGTGTACAAATGTTCTGCAGTCGATAGGAGCACAGTTAGTCGCTGGGTTCAGAGAATTCAAGCTGCAGAAAGTGTACGAGTGGAGCTGCATGATTTACCGCGTTCTGGACGTGTTGCCTCGGCTACCAGCACAGACATGTTAAACCGGGCTGATGCCATTATTCGTAAGGATAGGCGTATCACTAGTCAGCAATTGGCATTGCAGCTTACAGTCAGCAAGGGAAGTGCAATCGCAATTTTTAAAACTCTCGGATATTCAAAGATTTGCGCTCGATGGGTTCCTCGGTGCCTAACAAATGATCACAGAGTTAAAAGGAAAACATTCTGTTCTGAATTGTTGGAGCGTTTCGGTGTTGAAGGAGAAATGTTTTTGTCAAAAATTGTTACCGGTGACGAAACGTGGGCACATCATTATGAGCCTGAAACAAAAATGCAGTCAATGGAATGGCATCATCCGCAGTAACCAAAAAGAAAAAAAATTCAAAACATCTCCCTCATCCGGAAAGGTGATGATCACTGTCTTCTGGGACATTGATGGTGTGATTCTTGTTGATGTAATGACAAGAGGTGAGACAATCAACTCGACAGCTTACATCAATACACTGACAAAACTCAAAAATCGGTTCCACAGAGTTCGGCCTAATAAGCCATCTGCAGATTTGTTGCTTCAACATGACAATGCACGCCCTCACACAAGTCTGGTAACACGGGAAGCAATCAACAAATTTGGTTGGACTGTACTGCCCCATCCTCCTTACAGCCCTGATCTGGCTCCCTCAGATTTCCATCTGTTTGGACCACTCAAAAAATTCCTGCGTGGGACACACTTTGACAATGATGAGGATGTGATCCGTGCAGTTAAAAAATGGCTACGCGAGCAGGACAAAACTTGGTACAAACGAGGCATTCATGACCTAGTTTCGCGTTGGCGTAAGGCAATACGCTTGGACGGAGATTATGTTGAAAAATAGGTAGTGTAAAGGGGATGTTCAGCTACAATCTGTGAAAATTTCACACATTGTGCCCGAATAGTTTCCGAGAAAAAAATTGGCGCTCCATGGTAACCACCCTTCGTTGCGGAGATGACACCGATGATGATGATGATAAATACTGAAGGGAGGTCAAAAAGTAATGCACACCAATTTTTTTCTCGGCTAATAATAAAGATAGGAATATGAAATTTTGCACACTTGGAATATGACATGTTCCAATTATGTGCACCAAATTGCACAGCATTCTGGTAAATATTACGCAATCTATGAACCGTTAAAATGGAGCTTGTCAACAATGTCCGTTACAAACAGCGAATTGTCATAGAATTTCTGGTTGCGGAAAAAGAAACTGTGGCAAACATTCATAAACGACTGTGTGCAGTGTACCAATGTTCTGCAGTCGATAGGAGCACAGTTAGTCGCTGGGTTCAGAGAATTCAAGCTGCAGAAAGTGTACGAGTGGAGCTGCATGATTTACCGCGTTCTGGACGTGTTGCCTCGGCTACCAGCACAGACATGTTAAACCGGGCTGATGCCATTATTCGTAAGGATAGGCGTATCACTAGTCAGCAATTGGCATTGCAGCTTACAGTCAGCAAGGGAAGTGCAATCGCAATTTTTAAAACTCTCGGATATTCAAAGATTTGCGCTCGATGGGTTCCTCGGTGCCTAACAAATGATCACAGAGTTAAAAGGAAAACATTCTGTTCTGAATTGTTGGAGCGTTTCGGTGTTGAAGGAGAAATGTTTTTGTCAAAAATTGTTACCGGTGACGAAACGTGGGCACATCATTATGAGCCTGAAACAAAAATGCAGTCAATGGAATGGCATCATCCGCAGTCACCAAAAAGAAAAAAATTCAAAACATCTCCATCAGCCGGAAAGGTGATGATCACTGTCTTCTGTGACATTGATGGTGTGATTCTTGTTGATGTAATGACAAGAGGTGAGACAATCAACACGACAGCTTACATCAATACACTGACAAAACGCAAAAATCGGTTCCACAGAGTTCGGCCTAATAAGCCATCTGCAGATTTGTTGCTTCAACATGACAATGCACACCCTCACACAAGTCTGGTAACACGGGAAGCAATCAACAAATTTGGTTGGACTGTACTGCCCCATCCTCCTTACAGCCCTGATCTGGCTCCCTCAGATTTCCATCTGTTTGGACCACTCAAAAAATTCCTGCGTGGGACACACTTTGACAATGATGAGGATGTGATCCGTGCAGTTAAAAAATGGCTACGCGAGCAGGACAAAACTTGGTACAAACGAGGCATTCATGACCTAGTTTCGCGTTGGCGTAAGGCAATACGCTTGGACGGAGATTATGTTGAAAAATAGGTAGTGTAAAGGGGATGTTCAGCTACAATCTGTGAAAATTTCACACATTGTGCCCGAATAGTTTCCGAGAAAAAAATTGGTGTGCATTACTTTTTGACCTCCCTACGTAGCTTCCATTTTTATTCACTGGCGTTGTATAATCGTTGGGTGTACTAGGCATTTATTGAAATGAGTGTTATTATTAACATTCGAATTGTGTTACGCTTATGCTGGAATAGGCCAATTGCTTAAATTACGGTAAACTATTTTCTTCAACCACAAAATAACTACATCCATCGAAAAGATCAAAGGGATTAGCCGTTGCAGGTGAATGACACAATCTGCAATATTGCATTTTAGAAAACTTTTGGGACATTAAAAAATAAGATCAAATGCAAAAAATCATGTTTATGTATGTAAAGGTTATGGAGATACTTTGAAGTCAAGCATGGACAAACCATTTTTAAACGGACAATAATAAAATCTAAAAATCTAACCAACCAACCGAAAAATATTTACTGTAATCTCAGATTTGTTGAGCCTCAATGACGATGAATCTGAGCTAATGTCTGTGAAGAAAGCCAAAGATCTTTATCACTCCTGCATCCAGCATTGTAAGTTTTACAGTAAATCTAATACTGGTTTGAGAGGAAAGAAAGGTAAGGGTTGAAGGTAATGAAGATATCACTCTACCAGTTGGCTCATCTCTCGGGATTATACAGGACCTCAACGATCCCTATCAGGTTGTGTCGGCTGATGGGACTAGTGTCAGTCTTGATCTTTCTGAAGACGTTCACATTTTACTGGCCAAGAAGAATGGTGTGCCAATGTATAACTGGAGAAGTGAATGATTCATGATGTTGTGTTAATGTTTGATAGGAGAAGTGAATGATTCATGATGTTGTGTTAAAGTTTGACTGGAGAAGTGAATGCTTGAGGCTGATATTCTAACGTTTGACTTGAATGTGAATTCGTCATGATGTGCTAAAGTTTGATTGGAGAAGTGAATGCCTGACTGATATGCTACCATTTGACTTGGAAGTGAATGCTTGAGGCTGATATGCTAATGTTTGACTTGGAAGTTAATGCTTGAGGCTGATATGGTAAATTGTGACTTCATAATTGAATGCTTTAGTATGATATTGTATATTGTGACTTCATAATTGAATGCTTGAGGCTGATATTGTATAGTGTGACTTCATAATTGAATGCTTGAGGCTGATATTGTATATTGTGACTTCATAATTGAATGCTTGAGGCTGATATTGTAAATTGTGTCTTCACAAGTGAATGCCTGAGGCTAATATTGTAAATTGTGACTTCATAATTGAATGCTTGAGGCTGATATTGTATATTGTTACTTCATAATTGAATGCTTGAGGTTAATATTGTAAATTGTGACTTCACAAGTGAATGATTGAGGCTGATATTGTATATTGTGACTTCAAAAGTGAATGATTGAGGCTGATATTGTATATTGTGACTTCACAAGTGAATGCTTGAGGCTAATATTGTATATTTTGACTTGACAAGTGAATGCTTAAAGCTGATGTGCTAGAGTTTGACTAGAAAATAGATCTGATTTCCTGATTGCGTCATCTACCTATTTCTATCCCTCACAGATTGGCATACCTTTGACAGTCTCCATTTGTGTGCAGCTGTCAACGATTAGCAGCAATGTTCTCCCTAGGATCACGTCGATACTACTCTGAATCACAATGAACACCACCATTATACTTTTGTAGACAATTCCTTTATCTCGACCACAATCCACATGATTACTGTTTCCTATCATCTCAGCCAAAATACACAAGATTACTGTTTTCCTATCATCTCAGCCACAATAAACAAGATTACTGTTTTCTATCATCTCAGCCAAAATACACAAGATTACTGTTTTCCTATCATCTCAGAAACAATAGGCAAGATTACTGTTTCCTATCATCTCAGCAACAATACACAAGATTACTGTTTTCCTATCATCTCAGAAACAATAGACACGATTACTGTTTCCTATCATCTTAGCCACAATACACAAGATTACTGTTTTCCTATCATCTCAGAAACAATAGACAAAATTACTGTTTCCTATCATCTCAGCAACAATACACAAGATTACTGTTTCCTATCATCTCAGCAACAATACACAGGATTACTCTTTCTTATCATCTCAGTCACAATACTCAAGATTACTGTTTTCCTATTATATCAGCCATAAAACACAAGATTACTGTTTCCTATCATCTCAACCACAATACACAGGATTACTCTTTCCTATCATCTCAACCACAATACACAAGATTACTGTTTCCTATAATCTCAGCCACAATACTCAAGATTACTGTTTCTTATATCTCATCCACAATACACAGGATTACTGTTTCCTATCATCTCAGCAACAATACACAAGATTACTGTTTCCTATCATCTCAGCCACAATACACAAGATTACTGTTTCCTATCATCTCAGCAACAATACACAGGATTACTCTTTCTTATCATCTCAGCCACAATACTCAAGATTACTGTTTTCCTATTATATCAGCCATAAAAGATTAGATTACTGTTTCCTATCATCTCAACCACAATACACAGGATTACTCTTTCTTATCATCTAAGCCACAATACTCAAGATTACTGTTTTCCTATTATCTCAGCCACAAAAGATAAGATTACTGTTTCCTATCATCTCAGCCACCATAGACATGGTTACTGTTTCCTATCATCTCAGCCACAATACACAAGATTGCTGTTTCGTATAATCTCTGCCATAATACCCAAGATAACTGTTTCTAATATCTCATCCACAATACACAAGATTACTGTTTCCTATAATCTCAATCACAAGACACAAGATTACTGTTTACTATAATCTCAGCCACAATACTAGTGTTTCCTATCATCTCAGCCATAATACACAGGATTACTGTTTCCTATCATCTCAGCAACAATACACAAGATTACTGTTTCCTATCATCTCAGCCACAATACACAAGATTACTGTTTCCTATCATCTCAGCCACAATACACAACATTACTGTTTCCTATAATCTCAGTCACAATACACAGGATTACTCTTTCTTATCATCTCAGCCACAATACACAAGATTACTGTTTTCCTATTATCTCAGCCACAAAAGATAAGATTACTGTTTCCTATCATCTCAACCACAATACACAGGATTACTCTTTCTTATCATCTCAGCCACAATACACAAGATTACTGTTTTCCTATCATCTCAGCCACAATACACAAGATTACTGTTTCCTATTATCACAGCCACAATACACAAGATTACTGTTTCCTATCATCTCAGCCACCATAGACATGGTTACTGTTTCCTATCATCTCAGCCACAATACACAAGATTACTGTTTCCTATAATCTCAACCACAATACACAAGACTAATGTTTCCTATCATTTCAGTCACAATACACAAGATTACTGTTTCCTATCATCTCAGCCACAATACACAGGTTTACTCTTTCATATCATCTCAGTCACAATACACAAGATTACTTTTTTGCTATCATTTCAGCCACAAAAGACAAGATTACTGTTTCCTATCATCTCAGCCACAATAGACATGATTACTGTTTCCTATCATCTCAGTCACAATGCACATGATTACTGATCATCTCAGCCACAATAGACACGGTTACTGTTTCCTATCATCTCAACCACAATACACATGATTACTATTTCCTATAATCTCAGCCACAATCCACAAACATACTGTTTCCTATCATCTCAACCACAATACACAAGATTACTGTTTTCCTATCATCTCAACCACAATACACAAGATTACTGTTTCCTATCATCTCAGCCACAATAGACATAGTTACTGTTTCCTATCATCTCAACCACAATAGACATGATTACTGTTTCCTATCATCTCAGCCACAATAGACATGGTTACTGTTTCCTATAATTTCAGCCACAATACACAATATTACTGTTTCCTAGAATCTTAACCACAATACACAATATTACTGTTTCCTATAATCTCAACAACAATACACAAGATTACTGTTTCCTATAGTCTCAGCCACAGTACACAAGATTACAGTTTCCTATAATCTTAACCACAATACACAAGATAAATGTTTACTATAATCTTAACCACAATACACAAGATTACTGTTTCTTATATCTCAGCCACAATACACATGATTACTGTTTCCTATAATCTTAACCACAATACACAATATTACTGTTTCCTATAATCTTAACCACAATACACAATATTACTGTTTCCTATAATCTCAACAACAATACACAAGATTACTGTTTCCTATAGTCTCAGCCACAGTACACAAGATTACAGTTTCCTATAATCTTAACCACAATACACAAGATAAATGTTTACTATAATCTTAACCACAATACACAAGATTACTGTTTCTTATATCTCAGCCACAATACACATGATTACTGTTTCCTATAATCTTAACCACAATACACAAGATTACTGTTTCCTATAACCTCAGCCACAATACACAAAATTACTGTTTCTATAATCTCAGGCACAATATTCAAGATTACTGTTTCCATAATTCCATCATCTCATCATCATCATTATGTGCCACACCGGTTGGCGAAAGCGATCGTGCCCGTCCACAATTTTCTATCCACTGTGCATAGCATCAGTTCTGTTGTTGAATATTTTCCGTGCCATGACACCAAACTATCTAGTATCTTCTCTCTTTGTTGACTATGATCTCTCTTTCCGTCCACGATCTCTCTTTTCCTGTATTCTACCAGTTGCAACCAAGTGTTTCAACTTTCCTCATCTCATGATGTTCCTCTAAAATGTTGATTGTTTCTTTCTAATGTCTTTTAGGAGCTCACTCTTTGTGTGGGCCTCTTTGAGAATTTCCTCGTAGGTCTTTTTCGCTGTCTAAGAAACTTTCAATATTCTTCTGAGAAATCCAATCTCTGTGGCATCTAATTGTCTTTTCATCTGTTTGTCTACTGTCCGTAAATTACTTCCATAGGTCAGAATTGGCTCTATTTAGCGCCGCTGAACTCTCTTTCTCACTACTATTGACATAGACTTGTTGCTCACGATGTTTTATATTTTCTTAAATGCTATTTTTGCCTGAGCTATTCTGCTTTTTATTTCTGTAGTGCATCTACCATCCGATGTTGTTATTGTGCCCAATTATTTGACGCTCTGCGCTTGTTTTAGATGTCCCGTTTATGTCTATGTTGCTTAGAACGCAAGGGTATCTCAGCCACAGTAAAGACGCAATTCGTGTTTTCTAATCAATTAATGGTTCTTGCAGAAACACATGAAACCATCGCTGCTTGCTCCCATAAGTTAGTGACCACATCAGCCAAATACAAGAGCCATTGACCATTGCTCAAACATTGACCATCGCCTAAACATTCATCATTGTCCAAACATTGATCATTGCTCAAACATTCATCATGGTCCAAAACATTGATATTTGCCCAAACATTGACCATTGCCTAAACATTCTTCATTGTCCTAACATTGATCATTATCAAAAACATTATCATTGTCCAAACATTTATCATTGCCTAAACATTCATCATTGTCCAAACATTTATCATTGCCTAAACATTCATCATTGTCCAAACATTTATCATTGTCCAAACATTTATCATTGCCTAAACATTCATCATTGTCCAAACATTTATCATTGCCTAAACATTCATCATTGTCCAAACATTTATCATTGCCTAAACATTCATCATTGTCCAAACATTTATCATTGTCCAAACATTGATTATTGTCCAAACATTGATTATTTTCCAAACATTTATCATTACCTAAACATTTATCATTGTCCAAACATTGATTATTGTCCAAACATTTATCATTGCCTAAACATTTATAATTGTCCAAACATTTATCATTGTCCAAACATTTATCATTGTCCAAACATTTATCATTGTTCAAACATTTATCATTGTCCAAACATTTATCATTGCCCAAACATTTATCATTGCTCAAACATTTATCATTGCCCAAACATTTATCACTGCCCAAACATTTATCATTGTTCAAACATTTATCATTGTTCAAACATTTGAGTTATTGAGTTATTTGCGGGTCATCATCATTGCACTCCTAACATGTCCATAGGTGCTCAGATCCCCTCCTCAGCAATTCCCTCAGTGTCCAGCGACTGACGACCCCAGTTCTATGTTGGTTGATAAGTCTTCTTACACGGCCACCAAGTTTCTCATTTCTGGCTGTGCCCATCTTAACTCCCATTTCCATCATCCGAAGAAGTGACGTTGATCTGTGTTTGTCGAAGTCCTGTGCTCTTCCCACATCTCGGAGTGCATTGATGATGTCCGACCGATCTATCGGTTGCCCGTCTTCAACGACAGCGCAGCTAGCCAACCTGTCCGCTCTCACATTTCCCCGTACTCCCGCATGTCCAGGGACATAGACAAAGGTGACCTTCCATATTTTGGATTTCTGCAACGACTCTACCAATTGCATGCGTACGCCTCCACTTTTTTTTATCATGATCATCGAATCACTCAGTATACATGCGTGGATGTAGTCTTGTGACTCTAACCATTTGAATGCCTTGGTCACTGCCATCACCTCCATTGTCATGCTACTCGTGGTCATGGCGTATGCACCACTGTCTTCTTTGACTATTCTGCCTGCCGAGCGTGCTGTAAATGCCCATGCACTTCTTTCGTGTCGTCTTACAGATCCGTCTGTATAGACTGCATCTTTCTCATCGGTGTTATCGCAGATGAGACCGTTGATCTCAGCATTAACCACGACCGGGTTCTGTTCCCTACTTTTCCTGTCGAGTGTGACAATACATGAGAAAGTCCCTTTGAATGACGTAGGCACCGGTATCCACTCCTCACCAACGCTGATATTAATAAGCCCACAGACCTGTTTGATGACATCTTCTGCCCGGCCCACCCATGATTTGCCTCTTTTTAGCCTGGTACCTTTCTCTGTGTTGAGCACGTGGTGCAATGGATGCTCTGTATCTGTACTAATCTTCAGGTATGCTCGTGCTCTCCAGATCTTGATTCTATCATCCATGGTTGGAAAGTCAAGAAGATACCTCATTGCTACACAGGGAGTGTCCCTCGTACATCCCAGGATAATGCGCATGGCTTCATTTTGTATTTTCTCCAGCATATCAATTTGAGTCGTACTGACAGTAAGAATGGCCAGGGCATACTCGATTGGTGCGAGGATTAATCCCTGGAACAGAAGAGTAAGTAGCCTCTGCTCGATGTTGGCAGCTGCCATGACCTTCAAGGCGGCTAATCCTTTGCGGGATTTTGTTATCACATGGTCGACGTGGTCCCGAAAACACAGGCTGCGATCAAACTAAACTCCGAGGTATGTCAACAACTTGTCCCTGGTCACCTCATCAGATCCCATTCGTACTACTGGTGTGGTCGTATTAACGATATGATTGTTAAGGGAGAACCATGAAACTGATGCTTTATTAGGATTAACCAAGGCACCTGAAACCCCAAACCAGGAAGAAATGCGATCGAGTTCGTCTTGCATTGTGGAGGCGATTTCCCGTCTGTCTCTTCCCTGTCGATATACCATAATATCATCAGCAAAAGTCATAGTTCTTCCCCTCCCATCCAGCTGTTGGGCCGTGATCGTTATTGTGTACACGTTAAATAGAACTGGTGACAATGGTGAGCCTTGTGGCGGCCCTGGACAAGTGGATGTTGGCTGGGAAGACCAACTTCCACATCTGAGTATCACCTTCCTCTGAAACAGTGCCGCGGCGATCCATCTAATGAGGAAGGGGTTCACCGCCAGTTTGAGGAGCATATGCATGAGATATTCAAATGGTACCCTGTTTTATGCATCCTCCAGATCTATAGCAGCAGCACATGTCTCCTCTCGTCTGTGGAAGCCTTCGAAGACGTCATAGGCAAATACTGTCGCATTGAGCCATGTCTCTTTGTTATATCTATAACCTCCGAGTGTGGATGGGAATACGCGTTTCTGTTCAAGGCGACACGTGAGGACACGGGCAACTATTTTCTCCAGCAGCTTGCCCGCAGTGTTCTGCATTGTGATGATTCTGTAGGCACTGATCTGAGAATGGTCCTTGTTTGGCATCGGTAGCGGTAGTAAGTAGCTGTGTAGCCACTCCACCTTAATCTGGCCACTCCGAATACTGGCTTTAAACTCATCAAACATTTATCATTGCCTAAACATTTATCATTGATCAAACATTTATCATTGCCTAAACATTTATCATTGTCCAAACATTTATCATTGTCCAAACATTTGTCGTTGTACAAAAATGTATCATTGTATCATTGTCCAAACATTTATCATTGTCCAAACATTTATCATTGTCCAAACATTTATCATTGTCCAAACATTTATCATTGTCCAAACATTTATCATTGTCCAAACATTTATCATTGTCCAAACATTTATCATTGTCCAAACATTTATCATTGTCCAAACATTTATCATTGTCAAAACATGTATCATTGCCTAAACATTTATTATTGTCCAAACATTTATCATTGCCTAAACATTTATCATTGTCCAAACATTTATCATTGTCCAAACATTTATCATTATCCAAACATTTATCATTGCCCAAACATTTATCATTGCCCAAACATTTATCATTGCCTAAACATTTATCATTGTCCAAACATTTGTGGTTGTACAAAAATTTATCATTGTCCATACATTGATCACTGCTCAAACATGTATCATTGTCAAAACATTTATCATTGTCCATACATTGATCACTGCTCAAACATGTATCATTGTCAAAACATTTATCATTGTCCAAACATCTATCATTGTCCAAACATTGATCACTGCTCAAACATTTATCATTCTCCAAACACTGATCACTGCTCAAACATTTATCATTGTCCAAATATTTATCATTGTCCAAACATTTATCATTGCCCAAACTTTTATCTTGACCCAAACATTTATCATTGCCCAAACATTTGTCATTGCCCAAACATTTATCATTGCCCAAACATTGCTCATTGTCCAAACATTTATCATTGCCCAAACATTTATCATTGTCCCAACATTTATCATTGCCCAAACATTTATCATTGTCCAAGCATTTATCATTATCCAAACATTTATCATAGTCCATACATTTATCATTGTCCAAGCATTTATCATTGCCCAAACATTTATCATTGTCCAAACATTTATCATTGCCCAAACATTTATCATTATCCAAACATTTATCATTGCCTACACATTTATCATTGCCCAAACTTTTATCTTGACCCAAACATTTATCATTGCCCAAACATTTATCATTGCCCAAACATTTATCATTGCCCAAACATTTATCATTGTCCAAACATTTATCATTGCCCTAACATTTATCATTGCCCAAACATTTATCATTATCCAAACAATTATCATTGTCCAAACATTTATCATTGTCCAAACATTGATCACTGCTGAAACATTTATCATTATCCAAACATTTATCTTTGTCCAAACATTTATCATTGCCCAAACATTTATCATTGCCCAAACATTTATCATTGCCCAAACATTTATCATTGTCCAAACATTTATCATTGCCCGAACATTGATCACTGCTCAAACATTTATCATTGTCTAAACATTTATCATTGTCCAAACATTTATCATTGTCCAAACATTTATCATTGCCCAAACATTTATCATTGCCTAAACATTTATCTTGCCCAAACATTTATCATTGCCCAAACTTTTATCATTGTCCAAGCATTTATCATTGCCTAAACATTTATCATTGCCTAAACATTTATCATTGCCTAAACATTTATCATTGTCCAAACATTTATCATTGTCCAAACATTTATCATTGCCCAAACATTTATCATTGCCCAAACATTTATCATTGTCCAAACATTTATCATTGTCAAACATTTATTATTGCCCAAACTTTTATCATTGTCCAAACATTTATTATTGTCCAAACATTTATCATTATCCAAACATTTATCATTGTCCAAACATCTATCATTGTCCAAACATTTATTATTGCCCAAACATTTATCATTGTCCAAACATTTATCATTGCCCAAACATTTATCATTGTCCAATCATTTATTATTGCCCAAACATTTATCATTGTCCAAACATTTATTATTGCCGAAACATTTATCATTGCCCAAACATTTATCGTTGTCCAAACATTTATCATTGTCCAAACATTTATCATTGTCCAAACATTTATTATTGCCTAAACATTTATCCTTGCCCAAACATTTATCATTGTCCAAACATTTATCATTGCCCAAACAATTATCATTGTCCAAACATTTATCATTGTCCAGACATTTTTCATATCCCAAACATTGACCGATGCCAAACATTGATTTTACTCCGAACTTTGACCCTTTCCCAGACATTACAATTGCCCAATCTTTTACCATTGTCCAGAAATTGAAGATTGCCAAAACATTGCCGTTTGTCCATTGACTAGAATGACCTAACCGTTGTTTTATTGTAGCCAAACATGCAAGCCAAGAATCATGGACTGTCAGCCTGATAAAGAAGACGTTCGGCACGTGGCCTTTGACAACCACAGAGTGGGATGAAGATACGTTTAAACTGGAAGATTTCTTGACCAAAGCTCTTTTCCTGGGCTCACATCCTCTCATTAAACTACTGGTGACAGCAAATGTTACCTTCTATGATGAACTAAACCTGACCGCACCCAATTATCTCATGGTAAATGTCTTCCTCAGCCCTTGTTATGTCGCGATATCAGCTTCTCATTGCTTGGTACTTACTTTCATTGGTGTTTTGAGCATATCACCTTCTATGTGACCACAGTACTACCAGTAACTGATATTTTTAGCATATCATCTTCTATGTGACCACAGTACTACCATTAACTGATATTTTGAGCATATCATCTTCTATGTGACCACAGTACTACCATTAACTGATATTTTGAGGCTATAATCTTCTATGTGGTTAGTTTATATCAACTGACTGAAATGTTAGACATAGTATCCTCCGTCAAAAAGTTCACATCTCCTCTATCTACTTACATTTTGAGCAAATATTCTTCCATGTTGTCACAGTGCTTCCATTGACTGATGCTTTGAGTATATCACCTTCTATGTGACCACAATGATTCCATTGATTGGTGTTTTGAGAATACCATCGTCTACGTCATTACAGTGCCTCCATTGATTGGTGTTTTGAGAATACCATCTTCTACGTCACCACAGTGCCTCCATTGATTGATGTTTTGAGTATACCATCTTCTACGTCACCACAGTGCCTCCATTGATTGATGTTTTGAGTATACCATCTTCTACGTCACCACAGTGCCTCCATTGATAGATGTTTTGAGTATACCATCTTCTACGTCACCACAGTGCCTCCATTGATTGATGTTTTGAGTATACCATCTTCTATGTCACCACAGTGTTGCCATTGATAGATATTTTGAGTATATCACCTTCTATGTGACCACAGTGCTTCCATTAATTGATTATTTTTTATAGACGTTTTGAGTATATCTGAGTATATTTAAAAGGATTTTGGCCAGTATCAGATAGAATTCTGCAAGTAAAATTGAGAGGTAAACCAATGGATATCAACATAATTGAAGCGTAATTTGAATACTCAAGTAATAGCGAAGAAGAGGACATTGACTCTTTTTACAACGAGCTAGAGACGACCATGGCACAGTTTAAATCCCAAGAAATAACTATTATATTAGGGGATTTCAATGCAAAGGTAGGAACAGCTAAAGTGCCAAATGTGGCTGGTGGACATTGCCTTGGAAAGATGAATGACAGAGGGGATAGATTGATAGGTTGGGCAAAGACACATGAAATGATTATAGGTAACACCTGCTTCAAACAACACCCTAGGCGACTATGGACATGGCAAAGTCCAGACAAAAAAGTACACAATCAAATTGATTTTATACTGGTACAGAGAAGATTCAGGAATGGGCTAACATCTGTTAAAACAAGGCCAGGAGCATATTGCAATAGTGACCATGTACCAGTAGTTGGAAAATAAGAATAAAATTGCGGAAGGCACAGAAATCACCAAGAAATATAAAATTAGAACTAGATATGCTGAGAGTAGATAGATAGATGAATGATAAGTACATTACGATAGTGCAAAATATTAAAATGCTATTGAGAAAATACAGAACATCGAGGAACTGTGAGGAATGCTCAAACAATCAATTCATTAAACATCAACAGAAGTAATGCCAGTGACTAAAAGAATCAGCAAAAAAAAAATGAATGACAGAAAAAATATTAGAACTAGTGGACGAAAGAAGATAACATAAGAAAGAAGAACGGACATACACAATATTGCACAAAGAGATCCAGAACAATGCAGAGTAGCAAAGGAAGTATGGTTAAAGCAGAAATGTGAATAAATGGAAAAAAAAACAATAAAAGAAAGACTCAAAATTTATGCACAATCAATTTAATGAATTAACAGGAAGAAAAGAAGTAAAAATTTCAGGATGTGTGAAATCAAAGGAAGGGAATATAGTAATGGGACAGGAGAAGACAATGACAAGATGGACAGAATATATCAGTCAACTCCATGATGATGAAAGACAAGAGCTAAACAATTGAAACAAAGTCACAGGACCATCAATAATGCAGAGTGAAGTGGAGGAGGCAATTCAACAAAAGAGGCAAAGCTCCAGGTCCCAACAATATAACAATCGAAGAGATAAATGCATTAGGAGAGCTGGGAGTACAAGTCATAACAAAACTACTCAATGACATATATAACACTGGAAACCATACCCGAAGATCTACTAAAATCTGTCTTTGAAGCCATACCGAAGAAATCAGACACCACTGATTATGAAGACCATCACACTATTAGTCTCATGAGCCATATGATGAAAATATTACTAATAATCATCATGAGACGTGTAAGGAACAAAATAAAACCAGAAATAAGTGAGGAAAAATGAGGATTTGTGGAAGGAAAGGGTACCAATAATGCAATATACATCTTAAGAACATTGATAGAAAGATCTACAGAGGTAAAGAAAGATCTATATATGTACTTTATAGACTACACAAAAGCATTTGTCAAAGTAAAGCATGTGGAAATAATCAATATGCTGGAGAAATTAAACATTGATGGCAAGGATCTGCGAATCATTAAAAAACATGTACTGGCAACAAACAGCAGCTACACGAATTAGCAACCAAACAGGACAATTACAATATATAAAACAAGGAGTAAGGCAAGGCTGTGTTCTGTCACCGGATTTGTTTTCACTTTACAGCAAAAATATTATGAGATCAATAGTAGACAAAAAAGGAATTGAAGTCAACGGTCACAACATAAATAATTTGCGATGTGCGGACGACACAGTCTTAATAGCAGAGACAGAGAATGAACTACAAGAAATTATAGATATAATAGTAAAAGAAAGCAACAAGAAAGGTCTCAGTCTGAATAGTAAGAAAACAGAAGAAATGGTCATAACAAAGAAACAATCAACACCATTGTGCAACATAAATATAAACAGGGTAAACCTGAAACTAGTGCAACACGTCAAATACTTGGGCACAATAATAACATCAAATTGAAGATGCACCACAGAAATAAAAAGCAGAATAGCTCAGGCCAAAATAGCATTTCAGAACATGAAATATATTTTTTTTGCAACAAATCTATGTCAATAGAAGTGAGAGAAAGAGTTTATCAGTGCTATATAGAACCAATTCTGACCTATAGAAGTGAATCATGGACAGTAGACAAACAAATGAAAAGACGATTAGAGGCCACAGAGATGGGATTTCTCATAAGAATGTTGAAAGTTCCCTGGTAGCTAAAAAGACCAATGAAGAAATTCTCAAAGAGGTCAACACAAAAAGGGAGCTCCTAAAAAAACATCAGAAAGAAACAATCAGCATTTTGGGCACATCATGTGATGAGGAAAGTTGGAATACTTGGTTACAACTGGCAAAATATAAGGAAAGAGAGATCGCGGACGACAAAAAAGAGAAAATACTGGATAGCGTGGTGTCAAGGCACAGAAAACAGTCAACAACAGAACTGATACGATGCACTGTAGGTAGAAGATTGTGTAAAGACATAATCGTCTACGCCAACCGGTATGGCACATGATGATGATGAGTATATCACCTTATCACAGTGTTTCCATTAATTGATGTTTAGAATATATCACATTCTCTGTGACCACAGCGCTTCCTTTGATTGATGATTTTTTTAATGTTTTGAGTAATCAACTGCTATGTTACCACAGTGCTTCAATTGACTGATGTTTTGAGTATATCACCTATTATGTTACCACAGTGCTTCAATTGACTGATGTTTTGAGTATATCACCTATTATGTTACCACAGTGCTTCAAATGACTGATGTTTTGAGTATATCACTTATTATGTGACCATAGTGCTTCAATTGACTGATGTTTTGAGTATATCACATATTATGTGACCACAGTGCTTCCATTGACTGATGTTTTGAGTAAATCACCTATTATGTGACCACAGTGCTTCCATTGACTGATGTTTTGAGTAACTCACCTATTGTGTGACCACAGTGCTTCCATTGACTGATATTTCCTATCACCTCGTCACCTATTATGTGACCACAGTGCTTATTTTACAGTGGAGATATTTTTCTTAGCAGAAACTGTTTGATTTTTAAAAATTGTGACCACGACTAGCGATAGTTTCCAAAGGACATCCTCATCCAATGTGACAATTTGTCCAGTTCCTCAGCTCTCCCTCTTCATGTGTGGGAAAGTCTTCAGTGAATGAATCATTCTTCTTTCTGAATAAACTCCGTGATTACTTTCCTGTTCTTCTATTTTCTACGGTTTCCAGTCAAATTCACACTCTGGCTCTATTTTTATTAAATTTAAGCGAGGTATGATTCATGCTTTTACACTTTCTGAACATATTATACGCACATATATATGTGGCTTTTGATGCCAAAACTGCTAGTCTAACAACAAATAATAACTTACATAAAACCTGAAAGAAAATTCACCAAACATTGCTCTACTGTCACAACCACCAAACTAAAAAAAAAATGGAGCAACTGCAAATTGCTCTATCCCCACCACCCCGCAAAAAAGAATCAAAACTCAGAGTAGTTTAGGTCAGATCTGTTCATTATACACTTTGATATGAGTACGAAACTTTGGCTACCAACGCTCCCATGAAGTGGCTACAACAAACATGTTTGTGAGGAGAAAACTCTAGGGTTCGTGACGAACATACGTGATATAGGAACACACGTCTTTGGATAGAAATGAGGACAATTAACATAAAACAGTAAAATCAATCCATTAGGCAATCTAGACCAGGGTTCGAGCCTGCACAGTGCGTTGCCACAGGAGTAGGCAATAATACGTACAACTACAACCGTCGATAGCAGGACGTTACTGCAAAACAATTCAAATAACGGCCGTGAGTTGTAGCTATAGCCAGACTTTCTCGTCTCAACCGACGTGCTAACAGACAATTCGATGATCATAGAGCAGCCGTTAGAGTGTACCGATGCTAAATATTAAAATAAATAACAGTCGATAGAGTGTATAGATGCTGTCATTAAAATAAATAACAACCGTTAGAATGTAGCGATACTTTCATTACAATAGATAACAGCCGTTAGAATGTAGCGATACTTTCATTACAATAGATAACAGCCGTTAGAATGTAACGATACTTTCATTACAATAGATAACAACCGTTAGATTGTAGCGATACTTTCATTACAATAGATAACAACCGTTAGAATGTAGCGATACTTTCATTACAATAGATAACAACCGTTAGAATGTAACGATACTTTCATTACAATAGATAACAACCGTTAGATTGTAGCGATACTTTCATTACAATAGATAACAACCGTTAGAATGTAGCGATACTTTCATTACAATAGATAACAACCGTTAGAATGTAACGATACTTTCATTACAATAGATAACAACCGTTAGAATGTAGCGATACTTTCATTACAATAGATAACAACCGTTAGAATGTAACGATACTTTCATTACAATAGATAACAACCGTTAGAATGTAACGATATTTTCATTACAATAGATAACAACCGTTAGAATGTAGCGATACTTTCATTACAATAGATAACAACCGTTAGAATGTAGCGATACTTTCATTACAATAGATAACAGCCGTGTTTTGTATGTTCGGAGTTGGAGTTAAACACGATGTCCTAACATCATCAAGCGCCATACATTTACTATGACGATCATCATTTTCAGGAGGACGTGGTCTTCCGGGCAATGTGATGGATAGGCGGCAGGAACCATTGAAGGCTATGTCTGCAAAGTGTTCCTTGTTGCAGTTTCCTCATGTTCCAAGTCCGGCTTGTTGCAGGAGCTACTGAGTTAAGTGCTCTGTGCACACCGTGAGCTGTGTGTCTCATCCATTTTGATCATGTTTCGATACTCCAATTGTGTACGATGAATGATGATATCGTATGACAGGGAACAGTTGGCTGTGTTCACTTTCTGCGCGGTTTCGCCTTATGTCTTTTGGCGTGTGCTGAGACTGCTATGATGGGGACTACAGTTACCTTTCTTTGTTTGGAAGATGATTTATAATTCGGATGATTCCACTGGCACGGGCGGTTGAGCAATTAGGGATTTTAATTCGCTTGCAGTGATACCGAGGACTTCCATAACCAATAACCAATAATAATAACAGCCGTTAGAATGTAACGATACTTTCATTACAATTGATAACAGCCGTTAGAATGTAGCGATACTTTCATTACAATAGATAACAACCGTTAGAATGTAGCGATACTTTCATTACAATAGATAACAGCCGTTAGAATGTAGCGATAGTTTCATGACAACGAAGGTTAGAATCAGATACGATTTGTTGATAGAAAGATGTTGAAGTTGATGATGAGAAGACCAATGAGGTTGTACAAAAAGAGGAAGATCGTGAATTAGAAAAAGACGGTCCCCGTTTGTGGTGTATGTACGAGTTGGAATGTTTAGTAACCTTAATGCTGAATGGTTTGATAGTGGGACACAAGAAAACAACCGGTTGGGACAGTTGCACATCGCACAATATCGAGGATTATGGAGAGACGTGATGTACAACGCCCCTCAGCATGGAATGCTTCCATAATGTGTACCTTCACATTATTAACAGGTTTGTCATTAATGATGTTATGCACAGCTGTTTATTTAGGATATTTTAGTAGTCTTGGTAGATTTCCCCAATTCTGAAACATCACTTGAGTATAATTATGCTATGGTACATTAAAATAATCATAAGAGGGGCAATAACTGATATTTTTTTAAAAATATATGTGATTAAAGTATAATTATTTATAAGATGAAAATGTGTCAAATTTTAAAATATTTATTCTCATAAACGTTATTGCATTAAAACACCAGTGGCATAAATATGAATTCTTCTAGAATATTGCTATTTGTGTCCAGTGTCCCAGTGTTAAATGGCACCAGTAAAACATCGATCTCAAGAAGGAACGGAATGTAATTTCCTCTGAGCATCTTCATTTACGTTGCACCATTTTTTACGATTATAACTAACATACTACTTTAAGATTATAGTAAACAGCCGTGTATGGAATCTCATTTGTTGTTGCTAACATACACCAGAGTCAGGTAACCTGTTTACTTCCTTTCTTGTTGACTCACAGATAGGAATTCCCGAATTTGGAATATCCAATAGTGATTATTACACAAGCAAGAACAACGAGATCTTGTTTTCAGCATACGAGAAAAAGATCTTGTTAGGCGCTCGCAGATTTGGCATAGAGGACGAGGAGATGACGATCGATGATATCCAAGAAATAATTAATGTTGAGGCAACTTTGAACCAGGTATTATGCACTTCTGTTACTTAATGGCTTGCTTAGTATTGTCCTTTGCTATTACCATCAGCCGTCAGTTTTCTTTTCTTTCTTTTTTAGTAAATAGTTAGTAAGTGAAATGTACTATCAAGCCTTACATATGCGTGTGAAAGCTGGAAAGCAACAAGGGACATAGAAACATAGTTGAACGCATTCGAAAATAAATGTCTAAAGGAAAATACTTGGTATAGCGTGGAACGAATTCAAAACAAACGAGAAAATTAGAGAAATCGCCAATCAACCACTAATATCTTCAGTAATCAAGAAAATACGATGGTCATATGTTGGACATGTGATGAGAAGAGATAATAACCGAATAGCAAAGCAAGCCCTCATGTGGGAAACAACAGGTAAGAAGAAAAGAGGAAGACCCAGAGAGACACTGAGAAGAACATTGATGAGAGAGGCAAGTGCAGCAGGAATTGGCTCCCTCAATGAGATAGAGCTGCTTGCACAGAACAGAGACAAATGGTGAGATTTGATAAAATATTTTAAAAGAATTGAAAACTGCTAGAACAAAAATTCAGATAAGAGAAATAGTATCTTGGTCTACACCCTATGGGCCGGCTACGGCTCGAAAGGTCAATAGATAGATAGATAGTAAATAGTAACATTTGTCAGCATTCTAGCATTGATACGATGCACTGGGGATAGAGAAATATAGAAGGACATGATCGCCTTCGCCAACCGGTATGGAACATGATGATGATGAACAAGTGTCACCTGGGTCCATTTCTGGGTTGCGCTAAACATTAGGGCTCTCTGTCAGCTTGTGCTCAAACTACGTATCGGGAGGCGGTACGAGTTTGCTCTTCCCACGTTTACCACAAATGGTGCTTGTTGTCAGTTGTATCTTACATAAGACAGTACCAGGAAACATTAATTGTCAGCTCTATCTTACATAAGACAGTACCAGGAAACATTAATTGTCAGCTCTATCTTACCTAAGACTGTACCAGGAAACATTACTTGTTGTCAGCTCTATCTTACATAAGACAGTATCAGGAAACATTACTTGTTGTCAGTTGTATCTTACATAAGACTGTACCAGGAAACATTAATTGTCAGATTTATCTTACATAAGACAGTACCAGGAAACATTAATTGTCAGCTCTATCTTACCTAAGACTCTAACAGGAAACATTACTTGTTGCCAGCTCTATCTTACCTAAGACTGTACCAGGAAACATTACATGTTGCCAGCTCTATCTTACCTAAGACTGTACCAGGAAACATTACTTGTTGCCAGCTCTATCTTACCTAAGACTGTACCAGGAAACATTACTTGTCGCCAGCTCTATCTTACCTAAGACTGTACCAGGAAACATTAATTGTCAGCTCTATCTTACCTAAGACTGTACCAGGAAACATTACTTGTTGCCAGCTCTATCTTACCTAAGACTGTACCAGGAAACAGTACTTGTTGTCAGCTCTATCTTACCTAAGAATGTACCAGGAAACATTACTTGTTGTCAGCTCTATTTTACCTAAGAATGTACCAGGAAACATTACTTGTTGTCAGCTCTAATTTACCTAAGACTGTACCAGGAGACATTACTTGTTGTCAGCTCTATCTTACCTAATACTGTACCAGGAGACATTACTTGTTGTCAGCTCTATCTTACCTAAGAATGTACCAGGAAACATTACTTGTTGTCAGCTCTATCTTACCTAAGAATGTACCAGGAGACATTACATGTTGTCAGCTCTATCTTACCTAATACTGTACCAGGAGACATTACTTGTTGCCAGCTCTGCCTTACCTAAGAATGTACCAGGAAACATTACTTGTTGTCAGCTCTATCTTACCTAAGACTGTACCAGGAGACATTACTTGTTGTCAGCTCTATCTTACCTAATACTGTACCAGGAGACATTACTTGTTGTCAGCTCTATCTTACCTAAGACTGTACCAGGAGACATTACTTGTTGTCAGCTCTATCTTACCTAAGAATGTACCAGGAAACAATACTTGTTGTCAGCTCTAATTTACCTAAGAATGTACCAGGAAACATTACTTGTTGTCAGCTCTAATTTACCAATGTACCAGGAAACATTACTTGTTGTCAGCTCTAATTTACCTAAGACTGTACCAGGAAACATTACTTGTTGTCAGCTCTATCTTACCTAAGACTGTACCAGGAAACAGTACTTGTTGCCAGCTCTTTCTTACCTAAGAATGTACCAGGAAACATTACTTGTTGTCAGCTCTATCTTACCTAAGACTGTACCAGGAAACAGTACTTGTTGCCAGCTCTATCTTACCTAAGAATGTACCAGGAAACATTACTTGTTGTCAGCTCTATCTTACCTAATACTGTACCAGGAAACATTACTTGTTGTCAGCTCTATCTTACCTAAGACTGTACCAGGAAACATTACTTGTTGCCAGCTCTATCTTACCTAAGACTGTACCAGGAAACATTACTTGTTGCCAGCTCTATCTTACCTAATACTGTACCAGGAAACATTACTTGTTGCCAGCTCTATCTTACCTAAGACTGTACCAGGAAACATTACTTGTTGTCAGCTCTATCTTACCTAAGACTGTACCAGGAAACATTACTTGTTGTCAGCTCTATCTTACCTAAGACTGTACCAGGAAACATTACTTGTTGTCAGCTCTATCTTACCTAATACTGTACCAGGAAACATTACTTGTTGTCAGCTCTATCTTACCTAAGACTGTACCAGGAAACATTACTTGTTGTCAGCTCTATCTTACCTAAGACTGTACCAGGAGACATTACTTGTTGTCAGTTATGCTTTATGCAAGATTGTATCATAAAATAATACCAATGCCAGCTGAGCTCTTTTAAAAGGTGAAGGGAACATTGTTATAATTAGCTTTACAACAGCTTCGCATTTTGATGTCTGTACCCCCGCGCTCTTTCACTATTATACTGGAGAATAGCGTCTGTCATCAGCCTTGTTGAACCACCCTCAACAGCCAGAGAGCGACTGTTTGGCCTTAAGTACACCCTTGCGCATTGTCTTGGGATGTACAAGGGACACTCCCTGTGTAGCAATGAGGTATCTTCTTGACTTTCCAACCATGGATGACAGAATCAAGTTCTGGAGAGAACGAGCATACCTGAAGATTATTACAGATAAAGAACATCTATTGCACCACGTGCTCAACACAGGGATAGGTGCCAGACTAAAAAGAGGCAAATCATGGGTGGGCCGAGCAGAACAAGTCATCAAACAGGTCTGTGGGCTTATTAATATCAGCGTTGGTGAGGAGTGGATACCGGTGCCTACGTCATTCAAAGGGACTTTCTCATGTATTGTCACACTCGACAGGAAAAGTAGGGAACAGATCCCGGTCGTGGTTAATGCGGAGGTCAACGGTCTCATCTACGATAACACCGATGAGAAGGATGCAGTCATCTATACAGACGGATCTGTAATACGACACCAAAGAAGTGCATGCGCATTTACAGCACGCTCGGCAGGCAGAATAGTCAAAGAAGACAGTGGTGCATACGTCATGACCACGAGATTGCACGACAAAGGAGGTGATGGCAGTGACCAAGGCATTCAAATGATTAGAGTCACAAAACTACACCCACGCATGTATACTGAGTGATTCGATGAGCATGATTAAAAAAGTGGAGGCGGGCTCTCACGTATGCAATGGGTAGAGTCATTGCTGAAGTCCAAAATACATAAGGCCACCTTTGTCTATGTCCCTGGACATGAGGGATTACGGGGAAATGAAAGAGCGGACAGGTTGGCCAGCTGTGCTGTCGATGAAGACGGGTAACCAATGGATCGGGCGGACATCATCAATGCCCTCCGAGATGTGGGAAGAGCACAGGACTTCGACAAATACAGATCCACGTCACTTCTTTGGATGATGGAGATGGGAGTTAAGATGGGCACAGCCAGAAATGAGAAACGTAGTGGACGTGTAAGAAGATTTATCAACCAACACAGAACTGGAGTCGTCAGTCGCTGGACACTGCGGCACTTGCCGAGGAGGGGATCTGAGCACCTATAGGCATGTTCGGAGTGCAATGATGATGACCCGCAAATAACTCAATAACGGTCAACTATGGAAGGCCATAATTGGCCCTGGCAAACAGGAACGTTCCATCCTCGTTAGGGCACCACTGTAAGAAAACCACATCTCTCGTAATTTGAGAGCATCTGGCTGCAGATCGAAGAACAAGGGGAAACAAAAATATAAATTAAAAAAAAACAATATAATAACATCCAAGACAGCTTTGATACCAAATTCAGAAGACAAAATGTGCAGGAAAAAGGCGACGAGGCCAGGCACCACGAATACATCTTGTTCATTCTGCGATCGAATCTGTCTATCCAATATTGGCAGATTCAGCCGTGAGAGAAACTGTGCAGCAAAACAATAGCCAGCATAAGACACTAATATTTTACCAGACTTATCATGATTGTACGCTACCAAAGGCGATATATAAATCAATCAACTATGGAGAATCATAGAAGACCACACGAGTACGGTCCTGTTTATGATCCTAGATGAATGTCAAGGACGTTGGTCAGGCGAAGAAGATGATGATAAAGCCGTGTTCTACTTAAGGCTCTTAACTCTTTCCGTACGTTTCGATGCACCATGCGCCATGCCGATTTCGGTCATGTACATTTCGCCGCACATTGCGTCATTCTCAATTTCATTAGTCTAAACCGTCATCAAACCACATTCTTTTATTGTGTCTTGTATCATCTTGGTATTGGTGAAATATGATACATTGTTTAATTATCTAAACATTCATACATAATATGTTAAGAATTAGATATATATAAACGTGTAAATTAATATTTAAAAACATGACCATTTTTTATCTCTGAAATCTCCCACTAAATTGATAATAACTTTCCGTACTGAAATAGTTAAGAATAAAAAAAATGGGGGTGCATTTGTCAGGTATGCTATATCTGTGCCTATTACGTATAATAGTATCGCTGTCGTCTGTGTTGTATATGTGCCTATTTTGTATAATAGTATAGATTGCTGTCTATACTGTCTGTGCCTATTCCGTATAATAGTATAGATTGAAGTCTGTGCTGTATCTAAATCTGTTCTATAAGAAAGTATAGACTGTCGGCTGTGCTGTATCTAAATTTGTTCTATAAGAAAGTATAGACTGTCGGCTGTGCTGTATCTAAATCTGTTCTATAAGAAAGTATAGACTGTCGGCTGTGCTGTATCTAAATCTGTTCTATAAGAAAGTATAGACTGTCGGCTGTGCTGTATCTAAATCTGTTCTATAAGAAAGTATAGACTGTCGGCTGTGCTGTATCTAAATCTGTTCTATAAGAAAGTATAGACTGTCGGCTGTGCTGTATCTAAATCTGTTCTATAAGAAAGTATAGACTGTCGGCTGTGCTGTATCTAAATCTGTTCTATAAGAAAGTATAGACTGTCGGCTGTGCTGTATCTAAATATGTTCTATAAGAAAGTATAGACTGTCGGCTGTCCTGTATCTAAATCTGTTCTATAAGAAAGTATAGACTGTCGGCTGTGCTGTATCTAAATCTGTTCTATAAGAAAGTATAGACTGTCGGCTGTGCTGTATCTATTGCTTCTACATTCACCCGGCAGATACACCTCATCGTCCACTCATAAAAGGATGTTGAGCGAGCGTTGAGTAGATAGTTTACGGCTAGCCGTAATATCTGCGACTTGAAATGGAAAATGGTATCTGCTGTCATTTGTGCTATATTTATGATCATACCAGGAGAGCAGGAGAGTGTGAGAAAAGGAGAGAAAGAGAGAAAGAGAAAGAGAGAGATACAAAGAGCGTGAAAGAATCACAGAGAGATAGACAGAGAGATTAGACATATAGAGAAAGAGAGTTACACCATGACAGGATCAAAAACAGGAAATCAGATAGCTTGGGCATGTAACACGATCATCAAAGGGAGGTCAGATAGCTTGGACATGTAACACGATCATCAAAGGGAGGTCAGATAGCTTTGGCATGTAACACGATCATCAAAGGGAGGTCAGATAGCTTGGGCATGTAACACGATCATCAAAGGGAGGTCAGATAGCTTGGGCATGTAACACGATCATCAAAGGGAGGTCAGATAGCTTCGACATGTAACACGATCATCAAAGGGAGGTCAGATAGCTAGGAAATGTAGTAGGATCATCAATTGGAGATGAAATAGCTTGGACACATTGCAGGATCATCAACTTGAGATAAAATAGCTTGGACACATTGCAGGATCATCAACGGGAGATGAAATAACTTGGACACATTGCAGGATCATCAACTGGAGATGAAATAACTTGGACACATTGCAGGATCATCAACTTGAGATAAAATAGCTTGGACACATTGCAGGATCATCAACGGGAGATGAAATAGCTTGGCCACATTGCAGGATCATCAACTGGAGATGAAATAGCTTGGACACATTGCAGGATCATCAACTGGAGATGAAATAGCTTGGACACATTGCAGGATCATCAACTTGAGATAAAATAGCTTGGACACATTGCAGGATCATCAACGGGAGATGAAATAACTTGGACACATTGCAGGATCATCAACTGGTGATGAAATAACTTGGACACATTGCAGGATCATCAACTTGAGATAAAATAGCTTGGACACATTGCAGGATCATCAACGGGAGATGAAATAACTTGGACACATTGCAGGATCATCAACTGGAGATGAAATAGCTTGGACACATTGCAGGATCATCAACGGGAGATGAAATAGCTTGGACACATTGCAGGATCATCAACGGGAGATCAGATAACTTATTCATGTAATAGGATCATCAACTGGAGATCAATTAGCTCGGACATGTAGCACGATCATCAACGGGAGATCAGATATCGTATTAACGTAGTACGATCACCAACGGGAGATCAGATAGCTTATTAATGTAGCACGATCATCAACGGGAGATCAGATATCGTATTAACGTAGTACGATCACCAACGAGAGATCAGATAGCGTATTAACGTAGCACGATCATCAACGGGAGATCAGATAGCGTATTAACGAAGCACGATCACCAACGGGAGATCAGATAGCGTATTAACGTAGTACGATCACCAACGGGAGATCAGATAGCGTATTAACGTAGCACGAGCATCAACGGGAGATCAGATAGCGTATTAACGTAGCACGATCATCAACGGGAGATCAGATAGGGTATTAACGTAGCACGATCATCAACGGGAGATCAGATAGGGTATTAACGTAGCACGATCATCAACGGGAGATCAGATAGCGTATTAACGTAGCATGATCACCAACGGGAGATCAGATAGCGTATTAACGTAGCACAATCGTCAATGGGAGATCAGATAGCGTATTAACGTAGCATGATCGCCAATGGGAGATCAGATAGCGTATTAACGTAGCACGATCGCCAATGGGAGATCAGATAGCTGAGACAATGTAGTACGACCACCACTAGAGAAATAATTTTCCAGAACTCTTTATGAACCGGAAAAGGGAGGGAGAAGGTAGAGCTAGAAAACGAATACTCTGTGTGACACAATGTGTACCATGCATGAGACACTACTATGTTTACCATATATCTGTAGCTATTTTTTAGTCAATTGTTTATTTACTGATATATGGAGTCAATTTTGATATCAGAGAGCGTATCATGGACAGGACATAGACAATGTTTGTGTTTTTGCGTTCTCCAGCTTTCATCTCTGGCGAAGTCCCTAGAGTCTAGTGACTGAATTTTGCGTGTTAATCCGTTTGTCCCTGGCAGTCGTGTGTACAGGGGTACCTCGCCGCACAGGCAGATAACTCCGTCTTCGGATGTACTTATATTTTTTTCCGTCGATGAGTAATTGACCTTCCAAGCCGGGTCTAACTGTTAAGACCAGGAGTATTTGCTACAGAAAGAAATCACACCAAAAAATCCCAAATTGTGCAACCAGGACTTGAACACCAAATCCTTTCTGTATCGAGACAGGCGTCTGGCCTGGAGACCAACCAGTCCCCAGACATAAACAAATGAAAATACGGTTAGAAGTAACAGAGATGAGATTTCTCATAAAGATGGGAAGAGTTCCCTGGACAGCTAAAATTGCCATCAAGGACATTCTGAAAGAGGCCAGCATAACAAATGAGCTCCTAAAAACAAGAAGAAGAAGGCATAAATAGTTTATCAAGGCATAAATAGTTTCTCAAGGCATAAATAGTTTCTCAAGGCATACATAGTTTCTCAAGGCATAAATAGTTTATCAAGGCATACATAGTTTCTCAAGATATAAAGTTTATCAAGGCATAAATATTTTCTCAAGGCATACATAGTTTCTCAAGGCATAAATATTTTCTCAAGGCATACATAGTTTCTCAAGGCATAAATATTTTCTCAAGGCATACATAGTTTCTCAAGGCATAAATAGTTTATCAAGGCAAAAACAGTTTCTCAAGGCATAACAAGTTTCTCAAGGCATAACAAGTTTCTCAAGGCATAACAAGTATCTCAAAGCATAGCAAGTTTCTCAAGGCATAAATAACTTCTCAAGGCATAAATAGTTTATCAAGGCATAAATATTTTCTCAAGGCATAACAAGTTTCTCAAGGCATAAATAATTTCTCAAGGCATAAATAACTTCTCAAGGCATAAATAGTTCCCCAAGGCATAAATATTTTCTCAAGACATAACAAGTTTCTCAAGGTATAAATAGTTTCACAAGACATACATTGTTTCTCAAGACATAACAAGTTTCTCAAGGCATAAACAGTTTCTCAAGACATAAATAGTTTCTCAAGACATAACAAGTATCTCAAGGCATAACAAGTTTCTCAAGGCATAAACAGTTTCTCAAGACATAAATAGTTTCTCAAGGCATAAACAGTTTCTCAAGGCATAAATAGTTTCTCAAGGCATAAACAGTTTCTCAAGACATAAATAGTTTCTCAAGGCATAAACAGTTTCTCAAGGCATAAACAGTTTCTCAAGACATAACAAGTTTCTCAAGGCATAAACAGTTTCTCAAGACATAAATAGTTTCTCAAGGCATAAATAGTTTCTCAAGACATAAATAGTTTCTCAAGACATAAATAGTTTCTCAAGACATAAATATTTTCTCAAGACATAAATAGTTTCTCAGACATAAATAGTTTCTCAAGACATAAATAGTTTCTCAAGACATAAATAGTTTCTCAAGGCATAAACAGTTTCTCAAGACATAAATAGTTTCTCAAGACATAAATAGTTTCTCAAGACATAAATAGTTTCTCAAGGCATAAACAGCTTATCAAGGCATAAACAGTTTTTCAAGGCATAAACAGTTTCTCAAGACATAAATAGTTTCTCAAGGGATAAACAGTTTCTCAAGACATAAATAGTTTCTCAAGACATAAATTGTTTTTCAAGACATAAATAGTTTCTCAAGACATAAACAGTTTATGAAGACATAAATAGTTTCTCAAGGCATAAACAGTTTCTCAAGACATAAACAGTTTAGCAAGACATAAATAGTTTCTCAAGACGTAAACAGTTTCTCAAGACATAAATAGTTTCTCAAGGCATAAATATTTTCTCAAGGCATAACAAGTATCTCAAGGCATAACAAATTCCTCAAAGCATAAATAATTTCTCAAGGCATAAATAGTTTGTTAAGGCATAAATAGTTTCTCAAGGCATAACAAGTTTCTCAAGGCATAAATGTTTTCTCAAGACATAACAAGTTTCTCAAGGCATAAATGTTTTCTCAAGACATAACAAGTTTCTCAAGGCATAAATAGTTTCTCAAGACATAACAAGTTTCTCAAGACATAAATGTTTTCTTAAGACATAACAAGTTTCTCAGGACATAACAAGTTTCTCAAGGTATAAATAGTTTCTCAAGACATAATAAATTGTTTCTCAAGACATATCAAGTTTCTCAAGGCATAAACAGTTTCTCAAGGCATAAACAGTTTCTCAAGACATAAATAGTTTCTCAAGACATAAATAGTTTCTCAAGGCATAAATAGTTTCTCAAGACATAAACAGTTTCTCAAGACATAAATAGTTTCGCAAGACATAAATAGTTTCTCAAGACATAAATAGTTTCTCAAGACATAAATTGTTTCTCAAGACATATCAAGTTTCTCAAGGCATAAACAGTTTCTCAAGGCATAAACAGTTTCTGAAGACATAAATAGTTTCTCAAGACATAAACAGTTTCTCAAGACATAAATAGTTTCTCAAGACATAAATAGTTTCTCAAGACATAAATTGTTTCTCAAGACATAAATAGTTTCTCAACACATAAATTGTTTCTCAAGACATATCAAGTTTCTCAAGACATAAATAGTTTCTCAAGGCATAAACAGTGTCTCAAGACATAACAAATTTCTCAAGACATAACACATTTCTCAAGACATAAAAATTTTCTCAAGACATAACAAGTTTCTCAAGGCATAACAATGTTCTTAAGACATAAATTGTTTTTCAGGGCATAAACAGTTAGTTTCTCAAGACATAAATAGTTTCTCAGGACATAACAAGTTTCTCAAAGTGTAAATAGTTTCTCAAGACATAACAAGTTTCTCAAGAAATAAATAGTTTCTCAAGACATAACAAGTTTCTCAAGACATAAATAGTTTCTCTGGACATAACACGTTTCTCAAGGCATAAAAAGTTTCTCAAAACATAAATAGTTTCTCAATGCATAAATAGTTTCTTAAGGCATAAACAGTTTCTCAGGGCATAAATAGTTTCTCAGGGCATAAATAGTTTCTCAGGGCATAAATGGTTTCTCAAGGCATAAAGAATCGAAAGATCTAGGCCTGTAGATTTGGTGCACAAAAAATAGCAAGACTTGAGTGCTAAAATACTCACTTATAGCACATTTTCTTAAGCGACATATATACCTAATTTCTTCGCAAAATTTGTCAAATGAAAATAAAATTTCTCCAAAAAATTGTGTATGTTTCTAAATTAAAAAAAAAAAAAAACAATCAGTACATCCCCTGAATAATTCAAGAATAAAAGTTTCATCTTTCTTCGTACATTTTACCATTAAAGGCCATCTTGGCAATAGATGTAGTTGTTAAATCAATTGTGTAAAGGAAATGTCCGTCTTACCAGTTAAGTATAGTGCGACTAAGAGGTCGACCAAGAAAAAGGTGGGTGAAGGTAATACACGAAACTCTCGGAGGTATAATAGCAGAAGAGGCCAACAGAAGAGCAGGAAACCATATTTCACGCTGGAAGACAAATAAAAGAAAGAAAGAAAGAAAACTTTGAGGCCGAATGGATCGTGCGTGTAAAAAAATCAGCAAAGATCTCACAGTCACCCTTCCGATGTTTGAAAAAAAAATATTTCCTACTTTCCAATGAGATGTAGTAGACCACACACAGAAAGTTCTGTACTCATGAAATACTTGTACGAGAGCATAATTTTCGTTCATTTAATGGCTCCACTACTAATTTCAGCTTCTAATTGACACAGACTCAGAGGATAAAACACTGTCCACTTTGTCGGAAATACAGAATAACTATGGCCAGGTAAATAGGACGAGGTTGTAAGAAAATGAGTAATTCTAAAAAAATGTGTGCTTTATGTCCATTCTGCGTCATTTACTTCTTGCTTTCTTGTACATCACATTTATTATGTAGATATTATGGGATGCCTGTGTCACAATGTTGCATCTTTTAAAAACAAATTCTTATGTTACGGCATTTATCACATTTCTGCCTGGGAATGAGGATTGTAGGATCGGAGAATAAAGACCGCATGTCTAATGCATTCACCACGAAGTGTCCTGGTCAAACGTTTTACTTCAACAACGAAGATAAGACTATTACGACTACAGGTTATATCTGTATTTATGTATGTCTGTGAAACATGGACACTTCTGATGATCTCCAATGAAGAATACATACCTTGTAGATGAAATGGTATAGAAAGATATTACACATATCACACAGAGAACATATCATACAGATTGGAATACCGGTCAATATGTCGGATAGGCGGCAAGAAACATTGAGCCATAGTCTGAAAATTGTTCCTTGTTGCAGTTTACTCATATTCCATGTCTGGCTTGATGCCGAAGCCACTGGGTTTAGTGCTCTGTGAACACCGTGAGCTGTGTGTTTCATCCGGATTGTGTTTCGATATTACGATTGCTTACGATGAATGATATCGTATGAAGAAGGACAATTCAGCTGCGTTAACTTTCGGTGCCGCTTGGCCTTATGTCTTATGACGCATGCTGTCGTATGATGGGGGCTGTAGCTGCCTTTGTTTGGATCCTTCCATGAGATGAGATGTTAGGTCGGATATTTCCACTAGCACTGGAAGTTTAAACAATTATGGATTTTAATTCGTTTGCAGTGATACCGGGGCCTTCACTAACCATGAACATACCACACAGAGAACATATCATTAGAGAACATATCACACAGAGAACATATCATATAGAGACATATAATCAGAGCACATATCATCAGAGAACATATCATTAGAGAACATATCATACAGAGAACATATCATCAGAGAACATATCATATAGAGACATATAATCAGAGAACATATCATCAGAAAACATACCATCAGAGAGTATGTCATACAGACAACATAACATCAGAGAACATATCATACAGAGAACATATCATCAGAGAACATATCATGAGAGAACATATCATCAGAGAACATATCATGAGAGAATATATAATCAGATAACATATCATGAGAGAACATATCATCAGAGAACATATCATTAGAGAACATATAATCAGATAACATATCATGAGAGATCGTATCATGAGAGAACATATCATTAGAGAACATATCATCACAGAACACATCATCAGAGAACATATCATATACAGACATATCATGCAGAGAACATATCATTAGAGAACATATCATACAGATAACATATCATGAGAGAACATATCATTAGAGAACATATCATTAGAGAACATATCATCAGAGAACACATCATCAGAGAACATATCATACAGAGAACATATCATACAGAGAACATATCATATAGAGAACATATCATCAGATAACATATCATGAGAGAACATATCATCAGATAACATGTCATCAGAGAACATATAATTAAAGAACATATCATACAGAGAACACATCATAAGAGAACATATCATATAGAGACATATAATCAGAGAACATATCATCAGAGAACATATCATCAGAGAACATATCATTAGAGAACATATCATTAGAGAACATATCATCAGAGAACATATCATTAGAGAACATATCATTAGAGAACATATCATCAGAGAACATATCATCAGAGAACATATCATTAGAGAACATATCATCAGAGAACATATCATCAGAGAACATATCATCAGAGAACATATCATTAGAGAACATATCATCAGAGAACATATCATCAGAGAACATATCATTAGAGAACATATCATTAGAGAACATATCATCAGAGAACATATCATTAGAGAACATATCATTAGAGAACATATCATCAGAGAACACATCATAAGAGAACATATCATATAGAGACATATAATCAGAGAACATATCATCAGAGAACATATCATCAGAGAACATACCATTAGAGAACATATCGTTAGAGAACATATCATTAGAGAACATATCATCAGAGAACATATCATTAGAGAATATATCATACAGAGAACACATCATCAGAGAACATATCATGAGAGAACATATCATCAGAGAACATATCATTAGAGAACATATCATCAGAGAACATATCGTTAGAGAACATATCATCAGAGAACATATCATTAGAGAACATATCATACAGAGAACACATCATCAGAGAACATATCATATAGAGACATATAATCAGAGAACATATCATCAGAAAACGTACCATCAGAGAGTATGTCATACAGACAACATATCATCAGAGAACATATCATACAGAGAACATATCATCAGAGAACATATCATGAGAGAACATATCATCAGAGAACATATCATGAGAAAACATATCATGAGAGAACATATCATCAGATAACATATCATGAGAGAACATATCATACAGAGAACATATCATACAGAGAACATATCATACAGAGAACATATCACACAGAGAACATACCATATAGAGAGCATATCATACAGAGAACATATCATACAGAGAACACATCATACAGAGAACATACCATACAGAGAATATATCACACAGAGAACATACCATACAGAGAATATATCACACAGAGAACATATCATACAGAGAACATACCATACAGAGAGCATATCATACAGAGAACATATCATACAGAGAACATATCATACAGAGAACATATCATACAGAGAACACATCATACAGAGAACATACCATACAGAGAATATATCACACAGAGAACATATCATACAGAGAACATACCATACAGAGAACATATCATACAGAGAACATATCATACAGAGAACATATAATACATAGACCATATCATACATAGAACATATCATACAGAGAACATATCATACAGAGAACATATCATACAGAAAACATATCATACATAGAACATATCATACAGAGAACATATCATACAGAGAACATATCATACAGAGAACATATCATACAGTTACCATACATTGTCATTTTTCGTCTACAGCCCATCAACTAATCTAATCTCACATTATCGTTTTTTTTTTATCTACAGCCAATCAACTAATCTAACCTCACATTGTCGTTTTTCGTCTAAAGTCCATCAACTAATCTAATCACACATTATAGTTTTTTTTTATCTACAGCCAATCAACTAATCTAACCTCACATTGACGTTTTTCGTCTACAGTCCATCAACTAATCTAACCACAAATTATAGTTTTTTTCTTATCTACAGCCCATCAACTAATCTAATTTCACATTATAGTTTTTTTTTTTATCTACAGCCCATCAACTAATCTAATCTCACATATTCGTTTTTTTTTTTATCTACAGCCCATCAACTAATCTAACCTCACATTGTCGTTTTTCATCCTTAGCCCTTCACCTAATTTAACTTTACGTTTTCGCCTTTTCTCTACAACTCATCACATAATTTATCCTCACGTTTTCACTTTTTTTTTCTACAAATCATCACATACTCTAACCTTACTTTTAATTCTTTTCTCTACAATTCATCACCTAATCTAACTTTGCACTTTATCCTTTTCTCTACAATTCATCACCTAATCTAACTTTACTCTTTATCCTTTTCTCTACAGCTCATGACCTAATCTACCTTTACTTCTAACCCTCTTCGCTACAGCTTATCAAACAACGTAACTGCTTGTTGTTGTCTGCCTTCTACAGTTCCTCAACTGGACACATTTTATAACCTCTCTTCTGTCGAAGCCTACCATTGGTATAACGAACGTGACAGGTAGCGAAGTCATCATTGTTGAGAACCAACAATTCCTGTCACAGATGATAGCTTACATCAACGAATTGCCTAAGAGGTTTGTGTCATGACAGATAATGGAATCGTGTGAAAAAATAATCTGTGTTATCAGGCAGAATGTGTGGGTGTGTGGGTGTGTGGGGGGAATAGTTGGTTGTTGATTTCAATAACAAAAATAAATAATCATGGAAATTCATGATTTGTTTCTTCTGTCGCTGGTTGGTGTAGAGCAAGGGTAAGTGAACTGTTAGTGGATGGTTTATGGTTTTCGATCGATCGAACATTGTCTTTCAGAGTCTAGAGTCGTTCAGAGTCTAGAGTCGTTCAGTCTAGAGTCGTTCAGAGTCTAGATTACACACAAACGCGCGCGCGCACACACATACATACATATTTTCTTATTCCTTCCTTCCTTTCTCATTTGCCTTTCAGCGTCGATGGGAGATATAGTTTGGATTGTTCTGCTGGTTTGTTGGCTTCTCCTGCCTTTTATTTCCTAGTGTTTCTAATATTACATTAATCCGTCTTGTTCGTGGTCGACCTCGGCTCTGGTTCTCACAACGTTTATCTAGGCACCTGGTGTTATGTCTTGGTCTTTCTGTGATATCACGTGACCAAACTGATATGCCTGTTGTTTCATTAAGTTTGTTTTCAATGCCGGGAATTAGTCCACAAATCTTTCTTAGTTTTTCACTTCTAATCTTATCGCTCAAGCAGGTTCCTGTCATGCTTCTAACACATTTTATTGAGGTAATAATTATTATTGGCCGGAGTGAAACAAGGATGCATTTATCTCCCCTGTTATTTGGAATTGCCATCAGCTTCATTATGCAGAAGTACTGTACAGGTGATAAAGGTAGTGGATGGACACTTGGATCTCAATTGGAGGACCTTGATTTTGCAGACGACATAGTTATTTTCAATAACGATGTGAACATGATGCAAGGAAAAAAACAAATGCCATGTCATCAATGGCTTGGAATTGAGATCAACCAAGAAAAGACAAAAGTGTTTAAAAATAAAATTCGCCCATAAGAAATAATATACCTTGAAGGAAAAATCAGTGGAAGAAGTGGATCACTTTCTATATCTTGGAAGCTGCATAGATCAACGGAGGGAGAAACAACGAAAAAAATTATAATAAGAATAGCAAAAACAGCAGTTAGACAGGCAAGCAGGCAGACAGACAGACAATTAGACAGACAGACAGATAGTAATTATTTTCCATCTTGTTCTTGAGTCTAGGGTCCAGGTCCGGAGTTGGTAGTATAACGTTGGGATATATATTCACATTTGCGATTGGAAAGTAAGCAGGTTTTGATAATATTTGTAACAGCTGCTACACCCTTTGAACCATTTAAAACAATTGCTACACTCCATGAAACATTGCTAGCTACATTTTGTGAACCTGTATGAAACAATGGCTACACTGTATGAAAAAATGGATACACTGTATGAAACAATGGCTACACTGCATGAAACAATAGCTACACTGTATGAAACAATGGCTACACTGTATGAAACAATAGCTACACTGTATGAAACAATGGCTACACTGTATGAAACAATGGCTACACTGTATGAAACAACAGCTACACTGTATGAAACAATAGCTACACTGTATGAAACAATGGCTACACTGTATGAAACAATGGCTACACTGTATGAAACAACAGCTACACTGTATGAAACAATGGCTACACTGTATGAAACAATAGCTACACTATATGAAAAAATGGCTACACTGTATGAAACAATGGCTACACTGTATGAAACAATAGCTACACTGTATTAATAAGTAACTCAAGACTGCGTGACAGGAAACATTAGATTCGATGTAAACGAATAAATACCGAATGCGTGTTTGTGGTTAATGGATTTCAATGTTTGTGACAGAAGTGGTGAATGTTCACGCATTTGATGCAATACATCATGTATTATTTTGTGCTAGAAATATCCAATATATTTGTAATGACTAATAAGGAAAAGTTATGTTTGAAATATACAGAATACACACATTCAAACGTCAGTGTTACTAATGTTGACGTCTAGAGGTGTACATAGAAGAAGAACACGAGTGTAAAGAGGGTTTGCCACAGAAATAGTAAACGTTATTCGTCGCAATAGAACTGTTGATGTCAGAATTAATTGGTAAACTTGTTTGTTGGCGAACTGTTGATGTCAGAATTAATTGGTAAACTTGTTTGTTGGCGAACTGTTGATGTCAGAATTAATTGCTAAACTTGTTTGTTGGCGAACTGTTGATGTCAGAATTAATTGGAAACTTGTTTGTTGGCGAACTGTTGATGTCAGAATTAATTGGAAACTTGTTTGTTGGCGAACTGTTGATGTCAGAATTAATTGGAAACTTGTTTGTTGGCGAACTGTTGATGTCAGAATTAATTGGTAAACTTGTTTGTTGGCGAACTGTTGATGTCAGAATTAATTGGTAAACTTGTTTGTTGGCGAACTGTTGATGTCAGAATTAATTGGAAACTTGTTTGTTGGTGAACTGTTGATGTCAGAATTAATTGGTAAACTTGTTTGTTGGCGAACTGTTGATGTCAGAATTAATTGCTAAACTTGTTTGTTGGCGAACTGTTGATGTCAGAATTAATTGGTAAACTTGTTTGTTGGCGAACTGTTGATGTCAGAATTAATTGGAAACTTGTTTGTTGGCGAGCTATTGATGTCAGAATTAATTGCTAAACTTGTTTGTTGGCGAACTGTTGATGTCAGAATTAATTGCTAAACTTGTTTGTTGGCGAACTGTTGATGTCAGAATTAATTGGTAAACTTGTTTGTTGGCGAACTGTTGATGTCAGAATTAATTGCTAAACTTGTTTGTTGGTGAACTGTTGATGTCAGAATTAATTGCTAAACTTGTTTGTTGGCGAACTGTTGATGTCAGAATTAATTGGAAACTTGTTTGTTGGTGAACTGTTGATGTCAGAATTAATTGCTAAACTTGTTTGTTGGTGAACTGTTGATGTCAGAATTAATTGGTAAACTTGTTTGTTGGCGAACTGTTGATGTCAGAATTAATTGCTAAACTTGTTTGTTGGCGAACTGTTGATGTCAGAATTAATTGCTAAACTTGTTTGTTGGCGAACTGTTGATGTCAGAATTAATTGGTAAACTTGTTTGTTGGTGAACTGTTGATGTCAGAATTAATTGGAAACTTGTTTGTTGGTGAACTGTTGATGTCAGAATTAATTGGTAAACTTGTTTGTTGGCGAACTGTTGATGTCAGAATTAATTGGTAAACTTGTTTGTTGGCGAACTGTTGATGTCAGAATTAATTGGTAAACTTGTTTGTTGGCGAACTGTTGATGTCAGAATTAATTGGTAAACTTGTTTGTTGGCGAACTGTTGATGTCAGAATTAATTGGTAAACTTGTTTGTTGGCGAACTGTTGATGTCAGAATTAATTGGTAAACTTGTTTGTTGGCGAACTGTTGATGTCAGAATTAATTGGTAAACTTGTTTGTTGGCGAACTGTTGATGTCAGAATTAATTGGTAAACTTGTTTGTTGGTGAACTGTTGATGTCAGAATTAATTGGTAAACTTGTTTGTTGGCGAGCTATTGATGTCAGAATTAATTGCTAAACTTGTTTGTTGGTGAACTGTTGATGTCAGAATTAATTGGTAAACTTGTTTGTTGGCGAACTGTTGATGTCAGAATGAATTGGTAAACTTGTTTGTTGGTGAACTGTTGATGTCAGAATTAATTGGAAACTTGTTTGTTGGTGAACTGTTGATGTCAGAATTAATTGGTAAACTTGTTTGTTGGCGAACTGTTGATGTCGGAATTAATTGGTAAACTTGTTTGTTGGTGAACTGTTGATGTCAGAATTAATTGGTAAACTTGTTTGTTGGTGAAGTGTTGATGTCAGAATTAATTGGTAAACTTGTTTGTGACTGAACTGTTGATGTCAGAATTAATTGCTAAACTTGTTTGTGACTGAACTGTTGATGTCAGAATTAATTGCTAAACTTAATTGTGACTGAACTGTTGATGTCAGAATTAATTGCTAAATTTGTTTGTTGGTGAACTGTTGATGTCAGAATTAATTGCTAGACTTGATTGTGACTGAACTGTTGATGTCAGAATTAATTGCTAAACTTGATTGTGACTGAACTGTTGATGTCAGACTTAACTGCTAAACTTGATTATGGCTGAACTGTTGATGTCAGAATTAATTGGTAAACTTGTTTGTTGGTGAACTGTTGATGTCAGAATTAATTGCTAAACTTGTTTGTGACTGAACTGTTGATGTCAGAATTAATTGCTAAACTTGTTTGTGACTGAACTGTTGATGTCACAATTAATTGCTAAATTTGTTTGTGACTGAACTGATGATGTCAGAATTAATTGGTAAACTTGTTTGTTGGTGAACTGTTGATGTCAGAATTAATTGCTAAACTTGATTGTGACTAAACTGTTGATGTCAGAATTATTTGCTAAACTTGATTGTGGCTGAACTGTTGATGTCAGAATTAATTGGTAAACTTGATTGTGACTGAACTGTTGATGTCAGAATTAATTGCTAAATTTGTTTGTGACTGAACTGTTGTTGTCAGAATTAATTGCTAAACTTGTTTGTGTCTGAACTGTTGATGTCAGAATTAATTGCTAAACTTGTTTGTGACTGAACTGTTGATGTCAGAATTAATTGCTAAATTTGTTTGTGTCTGAGCTGTTGATGTCAGAATTAATTGCTAAACTTGATTGTGGATGAACTGTTGATGTCAGAATTAATTGCCAAATTTGTTTGTGTCTGAACTGTTGAGGTCAGAATTAATTGCTAAACTTGTTTGTAACTGAACTGTTGATGTCAGAATTCAGAATTAATTGCTAAACTTGATTGTGGCTGAACTGTTGATGTCAGAATTAGTTATTAGTCAGAGCAAGTTAGTGTGCAAGTTTGTGACACAATGAATGAGCTTATATGTTTGTTACAGAGCTAATTCTTATGCCTCTTTGTGACACATGAACTGATTACAATATGTGTGAGGAATCACTAATTGAATATGTGTCTTATGCACGTACCTCGGTTATGTCTTCTGTTCATCTGCTGTCGTCATAAAGCGTGGCAAGAGAAGGGCAGAATGTTCTTATTTTATTGTATGTACTGTTCGTTATTTTAGTGGATGTACTGTTCGTTATTTTAGTGGATGTACTGTTAGTTATTTTAGTCGATGTACTGTTCGTTATTTCAGTGGATGTACTGTTCATTATTTTAGTGGTTTTACTGTATATTATTTTAGTGGATGTACTGTTAGTTATTTTAGTGGTTTTACTGTATATTATTTTAGTGGATGTACTGTTCGTTATTTTAGTGGATTTACTGTATATTATTTTAGTGAATGTACTGTTAGTTATTTTAGTGGATGTAGTGTTCGTTATTTTAGTGGATTTACTGTATATTATTTTAGTGGATGTACTATTCGTTATTTTAGTGGATTTACTGTATATTATTTTAGTGGATGTACTGTTCGTTATTTTAGTGGTTTTACTGTATATTATTTTAGTGGATGTAATGTTAGTTATTTTAGTGGATGTACTGTTCGTTATTTTAGTGGATGTACTGTTCGTTATTTTAGTGGTTTTACTGTATATTAATTTAGTGGATGTAATGTTAGTTATTTTAGTGGTTTTACTGTATATTATTTTAGTGGATGTACTGTTGTTATTTTAGTGGTTTTACTGTATATTATTTTAGTGGATGTACTGTTGTTATTTTAGTGGTTTTACTGTATATTAATTTAGTGGATGTACTGTTCGTCATTTTAGTGGTTTTACTGTATATTATTTTAGTGGATGTACTGTTGTTATTTTAGTGGTTTTACTGTATATTATTTTAGTGGATGTACTGTTCGTTATTTTAGTGGATGTACTGTTCGTTATTTTAGTGGATGTACTGTTCATTATTTTAGTCATTTCACTTGCAGATTTAGTTTCGTTTCTGGACGTTTCTGGACACTGTTGGAACAGAAATTCTGAAATAGAATTTTTGTTCTTGCTTATGCCTTTTTTTATTCCGTCTATTCATTTCATCCCTGGTCTCTCCCTCTCTCTCTCTCTCTCTCTCTCTCGCTCTCTCCCTTTCTCTCTGTCCTGATGTTTTGAGGCAGAAATCTTTTGATGTTGTTTAGTCTAGTTTAATTCTTATCAAGTTTCCGAACCATTTCATTTGTTTGTTTGTTTGGATATTCCAGACATTGTTTAATTCCTATCTGTTCTCTGATTTTCCCAGTGGTTATTTGATCTATCTTTGTGTATATTATAGAACGCAGGCCAATTACATCATATGGCGAGTTCTGGACTCCCTTGAGAGTGGCGTTCTTCGTAAGAGTCGATCTGAAGAAGCCAAGATGGTTCAAGTAAGATTTTTTTGTTACAGCCACCAGGGCAAAGTATGATCCATACTAATTGTTCTTATCTCTTTTTGGAAGATACAATTATTCTTATCTTATTCTTATCTCTTTTTTAAAGATACAATTATTCTTATTTTATTCGTATCTCATTTTGAAAGATACAATTATTCTTATCGTATTCTTATCGCCTTTTTAAGATACAATTATTCTTATCTTATTCTTATCTCCTTTTGAAAGATACACTTATTCTTATCTTATTCTTATCTCTTTTTGAAAGATACAATTATTCGTATCTTATTCTTATCTCTTTTTGAAAGATACAATTATTCTTATCTTATTCTTATCTCCTTTTGAAAGATACGATTATTCTTATCTTATTCTTATCTGTTTTTGAAAGATACAATTATTCTTATCTTATTCTTATCTCCTTTTGAAAGATACAATTATTCTTATCTTATTCTTATCTCCTTTTGAAAGATACAATTATTCTTATCTTATTCTTATCTCTTTTTGAAAGATACAATTATTCTTATTGATCATGATGATGATTTCAAAATAACTTGTTTAATCACTTCTGCTGTACAAGTAAACAACTAACTAGACTTTGCGTTGTTTTCCATCCTTAAGGCTGTCTATGGAATATACTTTGAACCTACTTTCGATGAAGACTGCGTTGAATACGTGTCACATAATTTTGAAATTGTGGTACACCGGATTCTGTATACACAGCGGCTACCAAAACGAGAACTGATATTGGTAATTGCGTCCATTTCTTTTGTCTTTCTACATACAAATGGTTTTAATAACCATTTGTCCCATAATAAAGAAATGAGTCATGGTAATTAATATGATCAAAATCATCATTAACATAATTAACATCATTTACATAATTAACATCATTTACATTATTAACATCATTAACCTCATTAACACCATTAACACCATTAACACCATTAACTCCATTAACATCATTAACATCATTTACATTATTAATATCATTAACATCATTAACATCATTTACACCATTAACACCATTAACATCATTAACATCATTGACACCATTATCATTAACATCATTATCATCATTTACACCATTAACACCATTAACATCATTTACATCATTTACACCATTATCATTAACATCATTAACATCATTAACATCATTAACATCATTAACATCATTAACATCGTTTACATCATAAACACCATTAACATCATTAACACCATTTACACCATTATCATTAACATCATTAACACCATTATCATTAACATCATTAACACCATTATCATTAACATCATTAACATCATTAACATCATTTACACCATTAACACCATTAATATCATTAACATCATTACCAGCATTAACACCATTATCAATAACATCATTTACACCATTAACACCATTAACAACATTAACACCATTAACACCATTATCATTAACATCATTAACATCATTTACACCATTAACACCATTATCCTTAACACCATTAACACCATTATCATTAACACCATTAACACCATTATCATTAACACCATTAACATCATTTACACAATTAACATCATTTACACCATTAACATCATTAACACCATTAACATCATTTACACCATTAACACCATTAACAACATTAACACCATTAACTTCATTAACACCATTAACACCATTAACATAATTAACATCATTAACATCATTTACATCATTAATACCGTTATCATTAACACCATTATCATTAACTTTATTAACATCATTTACACCATTAACACCAATTATATCATTAACATCATTAACACCATTAACACCATTATCATTAACACCATTAACACCATTATCATTAACATCATTTACACCATTTACACCATTAACACCATTAACACCATTATCATTAACATCATTAACATCATTAACACCATTAACACCATTATCATTAACACCATTAACACCATTATCATTAACACCATTAACATCATTTACACCATTAACATCATTTACACCATTAACACCATAAACATCATTAACACCATTAACATCATTTACACCATTATAGCATTAACATCATTTACACCATTAACATCATTAACACCATTAACACCATTAACATCATTAACACCATTAACATAATTAACATCATTAACATAATTTACATCATTAACATCATTTACGTCATTTACATCATTTACATCATTAACACCATTAGCATCATTTACACCATTAACATCATTTACATCATTTACATCGTTTACACCATTAACATCATTTACACAATTAACATCATTATCATCATTAACATCATTATCTCAAAAGAAATGGATCTACTCCGTAGTAGCTACCAAAGACTGTTGTGAGAGCAATGTTAACTTTTCCATATTTTGTGTTGCTGTCTGTGTACTGGCAGAGTCGAGACCTGCCTTTTTCACTTAACGTTGCAATTCCCGTTTATTATCGTTTACCGACCTCTCAATTATTTTTAATATGTTTTTTTTCTTCTAAGTTCAGATAATTGAAGTTAAAACAACTCATCCTGTTCGTTTCAGATACAAAACGTGTTTAATTATATACAAGACGAGTTTGATAGGGTTGTCGAGGAGCAGGACTGGATGGACGATAGAACTGCGAAAGTCATCAAAATGAAGGTTGGTCTCGGGAAGTTCTTAGAGGGAATCACAATATGAGGGTATGCTATAGACAGAGTGTCAATATAAGTGTATGCTATAGACAGAATGTCAATATAAGTGTATGCTATAGACAGAATGTCATTATAAGTGTATGCTATAGACAGAATGTCAATATAAGTGTATGCTATAGACAGAATGTCATTATAAGTGTATGCTATAGACAGAATATCATTATAAGTGTATGCTATAGACAGAATGTCAATATAAGTGTATGCTATAGACAGAATGTCATTATAAGTGTATGCTATAGACAGAATGTCATTATAAGTGTATGCTATAGACAGAATGTCAATATAAGTGTATGCTATAGGCAGAATGTCAATATAAGTGTATGCTATAGGCAGAATGTCAATATAAGTGTATGCTATAGGCAGAATGTCAATATAAGTGTATGCTATAGACAGAATGTCATTATAAGTGTATGCTATAGACAGAATATCATTATAAGTGTATGCTATAGACAGAATGTCAATATAAGTGTATGCTATAGACAGAATGTCATTATAAGTGTATGCTATAAGCAGAATGTCAATATAAGTGTATGCTATAGACAGAATGTCAATATAAGTGTAGCAGTGCAGGTTACAGACAATTTGTCAAAGTAAGTTTGGACAAAATGTTAATATGAGTGTAGATTTGGGCCTGAACAAATGTATAATTATTTAAAAACTTTGCCTTTAGTTAACCATCATCATCATCAAGTACGGGGCCTACTGGCGTAGGCGATCATGTCTCTCCACAACTTTCGATTTCGGCAGCTATTTATCATTTCTGTTGTTGACCTTCTGCCAAGCCATTCTCTTAAGCTGTCTGTTATTTTTTCTCTTTGCTTCCCTCTGTCTCTTCGTCCTTCAATTTTTCCAGTTGTTACAATATATCCCAGTTGTTCTCTTCTCATTACATGGCCAAAAATGATGATTGTCTCTTCCTAATATTGGAAATTAGTTCTCTTTTTGCTTTGACCTCTTTCATAACATTTTCATTACTCTTCTTAGCTGTCCATGGTATTCTCAACATTCTTCTGTAAAACCACGTTTCTACAGACTCAAGTGATTTTCTTGTCTGTTGTCCTATTGTCCATGATTCGCATCCATATGTTAAGACTGGCTCTATATAACATTTAAAAACTCTTTTTTGTTTCTATTGTCAAAAATGGATTGCATGGTATCTTCCACATTTTTTGGATAGCTGCTTTTGCCTGAGCCATTTTACATCTCACCTCTTTTGTACATCTTCCGTCTGAGGTTAACAAAGTTCCCAAATATTTAAATTCATTTACCTATTTTAATATTGTTCCAGTTGTCTTTATTTCGCACTGAGGTGATGTCTTTTTCTTTGTTGTTACCATTACCTCTGTCTTTTTGCTATTAAGGCTGAGTCCTTTATTTTTGCTTTCTTTCACTATAATGTCCAACATTTCTTGTAACTCATTTTCACTCTTAGCGATTAAGACTGTATCATCAGCATACCTTAGATTATTTATATTATGACCTCCAATTGTTATTCCAGGCATGTCCCTTATGGATCTTAAAATAATCTCACTATAAATATTAAACAAATCTGGTGACAGCACACAGCCTTGTCTAACACCCTGTTTAATTCTTTAGTTAACATGGTTATGTTATTATTGTTGTCGACAACGAGTGTTGCTTACCTATGTAGCTTGAAGTTCACAAGTTATTTCCCATTGCCACTGCATATGTTTGAAGATCTGTGTTGATGATGGGTAAGAATAAAGCAACGCTGGACTTGTTTAGACAACTATATCTTCTTTCTTATTTTAGTTTGACATTGTATCAACCATAATCCTGAGCTTTCTGTTCGAAATGTGAAAAAAGACTCCCCTTTATAAATTAAACTTTTCAAATTATTTCGGGACAAATATTACTGTTTATATCGCCAGTGTCAAGGCCGAGCATACGTTCTGATCGGAAAAATACAATATTTGTTTTGTATGAATATTTCCGGTGTCCTAGCTTTTTAATAATTATGTCAGTTCTTGTCCATTTGTTTTAAAACAAATCGTCCTTACATTGCATATAAATTCAGCAGAAACGGCCCGGAACGCGTTGCTTTAATCTTTTATAATTAATGGTACCAAGAATTAAGTAGACCAGAGTATCTTACATTATATTTTACTATTTTCTCATTATTACGGATAGACGTTACAGTTCAGATAAAGTTAATATAATTTATTTATGTATATCTATATGCCTGCTTACTACACCATGTTGAGAAAGGACATAAGAAAGAAATAGTAGAAAAGTTAAGATATTGGGGGTCTTGGGAAATTAAAGATAAATATAGTGGCAACAGAAGAACTGAAGCAATGAACCAAAACTAACAAGTTAATATTCGTTGTTGTTCATGTCTTTAACAGAAAGCTGCTCTGATAACAAATCTGGCCTTTTATCAATGGGCGATGAACGATACATACGTGGATAACTTCTATTCCAATGTACGTTTGGGCTGTATTTATCTTCTCATTTAGTTGATGATAATTCATTTACCGTGGCTCCTTGTTCAACTAATTATCTGTTTAATTCGATTACGACTTGTCCATGTTCTTCTTCATGTTATCAAAATTGTGTTGTTATGCCACATATAAAAAGTGCTAGCATGTATTTGTGTTCACAGAATCTGATGCTCGTATTTAGCTGCTTACAAATGTTCGATTATTTGTTGGTTATACCAGGAATTCTGTGACTTTCTAAAATCTGCAGCTGCTGTTTTGTGTACTCCTACTGCAAATCATCTTCTTTCTAAGCTCAATGACTACTGGTTTACTATACCCTGGCTACACATCATATTCTTTCTGCTCAGACAAACTAGCTAGGGAGAGAGTCAGATTACCAGAATAGACCATCTGGTCAGCTACGATGAAGCCAAATCTATAATCAAAGGCCAGTATCATGTAAAATGGGAACAAGAATACCCAAATTAAAACGAGAGGGACGGATGCCTCCAACTATCAAGGACGGATCAAGTCATCATACTTCGCCAACGCACTGGCCACACGAGAATAAGAAACCAAATGTTCCCCAAACTCAAAATATAAACTACCAGCTAATGACACTGTACCATGGATAACATGACAGCAAAACATGTTCTACAGGATTGTCCCCAGTACACAGACCTGAGGGGGGCAATGTGGCTCACACCCTGCTCTTTGGAAGAGAAACTCTACGGGCAATCGAATCACTGAAGGAGACAGTTGCCTTCAAAGGAGAGTTCGGAGTCCTAGTCTCAGTGAGCCATGATCGCAGAAGAAGCAGAAGATTGTATTCTTTCTGAGCACAATGGCTTCTGGTTTACGATACCCTGACTACAGATCATCTTCTTTCTGAGCACAATGGCTTCTGGTTTACGATACCCTGACTACAGATCATCTTCTTTCTGAGCACAATGGCTTCTGGTTTACGATACCCTGACTACAGATCATCTTCTTTCTGAGCTCAATGGCTTCTGGTTTACGATACCCTGACTACAGATCATCTTCTTTCTGAGCACAATGGCTTCTGGTTTACGATACCCTGACTACAGAGCATCTTCTTTCTGAGCTCAATGGATACTAGTTTACGATACCCTGACTACAGATCATCTTCTTTCTGAGCTCAATGGCTACAGGTTTACGATACCCTTACCAGAGATCATCTTTTTTCTAAGCTCAATGGCTACAGGTTTACTATACTCTGACTACAGATCATCTTCTTTCTGAGCTCAATGGCTTCAGGTTTACTATACCCTGACTACGGATCATCTTCTTTCTGAGCTCAATGGCTGCTAGTTTACTATACCTTGACTACAGATCATCTTCTTTCTGAGCTCAATGGCTTCTGGTTTACTATACCCTGACTACAGATCATCTTCTTTCTGAGCTCAATGGCTGCTAGATTACTATACCCTGACTACAGATCATCTTCTTTCTAAGTTCAATGGCTGCATGCAGTGACGCATTCTCTATGCTACCGCCGGTAGCCTGAACATATTAACGAAATACAAAAGGAAATGATAATTCATTATTTTTTTTTCATAATTATGCTACAAATTTTCGAATATTCTATTACACATTTCGTAGGCTAATATGATTTATTTACTTTGATCTGCATTTATTAAAGCAAGGTTTTCCTATGGCCACTATAACGTTTGTGGATGAAACTGAAACTACCCTAAGATAGTACATGAAACCGCTAATAAGCAGCGGTACAGTTCACTTTTCTCCGACTTAGAATTAATTATCTTGACATTCAAAAATTCCCGTCAAAACAATACGGCTAAGCTACCTCTACACTAATGTGGTTTCATGGGTTATTTTTAGCTCTAGCCAATCAGATGCGTCATATAGTGAAAGTGAAACTATGTCTGATTACCGGAACTTCCAAACCTATTTATAACTACGTTATGTGCATCAGCATCTGTAGAAAGGACTTTTTCTGCTCTCAAGAGAATCAAATCTTATTGTTGCTCAACTCAGACACAAGAACGCTTATCTGTTTTGGCAATAATGTCCATTGAGAAATCATTCTCTCATAAACTTAGAAAGCAACCCGACAGTACTTTCAATGACAAAGTCATCGAGATATTTTCGTCCCAAACAAGACGGATAGAGTTTACGTATAAATAAGTAAGTAATTTAAAATGTAGTGATGTCATTAGCAAATATTACTTCATGTTAGCCTACTGAATATAATGTACGTCTTTATTTATTATGTCAGTGGTAGCCCAGACCCCACAAACCAGTATACGCCACTGGCTCCATGTTTACAATACCCTAGCCATAAGTCATCTTCTTTCTAAGCTCAATGGCTACTGGTTTAATGTATCCAAGCTACAGATCATAGCCCTTGTTCTGTTAATGGTTAAATGCATGTCTCAGTGCGCCAATCATCAGCATCCATTTTCCACTCAGTTCTTGTCTGGACATTGACATTAAGGTTCAAAGAAATGCTGGACTCAAACAAGAAAATGAGTGCGCCAATTTGACCAGAAAACTCTGAACAAAAATTCTATCAAATGATATATGGAATTTGAACAAGTAGTAGAAGGTTGTTGATGATGACGATCCAGCATGACAGCGTCCTCAAGAGCTTGTTGGCCTATAGATGTTAGACCTTGACTTCTCAATTGTACTCGGTTTCCTGCGTTCCCTTGTTGGCCTATAGATGTTAGACCTTGACTTCTCAATTGTACTCGGTTTCCTGCGTTCCCTTGTTGGCCTATAGATGTTAGAAGTTGACTTCTCAATTGTACTCGATTTGCTGAGTTCCTTTGTTGGCCTATAGATATTAGAAGTTGACTTCTCAATTGTACTGGATTTGCTGAGTTCCCTTGTTGGCCTATAGATATTAGAAGTTGACTTCTCAATTGTACTGGATTTGCTGAGTTCCCTTGTTGGCCTATAGATATTAGAAGTTGACTTCTCAATTGTACTGGATTTGCTGAGTTCCCTTGTTGGCCTATAGATATTAGAAGTTGACTTCTCAATTGTACTGGATTTGCTGCGTTCCCTTGTTGGCCTATAGATATTAGAAGTTGACTTCTGAATTGTACTCGATTTTCTGCGTTCCCTTGTTGGGCTATAGATATTAGAAGTTGACTTCTCAATTGTACTCGGTTTCCGGCGTTCCCTTGTTGGGCTATAGATATTAAAAGTTGACTTCTCAATTGTACTGGATTTGCTGCGTTCCCTTGTTGGCCTATAGATATTAGAAGTTGACTTCTGAATTGTACTCGATTTTCTGCGTTCCCTTGTTGGGCTATAGATATTAGAAGTTGACTTCTCAATTGTACTCGGTTTCCGGCGTTCCCTTGTTGGGCTATAGATATTAAAAGTTGACTTCTCAATTGTACTGGATTTGCTGCGTTCCCTTGTTTTGCAAGAGAAGTTGAAGCTTGTTTATCCTAGATAATCTCCAACACTAAGCCTTCTGTAGCCTCACCACCGCGGGAAATACGGTTATCGTCATCTTGTTAAAAAATACTTTTTGACGCAGACTTTTATTAGAGAAAGCAGCTTTGGAGGTGAGGTTTTGGTCAGCTGTGGTCCACTGACTCTGCCGTGGCGACCACTGGCCACATTGATTGAGCTTATTCGAAAAAAAATGGGTAAGATGGAAGAATGTGACTGCTTGCACATAATGATGATGATAAAGAGAGCTTACTCTCAGGATAATAGCGATTATTATCTTCCTCTGACATTTACTGGCAATACATTTCATGTCTGCTGCCAGGTTGGCCTTTTCTCGGCCAGGGAATCCAAGTTGACAGTGAATGACGATGTTGTTGTTTGGGGCTATAAAGGTTGAAATCAATCACAGTGGTAGAATGTCAAACGTAAATAAACTGAATGATGAACGTTTGTGATTTGATGATGATTATAAAGGGAATAGACTGATAAACATTAAGAAGATGATGGAGAAATATAATGAACATTAAATATGTAGGATATGATGAATTATGAACATAAAGTAAATGATTTGTTTATAGACATGAAGAGAATGATGAATAATAAATATGATGGTGGTTGATAGAATGAAGGTCAAGTAGATGTATGAAAGATAAGCTGTTTATTTAGGTCTGTAAGCATTGTTGTTCACGTCAATATGTTTCTGGCTGTTCACCTGTTTTTTTTTCCCCCTTCTTTATTCGCATAATGAGTAACATTGTGCTGTACTTCGCACCTTGCAATCCACTGCATTTATCCATAGCAAGAATTATTTGTGATTGCTGTCCTAGCATTTGTGATTGCTGCCCTAGCATGTTTGATTGGCGGACCCTCATGTATGGTAACATTGCTTGTTGTCTGAAATGTCTTACCTCATAAAAATGTCTTAGCAGAAAACACAATTTTTTGTTACCCAGATCTGTACCCTGATCTACCTTGTTCGTGACTGCCTATCTTTTATTGAGTTGCAAAGTCTGAAAGCTGGTGAAACGTCATTATTGGATATGCTAATTTGAAAACAAAAAAAACGTATTAAATGCCTTGTCTCCCACAGATCACCATCAGCAGGGACAGCTTCATCAGAAACGTTCTGGTATTGAAGAAAGAGGCGGTCAACAGAAATCTTCGGATGTTGAGGGAAAACTACACGTATGGCCCATCCAGCGCGCCACACATTCACACCAGTACACATCACACTCCGACATTATTCTCCAACATCACACTCGGACATCACACTCTGACATTACACTCTGACATCACACTCTGACATTACACTCTAACATCACACTCTGACATTACACTCTGACATTACACTCTAACATCACACTCTGACATCACACTCTGACATCACACTCTGACATTACACTCTAACATCACACTCTGACATTACACTCTAACATCACACTCTGACATCACACTCTAACATCACACTCTAACATCACACTCCGACATTATTCTCCAACATCACACTCGGACATCACACTCTGACATTACACTCTAACATCACACTCTGACATCACACTCTGACATTACACTCTGACATTACACTCTGACATTACACTCTAACATCACACTCCGACATTACACTCTGACATTACACTCTGACAACACACTCTGACATTACACTCCAACATCACACTCTGACATCACACTCTGACATTACACTCCAACATCACACTCTGACATCACACTCTGACATTACACTCTGACATCACACTCTGACATTACACTCTGACATTACACTCCAAAATCATACTCTGACATCACACTCTGACATTACACTCCAACATCATGCTCTAACATCACGCTGCAGCATCACACTCCAACATCACACTGCGACATCACACTCTGAATTCACATACCAACATAACACTCCGGCATCAGTCTCTGACATTAGATTCCTACATCGCACTCCAACATCAGACTCCAGCGTCAGACTCCGACATCACACTCTGTGATCATTCTCCGACATCACACTCTGTGATTATACTCCGACATCACACTCTGTGATCATTCTCCGACATCACACTCTGTGATAATTCTCCGACATCACACTCTGTGATTATACTCCGACATCACACTCTGACATCACGCTCCGACATCACACTCTGTGATCATTCTCCGACATCACACTCTGACATCACGCTCCGACATCACACTCTGTGATCATTCTCCGACATCACACTCTGACATCACAATCCGATATCGCACTTTAACATGACACTCCAACACCAGACTCCAACACCAGACTCCGACACCAGACTCCGACATGACACTCCAACACCAGACTCCAACACCAGACTCCAACACCAGACTCCGACATGACACTCCAACACCAGACTCCGACATGACACTCCAACACCAGACTCCGACATGACACTCCAACACCAGACTCCGACATGACACTCCAACACCAGACTCCGACATGACACTCCAACACCAGGCTCCGACATGACACTCCAACACCAGACTCCGACATGACACTCCAACACCAGACTCCGACATGACACTCCAACACCAGACTCCGACATGACACTCCAACATCAGACTCCAACACCAGACTCCGACATGACACTCCAACACCAGACTCCGACATGACACTCCAACACCAGACTCCAACACCAGACTCCGACATGACACTCCAACACCAGACTCCGACATGACACTCCAACACCAGACTCCGACATGACACTCCAACACCAGACTCCGACACCAGACTCCGACATGACACTCCAACACCAGACTCCGACATGACACTCCAACACCAGACTCCGACATGACACTCCAACACCAGACTCCGACATGACACTAGAACACAAGACTCCGACATGACACTCCAACACCAGACTCCGACATGACACTCCAACACCAGACTCCGACATGACACTCCAACACCAGACTCCGACATGACACTCCAACACCAGACTCCGACATGACACTCCAACACCAGACTCCGACATGACACTCCAACACCAGACTCCGACATGACACTCCAACACCAGACTCCGACATGACACTCCAACACCAGACTCCGACATGACACTCCAACATCAGACTCCAACACCAGACTCCGACATGACACTCCAACACCAGACTCCGACATGACACTCCAACACCAGACTCCGACATGACACTCCAACACCAGACTCCAACACCAGACTCCGACATGACACTCCAACACCAGACTCCGACATGACACTCCAATACCAGACTCCGACATGACACTCCAACACCAGACTCCGACATGACACTCCAACACCAGACTCCGACATGACACTCCAACACCAGACTCCGACATGACACTCCAACACCAGACTCCGACATGACACTCCAACACCAGACTCCGACATGACACTCCAACACCATACTCCGACATGACACTCCAACACCAGACTCCGACATGACACTCCAACATCAGACTCCAACACCAGACTCCGACATGACACTCCAACACCAGACTCCGACATGACACTCCAACACCAGACTCCGACATGACACTCCAACACCAGACTCCAACACCAGACTCCGACACCAGACTCCGACATGACACTCCAACACCAGACTTCGACATGACACTCCAACTCCAGACTCCGACATGACACTCCAACACCAGACTCCGACATGACACTCCAACACCAGACTCCAACACCAGACTCCAACACCAGACTCCAACACCAGACTCCAACACCAGACTCCAACACCAGACTCCAACACCAGACTCCGACATGACACTCCAACACCAGACTCCGACATGACACTCCAACACCAGACTCCGACATGACACTCCAACACCAGACTCCGACATGACACTCCAACACCAGACTCCGACATGACACTCCAACACCAGACTCCGACATGACACTCCAACACCAGACTCCGACATGACACTCCAACATCAGACTCCAACACCAGATTCCGACAAGACACTCCAACACCAGACTCCGACATGACACTCCAACACCAGATTCCGACATGACACTCCAACACCAGACTCCGACATGACACTCCAACACCAGATTCCGACATGCCACTCCAACACCAGACTCCGACATGACACTCCAACATCAGACTCCAACATCACACTCCAACATCAGATTCCAACATCACACTCCAACATCAGACTCCGACATGGCACTCCAACATCACACTCCAACATCAGACTCCGACATGGCACTCCAACATCACACTCCAACATCACACTCCAACATCAGACTCCGACATGGCACTCCAACATCACACTCCAACATCAGACTCCGGCACCACACTCCAACATCAGACTCCGACATCACACTCCAACATCACACTCCAACATCAGACTCCGACATGACACTCCGCCATCACACTCCAACATCAGACTCCGACATGACACTCCGCCATCACACTCCAACATCAGACTCCGACACCACACTCACTTTAAACACACAGCCGACCGTAATAAGCGATAAACAGGAATCTTTTTTATTCAAATTACAAACTGGCGAGCTCAGGGTCCATTGCTGGAAATTAGTTCAACCAAGCCATCTATAGTTTTATTTCATAAGGCCCGCGAGCAGAAAATAAAACCCCTCAACTTGCGTGACGCTATCAGCAATATTAGCGATAGACGACTGTCGTTGCTCTACCAACAACTGCCCCTGCTCGCATTGCTGAAAACATCACGCTAGTTGGTTTTCTAGGAATTTCCTGTCAGCCCGTAGGCCTGTTTAAATCTATAGATACTTATGGTTCAGCTGTAAATGTATAACTCACGTGCAGTTGTATATTAGTTTTGATGAAAAAACTGAGCATTTGTCCACTTTTCATACTACTCAGCCGGTGAAATGGACAGTGTGAAAATGTCTATAAAACAGCTTTAATATGAAGTTCACATCTTGGGAAATATGAACAATTTGTGTTCGTCTGGCAGTGCAGCAGCGATAAGACAGTGAAGCAGAGGTCAGGCAGTGAAGCAACGGTCAGACAGTGAAGCAGATGTCAGGCAGTGAAACAGAGGTCAGGCAGTGAAGCAGAGGTCAGACAGTGAAACAGAGGTCAGGCAGTGAAGCAGAGGTCAGACAGTGAAACAGAGGTCAGGCAGTGAAGCAGAGGTCAGACAGTGAAACAGAGGTCAGGCAGTGAAGCAGAGGTCAGACAGTGAAGCAGTGATCAGACAGTGAAACAGAGGTCAGGCAGTGAAGCAGCGATCAGACAGTGAAACAGAGGTCAGGCAGTGAAGCAGCGATCAGACAGTGAAACAGAGGTCAGGCAGTGAAGCAGAGGTCAGACAGTGAAGCAGTGATCAGACAGTGAAACAGAGGTCAGGCAGTGAAGCAGCGATCAGACAGTGAAACAGAGGTCAGGCAGTGAAGCAGCGATCAGACAGTGAAACAGAGGTCAGGCAGTGAAGCAGCGGTCAGGCAGTGAAGCAGATGTCAGGCAGTGAAACAGAGGTCAGGCAGTGAAGCAGAGGTCAGACAGTGAAGCAGCGATCAGACAGTGAAACAGAGGTCAGGTAGTGAAGCAGTGATCAGACAGTGAAACAGAGGTCAGGCATTGAAGCTGCGGTCAGGCATTGAAGCAGAGGTCAGGCAGTGAAGCAGCGGTCAGGTAGTGGAATAGCGCTCAGGCAGTGAAGCAGAGGCGCCTGGCGCTACCGGGGCCCGAAAGGGGAGTAATGAATAGTGGCGCTGTACCCTACCAGGCATGTTCGTGAGAGGCGAGAAAGGAGGGTTGGGCATGGGACTGGCTATCCCATACTGTAAAAAATAAGCCGAAAAAACTTCACAAACATGGACAAGTCAAAGAGAGAAAAAGTAAATCCGCCATCCAGGAAAGAGAAGGGCTCTCTGTCTAAGAGACATATGACGCAAGCCGGAGAAAGCCGTAAGGAGTCCGGGTTGCTGACTCACCCTTTGTCTACCAGGAAATCCTCCAGAATTGGCACCTGGAATGTTCGTACTCTAAACGAACAAGGAAAAGCTGCACAGGGAGCAGCAGAAATGACAAACTACAAGATAGATATTCTGGGAATGTGTGAAACAAGATGGCTAAGAATGGGTAAAATAAAACTAAATACAGGAGAGATGATTTTATCATCAGGACACCAGGGACCTGGAGCACAACATAGTGAAGGGGTAGCTATAATGCTATCAAGGAATGCACAGAAGACACTAATAGAATGGGAAGCAGTAGGACCGAGACTAATGAGAGCAACATTTAAAACAACCAAAAACAAAATAAAATTACACATTATCCAATGCTATGCACCAACCAACGATAAAGATGATTTAGTTAAAGATGATTTCTATAAACAGCTACAATGTCAGATGGATGCAAGACGAGCCAAGGATATTATAATCTTGATGGGAGACCTAAATGCTAAAGTATGATCAGACAACAGAGGCTTCGGAGTGATTATGGGAAAACATGGACTTGGAGATATAAACGAGAATGGAGAGATATTTGTGAATTTCTGCGCCCTTAATCAACTGAGCCTAGGAGGAACAATATTCCAACATAAAAGAATACACAAAGCTACATGGGTGTCACCAGATCATAGAACGGAAAATCAAATTGATCACATATGTATTAATAATAGGTTTAAATCATCCTTATAGGATGCAAAAGTATATAGAGGGGCAGATATAGTTTCTGATCATCATCTTCTGATAGCCAGACTTAAAATTAAACTAAAAAGGTATACTGCAACGGTAGAAAATATTTCAATGTAGGGTTTCTTAAAGAACAAGGAATTAAAGATAAATCCGCAGTCACAATATCAAACAAATACCAAGTCCTCCAACAACTAGAAAATACAATAAATATAAAAGATCATTGGAAACAGATAAAAGATATATGGAAAGAGACATGGGAAGAAACACTAGGGAAAAGAGAAAGCCAGAATAAAGCATGGATGACAGCAGAGACTCTTGACAAAATTAAAGAAAGAAAGAACAAGAAAGCAGACATAAATAAAAGCAAAACGAGAAATAATAAAGCCAAGACACAGGAAGCTTACACAGAGGTGAACAAAGAAGTGAGAAGTTGCATTAAAAGGGATACGAGGAAATATATAGATGAACTAGCTAAAGCGGCAGAAGAAGCAGCAAATAAAGGGAATATGAAAGAACTGTACAACAGCACAACGAAATTAATTGGAAAATACAAACAGATCAATGCCTTTATTAAAGATAAGAAATGAAATCTGCTTAGTAATGTAAGGGAACAAATGGAGAGATGGAAAGAGCACTTTCAAGAACTTTTGAATAGACCCGGCTCAAATAATCCTCCAGATATAGTTCCAACAGAAGAAGAGTTGCACGTTAACTGTGGAAAACCAAGCATAGAAGAAATAATGAAAGCCATCAAACTATTCAAAAATGGTAAAGCAACAGGGCCAGATGAAATTCCTTCGGAAGCCATCAAAGCAGATATTAACACCTCTACCAAAATGCTACATAATCTATTAGATTGAATTTGGGAGAGGGAAGAAATACATAAAGACTGGAAAGAAGGTTATGATCAAACTACCAAAGAAAGGAAGTTTACAGGAGTGAACAAATTATAGGGGATTTATGCTACTATCAGTGCCAGGAAAAATATTAAGCAGAATCATTCTGGAGAGACTAAAAGAGGCCATAGAGAAACATTTGAGAGATGAACAAGTAGGTTTTAGGAAGAACATCTCATGTAATCAAAAAAGTAAAGTACCCCCATCACGCCAAGTGGCGTTTAGGGAAATATGGTGTTAGTGACCCTATATTTTACAGACCTTCAGCACAGTATTTTTGGGGTAATGTGGTCGGTATTACGCCCGTTCTGCTTTACTTTCCCAGAAAAAAATCCGGTACCCATTTTAAGGCTGGGTGAACCTGGAAGCCGTCGGTAGGGATCGAACCCTACCCCTTGTCCTTTGTAGTCCAGTTCACTAACCACTGAGCTATCGCGGCTCAACATCTCATGTGCTGTTCAAATAACTACTCTGCAGAAAGCAGAGGTGAAGCAGAGGTCAGACAGTGAAGCAGAGGTCAGGCAGTGAAGTAGCGGTCTGACAGTGAAGTAGCGGTCAGACAGTGAAGCAGAGGTCAGGCAGTGAAGTAGCGGTCTGACAGTGAAGCAGAGGTCAGACAGTGAAGCAGAGGTCAGGCAGTGAAGTAGCGGTCTGACAGTGAAGTAGCGGTCAGACAGTGAAGTAGCGGTCAGACAGTGAAGTAGCGGTCAGGCAGTGAAGTAGCGGTCAGGCAGTGAAGTAGCGGTCAGACAGTGAAGTAGCGGTCAGACAGTGAAGTAGCGGTCAGGCAGTGAAGTAGCGGTCTGACAGTGAAGTAGCGGTCAGACAGTGAAGTAGCTGTCAGACAGTGAAGTAGCGGTCAGACAGTGAAGTAGCGGTCAGACAGTGAAGTAGCGGTCAAACAGTGAAGTAGCGGTCAGACAGTGAAGTTTCGGTCAGACAGTGAAGTAGCGGTCAGACAGTGAAGTAGCGGTCAGACAGTGAAGTAGCGGTCAGACAGTGAAGTAGCGGTCAGACAGTGAAGTAGCGGTCAGACAGTGAAGTAGCGGTCAGACAGTGAAGTAGCGGTCAGACAGTGAAGTAGCGGTCAGACAGTGAAGTAGCGGTCAGACAGTTAAAACAACGGTCGATGAGATAAGAAGAAAATCGCTGCCAGAAAGATAAGAGAAAGCATTGTCAAAGTGGCTGTCTCTCATCATCCATATTCGACCTGTCATTCTCTGCCAACATTGGCCACCTCAGTTGACACCAAAGAAGGGCAACAACACAAGACTAAATTTGTTGTCGTTGTCGTTTGAGATAGGCGTTTATTATCATGACATGAAAATGGCTGAGACAGCGTGGTTATAAAATGGTTACACAGAAGCATAACAATTCTAACAATCTACTTGAAACTTGTCAACTTGAGAGAGACACAATTCTAGACCGGAAGCATCCTTGTGTGTGTATATATATATATAAATAGTGTGGTCACGTAACAAGACGGGAAATACTAAACATGGTCCAGGTATAACCATCCGCTTAAAAAAAAACCGAGAAAGTCCTCTCCTAAAGACTAGGTGGACAGAAGAGTATAAACACAAGGTAACTGTAGAAGAGGCGGGCAAGAGAAAACAACCGAAACAAAATTGTTCTTCATTTCGATACAGTACTTGACAGCTTTCAGTTAGAACTGTGTAATCTAGAGTTGTAGCCTTAAATTCAGAAGCTGTACCAAATGTGCAAACTTGGAATAGTCTAAAATGTTGGACCCTAACCTAGCATGTTAAATCGTAAATAACAGTTGAAAGGTACAATTACAGCATGACGGTCCGACATTATGTACCTAACAGATATAGATTCGTGTTATATACAAATTATAGACCAACAATCGACACAATATATTTTAACTATTAGTTAATTTTTCGCAATATAACATTATGGGCTATTTGTAATATTGTAATCACAATGTACCAGTCATTTGTAGGCTCTAATAAGACAAAACTAACACCTTGGCGAACTTTATGGATCGTATGCCGTAGAACGGAGTTTCATGCACGTGTGTGTGTGGAGATTCTCAGCGACGGTTCTCAATATTTCGAAAATATCGGAGCACCTATGGATGTGTCCGGAGTGCAGGAATGTTGATCATAACATAATATCAAGGAAACTTTAGTAACAGAAATGTTGCCATCAAAACAGTAGAAGACATAACTGATCAACATGAGTACACTCTCACAGAGCACGTGGTTAACACTCAACATATGGTCCAACATGATCTCACTAGTGACCAATCATTACTATCTAAAGTGAGTGAAGTCAAGCATCATCACATAACAGCTTTCATAGAATCGTTTGTAAAAACAATAACAATAATAATAACAATAATAATAACAATAATTAATAATAACAATAATAATAATAATAATAATAATAATAACAATAATAAAACTGACTTTATCGTCTTGCCGACAGTCTATAGGAAGAAGAAATCAATAGATCACGTGTATTTTTCGACAAAAAGAGCAGATTCTTTCTTGCCTGAATAGTAGCCTCGTAGACGCTTCGTTTTATCGACTCAGTCTGGGTAGAAGATAAGGACGTAGCGCTGTTCCCATTCGCACTAACCCCTTCCCTCTAGTTTCCATTCTCGCAACATTCGACATGGAGGCCTTGACCTTATGTTAGAAACCAAAGCTGAGTTGTAGAGGATGTCAGAAAATGGATGAAATACGTTCACAATTAAAGGTCTTCTAACAGGTTTCTATAACAATAATAATGTAAGGAAACATGAGATGTCCGAGAATGATACAAAACATGATAACATGAGGCAGAATAAAGAATGAAACATGAGATGTCCGAGAATTGATACAAAACATGATAACATGAGGCAGAATAAAGAATGAAACATGAGATGTCCGAGAATGATACAAAACATGATAACATGAGGCAGAATAAAGAATGAATGACGATATAAAGAAAACAGTTTATTCAACTACTGGAGCATACCAAATAAACATGAAATGGTATTGAGCAGCAAGACTAACTGAAAGTATGGGGAAATGAATGAGCGGACAGGTTGGCTAGCTGCGCTATCGTTGAGGAATGTCACCCAATGGATCAGGCGGTCACCATCAATGCCCTCCACGATGTGGGAAGGGCACAGGACTTCGACAACCATGAGTCCACGTCACTCCTTCTGATGAAATAGATGGGAGTTAAGATGGGCACAGGCAGAAACGAGAAACTTAGTGGGCGTGTAAGAAGACTTATCAACCAACATAGAACTGGAGTCGTCAGTCGCTGGACACTGCGAGACTTGCTGAGGAGGGGATCTGAGCATCTAAGGACATGTTCGGAGTGCAATGATGATGACCCGTAAATAACTCAACAATTAACAGAAAGACAAGACAATTTACAGTGTTTCGGCAAAACAGATTTCATCAGGTACATCAAACAAACTATACAAATTAAACACAGAAATCCTTTTAGAAAACACAATATCCACAGCTCTAAAGAAATGGCGGAAAGAATGGAGCATAGTCAGAAAACACCAATATTAAAATGTTCAAACATGCAAGACAATCACCACCAGAATGCATCGCTCAGGGAGAATCAACTCTCAGAATCAAGGGGAAAGGGCAGATCGAGAAGATTGATGAGTGAAATACCAAACATGGGCATCATGTATGAAACATGTCACAGAGGCTACCCGAACACTTCAATTTCCCTCGACGCTGGAAGGTGAAGAAGGTGGGGTAGAGTAAAATATGTAATTGTCATAATAAAACATAATAGGGAGATGAAAGAAGGAATATAGAAAAACAAAGAGAAAAAATACACGACTACCAGGAAAAATGGAATCAGTCAATCCCACCTTCAAATTAATCGTTACAGTTACTAGCAGAAGACTTTGGATGAGATGTTATGTTGTTACTAATATGGACGTTGGATGAGATGTTATGTTGTTACTAACAGAAGACGTTGGATGAGATGTTATGTAATTACTAATAGAAAACGTTGGATGAGATGTTATGTAATTACTAATAGAAGACGTTGGATGGGATGTTATGTAATTACTAATAGAAGACGTTGGATGAGATGTTATGTAATTACTAATAGAAGACGTTGGATGAGATGTTATGTAATTACTAATAGAAGACGTTGGATGAGATGTTATTTTGTTACTAATATGGACGTTGGATGAGATGTTATTTTGTTACTAATATGGACGTTGGATGAGATGTTATGTTGTTATTAATATGGATGTTGGATGAGATGTTATGTTGTTATTAATCTGGACGTTGGATGAGATGTTATGTTGTTATTAATATGGACGTTGGATGAGATGTTATGTTGTTACTAATATGGACGTTGGATGAGATGTTATGTTGTTATTAATATGGACGTTGGATGAGATGGTATGTTGTTACTAATATGGACGTTGGATGAGAAGTTATGTTGTTATTAATATGGACGTTGGATGAGATGTTATGTAATTACTAATTTGGAGGTTGGATGAGATGTTATCTATTTACTAATTTGGAGGTTGGATGAGATGTTATGTAATTACTAATAGAAGACGTTGGATGAGATGTTATCTAATTACTAATTTGGAGGTTGTATGATTTGTTATCTAATTACTAATTTGGAGGTTGGATGAGATGCTATGTAATTACTAATAGAAGACGTTGGATGAGATGTTATCTAATTACTAATTTGGAGGTTGGATGAGATGTTATCTAATTACTAATTTTGAGGTTGGATGAAATGTTATATAATTACTAATTTGGAGGTTGGATGAGATGTTATCTAATTACTAATTTGAAGGTTGGATGAGATGTTATCTAATTACTAATTTGGAGGTTGGATGAGATGTTATCTAATTACTAATTTGGAGGTTGGATGAGATGTTATCTAATTACTAATTTGGAGGTTGGATGAGATGTTATCTTATTACTAATTTGGAGGTTGGATGAGATGCTATGTAATTACTAATTTGGAGGTTGGATGAGATGTTATTAATTACTAATTTGGACTTTGGATGAAATGTTATGTAATTACTAATATGGACGTTGGGTGAGATGTTACCTAATTACTAATATGGACGTTGGGTGAGATGTTATGCGTTCATAATGAAATAACAATGATAGGAGTACATATTACAGGAAATTACTAATGTCGAACTTTTGTTATGATGTTTTTTAAACCTAATTTCTAAGTATTTAAGTAAGCAGCGCAGGAATGACATACACGTTCAAGAAGTGATATCTTGTTGAATTGAAGCTCATGCGAATGTCACATACTTTATATACAAATGAGCCTGATTTCAATAACATTATCAATCCATAATTACTTGGTAGTTATGCTGGTTAAACATTAACATATATATATATTTATATATTATATATAGTATATATATATGTATATGGGATCGCAATAGCTCAGTGGTTAATGAACTGGACTACAAAGAACAAGAGGTAGGGTTCGATCCCAACCGACGGCTTCCGGTACACCCAGCTTATAATGGGTACCGGATTTTTTTTTCTGGGAAAGTAAAGGGGTACTGGCGTAATACCGACCACATTACCCAAAAATCAGTGCTGAAGGTCTGTTTATAGTCTAACACCATATTCCCTATACGTCACTTTGCGTGACGGGGGTACTTTACTTTATATATATATATATATATATATATATATATATATATATATATATATATATATATATATATATAATTTTAAACTTTTTCTTTACGGCCGATTCTTAAACTACTTCGGCTCCAAAGTTTCCTTAAATATGATTTTGTTTACCATAAAGGCTTTGATCTGTTGCAGGTACCCCATCTCGGAACTGCCTTACAAGAGCCTAGCTATGACACGACTATATGAGAACCTTATTGGTAAGTGACTATAATTACGACCTGTTTGCAATTATCTACACAAGCTATAGATAGTGAGAGGACAATAGTTTATAAATGACAATGAGGACTCATCTTTTCATGATACGTGTGTGTGGGCTGAAGTGCAATCTGTTCCGGTGAAGTACCAGACAAATGTTTGCTCAAGTTTGATGTAGTATCTAGAGTTGTAAGAGAACTTTGAAATAAATCTCTGAGTTGTAAGAGAACTTTGAAATAAATCTCTGAGTTGTAAGAGAACTTTGAAATAAATCTCTGAGTTGTAAGAGAACTTTGAAATAAATCTCTGAGTTGTAAGAGAACTTTGAAATAAATCTCTGAGTTGTAAGAGAACTTTGAAATAAATCTCTGAGTTGTAAGAGAACTTTGAAATAAATCTCTGAGTTGTAAGAGAACTTTGAAATAAATCTCTGAGTTGTAAGAGAACTTTGAAATAAATCTCTGAGTAGTAAGAGAACTTTGAAATAAATCTCTGAGTTGTAAGAGAACTTTGAAATAAATCTCTGAGTTGTAAGAGAACTTTGAAATAAATCTCTGAGTTGTAAGAGAACTTTGAAATAAATCTCTGAGTTGTAAGAGAACTTTGAAATAAATCTCTGAGTTGTAAGAGAACTTTGAAATAAATCTCTGAGTTGTAAGAGAACTTTGAAATAAATCTCTGAGTTGTAAGAGAACTTTGAAATAAATCTCTGAGTTGTAAGAGAACTTTGAAATAAATCTCTGAGTTGTAAGAGAACTTTGAAATAAATCTCTGAGTTGTAAGAGAACTTTGAAATAAATCTCTGAGTTGTAAGAGAACTTTGAAATAAATCTCTGAGTTGTAAGAGAACTTTGAAATAAATCTCTGAGTTGTAAGAGAACTTTGAAATAAATCTCTGAGTAGTAAGAGAACTTTGAAATAAATCTCTGAGTTGTAAGAGAAAATTTAAGCAAATCTTCCAAACTTGACCACAAGACCATACTACCAACTCACAGCCCCATACTTCGCCACAAGACCACACAACCAACTCACAGCCCCAAACTTCGCCACAAGACCACACAACCAACTCACAACCCCAAACTTCGCCACAAGACCACACAACCAACTCACAGCCCCAAACTTCGCCACAAGACCACACAACCAACTCATAACCCCAAATCTGACCTCAAGACCACACAACCAACTCACAACACCAAACTTGACCTCAAGACCACACAATCAACTCACAACCCCAAACTTGACCTCAAGACCACACAACCAACTCACAACACCAAACTTGACCACAAGACCACACAACCAACTCACAACCCCAAACTTGACCTCAAGACCACACAACCAACTCACAACCCCAAACTTGACCTCAAGACCACACAACCAACTCACAACCCCTAACTTGACCTCAAGACCACATAACACTCTCACAACCCCAAACTTGACCACAAGACCACACAACCAACTCACAACCTCAAACTTGACCTCAAGACCACACAACCAACTCACAAGCCCAAACTTGACCTCAAGACCACACAACCAACTCACAACACCAAACTTGACCACAAGACCACACAACCAACTCACAACCCCAAACTTGACCTCAAGACCACACAGCCAACTCACAAGCCCAAACTTGACCTCAAGACCACACAACCAACTCACAACACCAAACTTGACCTCAAGACCACACAACCAACTCACAAGCCCAAACTTGACCACAAGACCACACAACCAACTCACAATCCCAAACTTGACCTCAAGACCACACAACCAACTCACAACACCAAACTTGACCTCAAGACCACACAACCAACTCACAAGCCCAAACTTGACCACAAGACCACACAACCAACTCACAGCCCCAAACTTGACCTCACAACCACACAACCAACTCACGGTCCCGAATTTGACCTCACATCCATACAACCAACTCACGACCTCAAACTTGACCACAAGACCACACAACCAACTTATAACCCAAAACTTGACCTCAAGACCACACAACCAACTCACAACCCCAAACTTGACCTCAAGACCACACAACCAACTCACAACCCCAAACTTGACCACAAGACCCCACAACCAAATCACAACCCCAAACTTGACCACAAGACCACACAACCAACTCACAACCCCAAACTTGACCACAAGACTACACAACCAACTCACAACCCCAAACTTGACCTCAAGACCACACAACCAACTCACAATCCCAAACTTGACCACAAGACCACACAACCAACTCACAACCCAAAACGTGACCTCAAGACCACACAATCCCAAACTTGACCTCAAGACCACACAACCAACTCACAATCCCAAACTTGACCACAAGACCACACAACCAACTCACAACACCAAACTTGACCACAAGACAACACAACCAACTCACAACATCAAACTTGACCTCAAGACCACACAACCAACTCACAACACCAAACTTGACCACAAGAACACACAACCAACTCACAACCCCAAACTTGACCTCAAGACCACACAACCAACTCACAACACCTCATAACTACCATCTGTTCGCCACTCCTTTGCTCTCCACAGAGTTTTCATCCTCAACATTTGAACCTCCGATGTTCAGCCCGTCCATGCCCCAGTGAGTAGCCTTTGTTTCTGCGCTGCAAGTACGGCCTCAATTTGTTCTTCTAAGTGTTTGTGTGTTCAATATAGTGTCCTTTCCAATGTTCCAAGTATTGTCTGCGCTGCAAGTACGGCCTCAATTTGTTCTTCTAAGTGTTTGTGTGTTCAATATAGTGTCCTTTCCAATGTTCCAAGTATTGTCCCCAATTTAGTGTCCTTTCCAATGTTCCAAGTATTGTCCCCAATTTAGTGTCCTTTCCAATGTTTCAAGTATTGTCCCCAATTTAGTGTCCTTTCCAATGTCTCAAGTATTGTCCCCAATTTAGTGTCCTTTCCAATGTTTCAAGTATTGTCCCCAATTTAGTGTCCTTTCCAATGTCTCAAGTATTGTCCCCAATTTAGTGTCCTTTCCAATGATCCAAGTATTGTCCCCAATTTAGTGTCCTTTCCAATGATCCAAGTATTGTCCCCAATTTAGTGTCCTTTCCAATGATCCAAGTATTGTCCCCAATTTAGTGTCCTTTCCAATGATCCAAGTATTGTCCCCAATTTAGTGTTCCTTTCATTGTTCCAAGTATTGTCCCCAGTTTAGTGTCCTTTCCAATGTTCCAAGTATTGTCCCCAATTTAGTGCCCCTTCCAATGTTCCACGCATTGTCCCCAATTTAGTGTCCCTAATGTTCCAAGCAAAAAAAAAACACCAAAAGTCACACAATATACAAGGAGATATTGAAAGAGATGGATAGAAATCAGAATATAGCTACTTTTGACAGACAACAAATATATATTTCAATTATAACAAATGATTGAACATGTTAGTCAGAAATAAAAAAAGGAATAGGAATGATAACAAGCAATTCTAACAACATGAAAAATACACACACATCAAAGCAAATAATATCAGAACTAAAACAACGAATTGTCTTCTTCTTCGTTCCTTCCTATTTTGCCTTTCAGCGTCTAGGGGAGATATTATTTGCAGTCCCTTGCTCTTCTGTTTGCCTCTTCTGCTGTTATGTTTCCTAGTGTTTCTAATATTCCGTCAATCATCTTTTTCGTGGCCGGCCCTTGGGTCTGATGTTCTCGCAACGTTTATTGAAGACTCGTTGTGTTGTGTTTATTTTGATCTTTCTGCCTTGTCATGTGGCAAACCATTGTATCTGTTGTTTCTTTATATGTACTATGGCGGGAGTTGCTCCTAGTTTTTTTTCACAGTTCTTTATATCTGATCTTATCTCTCAGGCTGCTTTCTGTCATTTGTTACCCATTTCATCTCGGTAGAGGTTATTTTTCTTATTGTTCTTCCCTTCTTCTACGAATTGTAAATCGCTCGCTATTTTTACTCAACCTTCCAATATGACGCAAAAATAGGGACATTAAATAAGAAAACAGAGCAGAAAATTGCAGCCTTTGAAATGTGGATCTATAGGAAAAATGGCCATAGTTTGCTAGAAGACAAGCAAGGAAGTTCTGAATCAGCTGAACATGGATAAAGAACTACTTAGCATAGTTCGATAAAGAAACTGACATTTTGTTGACATGTGACGAGAGATAACAACCTTCTAAAAGTCATCTTAGATAACATCAACAGATGAACAAGTGAACCAATGAAAACCCACGTTTGCTTACAAACGAGTTAAGTTGAAAAAGGAGCGATCATATATAAGAAGTTATACTCTAATATAAAAACAACATACTACTTGAACATGACAAAGTTAAAATAAAAATAAAAAACTAACAGACAATTGGATGGCGGAACATGAAGAGTTGAGCCTGAAGTAAACTGTCTGAAGGGAATTTTAGAGCGAGGTTTGGAATGTAGGCATCGAATCGTCAATGGGTCTTGTTTTAAGTATACTCTTTACCTCCATTGTGTGAACCATGTGCTGCTTTAAGTGACAGACACAGAAAGAAAACACGTAGTAGAAACACACATACACGATACCTACCCACAGAACTCTTGGTCCCACATATACACAGATGGCTCTGCTACAGATGCCACCAGAAATGGAGGGGGGAGGTGTGTTCTTGTCGCTGAATAATTAGGACGAGATCACCAAGTCAGTCGCTACTTGGAAATTCTCAAACAACTTTAAAGCAGAGGCTGAGGCCATCAGAGATGCTGCAACACTGGCTACTCAACACAAAAATAACATGCACAATAAATTGGTGATCCTAACTGATGCACTGTCAGTATTATCAGCTCTAAAAAGCCCCAAGAACAATGAACTAGATGACTTGAGAACAACCCTAGACCAACTATGAAATAACTTCCAGAGAGTAGTCATTCAGTGGATACCATCACGTTGCAATATACACGGGAACGAACGCGTAGATAAATTAGCTAAAGAGGGAGGGAGATTAATACAAGAGAACCATCCGCTCAGTTATGATGAAGCCAAATCCATCCTCAAGGGTCAGTTCCATGAAAAATGGAAACGAGAACACCCAAAGCATAACGAGAGTGACGGATACCACCAACTATCAAGAAGGGATCAAGTCATCATACTTCGCCTACGCACTGGCCACAATAGAATGAGAAATCACATGTTCATCAAATTCAAAATAGATACAACCAGCCTATGCTACTGTACACTGGACCAATATGACTACAAAACATGTTCTACAGGATTGCGCCCAGTATACAATCTTGAGAAGAGCAATGTGGTCCACGCCCACCTCCCTGGAAGAAAAAAACTATTTGGGGCAATCAATTCGCATAAACAGACAGCTGACTTCATGAAAGAGTCTGGAATCCTACTCTGATTGAGTCTTGATCGCAGATAGTAAAATGGCGCTCCGTGTTAGCCAATCTTCGATGTGGAGACGGCGCCAATGAATGAGTGAATAGGTTCCAAAGTATTGACCCAATTAGTGCCTTTTGTGTTTCAAGAATTGCCAAAATAATGCCCCTGGCGTTCCAAGTGCGGCTCCAATTGGCGCATTTAAAGTTTGTGTGCTCAGTTCTGTGTCCGTTGTGTTTAATTTCCAAGTATTAGCCCAAATTAGTGCCCCTTGTGCTCCAAGTCTTGTCCAAATTAGTGCCCCTTGTATATAAAGTATCGTCCTAGTGTCCATTGAGTTTGCATTTCACGTAAGGCTCTAGTTAATATTCCTTGTGTTTCAAGTATAGCCCCAGTTAGTGATCCTTGTTTTTCATGTATAGCCCCAGTTAGCGACCCTTATGTTTCATGTATAGCCCCAGTTAGTGGCCCTTGTGTTTCATGTATAGCCCCAGTTAGCGACCCTTGTGTTTCATGTATAGCCCCAGTTAGCGACCCTTGTGTTTCATGTATAGCCCCAGTTAGCGACCCTTGTGTTTCAAGTATAGCCCCAGTTAGCGACCCTTGTGTTTCATGTATAGCCCCAGTTAGCGACCCTTGTGTTTCATGTATAGCCCCAGTTAGCGACCCTTGTGTTTCATGTATAGCCCCAGTTAGCGACCCTTGTGTTTCAAGTATAGCCCCAGTTAGCGACCCTTGTGTTTTAAAGTATTGCCCCAGGTAGTGACCCTTGTGTTTTAAAGTATTGTCCCAGGTAGTGACCTTGTATTGCAACAGCTATCGTTCCCTGTGTTTATGCTTTATGTATGTTTCTACCCAGTGTCCCTTGTCATTCAAGTATTACACTGTTTAAAACCCCTGCATTTCCCTACGGCCCCAGTGAGTGTCTCTTGTAGTGTAACTACCACTACTAGCACTGCTACTAGTTATTACTGCTACTACTACTACTACTACTACTTATAACTATTACTGATACTACTACCACAACTACTTATAACTATTACAGCTACTACTACCACTAGTACTTATAACTATTACAGCTACTACTACCACTACTACTTATAACTATTACTACTACTACTACTACTACTACAGCTACTGCTGTTACTACAGTACTACTACTACAACTATTACTACTACTACTACTACTATTACTTCTACTACTACAGCTACTGTTGATACTATTACTACTACTAATACTAATAATTACGCTAATTTACTTCTCCTTCTTCCTATATTTTCTCATTTTCTTCTTACCCTAATTCTTTCTCTTTTTCCTTCTTTATTCTTTTCCTTTTCGCATACTTCAAATTCGTCAATTTCTGATTTTTCTTCTTTTTTCCCTTACACTTTTTTCTTCTTTCGTTTTTGTTTAATGTTTCTTCTTCCTCTTCCCATCCTTCTCTTCTCACTCTTGTTTGAGTTACTCATTTTCTTCTTCTTCCCATCCTTCTCTTCTCACTCTTGTTTGAGTTACTCATTTTCTTCTTCTTCCCATCCTTCTCTTCTCACTCTTGTTTGAGTTACTAATTTTCTTCTTCTTCCCATCCTTCTCTTCTCACTCTTGTTTGAGTTACTCATTTTCTTCTTTTTCCTACTTCTTCTTCCTCTTCCCATCCTTCTCTTCTCACTCTTGTTTGAGTTACTCATTTTCTTCTTTTTCCTACTTCTTCTTCCTCTTCCCATCCTTCTCTTCTCACTCTTGTTTGAATTACTCATTTTCTTCTTTTTCCTACTTCTTCTTCTCCGTCATTGTTTTTTTTTCTTTGTCTTCTATTTTTATTACCAATCATGACCACGGAAAACAGAATTACAGAAAATCAAGCCAGTTTGTTGACAGCATCTGAAGGGATGAAAGTATAGTAGAAGAAGCAGAGCAGACTAACAATAAAACAATCCAGTTATGTTAAACATTCCCAGTTTCTGATTTTGACATCAACTTCTTCGTGTTTCTACAGAGCTCTCAACTATGGTGGCATCGGCTTTATCTACGCCCATGAAATAGTCCACACATTCGACAACGACGGTAAGCCAAGCATTCACATTTTTTCTTCAACTTAATTCTCGCCAGCTTTCACCTCTGGCGAACTTCTGAAAGTTCAGGAACTGAATTTTGCGTGTAAATCTTTTTTTACCCTGGCAGTCGCATGAAAAGGGGTCCCTCGCCGCACAGGCATATAACTCCGTCTTCTTCCGTCGATGAGTATTTGACGTGGTTGCCGCAGAGAGAGATCAAAAATTGAAATCCCAACTGATCCAGCCGGGATTAGAACTCACAACATTTCTGTCTCAAAACCGGCATCTTGCCTCTAGACCAACCAATCTCTCTCTCTCTCTTTCTCTCTCTCTCTCTCTCTCTCTCTCTCTCTCTCTCTCTCTCCCCCCCCCCCCTTTTTTTCTCCTTAATCTATATTTAATATCTTTTTGTTACAGACAAAGTTCCGACAATCTTTAGTTTTCACTTTGACAGTTCCAAGACACATATTCTGAAAGTAATTGAAAACTATGGTTACCTGGCTCGTATTTTGAAGCCTGTGAAACTACTGTAGTCAAAGGTGCCAATTGGTATTGACGTAAAATACTTGTACTGATGTTAATGGAGACTGTGAAGTCTGTATGTCAAAACAATGTATCAGGTTCGTCTATTTCTTGTGTGCAATATTTGAAGACAACGATTGGTTGTTTGTTTATTCGATCTATTTTAGAAATAGACTCACATTGAAGTGTGTGTGTGGGGGGATGGGGGTTGAAGTGGTCACGAAACGGAGGAACTTTGTTGTTGCATTAACAGACGTCACAAGAACGTCACTGCCTGCTCTGTCGATCTCTGACGTCACAAAAACGTCACTGCCTGCTCTGTCGATCTCTGACGTCACAAAAACGTCACTGACTGCTCTGTCGATCTCTGACGTCACAAGGTGCACACAGCGACTACCTGTCCTCAGTTCTGGCTCCACAACGACTACTTTTCCTTAGGTCTACTCATCAACGACTAGCTTTCATCATATCGGACTCTGCAAAGACTACTAATCCTCAAGTCTAGCTCGACAACGACTATCTTCCCTAAGATAAACCTTCACAATAACCATCTCCCTCAAGTCTAGCTCGACAACGACTATCTTCCCTAAGATAAACCTTCACAATAACCATCTCCCTCAAGTCTAGCTCGACAACGACTATCTTCCCTAAGATAAACCTTCACAATAACCATCTCCCTCAAGTCTAGCTCGACAACGACTATCTTCCCTAAGATAAACCTTCACAATAACCATCTCCCTCAAGTCTAGCTCGACAACGACTATCTTCCCTAAGATAAACCTTCACAATAACCATCTCCCTCAAGTCTAGCTCGACAACGACTATCTTCCCTAAGATAAACCTTCACAATAACCATCTCCCTCAAGTCTAGCTCGACAACGACTATCTTCCCTAAGATAAACCTTCACAATAACCATCTCCCTCAAGTCTACCTCGACAACGACTATCTTCCCTAAGATAAACCTTCACAATAACCATCTCCCTCAAGTCTGCCTCCTCTACGACTATCTTTCTCATGCCTACCTCCTCTGTGACTACTTTCACTAGATCTTTCTCCTCAACCCCCCACCATATTCCTTACATCTCTGACTGTATATATACTGCCTACCTGACATTAGCCCTTTGATGAAGTCTTGCACTACGACTGTAGTTGCTGATATAACAGACCTTCTTTCCCCAGCGTCTACATCACCTACTCATGTCTTCATCATGATAACTTTTATTTGGTTATGTCTTAATAAGGTTGTCTCCCTTAAACAATCAATTAAATAATTTAAGTCCCTTTTTGGAGCATAGACCATGGATGTTGTTTCTCTATCCATCCCTGTTCTTAGACTTTTCTTTCAGTCAAGGCAAATGCTCTTGAGGATTTCCATGCCTTTTTTTCGTCCGTGGATTCCATATTTAGCTATGTTGGCATGAGGTTCTCTTGGTGTTTGTCCGGTGCATCTGCACTTTCTATGCATAATCTGTTACCCAAATGACCCGTGTTCTTTTCTTTCCCAAGTGTCTTCATTTCTGATATCCTCATATCATCTGATGCTTAGAATTGTTCTCAGGCTCTTTATAACACAACAAGATTGTACAACTCCCGTAGTTTCCCCGCCCAAAGACGGACGTAAACACATCCTCCATACAAAAGAATTTCAAAACAGGCTCTTCTGTGGGAAACATCAGGATGCCCACATATAGTAAAACCTAGAAATACACCGAAAGAATACTTATAAGAGAAGCAAAGTTGACAGGCATAGACTCGTTGGATATTACAGAAAATCTTGCCCAGAATAGAGATGGAAGGGGAAAAACAGTACGAGCTCAATGTGGCGACTAGCGGCGCTGGAAGGATCAAGATGTTGATAACTGTTTGTATCTTTTATTTGGCGTTATTATTGGACTTTCACCATTTTATTATTGGACTTTCACCATTTTATTATTGGACTTTCACCATTGCTAAGACATCCAAACATTTCTATGCCAGCTAAACAACAAATGATAAATAGCATCTTCATACCAACTTTGTGCTATGAAAGTCAAACATGGACCCTTTCTAAATCACATTTAAGAAAGATCAATACATGTGAGATGCGTTGCTTGAGAAAAGTAACAAACAATACAAGAAGAGATAGAATACCAAATGAAACCATAAGAAAAATAGTTGGAACAAAACCCTGCCAAGAATATATCGAACAACAACAACTTAAATGGTTTGGCCACCAGGTCAGAATGAATCCTCACCAATCACCATCAAGGGCGTTCTTCTCGAGAATACATGGAAAAAGACCAAGAGGAAGACCCAGAAGAAGATGGACAGATGCAGTGACAGAGACATGTAACAACAAAGGGAAATCACTAATTCAGACAATTCGAGCAGCACAAGAACGACAAATGATATAAACCACGACACCTTTTAGGTATCAGTGAAAGAGAAAAGAAGATGGATAGATGCAGTGACAGAGACATGTAACAACAAAGGGAAATCACTAATTCAGACAATTCGTGCAGCACAAGAGCGACAAATGATATAAACCACGACACCTTTTAGGTATCAGTGAAAAGAGAAAAGAAGAAAGAAGAAGATTGGACTTTTCGTATTAAATCGCATTAATTTGGTGCTGGTTTTTCTTCATTATTTATTTGCAGCCCGTATATTGTTAAGCTGAATAAAGCTGGCCTTGTCTTGTTTATTCTCTGCTTAACATCTCTCTCCTCTTATCCCCCCCCCCCCCCCCTTTGTCCATAATGCTGTTCAAGTAAGTAAATCGATAACCCACTTCCATGATTAGTGTTCCTTCAATTTCCATTGGGTTATGACGGCATGTGTTGTCGCAAATGGACACATTTTTTTTATTCTATCAATATTACTATTCAGTCCTATGTTATTACAATTTATTCTTCGTGCCAGCTTGTCTTTCATTTGGTTATGGCTGTGTACGAGGTGAGGAACATTAATGTCTGAAGTGCAAGGTTTCCTATATCAAATTTCAATAAAACGATCTTCTACTGCTACGTTTGTTGCCTGTACTACTTCTCTTTCTTCATCCCATAACGCTGGGGAATCGTTGGGGCCTTACTGCCTGATTTCGTCAATCTTCTCAATCTCTACCTTTAATCATTCTTTGAGACTCTGTGAAGTCAACGCCTATCTAAGTTCTTTGAGATTCGGTGAAGTCGACGCCTATGTACGTTCTTTGAGATTCGGTGAAGTCGACGCCTATGTACGTTCTTTGAGATTCTGTGAACTCGACGCCTATCTACGTTCTTTGAGATTCTGAGAAGTCGACGCCTATCTACGTTCTTTGAGATTCTGAGAAGTCGACGCCTATCTAAGTTCTTTGAGATTCTGTGAACTCGACGCCTATGTACGTTCTTTGAGATTCTGCGAAGTCGACGCCTATCTACGTTCTTTGAGATTTTGAGAAGTCGACGCCTATCTAAGTTCTTTGAGATTCTGTGAACTCGACGCCTATGTACGTTCTATGAGATTCTGTGAACTCGACGCCTATGTACGTTCTATGAGATTCTGTGAACTCGACGCCTATGTACGTTCTTTGAGATTCTGTGAACTCGACGCCTATGTACGTTCTATGAGATTCTGTGAACTCGACGCCTATGTACGTTCTATGAGATTCTGTGAACTCGACGCCTATGTACGTTCTATGAGATTCTGTGAACTCGACGCCTATCTACGTTCTTTGAGATTCTGAGAAGTCGACGCCTATCTAAGTTCTTTGAGATTCTGTGAACTCGACGCCTATGTACGTTCTATGAGATTCTGTGAACTCGACGCCTATGTACGTTCTATGAGATTCTGTGAAGTCGACGCCTATCTACGTTCTTTGAGACTCTGTGAAGTCGACGCCTATCTAAGTTCTTTGAGATTCGGTGAATTCGACGCCTATCTAAGTTCTTTGAGATTCTGAGAAGTCGACGCTTATCTAAGTTCTTTGAGATTCTGAGAAGTCGACGCCTATCTACGTTCTATGAGATTCTGTGAACTCGACGCCTTTGTACGTTCTTTGAGATTCTGAGAAGTCGACGCCTATCTAAGTTCTTTGAGATTCTGTGAACTCGACGCCTATGTACGTTCTATGAGAATCTGTGAACTCAACGCCTATGTACGTTCTATGAGATTCTGTGAACTCAACGCCTATCTACGTTCTTTGAGATTCCGTGAAGTCGACGCCTATGTACGTTCTATGAGATTCTGCGAAGTCGACGCCTATGTACGTTCTTTGAGATTCTGAGAAGTCGACGCCTATGTACGTTCTTTGAGATTCTGAGAAGTCGACGCCTATCTACGTTCTTTGAGATTCTGTGAACTCGACGCCTATCTACGTTCTTTGAGATTCTGAGAAGTCGACGCCTATCTACGTTCTTTGAGATTCTGAGAAGTCGACGCCTATCTAAGTTCTTTGAGATTCTGTGAACTCGACGCCTATGTACGTTCTTTGAGATTCTGCGAAGTCGACGCCTATCTACGTTCTTTGAGATTCTGAGAAGTCGACGCCTATCTAAGTTCTTTGAGATTCTGTGAACTCGACGCCTATGTACGTTCTATGAGATTCTGTGAACTCGACGCCTATGTACGTTCTATGAGATTCTGTGAACTCGACGCCTATGTACGTTCTTTGAGATTCTGTGAACTCGACGCCTATGTACGTTCTTTGAGATTCTGTGAACTCGACGCCTATGTACGTTCTATGAGATTCTGTGAACTCGACGCCTATGTACGTTCTATGAGATTCTGCGAAGTCGACGCCTATCTACGTTCATTGAGATTCTGTGAACTCGACGCCTATCTACGTTTTTTGAGATTCTGAGAAATCGACGCCTATCTAAGTTCTTTGAGATTCTGTGAACTCGACGCCTATGTACGTTCTATGAGATTCTGTGAACTCGACGCCTATCTACGTTCTTTGAGATTCTGAGAAGTCGACGCCTATCTAAGTTCTTTGAGATTCTGTGAACTCGACGCCTATGTACGTTCTATGAGATTCTGTGAACTCGACGCCTATCTACGTTCTTTGAGATTCTGAGAAGTCGACGCCTATCTAAGTTCTTTGAGATTCTGTGAACTCGACGCCTATGTACGTTCTATGAGATTCTGTGAACTCGACGCCTATGTACGTTCTATGAGATTCTGAGAAGTCGACGCCTATCTATGTTCTTTGAGACTCTGTGAAGTCGACGCCTATCTAAGTTCTTTGAGATTCGGTGAATTCGACGCCTATCTAAGTTCTTTGAGATTCTGAGAAGTCGACGCCTATCTAAGTCCTTTGAGATTCTGAGAAGTCGACGCCTATCTAAGTTCTTTGAGATTCTGTGAACTCGACGCCTATGTACGTTCTATGAGAATCTGTGAACTCAACGCCTATGTACGTTCTATGAGATTCTGTGAACTCAACGCCTATCTACGTTCTTTGAGATTCCGTGAAGTCGACGCCTATGTACGTTCTATGAGATTCTGTGAACTCAACTCCTATCTAAGTTCTTTGAGATTCTGAGAAGTCGACGCCTATGTACGTTCTTTGAGATTCTGAGAAGTCGACGCCTATGTACGTTCTTTGAGATTCTGAGAAGTCGACGCCTATGTACGTTCATTGAGATTCTGAGAAGTCGACGCCTATGTACGTTCATTGAGATTCTGAGAAGTCGATGCCTATCTACGTTCTTTGAGATTCCGTGAAGTCGACGCCTATCTACGTTCTTTGAGATTCTGAGAAGTCGACGCCTATGTACGTTCATTGAGATTCTAAGAAGTCGACGCCTATCTACGTTCTTTGAGATTCTGCGAAGTCGACGCCTATGTACGTTCTTTGAGATTCTGCGAAGTCGACGCCTATGTACGTTCTTTGAGATTCTGAGAAGTCGACGCCTATCTACGTTCTTTGAGATTCCGTGAAGTCGACGCCTATCTACGTTCTTTGAGATTCTGAGAAGTCGACGCCTATCTAAGTTCTTTGAGATTCTGAGAAGTCGACGCCTATCTACGTTCTTTGAGATTCTGAGAAGTCGACGCCTATGTACGTTCTTTGAGATTCTGCGAAGTCGACGCCTATCTACGTTCTTTGAGATTCTGTGAAGTCGACGCCTATCTACGTTCTTTGAGATTCTGTGAAGTCGACGCCTATCTACGTTCTTTGAGACTCTGTGAAGTCGACGCCTATCTACTTTCTTTGAGATTCTGTGAAGTCGACGCCTATCTACTTTCATTGAGATTCTGTGAAGTCGATGCCTATCTACTTTCTTTGAGATCCTGTGAAGTCGACGCCTATCTACTTTATTTGAGATTCTGTGAAGTTCGACGCCTATCTATTTTCTTTCAGATTCTGTGAAGTCGATGCCTATCTATTTTCTTTGAGATTCTGTGAAGTCGATGCCTATGTACGTTCTTTGAGATTCTGTGAAGTCGACGCCTATGTACGTTCTTTGAGATTATGTGAAGTCGACGCCTATCTACTTTCTTTGAGATTCTGTGAAGTCGATGCCTATCTATTTTCTTTGAGATTCTGAGAAGTCGACGCCTATCTACGTTCTTTGAGATTCTGTGAAGTCGACGCCTATCTACGTTCTTTGAGATTCTGTGAAGTCGACGCCTATCTACTTTCTTTGAGATTCTGTGAAGTCGACGCCTATCTACTTTCTTTGAGATTCTGTGAAGTCGACGCCTATCTACTTTCTTTGAGATTCTGTGAAGTCGACGCCTATCTACGTTCTTTGAGATTCTGTGAAGTCGACGCCTATCTACGTTCTTTGAGATTCTGTGAAGTCGACGCCTATCTACTTTCTTTGAGATTCTGTGAAGTCGACGCCTATCTACTTTCTTTGAGACTCTGTGAAGTCGATGCCTATCTATTTTCTTTGAGATTCTGTGAAGTCGATGCCTATCTACTTTCTTTGAGATTCTGTGAAGTCGACGCCTATCTACTTTATTTGAGATTCTGTGAAGTCGACGCCTATCTATTTTCTTTGAGATTCTGTGAAGTCGATGCCTATCTATTTTCTTTGAGATTCTGTGAAGTCGACGCCTATCTACTTTCTTTGAGATTCTGTGAAGTCGATGCCTATTTACTTTCTTTGAAATTCGGCGAAGTCGACGCCTATCTATTTTCTTTGAGATTCTGTGAAGTCGATGCCTATCTATTTTCTTTGAGATTCTGTGAAGTCGATGCCTATCTATTTTCTTTGAGATTCTGTGAAGTCGACGCCTATCTATTTTCTTTGAGATTCTGTGAAGTCGATGCCTATTTACTTTCTTTGAGATTCTGTGAAGTCGATGCCTTTTTACTTTCTTTGAGATTCTGTGAAGTCGATGCCTATTTACTTTCTTTGAAATTCGGCGAAGTCGATGCCTATCTACTTTCTTTGAGATTCTGTGAAGTCGACGCCTATCTATTTTCTTTGAGATTCTGTGAAGTCGACGCCTATTTACTTTCTTTGAAATTCGGCGAAGTCAACGCCTATCTACTCTTTGACGCTATCTTCTCGTATTTTTCTCTTTCTACCTCTCCTTCTCCAACATTTCAGAAGTGTCTTTGTTAGGCCAGATGATCAATATTACGTGGACAAACAATTCTATTCTGCATTGCTTCAATGCTGTCAAAGTTGACCATGTTCTACGTTTGCTCGTTGTCTCCTTTTATGCAATTATCGGCACTACTTGTCGGATACCCTTACATTATCAGCCAACTACTCAATACAACTCTAATAGGGAAAGGGAGAGGGGACTAAATGAGCGCCCCACCGAAGGTGTTACGTGAATTTGTGTAGGCAAGGAGTCGTCTTATTCCTCTCCTGATATCTTTACACTGCTAACTTGTCTACAGTTGCCTTTTAAACGCCTTCTCAATGACAAGGCATCTAAAGTAAAAATATTGCTAATAAATGAACGTCGCTATTTCTATCTTTTAACAGGCCACTCTATCAACACAAATGGCTTGAAAGGTAACTCGTGGACCAACAACACAATCGCCGCTTTTGAAAAACGCCGGCAGTGTTTTATTGACCAGCACAACAATATATATAACAATCAGACGGTACAGCCTGTAAGAAGCTTGGGAAATGTATTCTCTGTTTAGTTTGCTTGTATTGTTTAACAGCTGAACACTTTCGATCATTGTGTTCGTCTGTTTTAATGTTGATGCTATTCAGTGATGTCGTTTGGGAAGTTCTTGAGCGGCAGTTGTCTGGGGCACAAAGTTCTTAGGGGTGCAAAAAAAAAAAAAAAAAACAGATCGTGGTAATATTTAAAAAAAATAGAATATTAGGTGGCGTTTTACTTGTCTTGCCATGGAGTGCTGATAATCCACAAACTTGTCTTATCCTGGGGCGCTGATAACTCACAAACTTACCCTACTCTAGGCACCAGTAACACATGTAATTGCCGCATCCAAATGTACTGATAACCCACATACGCGCCCTGTCCCAGAATGCTGAAAACTCATATATTTGTTTTGCTCAAAGCAGTGATAACTCATACATTTGTCTTATCTCAGGGAACCGGTAACCCACAAATTTGCCTATCCAGGAGGACCGGAAACCCACCTACTTTCCTTGGTTGGTTATTTGGTTATGGAAGGCTCCGGTATCACTGCAAACGAATTAAAATCCATAATTGCTCAACCACACGTGCCAGCGTAATTATCCGAATTAATATATCATCTCCCAAACAAAGAAAGGTAACTGTAGTCACCACCTTAGCAGTCTCAGCACACGCCAAAAGACATAAGGCGAAACCGCGTAGAAAGTGAACACAGCCAACTGTTCCCTGTCATACGATACCATCATTCATCGTAAACAATTGGAATATCGAAACATGATCAAAACGGATGAAACACACAGCTCACGGTGTGCACAGAGCACTTAACTAAGTAGCTCCTGCAACAAGCCGGACTTGGAATATGAGGAAACTGCAACAAGGAACACTTTTCATACATATCCTTCAATTGTTCCCGCCCTCTATCCACCATATACCGGAAGTTCACGTAATCCTGAAAATGGTGATCGTCATATTTTTTTAAATGTATAGCACGTGATGATGTTAGGCCATCGTTGTTGACTCCAATTTCGAACATATAAACACACAGTTAGTCGTCAGATTATCCCCGTCGCACATCAAACAACAGACCGTAAGATTAGCGTATGGCCGGTCTAGGGATATACGATGAGCCATTACGATGACGTAGCACACACAACAATGTCTGCGCCCTTTAGATTCCTGATAACTCTAGTGAATGCAGCCTACGACGAACAAAACACGGTGCTACTTTCCTTATCTCAGGGCACCGGTAACCCATATACTTTACTATCTCAGAGCACCGGTAACCTACATACTTTCTAATCTCAGGACACTGGCAACCCGTATAATTTCCTTATCCAAGGGCACTGGTAATCCACATATTTTCCTTATCATAGGGCACTGGTAATCTACATACTTGCCTTTTTCCAGTGCACTGGTAACCTATATAATATCATTGTCCCAGGGCAACCCACACACTGTCCTTATGCTAGGGTACTAGTAACCCAAATGTTTGACCTATCCCAGGGCACTGCTAAACCAAATGCCTTATCCCAGGGCACTAGTAACCCACATAGTTACCTTATTCCAGGTTGCTGGAAATTCATATACGTGCCTTATCATGAACAGCTACAGAGTTTGAGGCCCAGAACAATATTAAGGGAAACCCCCAATATCATCAAAGGAAAACCACAACATCATCAAGAGAAAACAACATCATTAAGGAAAATAGTAGTAGTAATAGTAGTAGTAGTAGCAGTAGCAGGAAAATAGTAGTAGTAATAGTCGTATTAGTAGCCTCCGTCAGTTACAGTTGACTATGTATTTTTAGCACCTCTATAAATGTTATTATTGTTTTTCTTTCGCCGTGTACTCTCTTGTTCTATGAATCTGTCTGTTTCTTGTTTGAGTTGGAGCTTTAGAGTGTGTTTACAAAGATTGTGGTCTGCATCTATTTATTTCCAGGCTGCAGGTTCTATGTTTAGATTCTTCATGTCGCGTTTACACACGTCTACAAATCGAAGTTTTGGGCGCCCCCTAGTCCTTTTGCCATCTGCTAGTTGTCTATAGAGTATATATTTTGGTATGCGGCCATCTTTCATAATGTGTACGTGACCAAGCCAGCGTGACCTACACTGTTTGAGCAGTTTGTAGATGTAGGAAAAACCACAACATAATTACGGGAAAATCACATCATCATTTAGGGAAATCCACAACATTATTAAAGGAAAACCACAATATCATTAAGATAAAAACACACTAAAATTACTGGAAACCGAAATCACCACAGCATCAACAAGCGAAAACCACAAAATAATTAAGAGAAACCAACATCAACACAACACGATTCAATGAAACCCACATCACTACATCATTAATGGAAACCCACATTACTACAGAATCATTAAGGGAAACAAACAATATTAAAAAGGTAAAACCATAACAAAATTAAGGGGAAACTACCAAATTGTTGGAAAGCCAAAGCACAATTAAGAGAAAACCACAATAAAATTAAGGAAAAACACAACAAAGTTAATGGAAACCCAGAGCATACATAAGGGAAAACCACAACAAAATTAAGGGAAACCAACATCACAATGAAGGGGAAACCACTCACAAATTAAGGGAGCTCCACAAAAACATTAAGATAACCCACAGCTACATTAAGATAACCGACAGCTACATTAAGATAACCCACAGCTACATTAAGATAATCCACTACATTACGATAACACACAACATTAAGATAACCCACAACAGCAATACCATAACCCACAACAACATTAAAGCAAACCCACAACAGTAAGATAACCCACAAGAACATTAAGATAACCCACAACAACATTACGATGACACACACCATTAAGATAACCCACAACAGCATTACGATAACCCACAACAACATTAATGCAAACCCATAACATTAAGATAACCCTCAACAACATTAAGGGAAACCCACAACATTAAGATCCAACAACATTAATGGAAACCCACAACAACATTAAGATAATCAACAACAACATTAATGGAAACCAACAACATTAAGATAACCAACAACAACAATAATGGAAACCCACAACAACATTAAGATAGCCAACAATAACATTAATGGAAACCCACAACAACATTAATGGAAAATCACAACAACATTAAGTGAAACCCACAGCATTAAGATAACCAACAACATTAATGGAAACCCACAACAAAAGTAGGGGTAACCCACAACATCAATAATGGAAACCCACAACAACATTGAGATAACCCACAACATTATTAATGGAAACCTACAACAACATTAAGGGAAACCCACAACAACATTAAGGGAAACCCACACCATTAAGATAACCCACAACAACATTAAGGGAAACCCACAACATTAAGATAACCCACAACAACATTAAGGGAAACCCACAACATTAAGATAACCAACAACATTAATGGAAACCCACAAAAACATTAATGGAAACCCACAACAACATTAAGGGAAACCCACAACAATATTAAGATAATCAACAACAACATTAATGGAAACCTAACAACATTAAGATAACCAACAACAACATTAATGGAAACCAACAACAACATTAAGATAACTAACAACAACATTAATGGAAACCCACAACAACATTAAAAAACCAACAACAACATTAATGCAAATCCACAACAACATTAAGATAACCAACAACAACATTAATGGAAACCCACAATAACATTAAGATAACGAACAACATCAATAATGAAAACCCACAACAACATTAAGGGAAACATACAACACCATTAATAGAATCCCGCAACAACATTAAGATAGTCAACAACATCATTAATGGAAACCCACAAGAACATTAATGGAAACCCATAACAACATTAAGGGAAAACCACAATATTAAGATAACCCACAACAACATTAAGGGAAACCTACAACAACATTAAGGGAAACCCACAATAACATTAAGATAACCCACAACAACATTAAGATAACCCACCACAACATTAAGATAACCCACAACAACATTAAGATAACCCACAACACCATTAAGATAACCCACCACAACATTAAGATAACCCACCACAACATTAAGATAACCCACCACCACAACATTAAGATAACCCACCACAACATTAAGATAACCCACAACAACATTAAGATAACCTACCACAACATTAAGATAACCCACAACAACATTAAGATAACCAACAACAACTTTAAGATAACCAACAACAACTTTAATGGAAACCCACAATAACATTAAGATAACCAACAACATCATTAATGTAAACCCACAACAACATTAAGGGAAACCCACAACAACATTAAGATAATCAACAACAACATTAATGGAAACCCACAACAACATTAAGGGAAACCCACAGCAACATTAATGGAAACCCACAACAACATTAAGATAGTCAACAACATCATTAATGGAAAACCACAATAACATTAAGGGAAACCCACAACAACATTAAGGGAAAACCACAACATTAAGATAACCCACAACAACAGTAAGGGAAACCCACAACAACATTAATGGAAACCCACAACATTAAGATAACCACAACAACATTAAGGGAAACCCGCAACAACAGTAGGAACAACAACAATAATGGAAACTCACAACAACATTGAGATAACCAACAACATTATTAATGGAAACCTACAACAACATTAAGGGAAACCCACAACAACATTAAGGGAAACCCACACCATTAAGATAACCCACAACAACATTAAGGGAAACCCACAACATTAAGATAACAAACAACAACATTAAGGGAAAACCACAACATTAAGATAACCCACAACAACATTAAGGGAAACCCACAACATTAAGATAACCCACAACAACATTAAGGGAAACCCACAACAACATTAAGATCACCAACAACAACTTTAATGGAAACCCACAACAACATTAAGATAACCAACAACAACTTTAATGGAAACCCACAACATTAAGATAACCAACAACATCATTAATATAAACCCACAACAACATTAAGGGAAACCCACAACAACATTAAGATAATCAACAACAACATTAATGGAAACCCACAACAACATTAAGGGAGACCCACAACAACATTAATGGAAACCCACAACAACATTAAGATAGTCAACAACATCATTAATGGAAACCCACAACAACATTAAGGGAAACCCACAACAACATTAAGGGAAAACCACAACATTAAAATAACCACAACAACATTAAGGGAAACCCGCAACAACAGTAGGGGTAACCCACAACAACAATAATGGAAACCCACAACAACATTGAGATAACCAACAACATTATTAATGGAAACCTACAACAACATTAAGGGAAACCCACAACAACATTAAGGGAAACCCACACTATTAAGATAACCAACAACAACATTAAGGGAAACCCACAACATTAAGATAACCCACAACAACATTAAGGGAACCCACAACATTAAGATAACCCACAACAACATTAAGGGAAACCCACAACATTAAGATAACCCACAACAACATTAAGGGAAACCACAGCACGACAATTGTTGAGACTGTCTACAGAAGGAGAACCAGACTTGCATTGTTTCCTCCCTCTGCCCACACACAACGATGGGACATTAATTAATAAAGAAGTTGAACAAGAAACGGCCGACTACTCAAGCACGTTGCAATTACTGGTTCAATGCAGGGCGTGATATATATTGTATCTTGGTAAAGCTTATTTCAAACTGAATACCGTTATCACTGTCTCATTCAACAGATCAACGGGACGTTGACTTTCTTGGATAATATCGCTGATAACGCCGGTATCAAAGTCGCATATCGGGTCAGTATAGGTTTCATATCATCAGCGTTGTCCATAAACCTTGAAGTAACATAGTCCTTCTTTATCTATCTGTCTGTCTGTCTTTCACTTGAAATTCTGTCTATATCTGCAATGTCGTTTTATGTATAAATGTTACTGTTTCCTTTGTTTTGTTGTTGTTTGTAGTTCCATATAATTTTGACTGTAGTGTTGTATCTTTGGAGCAATGGACCTCCTTCAGTCTACTATATTCAATACAGTCTTGAAGCCTGTCCTCATCTACTTGTGGCAGAGGTGCCAATCTTCCATTTTGTAAACAAGAGGCAATGCAGTCAAGTCTATTCTCGTTACTGTCAACATTCCACAAGTTGATCATGTTTAGTTTAGTCGAAAGGTCATCTTCATTAGACAACTCCACAGTACCCAATCCCCTACTCATTACCTCCCCTGCGTGCAGCATCGTCGCTATACGTTAGTGAAAACACTAATGATGGTTTCAGCATCGATGCACAAAATCCGTTGTACAGGCAAAAACCTAGAAAATTGGTGGTAATTGGGTATAGAGGGGGTAACTGGGTATAGAGGAATTAACTGGGTATAGAGGGGGTAACTGGGTATAGAGAGGGTAATTGGGTATAGATCCCGTGTGTTACCGGGGCCCCATTATGTGGGATGTAAAGAATAGTGACACTGTGACCTTCCAGGCATGTCGTAAGAGGCGACTAAGGAGGTTGATCGATGGCTTGACAAGCTGTCATTGTAAAAAGCATTGTTATGGAAACAGACCATGGATTTTAGAAGCAGTGATCTCTGCAATATGTGCCATTTTGGCACGCAAGGTTTCTGTTTTTGAGATTGTGGTTCTGCCCTATGTGCCGTCTTCGGCTCGAAAGGATAATAGAGAGAGGAGGTAACTGGGTATAGAGAGGGTAATTGGGTATAGAGGGGGTAACTGGGTCGATCTTAATAATTGTTCACCCGGGCAGCAACCAAATTGGCCTACTCTTTTCGATTTTTAACTACCAAGGATTCTTTAACGTGCGCAGAGTATACTTCAGGGCTCGTATTGGCCTCGTCTTGGGGTTCGTACTGGCCTCGTCAGTCATTTCCGAACTCACTTTAACAGTACTCGTCTTGGGTACTTATTCCTAAACATATAATCATGACATAAACATATCACATAACGAAGACTGAGCCTTAAATGGTGAGTGTTAGTTGTAGAAATCCTTGCCGACAATTCCGGTATGGATTAAATGACGACAGAGAGGAAAATATACAGAAAAAAAGAAAGCAAAGAGAGAGAGAGAGAGAGAGAGAGAGAGAGAGCGAGAGAGAAATATAGTTGGACAGAAGAATGTTTAGAATACATAGACAGCTAAACAATTTAAAATGTTCTAAGAGCGGCCAAATCAAAATACAATGATACTCAAAGGGAAACAAATATGGTTGGCTGTCACGTCATGAGAAGGGAACAGCGGGATTATATTGTCATTTAGTCTTTAAAATGGATCGTCATCATCGCAGTCGAGCGTTCCCATGTCCGCTCTGCTGCCCGTTCCAGCAACCATCGAAATGTTCGTCTACTGATTGTTCCTGTCCTGCATTGAATGAATGTGTTGCTTTCTTTGCCACTGAAGATGTATTTCCTACTTTCGCCCCTCTTGATGCCATGTCCCCTCATTCTCTGGACATGTGGATTAGCATCAGCTTCCTTGTTACCATCCTGTGAGAGGTGGTCTTTCAAAGCCCTCGCAATGTCATACATGTCCAATCCTAAGGTTACCTGAGCAATGGCAGATCCAGCCAACCCATCAGCCATCTCATTGCCACGAACTTCCGCGTATCCAGGGGCACTATATCCAGGTTAAGCTGTTGACATGAGACATGTCGAGTAGGCGCACCTACCACCTGCGGGGTGTTTTCTTATCAATCCGGCGAAGCATGATTTATGAGTCAGTCAATATGACCGCATGTGTTGTTGGTCTTTTAATCAGCCACGTGATAGCTTCTGTCACAGCCTCAAACACTTTGTAATGTGATGGTGGAAGTAAACATGAGAGGAGGACCCACTATTCTGATGAACATCAGTGCAGAGGTTGTCCGTACAAGCTGAGATGACCTAGATGAAGTTGTTATAAGGTTCATCTGAGAGAAATCCCTTTCACATTCACTTGAAGATACTGTAATTATGTCAAGGTTTGCTTTACAGAAAGTTGAGTGTCTGGGAATTGATTTTCTGGATTTTCACGAAAAACACGAGCTGCTTCATTGAAGGAGCCAGTAGATGAGTGTGGTTTACACTCCAAGGTATGGTGACAGCTTTACAAAACAGGAACACAACAAAATACTGACGTTTCGGGCTGTGGCCTTCGTCAGAAGACGGGGACAACGACAACAAACGGTGAGTCACAAATATATATAACTACATGTTGGATGATGAAGTTAGGGAGATGTGGACAGAGAGATGAGAGATAGGATGGTGAGATGAATAAGAGATGTGTCACATGTGGGAGGATAGGTGAAATGTAGAGATATAAAATAGTAAATATAGAGAAATGATGAAGAGCTGAAAACTAAAAAAATGAGGAATAGAAATTTAAAAGTTTATTATATGTGAGAATCTATGAAAATATATTTAAAATGACTTAGTTGGAGTGACTCGGCTGTCCCAACTTGGGTGAATGCATCCAAATGAAAGTTGGAGACAAGCAACATGGAGAAACACTCACGTGGTGTGACTGAGGGCAGTCAGGCGAGACACAGACCAGGGGTCATAAAACTGGCCAGGCAACAGGAACAAAGCCCGGAGGCTGTCGGTGATAAGTGTGTAAAAGAAGACCAGATGGGGAGAGAGATGTGCCAGCTAGACAGGTACGTAAAATAAAAGCGTTGGGCAATGGATGAGGCAGTGGTACAATACACTAGCCCGAGGGAACGTGTCAGAGAGCAAACAAACCATCAGAGGAGGGAAAGAGGGAGAGGGGCTTAAGTTAAGTGGCCTAATCAAGGGACTGGAAAACTGAGGGAAGATAACCCAAGTGGAGATAACTAGCAAAGTTATGGAGACAAGGTCAAGACAGCAGCAGTAGACAAGTAGTTACTTAGGGAAGATAACTCAAGTGGAGATACCTAGCAAAGTTATGGAGATAAGGTCAGGAGAGCAGCAGTAGACAAGTAGTTACTGAGGGAAGATAACTCAAGTGGAGATAACTAGCAAAGTTATGGAGATAAGGTCAGGAGAGCAGCAGTAGACAAGTAGTTACTGAGGGAAGATAACCCAAGTGGAGATAACTAGCAAAGTTATGAAGATAAGGTCAGGAGAGCAGCAGTAGACAAGTAGTTGCTTAGGGAAGATAACTCAAGTGGAGATAACTAGCAAAGTTATGGAGATAAGGTCAGGAGAGCAGTAGTAGACAAATAGTTACTGGGGGAAGATAACCCAAGTGGAGATAACTAGCAAAGTTATGGAGATAAGGTCAGGAGAGCAGCAGTAGACAAGTAGTTGCTGAGGGAAGATAACTCAAGTGGAGATAACTATCAAAGTTATGGAGATAAGGTCAGGAGAGCAGCTGTAGACAAGTAGTTACTGAGGGAAGATAACCCAAGTGGAGATAACTAGCAAAGTTATGGAGATAAGGTCAGGAGAGCAGCTGTAGACAAGTAGTTACTGAGGGAAGATAACTCAAGTGGAGATAACTAGCAAAGTTATGGAGATAAGGTCAGGAGAGCAGCAGTAGACAAGTAGTTACTGAGCACCTGATAAATGGTGAACCTGAAGACAATGTGGTGAACTTGGAGTAGATAAAGAGAGGTGGTGAACTGGGAGTAGATAAAGAGAGGTGGTGTACTAAGAATGGAATTACTAGAGGTGGATGAATAGAGAAGTAGATAAATAGAGAGGGAGGGTTTAACTTATGATAAAGGAGAAGTGGTATACTAGAAGTGGGGAGAGTAAAGAAATTGTGCACTGGGAGTGGAGATATAGAGAAGAATAAAAAACAGGTATACTAGAAGTGGATAGGTGGAGAGGTGGTGGGCCAGATGTAGATAGATAAAGGAGGGTCTGAAGGAAGTAAAGTAATAGAGAAGTGGTGTGCTAAAAGTTAGTACACAAGGGGGGGGGAGAAGAGTAGAGAAATGGTGAAACTGGCCACTCAGAGAGGTGGTGTATAGACAGGTGGAGTCCTAGGAGAGGATTAAAAGGGATAAGTGGGATAAACATAGTGAAGTGGTTACTAAAAATGAATAGAAATGGAAGGCATGGACTAAGGGAAGGAGTGCTTCATTGAAGCGGAAATTTTGAGCAAACTTTCTAATGTCAGCTTTTCCAAATGGATTTTTTGTCCGGTACTTAGAATCTAACGTCTTGGCACATGCTGGCAAATCACGAGCAAATAAATGAAATTGAAAGCAGTTTAACCAAGTAAGTGCGTGAAAGTATTAGGTCAAGAAGGGACCACGGTGAAGTACGTTATTTTAAACATCTGAACTCAGGTGATCACAGCACGCTGACACAATACTTTGACACTATAGCTCGTTTCAAATCACGTGCCCAACTTCAAAATGCTATTACTCAGTAACCGTTTGTTAAAAACTGTTGAAATTTTCCAAATATTATTAGAATGCAAAAAGACCCTTTAAATGTATATTTAACAAATATCTTGCAGCTGTAGTTTTCTTAAAGCGGCGAATTTCTTTGATGTTTGTCAAAATTGTAAATTGTGAACCCCTAAATAATAGAAATTACCGTAGTTGCTGGTCTATGATTAATTTTCACTAGGTAAAGGCGTGGCCGTAATGGGGAAATAACTGAATAAAACAAAACACCAGGAGAATTATTGTCTTCTCAGTTCGAGGACGGACGATAATATCAAGGTATACCTGTATGTCCAATTTTCATAGTTGTGTGGTCCTGAAAAGGACCGTTTGTTGAACTAATTTAAGGTAATATAGGGGCCAACATTGTGGGGGCTATATACTTTCATTCTGAATCAGACGAGTCTAAAAGATTAATAACTGTTTGGGGTTGAACATTCCACAAACCATCATTTTTCCAATATTCCTCTTCCTGTTTTAAGACGTGGTCTTCACATTTAGCCCAATAATCTTTGTCTATATTTAATAAAGCGAGATTAGCAAGAGTCTTTACATCGCATATTTTGAATGTTGTATTTTCATCTGCCACTTGTCCTTTTAATTTTGCCCAGATTAGTTCTATTGGATTTAAATGAGCATGGTAAGGTGGCAGCCTCAAACTTATATGACCGTGCTCTTGGATAATCTTATCTATTTGAAAAATCTTTGTCCTCTGTTTTTGCTTTACTAGAGATAGTAATTCAGGTTTTAAGTACATGTTATTAAATTGTATGTGCTCCTTTGTGAGCCATATCTTAATAGCATATTTTGTACTGGATGACGTCGGGACTTTATCTTCATGTGCAACAATGTTGTGGTACGCTGCATTGTCCATTATTAGGCAAGATGGTCGATCTAGTGATGGGAGAGCAGAATTTTCAATCCAATGTCTAAATATGTGACCATTCATCTCAGAGTGATAATCCCGATTGTCTATGGATTTTGAAAGAAAAATGAGCTCTGCATTCTGTATTAGTCCATGTTGTCGACTACCTGCATGAACAATTATCAAGCGCTGTCCTTTGCTGCTAGGTATTAATCTCTTAATCTTTCCATCTGATGACTGTCATTCCCTTTGGTTAGTGTGGTGAGCATTGATCCATGTTTCATCCAAGTGCACAATATCATAACCTTGCTTGCGCACCTCTTTTACTTCACGTAAGTACTTGCTTCTCATAACTACTATATGTGGCTTCTTACAGATGATGTTTCGTCCATTGGAATACTTTCTGAATGTAAAGCCTGCAGCTCTCACATTCCTCCATAATTTAGACTTTGATATTTCAATACTGTTGTTCTTTTTCAGCGATACTTTTAATTTTCTTATTGTAACAGTTTCATTCATACCCAACATTTTGCGAATTTCACTTCTAATGAGTTCACTGTCGAAATTATCCAACATTTTTGCTCTTCCTTGTAATTTTGTATATTTTGAACATTGACGGTCACGTGCTTTAATCCAGCGATTAAATGACCGTTTAGATAAATCCAAAATGTGTCTTGTCCTATTCTCAGGGTTTTCTAAAGAATGAAATAATCTTCCTCGTTTAGCCTCTTTGCAAAAATAGTCATACATTTTTATTGCGATGTTTTGTAAACTGCAGAATTTCATTTTAAGACTCATGATAAATGTTATCGTTCCACGTCTTCACCTCTGAATGAACGGAAATGGAACACACAATTTCTCGTGTTCTTTACAAGTGTCTAATTGTGTAAAAAAAAAACACGGTGAAAGCGTGCAAACACGTCAGTTTTACCGTGTATGGATTTTTACTCGCTATTTTTAACTTAAAATACTGTAAACATTAAGTTTTGACTACATCAATGGGTCGTTATAAATTTATATAAATCAAATAAGCAACAATAATAACCAAATTTTTTTTTTTAAATGAAATTAATTCCCTGTTGGGTTCTAATCATTATAACTTTACATGCAAATTTTTAACAACTTACAACAAGCGGTTAAAAAGCTATCGATTTTAAAAGTTGGGCACGGGTTATGAAACAAGCTATAATGACACATTGAACAGATGAAGTATATTTCTACTGTCAATAGTTGGAATTTGAATATAAAAAAGGTGCCCGTACTGAGTACTGTTGAGTACCGTTAGAAAAGAAAGTACATAGTTTCTTAAATTGAAGACAATATTCGGGAATGTCCATCGAAAGACTTGTTTCAAAATAGCCAGATTACTTTCCCTAATGACATTTGTGAGATTAATTAAGGAAGACTTCACATTTTCAGCAATGTATGTCTACATTTATCAGCACTTCTTGTTGACACCCTTTAACAATGTATGTCTACATTTATCAGCACTTCTCGTTGATACCCTATAACAATGTATGTCTACATTTATCAGCGCTTCTCGTTGACACCCTTTAACAATGTATGTCTACATTTATCAGCACTTCTCGTTGACACCCTATAACAATGTATGTCTACATTTATCAGCACTTCTCGTTGACACCCTTTAACAATGTATGTCTACATTTATCAGCACTTCTCGTTGACACCCTTTTACAATGTATGTCTACATTTATCAGCACTTCTCGTTGACACCCTTTAACAATGTATGTCTACATTTATCAGCACTTCTCGTTGACACCCTTTAACAATGTATGTTTACATTTATCAGCACTTCTCGCTGACACCCTTTAACAATGTGGATTTTTTGTTCTTTTTCGTTCGCCAGCTTTCACCTCTGGCGAAGTCCCTATATACTAGGAACTGAATGTTCCGTGTTAATCAGCTTTTCCCTGGCAGCCGTGTGCTCAGGGGTCCCTCGCCGTACAGGCAGATAACTCCGACTTCTGAGGTGCTCATATTTTTTCCGTCGATGAGTAATTGACGTTTCCAGCCGGGCCTTGCTGCTGAGACCAAGGGTGGTTGCCGCAGAGAGACTTGACTTGACTTATTCCCCTTGTTATCCGTGAGCTATGAGCTCTTTACAGCTTAATGCCTCCCGTATGAAGGCGCAGGTCATTGTCAGTTGTACAGCTGCAGAGTACAGTGTGCTATTGATGGATGGAAGTAGTGGGAGTAACATGCTCCGTCGGTTTTGTAAATGGGGACAGTGTAGTAGCAGGTGATATACTGTCTCAGATTGTTGACTGCAGTGTCTGCAGATTGGATCATGCTGTGTGTTTATTCTGCTCAGGTGTTGATTGGTAGGAGCATGGCCTATTCTCAGCTGGAATATCAGACTTTGATTCCTTCGTCTGAGCTCCCCCACAGGGTCGAGGGGGTCTGGTTTTGTTTGATATCTGTAGAGTAGGCGTCCAGTCTTAGCTGAAGCCCACATATTTAACCATTCCTCGTGGTAGTTGTTTCTTAAAATTTGCTTGCATGTTTTGCCTGCAATACCGATGTGACCAGTGATCCATTGTAGGGTTGCAGCTACGCCATAGGTAGTGGAGAGTTGGTTGGATAAAGATCTTATATTGGAAACATCGGATGTTAGTCCGCTTTCAATTGGTTCGAGAGCTGATTTTGAATCCGAGAAAATGTATATATCTTCCGGTGCGATGGTGCCACATTCAAAGTCTACAAATATCCTTCTGAGTGCTCTCTCTATAGCTATAATTTCTGCAGAGTAATTGGAGCAGTATTCTCCGCATGGACCGTAAATTTGGGGGTTGTCGTCTGGGTGAGAGTAGGGATACTTGACAACAGCACCGTAACCAGCATTTAGGGTGGCCTTGAATGCAGATCTATCAGTACAAACGTGGACGGCATTACGTGAATACGGGTCAATGGTTTCCAGTGCTATAGCTTTGAGTATGGGAGGTAGAGTATTTCTATCTGCTAAGGGGATCGGAGAGCTCAGTCCTGACATCGGGGACAACTATTTGGTGGCAAAGTGCTTCAGGGTGGATGGGCATCTCTTGAAGTCTATCTGCTGGGGGGTCGGATAGCTCAGTCCTGACATCGGGGACAACTATTTGGTGGCAAAGTAATTCAGGGCGGATGGGCATATCTTGAAGTCTGTCTGCTGTAAGGTGATGTTTGGAGCTGTAGTTATTTGCATGGTCATAAAAAGGATGATTTCTTAATCCGGGTTTTCTTCCGCCACTTTTCTACCATAATGTGATTTTCCCCTGTTGGTTCCGTCTGCAAATATCTCTCGTAGGTTTCCACTACAGCACGTTCTCTTCGAATGCCAAGAGGTTCGATGTTATTGTGTATTTCGCAAGCATTATTAGGAGTTTATTTCATATAGCCGCAGAGAGAAATCATGAATAACAATCGCAACTGGTGCAGCCGGTATTTGAACTCACAACCTCTCTGTCTGGAGGCCAGCGTCTGGCCTCGAGATCAACCAGTCCCCCAAGCAATGTGGATAAATATCATCATCATCATCATCATCATCATCATCAAGTATTCAGCCAGCTGGCATAGGTGATCATGTCTCTCCACAGCTTTCTGTCTCGACAGTTATTTATCATTTCTGTTGTTTTCTGCCAAGCCATTCTCTTAAGTTGTCTGGTATCTTTTCTCTTTGCTTCCCTCTATCTCTTCGTCCCTCGATTTTCCCACTTGTTACAATATATTCTAGTTGTTCCTTTTTTTTTATTACACTGCCAAAAAAAGTTATAATTGTTTCTTCCTAATATTGGAAATTAGCACTCTTTTTGTTTTGGCCTCTTTCAGATCGTTTTCATTACTCTTCTTAGCTGTCCATGGTATTCTCAACATTCTTCTGTAAAACCATATTTCTACAGCTTCCAGTGATTTTCTTGTCTGTTGTCCTATTGTTCATGATTCTCATCCATATGTTAAGACAGGCTCTGAATAATATTTAAGGATTCTTTTTATTGTTTATATTGTCAATAATGGATCGCAAACTATCTTCCTCATTTTTTAGAAAGCTGCTTTTGCCTGAGCCATTACGCATTTCACCTCTGTTGTACATCTACCGTCTGAGGTTAACATTGTTCCTAGATAATTAAATTCATTTACCTGTTTTAACATTGTTCCACTGGGTTTTATTGTGAACTACGGTGATGTCTTTTTCTTTGTTGCTACCATTTTTGCCCTCTTTTAACAATTAAGGCGAGCCCTTTTTTTTTTGCTTTCCTTTACTAGAATGTTTAACATTTCCTGTAACTCATTTTCACTCTTAGCGATTAAGAATGTATCATCAGCATACCTTAGATTATCAGCATACCTTCGGTTATTTATATTATAATCTTCGATTGTTATTCTAATTGATAAATATAACATAATTAAATGTTATCATTAGGCAAGTGTCTGAAGAATCCAAGAGTATTTCAAATTCCTAGCCAGGACAGAATAGACCGTAGCAATCTCAGCACAATTGAAACCTCTTCAGGAAAGGCTACTAGTGGGTTTCTTTCTTTCTTTCTTTCTTTCTTTTATTCCTTCTTTCTTTATTTCTTCACACCTTCTTGTACCCACTGGGATGTCGAAGAAGATACAAAGTTCCGTTCTTGCCCTTCTGACGGTTTCAGTCAATGTCTATTGATGTTACTGTAGCGTTATTTTGATGTTGTTGCTTCGTCATACTCTGGGTCTGCCTCTTGCTCTTCTTCTTTCACCTCTTTCAGTATTTGCTTTGTTTTGTAAAGAATCGCGCGGGAAAACCACCCGACTTGACTACCGACGTTCGAACAATCCGTGTTCGATTCCCGACGTAAGGAGTGTGAATTGTACTCGTGGTTGGTAAAAAAAATACCCCCGAGATCGATCCAGCCGCTGGCAGAAATGAGTGCTAGGGTATTTCTCTGGGAAGGTGAGGAATGCCGCCTCGCATCGTGAGTTTCGATGCTTGAAGCACACTACCCAGAAATCTCCGAGCATTTTTGGATAGGCGGCCGAGCAGATATGAGTGAAAACTGGCGTGCTAAGACGTTGATTCAAGTCTCATACTTTACCTTGACCTTTAATGAGCCAAACTCCCATCCATCATGGCCACACTTAGGAGTCGTAGATTAAGGTGGCTGGGTCATGTAAGAAGAATGGTAAACATTCGTATTCCCAAACAAATATTGTATGGCGAACTTAAGGACGGAAAGGGACCAAAGGGCAAACCAGTTTTGATATATAAGGATGTTTGCAGGGCTTCCTTGAGGGAATTCTCTATCAGTGAAAGAAACTAGGAAAATCTGGCTGTTGATCGTAGTAAATTGAAGAGCAAATATATAAAAAAAATGGCACAGCAACTGTCGAGGCAGTGGTGATACAAAATTCAGAAGAAAAAAGTGCACGAGCAAGGAGACGAGGCCAAGCACAACGAATACATTTTGTTCGTTCTGCGGATGAATCTGCCTATCCAATATTGGCAGATTCAGCCACGAGAGAATCTGCTCAACAAAAACAACATCCAGCAGAGGACACTAATATGTTGACCAAACTACTGACTTATCATGATTGCTTGCTACCAACCGTCTGTCAAGGTCACACCAAAGGTCAAATACAATAACAATTTAAATTACTTGCACATTTCACCATTAACTAATTATTGATTATTGAACTGTAACTACAGCCAACCAATTCCATAATGGACTGCAACAATAACTATTTTATTACACAGTGGGATGAAACAATAATTAATTAATTTCATTGTGGATTGCAACAATAATTAATTTCATACTGGGCTGAAATGACAACTAACAATTTCGCAGGGGCTGAACCAATAACTAATCAACTTCACAGCAGACTGGAACATAACCAATAACAACGCTGCACCTATGTTAACCATACTTAATCCATGAATCTATATTCCTCACATTACTCTCTTGTATTTCTATCTGCAGGCCTATAAAAGACTTGTCAAGTTGCAAGGTTACAAAGAAATCATTCTTCCTGGTTTGAACTACTCCAACGATCAGCTATTTTTCATAAACGCTGCGCAGGTAAATGCTGCTAGCATTTATGTGTCTCTACCCCCAAAATAGTAGTTTTAAAAATAGGTAGATGAGTGTGGGTTTAATGTTGCTTCAAGCATTTCCTAACAGGGAGCTAGTATTTAACGCCTGCCCCGCGCCTACATACACACAATTAGATCTATACGCATCTGCAGACAATTTTAGCACTTGGAGGGGAATGTGACAAGAGACAGGACAGAATGTAACGGCGCTGAAAGTTTGTAACCTTCAATAAGGAGAGGGCACACAATGATAACGATAGTAACAGTAGTATGTCTCAGTCAGTTATAGTTGACTGTAGATTTTGAAGCGTCCCTAGAAATTGTATGTATTCTTTACATTTGCCTTGTATTCTCTATTTCTATGAATCTGTCTACTTCTTGTTTGAGTTGTAGCTTTAGAGTGTTTCCAAATATTGAGGTCTGCAGCTATGTCTCCCCAGGCTGCACGGTTAATGTTCAGAGTCTTCATGTTACTTTTGCTCTCTTCTACAAATCGGAGTTTTGGGTGCTTCCTAGTTATATTGCCATCTGCTAGTTGTCCATAGAGTATATGTTTTTGGTATGCGGTCATCTTTCGTACAGTGTAAGTGGTCAAGCCAGCGTAACCAACGTTTTAGTAGTAGCGTGTAGATGTTAGGGAGGTCTTTGTGGGTGAGGACCTCCTCGTGATGACGATAATGAATGATGTTAATGATAATGATGTTAATTAATGATGATGATTTTTGTTGCTGAAGTTAAGTTACTGATATACAGTTTGCTATGTTGTGCTGTACTGTACGTGACAGCTCTAGAAGTGTGATATTCCTACAGGCATTAAATAAAAGCAAGGTCTACTTGATAAACATTTAATGACGTTGACATTTTCTTTGCCAGATTTCGTGTACACTAATGTCTAAGGAAGCTGAGCTTGAGTTTACGAAAGCCAATTACAACCCGCCACACTTAAGGTAAATTGGTTACAACTTATTTTCTTAAGATTTCAGGCTACACATTAGACATCAGGTAAAAAGGTGTGGGTATCCTTCCGGTTCCAAGTGGTAGTATCAAGTATTCGTTCTATCGACCCCAGCAGGATTTGCTTTTAGAGACTGATTACTTTCAGCTTTCTAATAGAGAGCTCTCTGCGTAAGTCAACCGGATGTTTAACATAACGGATCGTGCCGGTGCTTCGGAGTCCGTGCTTCTGGCTTGCGATCCTTTTTGGTAAATCATGTGGTGTGAATGCGATCTTCCTCCGTCGTGAAGTCGATATACACTTTAGGCCATGACATTGAGAGCTGTTCAATATCCGTCCTGAGATTTGGTCCGCGCAAAATACTTTCATCACTTCAATATAGATTGTCTTGCCAAGTCAAGCAAAAGTTCCACTCTAAGAATTATGCGCCTTTGCTATGGAGTTCGTGCATAATGCTGCGTTCTTTGGAGTGAATCAGTCGTTGTGGGTGCATCCATTGTTGTGTATACTACCTCATCATGATGGACGATTTTATATCTTTAACCCGAACGTACGCTTGTAATGAAGGGCGATCAGATACATATTTCGATGCTGCTCGTGAATCTGCAGCTCTGGTGCGTCTCCCAAATCTTCATATTAGTCAGGAGTGATGTTGTCTACATTCAGGAGTTCTACGAGGAGAATTGAGGTAGACAGTTTATCGTTTCATGTATGCTGGCGAGAAATGTGGGCGGTAATGGACAGTTGTTTGATGCGCAGTGAGGATAACCCGACGACTAACTTTAACACGTTTGGGCCTACTGGGGATACGATGTTCATGCCCATATTTCTCACTGACCAGAGACACATTTTACTAGTGATGTGGTCGTTATCTTTTGGTCCATCTAACATTTCCCGACCATTTGTAGTTTGGTTCTCCCCGTACCTACTTTCTCATTAACATCTGACGCCCAGGCATGTACAGATCGGAGCCTCAGCCTAGATTTACAGCTAAGTGTCTTTACAATTCAATTAATCTGTACATTTCACGTAATTCCTATTTTTAATGAACTATTTCCCTGTAGTATAGTACTTGATCTTCTATTTTCATTCCACTTTCTGTTCTAGATCCGTTAGTTCTGGTTATTCTAGAGCATGTCGTTTAGTTATTCTTTATTTCATTGTCCTTTTCTGAGTTAATGCTCTCTGAAGAAGAAGGCGTGTAGGTCGAAACGTATCATGTAGGAGTGTACGTTACACCCCACCACTGGCTCCTTGCTACCAGCTTTACCGCAGCTCTGCAGTTATTTGCCTGTCCCCTTAACATAGAAGCTGTGATGAGGATCTAAATGTTTTCTTGCTCTTAGTTGATCAGTTAGTTAATCAGTTAGTTGATCAGTTAGTTGATCAGTTAGTTGATCAGTTAGTTAATCAGTTAGTTAATCAGTTAGTTGATCAGTTAGTTGATCAGTTAGTTGATCAGTTAGTTAATCAGTTAGTTGATCAGTTAGTTAATCAGTTAGTTAATCAGTTAGTTGATCAGTTAGTTGATCAGTTAGTTGATTAGTTAGTTGATCAGTTAGTTGATCAGTTAGTTGATCAGTTAGTTGATCAGTTAGTTGATCAGTTAGTTGATCAGTTAGTTGATCAGTTAGTTGATCAGTTAGTTGATCAGTGCACCAACTACTGAACAAATGCCGCTTCAACATAGATACATAGATATTAAAACAAAACAAAATGGTTTGGCTACGTGTTAAAGACAGAAGGAACAAAATATGACACAAGAAGTAAAAACAAAATCCAGGTCCATGAATCGACCATGAAAAAGATGGGTTGATGGAGTTGGAAAGACACCAGGACAGGCAAATAAGGAAGGAAAGGAGACATGTATTTAAATCTGTCACGCTATTCTATTTAGAGAAAGGATTTTCTGGAGACAGCTAGGTGGTTATAAGTTATGGAAGTCTCCGGTATCACTGCAAACGAATTAAAATCCATAATTGCTCAACCGCCGGTGCCAGTGGAATCATCCGAATTACCATCTCATCTCCCAAACAAAGAAAGGTAGCTGCCGTTCCCATCATAGCAGTCTCAGCACACGCCAAAAGACATAAGGGAAAACCGCACAGAAAGTGAATACATCCATCTTACATGATTAAAATTAACCGAGCCTATTTGCATTATACTAGCTTTAATTCACGAAAACAGAAAACCAGCAAGAAAAAAGAATAAACTGGACAATGTAGGCAAGCATCGGCATGAATATTCACAGTGATCAATCAGAAGTATTGAATGTTGGAGAGGATGGAAGGAAATCAACATAAACATCAGAGACAAACAACTAAAGCGGGTAAATAATTGCAGAAGGTTTATCGTCGTGAATTGTTTCTGCTAAACGAGTGACCTCCCCTGACTGACTACACATATTTGAACGTCTCAGTTGCTTCCAATTTTTGTACATTTAGTTCAATTTTGTTTTTGTCAAGAAGGTTTAGGATTAGGTTTAGGTTTAGGGTATTCCTATTTTATATCATAAGATCTTTAGTAGAAAGAGCCATAGAGGTGATAACAGATCTATACCTATATTTCATAGATTACACCAAGGCATTTGACAAAATAAAGCACCAAGAAATAATCAAAATTTTAGAAAGCATAAACGTAGACAGCAAAGATCTAAGAATAATAAAGAACATGTACTGGCAGCAAACAGCGGCCATAAGAACTGGAAACCAATTGGGAATGTTTCAACAAATAAAACAGGGTGTTAGACAGGGTTGTGTGCTGTCACCAGATTTGTTTAATATTTATAGTGAGATTATTTTAAGATCCATAAGGGACATGCCTGGAATAACAATTGGATGTCATAATATATATAATCTAAGGTATGCTGATGATACAGTCTTAATCGCTAAGAGTGAAAATGAGTTAAAGAAATGTTGAACATTATAGTGAAGGAAAGCAAAAATAAAGAACTCAGCCTTAATAGCAAAAAGACAGATGTAACGGTAACAATAAAGAAAAAGACATCACCTCAGTGTATAATAAAGACAAGTGGAACAATATTAAAACAGGTAAATTAATTTAAATATTTGGGAACTTTGTTAACCTCAGACGGAAGATGTACAAAAGAGGTGAGATGTAGAATGGTTCAGGCAAAAGCAGCTTTCCAAAAAATGAGGAAGATACTATGCAATCTATTTTTGACAATAGAAACAAGAAAAAGAGTTCTTAAATGTTATGTAGAGCCAGTCTTAACATATGGATGCGAATCAGGGACAATAGGACAACAGACAAGAAAATCACTGGAGTCTGTAGAAATGTGGTTTTACAGAAGAATGTTTAGAATACCATGGGCAGCTAAGAAGAGTAATGAAAACGTTCTGAAAGAGGTCAAGGCAAAAAGAGAGCTAATTTCCAATATTAGGAAGAGACAATCATCATTTTTTGTCCATGTAATGAGAAGAGAACAGCTGGAATATATTTTAACAACTGGAAAAATTGAGGGACGAAGAGATAGAGGGAAGAAAAGAGAAAAAATAACAGACAGCTTAAGAGAATGGCTTGGCAGAGGGTCAACAACAGAAATGATAAATAGCTACCGAGATCGAAAATTGTGGAGAGACATGATGACCTACGCCAGCAGGCCCGGTACTTGATGATGATGATGATTCCTAACCCAGGGTCTTCTTATGACAAATTAGGGAACGACCGAATTTTTTAGTTGACGTAATGTCACGAGTTGATACTGGCAGGGTGCCCTTTGGCTCATTGATGTGGCGGGTCGTAATGGCTTTCTTGACATTCCCGGCTCTTACTGGAGATGGAGTTCGTCTATCTCAGGCTATGCTGGGAAACTACTAGTCCAGCCCAGAGGTACTTCAATACTGGGTCTTCTATATCAGCAACAACCACCACTACAGGGAACACGGCGATCCTAGCTTCTGTTAGCCAGTCTTGTTTTGACGCAGACTGTTTCCAGGGGAGACCACGAGGAGGTAGAACTGCTAGGTCTTGGTCAGCTGATGGTGCGCCGACATTGTTATTGTAACCGCAGGCCGCAGGCGCTTATGCTTCCCCTAGAACGACCGCATAAAGTTAGAAGGGACCTTACTCCGAAAAGAAATAATTTACAACATAAAATTCGTTAATTACGTGAATTAAAACACATAGGCAACCTGACTACGTATACAACAAAGAGGCTTAAGATTTAGTCAAGCCTGACAATTGACCAATATGGTACAGTGATTGATCAACCAATACATTAGTACTGAAGTAAACCTTTACCCCAAGATTAAGTCCCGTGCCAAACGTAGAATATAGATTCTAGAACAATCAATACAACAATTCCACCCAATGAAATGTATCTGATGTATCATGGGAGCAAGCACAATGAAATATCAAGATCTAAGAAGACAGCGGTTATCCCATAGTTGATGCTGTAAAGAAACAAGTTATGCGATCTAGCCGTGCGGCAAGACAGACAAAACTAAAACAAGTTATGCGATCTAGCCGTGCGGCAAGACAGACAAAACTAAAACAAGTTATGCGATCTAGCCGTGCGGCAAGACAGACAAAACTAAAACAAGTTATGCGATCTAGCCGTGCGGCAAGACAGACAAAACTAAAACAAGTTATGCGATCTAGCCGTGCGGCAAGACAGACAAAACTAAAACAAGTTATGCGATCTAGCCGTGCGGCAAGACAGACAAAACTAAAACAAGTTATGCGATCTAGCCGTGCGGCAAGACAGACACAACTAAACACAACCAACACGATTACAAACAAACGTTATGCAAGTTCTATAAAATAAGGAAACGTCCTCTAAAAGGATAAACAGATGGTGTGTCAAAAACACTCAGAAATGTGGCCAATGAAGAAGCCAATCGAAGAGTAAAAGTGAACAAATGATCTCCCATTAGACGCTGGGAGGCTACAAGGAGATTCAAGAAGTAACGATAAATGTCATAACACCTGGAACAGCAAAGGACCAACAATTCTCGCCAGAGTTGAAGAGAAACTAAAGAATAAAAGCAATCAAATGTCACCATCGAGGTTGTCCTTGAACCAGGCTGACAGGAACGCTACTCTGAAGTTGTCTCAATACTTTGTGAGAAGTCCAGCTTTTGCTGCGGTCATTCCTAGCCTATCTCTAATATCTTGTACCCATCTTATACTAGGTCTTCCCCTCTCTCATTTGCCTCAATCTATGCCCTCCATGGCTGTCTTCTCTGTGTCAATTTGTCGTCTTGCATGGCCAAAATATTTTATTGTCCTCGTGTTCTGCATTTTTTCTGCACTTCAGTTTGATTTTCTTGCAAAGTTAGCGCTTGTCTTATTTTATTTCTCCGTCTATGCTATTCTGAGCTTTCTTCTGTTTGCATTCGAGGGCATTAGTATATTTTTCAGCAGATCTATCGACAGTCCCCGTTTCACAGAATTATGGTTCAGCCATCACATTTACATCAGTAATTACTCGATTCATTTCCATCGAGTTTTTTCTTTTTAATTCATATCATGAGCCACTCAAATATCATTATATATAACAAGCCAACAATTACAAACAAAAAGCTGGAAATGCTAAAATATTCGTAGTCTGATTCATCACAAACAGCTGAAACTGTTTGCTAAAAATTAATGCCAGTTTGGTGGTTGCATAACAAAGTCTAAAACATGTGTGCACCAACATGGACGGTTTCATTAATGGGAATTACTCGCACATGTTGCTTTCCAACTCTAGTAAACAAATTTGGACCTACTGCAGCAAGAAAGAGATTCTGAACATTTGAAAACAGCCTCAACAGGAGAACCCTCCAAATAGAAAGACAACAGAATCAGCGAACGTGTCTTAAAAGAATGAAAGTTGGAAGATGAAATCAATATGGCAAAGAAACCTAACATTGTTTAGACAAAGCAAACATGAGAAATGAAAAATCAATAATGGAGGGCTTAGTTCACGGAACAAGGAGAAAGGGTCGACCTAGAAGACAATAAACACAAGACATACTTACAGAATGTATTCATTGGGGCAAAAAACAGCCTGACAAGGAGACATACTCAGACTGGTAGTAAAAAAAGAGCAATTCTCCTCTGTACAGGCTACTTGATGATGATTTGTCTGACTCGTTGATGGTCTCTCAGACACTTGCAAATAAACGTATGCAGGACGAAGGTCAAGGCTATGACATAGCGGTTACTACACAATCATCCAGGAAAATTCAGACTATGTTCATATAAGGGTTGGGAATCCGCTCAAGAAAACATTCAGACTATGTTCATATAAGGGTTGGGAATCCGCTCAAGAAAACATTCAGACTATGTTCATATAAGGGTTGGGAATCCGCTCAAGAAAACATTCAGACTATGTTCATATAAGGGTTGGGAATCCGCTCAAGAAAACATTCAGACTATGTTCATATAAGGGTTGGGAATCCGCTCAAGAAAACATTCAGACTATGTTCATATAAGGGTTGGGAATCCGCTCAAGAAAACATTCAGACTATGTTCATATAAGGGTTGGGAATCCGCTCAAGAAAACATTCAGACTATGTTCATATAAGGGTTGGGAATCCGCTCAAGAAAACATTCAGACTATGTTCATATAAGGGTTGGGAATCCGCTCAAGAAAACATTCAGACTATGTTCATATAAGGGTTGGGAATCCGCTCAAGAAAACATTCAGACTATGTTCATATAAGGGTTGGGAATCCGCTCAAGAAAACATTCAGACTATGTTCATATAAGGGTTGGGAATCCGCTCAAGAAAACATTCAGACTATGTTCATATAAGGGTTGGGAATCCGCTCAAGAAAACATTCAGACTATGTTCATATAAGGGTTGGGAATCCGCTCAAGAAAACAGATTCCTCCATTTGTTTTAATTGTTGTCTATTGTTTTAATTGTTATTTATTGTTTTAATTGTTATTTATTGTTTTAATTGTTATCTATTGTTTTAATTGTTATCTATTGTTTTAATTGTTATCTATTGTTTTAATTGCTGTCTATTGTTTTAATTGTTGTCTTTTGTTTTAATTGTTGTCTATTGTTTTAAATGTTATTTATTGTTTTAATTGTTATCTATTGTTTTAATTGTTATCTATTGTTTTAATTGTTGTCTATTGTTTTAATTGCTGTCTATTGTTTTAATTGTTGTCTATTGTTTTAATTGTTATTTATTGTTTTAATTGTTATTTATTGTTTTAATTGTTATCTATTGTTTTAATTGTTATCTATTGTTTTAATTGTTATCTATTGTTTTAATTGTTATCTATTGTTTTAATTGTTTTTTATTGTTTTAATTCTTATCTATTGTTTTAATTGTTATCTATTGTTTTAATTGTTGTCTATTGTTTTAATTGTTATCTATTGTTTTAATTGTTATTTATTGTTTTAATTGTTGTTTATTGTTCAAATTTGTTTCAGAATGAACGAAATCTTCAGAAACTACGGCAACTTCTCCCGCGCTTTCAATTGCCCAGTAAGCTCACCTATGAATCCCAAAAATAAATGTGCAATCTGGTAGGCAATAGAGAGGACTGGATATTCTCAAAGTGATATTTGTTTTGAAAGTCATCAGTTGAAGGATATGTGGACAAGAACTATGACAAGCAAATTAATGTTACACAATAAGCTACCATTTGTCATCGTTAGTACGTTGTTTTGTCTCTTACTGAACAAGTTTGGCTGATCCATGAGCATTACCTCAGTCTACACATCCTGGTTCTAAGGAAATGCACCACATTAACTGTGACATCATCATTTCTCAAACGTTACATCTGAATTCATCGTGTGAAAAGTTCCATCAAAGACTGAATCTTGTCAAACGTTTCAAGACACGACCATTGCAGCATTTTGTCAAATGTTTCAAGACACGACCATAGCAGCATTTTGTCAAACGTTTCAAGACACGACCATTGCAGCATTTTGTCAAACGTTTCAAGACACGACCATTGCAGCAATTTGTCAAATGTTTCAAGACACGACCATTGCAGCATTTTGTCAAATGTTTCAAGACACGACCATTGCAGCATTTTGTCAAATGTTTCAAGACACGACCATAGCAGCATTTTGTCAAATGTTTCAAGACACGACCATAGCAGCATTTTGTCAAATGTTTCAAGACACGACCATTGCAGCATTTTGTCAAACGTTTCAAGACACGACCATAGCAGCATTTTGTCAAACATTTCAAGACACGACCATCACAGCATTTTGTCAAACGTTTCAAAACACGGCCATCACAGCATTTTGTCAAACGTTTCAAAACACGACCATAGCAGCATTTTGTCAAATGTTTCAAGACACGACCATAGCAGCATTTTGTCAAATGTTTCAAGACACGACCATAGCAGCATTTTGTCAAATGTTTCAAAACACGGCCATCACAGCATTTTGTCAAACGTTTCAAAACACGACCATAGCAGCATTTTGTCAAACATTTCAAGACACGACCATAGCAGCATTTTGTCAAATGTTTCAAGACACGACCATAGCAGCATTTTGTCAAATGTTTCAAAACACGGCCATCACAGCATTTTGTCAAACGTTTCAAAACACGACCATAGCAGCATTTTGTCAAATGTTTCAAGACACGACCATAGCAGCATTTTGTCAAATGTTTCAAGACACGACCATAGCAGCATTTTGTCAAACGTTTCAAGACACGACCATTGCAGCATTTTGTCAAACGTTTCAAAACACGACCATTGCAGCATCTTATAGACGACTTTTATTTACTTTAAATATGGGCCGTGCCTTATTCTTATTTCCCTTCTTTATTTGCTTTTAAGCGTCGTTTATGTAATCTTATGCTGCTCCGTTTGCCTCTTTTGTTGTTGTTTTCCATTGTTTATACCATTTCGAGCAATCTTTTTCGAAGACGACTCTTCTTTCTGGTGTTCTCGTAGCGTTTGTTGAATGCTTGTTGCGTTTTTTTTTTTTTTTTATCTTTCTGCCGAGGTGATTGATATGTCCTCATATTTCATGCCTCAATTATGGCCTGCACCGGACTGAAGCTCACACAAACATCACAATCTCAGCTGTTGCCGACACATCCGCATAGCGACCATATACTTGCATCATTCTCAAGAAACACGTTTTCTCACTTCTGTGTTCGCTCGTGCCTGTGTATACATTTCTAATTAGATTTTCTTCTTTCTTTCCTTCCTCATTTGCCTTTCAGCGACGAGTGGGGATAAAATGTGCGGTCTTTTGCTCTTCTGTTCGCCTCTGCTACTGTTAATTTTCCTAATGCTTCTAATATTCCATCGATCCATCTTTTTCGTGGTCGACCCTTTGGTCTGGTATTCTCGCAGCGTTTATTGAGGGCTCGTTGTGTTGTGTTTTGACCATTCGGCCTTATCACGTGGCCAAACCATTGTATCTGTTGTTTCTTTATATATTCTATGCCGGGGGCTATTCCTAGCTTTTTTTCCAGTTCTTCATTTCTTTTCTTATCTCTCACGTTGGTTCCTGTCATTCGTCTAACACATTTCATCTCAGTAGAGGTTATTTTTCTAATTGTTCTTTCACCTAGGGTCCAGGACTGATATTGGTAGCACAACGTTGGGATGAAGATTACAATTAGATAAGTTTTACAATTACTTTTAGTAAAATGTTTTCTCATCGTTTTCTCTCCACAATCTCTCCAGTTTTTACTTCGTTCATATTCTATTAATTGTTCTTGCACTCTTCATCTGCTTCTTCTTCTTCTTCCTATTTACCTTGTTGTCTGTGGTACTATAAAGATGACTCTTATGGGCACTTAAATACTTCCTATTGTCATCCTTGGTACTATAAAGATTACTATTATAGGCACCTAAAAACTTCCCCGATCACCTCCTCAGGTAGGTAGCGTCACGTGCTACACGTGACAACCGATCGTCATCAAGCCACTGTATGCATGATAACAAATAGAAAGACTATCAAGAGGAACATAAGAGAAAGCATTCTATGTCGGCAAGATAGAAAACATCAGCCAAGAAGTGAAGAAGAGAATGAAATTGAACATCCTAGTGTTTTGATTTAAATAACATGGATGGCGAACAATTTGATTGGAGTGGTCTGGTTGGTTTGGCCTCTAAAATCGTCTGCTCTATTCTCGTTTCTTATACAATTCTTATAATATAATAATTCTTATAATATAATAATTCTTATAATATAATAATTCTTATAATATTCTCAGTCGGATTTCTCGTGCTCCGCCTGCTCTAACGATCACACAGATTCATTGATCGAGCTGCAGTCTTTACAGCAAGTTGAAGGGAAATGGTTACTCCACCACCATCTCTAACAACAACACACAACAACAATAAGGACATTCTCTCGCTGACCTTTTGTCCGAATTCACATTCTACTTCTAACAATTCAAACTCTACCAAAATTTGGCTACCCAACCCTTCCTAACAGAATGTTGATGGTTCATTCTGTCTACATATAATTTCTATCCAGCGTCTGAATTCTACCATCTCTAATCTAATCTAAAACAGTTCTAATCTACAAACATCTCATCCCTAAACTTCTCATATTTTGCCTCTGTCCAGGCCATCTCGATGTGTCCACCCGATTGGAACGCTGAAATAGATCTGACTTCTAATCTTTGCTATCTCTTTGACCAGCTGACTGCGCAAACTTTCCTACTTTTCTGATTGGCTGGTACGGATCTCTCTATTGCCACGTTCAGTGGGCTTTGCCCTTCTGGAACGTTCAATGATTCCATTGTCCAAAGTCTCGTAATCTAATTAGCTATTCAAGTTCTAACCAATGGGCATATACCACTACATTCTTCCTAACTCCAATACACTAGGACTATGTAAAATGAGATGGAAAGAAGCAGGATCATGACAATGTATTAGTGGAAACGTGATTTAAGCTGGGAGGAACACACATTGAAAGTGGAGTAGGCATCATGTTAGATCTAGAAAGAAGCAAAGCAGCAAAAGGATTTTGGCCAGTGTCAGATAGAATTTTACAGATACAATTTAATTTTTTGTATTAGAACAATTGAGAGGTAAACCAATGGATGTCAACATAATTCAAGCCTATGCACTAACAAGTAACAACGAAGATGAGACATTGACATCTTTTACAACGAGCTATAGATCAACAGTGTAAATCCCAAGAAATAACTATTATATTAGGGGATTTCAACCAAAAGGTAGGAACAGCTAAAGTGCAAAATAAGACCGGGGGACATGGCCTTGGATAGACAAATGATAAAGGGGATGGATTGATACATTTGTTAAAGACACAAGAAATGATTATAGGTAACACCTGGTTCAAACAACACTCCAGATGACTATGGACATGGCAAAACCCCGCCATTAAAAGTACACAATCAAAACCCCGCCATTAAAAGTACACAATCAAAACCCCGCCATTAAAAGTACACAATCAAATCGATTTCATATTGGTACAAAGAAGATTCAGGAATTGCCAGGAAGAGATTTGCAATAAGACCTGTAGTAGAAAGTGAAACCACAACCGAGAAAGACACACACAAATCTCCATGAAATATCAAATTAGAACAAGATATAAGTTAGAGTAGATAGACAGATGAGTGATAAGCACAGAACAATAATATAAAATAGATATAACACCATTGAGACAATACAGAACATTGAGGAGCAGTCGGATATGCTCAAGCAACCGATCCAACAAACGTCGAAAGAAGTAATACCAGTGACTCAAGATCTCAAACAAGAACAAATGGATGACAGAAGAAATAGTAGAACTAATGGACTAACGATGAAAACGTAAGAAAGAAGAAATGACATATAAAAGATTTCACAAAGAGATCCAAAACAAATAAAGAAAAGCAAAGTGAAGAATGGCTAACGCAGAAATGTGAAGAAATGGATAAAAATAACAAAAGAAAGACACACAATTCATGCACAATCAATTAAATGAATTAATAGGAAGGAAAGAAGACAACATTTCAGGATGTGTAAATACAAAAGAAAATATAATAATGGGAGAAGAGAAGATAATGGAAAGACGAACAGAGTATATTAGTTAACTGTATGATGATGAAAGACTAGAGCTGAACAATTCAGAGACACAGAACCACCAAAGCAGAGTGAAGTGGAGGAAGAAATTCAACACATAAAAAGTGCCAAAGCTCCAGGTCCCGATAATATAAAACCCGAAGAGATAGACACATTATGATGGCTGTGAGTATAGGTCATAGCAAAACGACCCAAAGACATATATAACAGTGGACGATGTAACCGGAGATGTACTAAAATGTATCTATGTAGCCATATCGAAGAAGTCAGACGCCACTGATTGTGAGAACCATTGCACTACTAGTCTCATGAGTCATACGACCAACATGTTACTAAGAATCATCAAGAGCCGTGCAAGGAACAAAATAAGTGAGGAACAGAACCTCACTTAAGGGAGGAACAGTGTGAGTTTGTGAAAGGGAAAGGCATCAATAATATAAGATACATTCTGAGAACACTGACAGATGGAGCTATAAAAGTAAAGAATGATCTGTATCATGTTCTTCATATGCTACAAAAAAGCATTTGACAAAGTGAAGCATGTGGTAATAATCAATATTGATGGAGAAATTTAACAGTTATGGCAATGATCTGAGAATCAGAAAAAAACATGTATTGGCAACAAACAGCAGCCATAAAAATTAGCAACCATACATGCATATGACACAGTCTTAATAGCAGTGATGTAGAATTTTTCTACAAGAAACAACAAACATAACAGAGAAAGAAAAAAAAAAGGTCTCCGCCTTAACAGTAGTACAACTGTCACTTTGATATGACCATTTCTTCTGTTATACTATTGTTAAGGCGGGTACCTTTCTTGTTGTTTTCTTTCTCTGTTATATCTATTGTTTGTTGTATACAATTCTACATCACTGCTATTAAGACTGTATCTTATGCATGTCGCACATGCATGTAAGGTTGCTTATTCTTATGTCTGTTGTTTGTTGCCTGTACGTGTTTTTTTCCGATTTTCAGATCTATACCACAAATGTACAATTTCTCCAGCATATTGATTATTACCACATGTTTCACTTTCTCAAATGCTTTTTTCTAGACTATGAAGAATATGCATATATTTGTTATCACGATTATGCAGCATACAAATAACCAGGACAAATCTGAAACAAGTGCAACGCCTCAAATACTTGAGCACAATAATAAAATCAGATAAAAGATGCACCACAGAAATAAAAAGCAGAATAGCACAGGCCAACGTAGCGTTTCAGAAAATAAAAAGCATCTTGTGCAACAAGTCTATGTCAATATAAGCAGGAAAAAGAGTGCATCTGTGCTATTGAGAACCAATTCTGATCCATGGAAGGGAATCGTGGACTGTAGATAAACAAATGAAAAGATTATTAGAGACCACAGAGATGGGATTTCTTAGAAAAAATTTGAGAGTTAATTGGACAGCTAAAAAAGAGCAATGATGACATTCTCAAAGGCCAACACAAAAAGAGCACTCATAAAAAATATCGAAATAATTAACATTTGTTAGTATATGTTGAGAAGAGCAAAGTTGGAATATTTAGTTACGATTGGTAAACTACGGAGAAAGAAAGATTGCCGACGACAAAGAGAGAAGATACTAGATAGCTTTGCGTTGTGACACGGCAATCAGTCAACAACAGAAAGATTGCCGACGACAAAGAGAGAAGATACTAGATAGCTTTGCGTTGTGACACGGCAATCAGTCAACAACAGAAAGATTGCCGACGACAAAGAGAGAAGATACTAGATAGCTTTGTGTTGTGACACGGCAATCAGTCAACAACAGAAAGATTGTCGACGACAAAGAGAGAAGATACTAGATAGCTTTGTGTTGTGACACGGCAATCAGTCAACAACAGAAAGATTGCCGACGACAAAGAGAGAAGATACTAGATAGCTTTGTGTTGTGACACGGCAATCAGTCAACAACAGAAAGATTGCCGACGACAAAGGGAGAAGATACTAGATAGCTTTGTGTTGTGACACGGCAATCAGTCAACAACAGAAAGATTGCCGACGACAAAGAGAGAAGATACTAGATAGCTTTGTGTTGTGACACGGCAATCAGTCAACAACAGAAAGATTGCCGACGACAAAGAGAGAAGATACTAGATAGCTTTGTGTTGTGACACGGCAATCAGTCAACAACAGAATTAATATGATGTACTGTAAACAGAGAATTGTGGAAAATACATGATCGTCCACACTAACCGGTATGGCACATGATGATGATGAAAAACGTTCTTATTATTATTATATATATTTCTAGCACTCTAAACGTCAGAGCCGCGATAGCTCAGTGGTTAGTGAACTGGACTCTAAAGGACAAGAGGTATGGTTCGATCCCAACCGACGGCTTCCGGGTTCACCCAGCTTTATGGGTACCTGATTTTTTATGGAAAAGTAAAGCAGAACGGGCGTAATTCCGACCACACATTACCTGAAAAAATGATGTACCAAAGGTCTGTAAAATTTATGGTCACTAAACGCCATATTCCTTATACCACTTGGCGTGATGGGGGCCTCTTTACTTTATTTTTTTTTTTACTCTAAACGTCTCTTTTATAATCCATAGAGCTGTAAAAGTCCCTATTATATCATATCCGGCACTATAAAGATCACACATCACCTCTGCTCTAAATGTTAGTTACAAAAAATTAAACACTAAGACAGCGGTCATCAAACTGTCTCTGTTAACGGAGCCCTAACTCTTAATCAAGAATCACTAGCAGCACCTCATATAAAAAATGTTTAAAAAAAAACCCAACCATATTTTTATATCATTTTAATGGCGTATTTAACAAACCCTAGAGATGATGGAAGTAAATAAACTAACGTGTACTTACCAGTGTCACTTTTGTCATTTAAATAAAACAATAAGTAAACCAACTGACATTGTGATATTTGTATCTTGTATCAAAGTCAGTTTGTCATTTGTATCGTGTATCAAAGTCAGTTTGTCATTTGTATTTTGTATCAAAGTCAGTTTGTCATTTGTATCTTGTATCAAAGTCAGCTTGTCATTTGTATCTTGTATCAAAGTCAGTTTGTCATTTGTATCTTGTATCAAAGTCAGTTGGTCATTTGTATCTTGTATCAAAGTCAGTTTGTCATTTGTATCTTGTATCAAAGTCAGTTTGTCATTTGTATCTTGTATCAAAGTCAGTTTGTCATTTGTATCTTGTATCAAAGTCAGTTTGTATCTTGTATCAAAGTCAGTTTGTCATTTGTATCTTGTATCAAAGTCAATGGGATGAATGAGCTTGTTTCATCCTGATTAAGTCTTCAAATCTGGGCACAAGTTTGGAAATTGCTAATCTAATCTCTCTCTCAGAGGCCAAATGTGATCTCTATTTGGTTATGATGGCAGCCAATGCTGAAACCCTGGTCTCACATAAGTAGGTAGTCACAAAAGGAAATAAAACTCGTAGGGCCTTCTTGCCTACTCCAGTGTATTCTTGTTTGACAAAGCTCCACAATTCTGGTAGAGATGAGGAAGCTAATCTTACTTTCAAAGCTGGGTATATGGAAATAGCAGTTAACTGCTCTTGTTCTCTAGAGGTGGGAGTTGTGGGTAGTGTTGCTGTGGGTAGTGTTGCTGTGGGTAGTGTTGCTGTGGTTAGTGTTGCTGTGGGTAGTGTTGCTGTGGGTAGTGTTGCAGTGGGTAGTGTTGCTGTGGGTAGTGTTGCTGTGGGTAGTGTTGCAGTGGGTAGTGTTGCGGTGGGTAGTGTTGCTGTGGGTAGTGTTGCAGTGGGTAGTGTTGCTGTGGGTAGTGTTGCTGTGGGTAGTGTTGCTGTGGGTATTGTTGCTGTGGGTAGTGTTGCTGTGGGTAATGTTGCTGTGGGTAGTGTTGCTGTGGGTAGTGTTGCTGTGGGTAGTGTTGGTGTGGATAGTGTTGCTGTGGGTAGTGTTGCTGTGGGTAGTGTTGCTGTGGGTAGCGTTGCTGTGGGTAGTGTTGCTGTGGGTAGTGTTGCTGTGGGTAGCGTTGCTGTGGGTAGCGTTGCTGTGGGTAGCGTTGCTGTGGGTAGTGTTGCTGTGGGTAGTGTTGCTGTGGGTAGTGTTGCTGTGGGTAGTGTTGCTGTGGGTAGTGTTGCTGTGGGTAGTCTTGCTGTGGGTAGTGTTGCTGTGGGTTTGTAATCAAATTGTACCGATCTGCCTCTCCTGACAAATACAAGTTAAAGTAAGCAATGAGCTGTGTTAAATCGTCTACATAAACACACCTGTTAAAGTAAGCAATGAACTGTGTTAAATGGTCTACATAAACACACCTGTTAAAGTAAGCAATGAGCTGTGTTAAATGGTCTACATAAACACACCTGTTAAAGTAAGCAATGAGCTGTGTTAAATGGTCTACATAAACACACCTGTTAAAGTAAGCAATAAGCTGTGTTAAATGGTCTACATAAACACACCTGTTAAAGTAAGCAATGAGTTGTGTTAAATGGTCTACATAAACACACCTGTTAAAGTAAGCAATAAGCTGTGTTAAATGGTCTACATAAACACACCTGTTAAAGTAAGCAATGAGCTGTGTTAAATGGTCTACATAAACACACCTGTTAAAATAAGCAATGGGCTGTGATCAATGGTCTACGTAAACACACCTGTTAAAGTAAGCAATGAGTTGTGTTAAATGGTCTACATAAACACACCTGTTAAAGTAAGCAATGAGCTGTGTTAAATGGTCCACATAAACACACTTGTTAAAGTAAGCAATGAGCTGTGTTAAATTGTCTACATAAACACACCTGTTAAAGTAAGCAATGAGTTGTGATCAATGGTCTACATAAACACACCTGTTAAAGTAAGGAATGGGCTGTGTTAAATGGTCTACATAAACACACCTGTAAAAGTAAGCAATGAGCTGTGTTAAATGGTCTACATAAACACACCTGTTAAAGTAAGCAATGAGCTGTGTTAAATGGTCTACATAAACACACATGTTAAAGTAAGCAATAAGCTTTGTTAAATGGTCTACATAAACACACCTGTTAAAGTAAGCAATGAGCTGTGATCAATGATCTACATAAACACACCTGTTAAAGTAAGCAATAAGCTGTGTTAAATGGTCTACATAAACACACCTGTTAAAGTAAGCAATAAGCTGTGTTAAATGGTCTAAATAAACACACCTGTTAAAGTAAGCAATGAGTTGTGTTAAATGTTCTACATAAACACACCTGTTAAAGTAAGCAATGAGTTGTGTTAAATGGTCTACATAAACACACCTGTTAAAGTAAGCAATAAGCTGTGTTAAATGGTCTACATAAACACACCTGTTAAAGTAAGCAATAAGCTGTGTTAAATGGTCTACATAAACACACCTGTTAAAGTAAGCAATAAGCTGTGTTAAATGGTCTACATAAACACACCTGTTAAAGTAAGCAATAAGCTGTGTTAAATGGTCTACATAAACACACCTGTTAAAGTAAGCAATGAGCTGTGTTAAATGGTCTACATAAACACACCTGTTAAAGTAAGCAATGAGTTGTGTTAAATGGTCTACATAAACACACCTGTTAAAGTAAGCAATAAGCTGTGTTAAATGGTCTACATAAACACACCTGTTAAAGTAAGCAATGAGCTGTGTTAAATGGTCTACATAAACACACCTGTTAAAATAAGCAATGGGCTGTGATCAATGGTCTACATAAACACACCTGTTAAAGTAAGCAATGAGTTGTGTTAAATGGTCTACATAAACACACCTGTTAAAGTAAGCAATAAGCTGTGTTAAATGGTCCACATAAACACACTTGTTAAAGTAAGCAATGAGCTGTGTTAAATTGTCTACATAAACACACCTGTTAAAGTAAGCAATGAGTTGTGATCAATGGTCTACATAAACACACCTGTTAAAGTAAGGAATGGGCTGTGTTAAATGGTCTACATAAACACACCTGTAAAAGTAAGCAATGAGCTGTGTTAAATGGTCTACATAAACACACCTGTTAAAGTAAGCAATGAGCTGTGTTAAATGGTCTACATAAACACACATGTTAAAGTAAGCAATAAGCTTTGTTAAATGGTCTACATAAACACACCTGTTAAAGTAAGCAATGAGCGGTGATCAATGATCTACATAAACACACCTGTTAAAGTAAGCAATAAGCTGTGTTAAATGTTCTACATAAACACACCTGTTAAAGTAAGCAATAAGCTGTGTTAAATGGTCTACATAAATACACCTGTTAAAGTAAGCAATGAGTTGTGTTAAATGGTCTACATAAACACACCTGTTAAAGTAAGCAATGAGTTGTGTTAAATGGTCTACATAAACACACCTGTTAAAGTAAGCAATAAGCTGTGTTAAATGGTCTACATAAACACACCTGTTAAAGTAAGCAATGAGCTGTGTTAAATGGTCTACATAAACACACCTGTTAAAGTAAGCAATAAGCTGTGTTAAATGGTCTACATAAACACACCTGTTAAAGTAAGCAATAAGCTGTGTTAAATGGTCTACATAAACACACCTGTTAAAGTAAGCAATGAGTTGTGTTAAATGGTCTACATAAACACACCTGTTAAAGTAAGCAATGAGCTGTGATCAATGGTCTACATAAACACACCTGTTAAAGTAAGCAATGAGTTGTGTTAAATGGTCTACATAAACACACCTGTTAAAGTAAGAAATAAGCTGTGTTAAATGGTCTACACAAACAAACCTGTCAAATTAAGCAATAAGCTGTGTTAAATGGTCTACACAAACACACCTGTCAGTTCTTTACTTCAACTCAGATCACCTATCAACTAAAAGTCCACACTGAGTTGGAAAGCAGTAACCAAGATCTGTTTCGTCCAACTTGTTCTTCCACAATAATAATTTTCATCTGAAGGCGGAAACTTTCTTTGGCAGTTGCTGTGTGTGCGCTTCAGTAGCTTGCAGGGACATATTTCATGAATTTAGTTGTTGAAATATATCACAAAGATATGTCAGTTTCATCACAACGATATGTCAGCGTCATCACAAAGATATGTCAGCGTCATCACAAAGATATGTCAACGTCATCACAAAGATATGTCAGCGTCATCACAAAGATATGTCAGCTTCATCACAAAGATATGTCAGCTTCATCACAAAGATATGTCAGCTTCATCACAAAGATATGTCAGCTTCATCACAAAGATATGTCAGCTTCATCACAAAGATATGTCAGCTTCATCACAAAGATATGTCAGCTTCATCACAAAGATATGTCAGCTTCATCACAACGATATGTCAGTTTCATCACAAAGATATGTCAACGTCATCACAAAGATATGTCAGCTTCATCACAAAGATATGTCAGCTTCATCACAAAGATATGTCAGCTTCATCACAAAGATATGTCAGCTTCATCACAAAGATATGACTGCTTCATCCACAAAGAAATGACTGCTTCATCACAATGATATGACTGCTTCATCCACAAAGATATGACTGCTTCATCCACATAGATATGTCAGCGTCATCTCAAAGAAATGACTGCTTCGTCACAAAGAAATGACTGCTTCTTCACAATGATATGACTGCTTCATCCACGAAGATATGACTGCTTTATCACAAAGATATGACTGCTTCACCACAAATATATGACTGCTTCATCACAAAGATATGTCTGCTTCATCACAAAGATATGACTGCTTCATCACAAAGATATGACTGCTTCATCCACAAAGATATGACTGCTTCACCACAAAGATATGACTGCTTCATCACAAAGATATGACTGCTTCACCACAAAGATATGACTGCTTCACCACAAAGATATGACTGCTTCAACACAAAGATATAACTGCTTCACCACAAAGATATGACTGCTTCATCACAAAGATATGACTGCTTCATCCACAAAGATATGACTGCTTCATCACAAAGATATGACTGCTTCATCACAAAGATATTACTGCTTCATCACATTGATATGACTGCTTCACCACAAATATATGACTGCTTCAACACAAAGATATGACTGCTTCATCCACAAAGATATGACTGCTTTATCACAAAGATATGACTGCTTCACCACAAAGATATGACTGCTTCATCACAAAGATATGACTGCTTCACCACAAAGATATGACTGCTTCAACACAAAGATATGACTGCTTCACCACAAAGATATGACTGCTTCATCACAAAGATATGACTGCTTCATCCACAAAGATATGACTGCTTTATCACAAAGATATGACTGCTTCACCACAAATATATGACTACTTCATCACAAAGATATGTCTGCTTCACCACAAATATATGACTGCTTCATCACAAAGATATGACTGCTTCATCACAAAGATATGACTGCTTTATCCACAAATTTCTCGGAACTAGAATGCTTTTCTTCAACAAGATATCAATGAAGCTCATTTCTCAGTTCATTTACCATTTTCAGAACATTACAGCTCAGTAATTCAGACATTCAACGGCCTCCGTCTGTACACACAAAGCTAATAGTCCAGTATAACATCCAAACATTGAACGACCTCCGTCTGTACACACACCTACACAAAGTTAATAGTCCAGTATAACATCCAAACATTGAACGACCTCCGTCTGTACACACACCTACACAAAGTTAATAGTCCAGTTTAACATCCAAACATTGAACGATCTCCGTCTGTACACACACCTACACAAAGTTAATAGTCCAGTTTAACATCCAAACATTGAACGACCTCCGTCTGTACACACACCTACACAAAGTTAATAGTCCAGTTTAACATCCAAACATTGAACGACCTCCGTTTGTACACACACCTACACAAAGCTAATAGTCCAGTATAACATCCAAACATTGAACGACCTCCGTCTGTACACACACCTACACAAAGCTAATACTCCAGTATAACATCCAAACATTGAACGATCTCGTCTGTACACACACCTACACAAAGTTAATAGTCCAGTTTAACATCCAAACATTGAACGACCTCCGTCTGTACACACACCTACACAAAGCTAATTGTCCAGTTTAACATCCAAACATTGAACGATCTCGTCTGTACACACACCTACACAAAGTTAATAGTCCAGTTTAACATCCAAACATTGAACGACCTCCGTCTGTACACACACCTACATAATTCTCCCATCTAATTCTATTTCTTCACATAAAAGAATGAACTATTTGAAATATTTCTGCTGCTTTACTTGCAGATTTTTTTAATTTTTGCAAAAAAAATAGTTCCTCACAAAACATGTTATCTATAAACCGTCGGTAGCAAATGAAGACAGCATCATGATGTATGTCAGTTGCTTCATCTGGCTGGACAGCTAAATCACCTAGTAGTTTTTTTTTTATCAACTTGTCATTAACATCGTCAGCCATCTCATGTATTTGACGACTAATAGTGTTATCTGACAAGATCACACTCAGCAGTTCTATGGCAGTAGGCTCACAATCATAACAGACACCATCTCATGTAGTTGACGACTAATAGTGTTATCTGACAAGATCACACTCAGCAGTTCTATGGCAGTAGGCTCACAATCATAACAGACACCATCTCATGTAGTTGACGACTAATAGTGTTATCTGACAAGATCACACTCAGCAGTTCTATGGCAGTAGGCTCACAATCATAACAGACACCATCTCATGTAGTTGACGACTAATAGTGTTATCTGAAAGATCAAAGCAGTTGTGTTGCAGAAGGCTCCCTGATCATAACCGACACCATCTCATATATTTGACGACTAATAGTGTTATCCGACAAGATCACACTCAACAGTTGTATGGCAGTAGGCTCACAATCATAACAGACACCATATTATGTATTTCTCGACTAATAGTGTTATCTGACAAGATCACACTCAGCAGTTGTGTGGCAGCAGGCTTCCCGATCATAACAGACACCATCTCATGTATTTGACGACTAATAGTGTTATCTGACAAGATCACACTCAACAGTTGTATGGCAGTAGGCTCACAATCATAACAGACACCATATTATGTATTTCTCGACTAATAGTGTTATCTGACAAGATCACACTCAGCAGTTGTTTGACAGAAGGCTCACCAATCATATCAGACGCCATATCATGTAGTTGACGACTAATAGTGTTTGCTGACAAGATCATACTTAGCAGTTGTTTGACAGCAGGCTCACCAATCATATCAGGCACCATGTCATGTATTTGACGACTAATAGTGTTATCTGACAAGATCACAGGTAGCAGTTGTTTGACAACAGGCTCACCAATCATATCAGACACCATCTCATGTATTTGACGACTAATAGTGCTATCTGACAAGATCTCACTTAGCAGTTGTTTGACAGCAGGCTCACCAATCATATCATACACCATCTCATGTATTTGACGACTAATAGTGTTATCTGACAAGATCACAGGTAGCAGTTGTTTGACAGTAGGCTCACAATCATAACAGACACCATCTCATGTATTCGACGATTAATAGTGTTATTTGACAAGATTACACTTAACAGTTGTGTGACAGTAGGCTCACCAATCATAACAGACACCATCTCATGTATTCGACGATTAATAGTGTTATTTGACAAGATTACACTTAACAGTTGTGTGACAGTATTCTCACCAATCATATCAGTCACCATCTCATGTATTCGACGATTAATAGTGTTATTTGACAAGATTACACTTAACAGTTGTGTGACAGTAGGCTCACCAATCATAATAGACACCATCTCATGTATTCGACGATTAATAGTGTTATTTGACAAGATTACACTTAACAGTTGTGTGACAGTAGGCTCACCAATCATAACAGACACCATCTCATGTATTCGACGATTAATAGTGTTATTTGACAAGATTACACTTAACAGTTGTGTGACAGTAGGCTCAGCAATCATAACAGGCACCATCTCATGTATTCGACGATTAATAGTGTTATTTGACAAGATTACACTTAACAGTTGTGTGACAGTAGGCTCACCAATCATAACAGGCACCATCTCATGTATTCGACGATTAATAGTGTTATTTGACAAGATTACACTTAACAGTTGTGTGACAGTAGGCTCACCAATCATAACAGGCACCATCTCATGTATTCGACGATTAATAGTGTTATTTGACAAGATTACACTTAACAGTTGTGTGACAGTAGGCTCACCAATCATAACAGGCACCATCTCATGTATTCGACGATTAATAGTGTTATTTGACAAGATTTAACAGTTGTGTGACAGTAGGCTCACCAATCATAACAGGCACCATCTCATGTATTCGACGATTAATAGTGTTATTTGACAAGATTTAACAGTTGTGTGACAGTAGGCTCACCAATCATATCAGTCACCATCTCATGTATTCGACGATTAATAGTGTTATTTGACAAGATTTTAACAGTTGTGTGACAGTAGGCTCACCAATCATATCAGTCACCATCTCATGTATTCGACGATTAATAGTGTTATTTGACAAGATTTAACAGTTGTGTGACAGTAGGCTCACCAATCATATCAGTCACCATCTCATGTATTCGACGATTAATAGTGTTATTTGACAAGATTTAACAGTTGTGTGACAGTAGGCTCACCAATCATATCAGTCACCATCTCATGTATTCGACGATTAATAGTGTTATTTGACAAGATTTAACAGTTGTGTGACAGTAGGCTCACCAATCATATCAGTCACCATCTCATGTATTCGACGATTAATAGTGTTATTTGACAAGATTTAACAGTTGTGTGACAGTAGGCTCACCAATCATATCAGTCACCATCTCATGTATTCGACGATTAATAGTGTTATTTGACAAGATTTAACAGTTGTGTGACAGTAGGCTCACCAATCATATCGGTCACCATCTCATGTATTCGACGATTAATAGTGTTATTAGACAAGATTTAACAGTTGTGTGACAGTAGGCTCACCAATCATATCAGTCACCATCTCATGTATTCGACGATTAATAGTGTTATTTGACAAGATTTAACAGTTGTGTGACAGTAGGCTCACCAATCATAACAGGCACCATCTCATGTATTCGACGATTAATAGTGTTATTTGACAAGATTTAACAGTTGTGTGACAGTAGGCTCACCAATCACATCAGTCACCATCTCATGTATATGACGATTAATAGTGTTATTTGACAAGACTTAACAGTTGTGTGACAGTAGGCTCACCAATCATATCAGTCACCATCTCATGTATTCGACGATTAATAGTGTTATTTGACAAGATTTAACAGTTGTGTGACAGTAGGCTCACCAATCATATCAGTCACCATCTCATGTATTCGACGATTAATAGTGTTATTTGACAAGATTTAACAGTTGTGTGACAGTAGGCTCACCAATCATATCGGTCACCATCTCATGTATTCGACGATTAATAGTGTTATTTGACAAGATTTAACAGTTGTGTGACAGTAGGCTCACCAATCATATCAGTCACCATCTCATGTATTCGACGATTAATAGTGTTATTTGACAAGACTTAACAGTTGTGTGACAGTAGGCTCACCAATCATATCAGTCACCATCTCATGTATTCGACGATTAATAGTGTTATTTGACAAGACTTAACAGTTGTGTGACAGTAGGCTCACCAATCATATCAGTCACCATCTCATGTATTCGACGATTAATAGTGTTATTTGACAAGATTTAACAGTTGTGTGACAGTAGGCTCACCAATCATATCAGTCACCATCTCATGTATTCGACGATTAATAGTGTTATTTGACAAGATTTAACAGTTGTGTGACAGTAGGCTCTCCAATCATATCAGTCACCATCTCATGTATTCGACGATTAATAGTGTTATTTGACAAGATTTAACAGTTGTGTGACAGTAGGCTCACCAATCATATCAGTCACCATCTCATGTATTCGACGATTAATAGTGTTATTTGACAAGACTTAACAGTTGTGTGACAGTAGGCTCTCCAATCATATCAGTCACCATCTCATGTATTCGACGATTAATAGTGTTATTTGACAAGATTTAACAGTTGTGTGACAGTAGGCTCACCAATCATATCAGTCACCATCTCATGTATTCGACGATTAATAGTGTTATTTGACAAGACTTAACAGTTGTGTGACAGTAGGCTCACCAATCATATCAGTCACCATCTCATGTATTCGACGATTAATAGTGTTATTTGACAAGATTTAACAGTTGTGTGACAGTAGGCTCACCAATCATATCAGTCACCATCTCATGTATTCGACGATTAATAGTGTTATTTGACAAGACTTAACAGTTGTGTGACAGTAGGCTCACCAATCATATCAGTCACCATCTCATGTATTCGACGATTAATAGTGTTATTTGACAAGATTTAACAGTTGTGTGACAGTAGGCTCACCAATCATATCAGTCACCATCTCATGTATTCGACGATTAATAGTGTTATTTGACAAGATTTAACAGTTGTGTGACAGTAGGCTCACCAATCATATCAGTCACCATCTCATGTATTCGACGATTAATAGTGTTATTTGACAAGATTTAACAGTTGTGTGACAGTAGGCTCACCAATCATATCAGTCACCATCTCATGTATTCGACGATTAATAGTGTTATTTGACAAGATTTAACAGTTGTGTGACAGTAGGCTCACCAATCATATCAGTCACCATCTCAACTGCGGCTGGAAAGATAAGTAATGGTGTGAGGGTTCTAGTTCTTTGCCCCAAGATAAACAACTTTGTTCGATGAATAAATGCCCCTTGAGGAAATTGTATCTTGTTTTGTGAACACTGCTTTTTGTTGATTCATTTCTTTCAACTTCAGCGAAATGTATTCTCGTGGTGGGTTCACCAAACAACCATGAACTGATTCCAAATGTCGTTTCACTTTATGGGATGCATGCTTGCACAAGCCAAAACTCTGTAACAAATGACACAGTTTTGGCACTCCTCATTTCCTATAACAGCACTTGACTTGTAAATTATAAATCCAAGTATCTATCAACATAAGGTCGGAGGACCGACTATAAGTCTCTCTGACCATTTTTGGTCAGAGAGATTTATAGTCGGTCCTCCTGCCGTATCAATTTAGTCCATTTGGAGACTGACACAGCTCAGGATCACAGGGAAGTGACCATTTTTCATTTTTTTATTTTTCCTCTCTTTAGTATCTAGCATGTTATCGCCATGTAGTTAGATTTGTTAATATATCGTTATATATAATTTGTGTGTTTGTTGTTCGTCCAGATGAAGGCCTACTTGGCCGAAACGTCGACTTTTGTTTCGTCCATTACCACGTAAAGCTGTCACCATACCACTTTTTCCTTCCTTCCTTTTTTTTTTAGTATTACTATCTATCAACATATTTACACTTTTCTCTCACTCTCAATTTGTCTTTTTGAACTGCATGATTCGTCAGAGATGGTCCTTTTTATTTTCCAACGTAAAAATGTACCCATTGTGATTATTAAACGGAACACAGACATGATTTAAATCCAATTGACATCCATAAAACGAACGCTCAAACTAATGTTTCACTGGTGCCACTCGAATGCCCCTCTATCAAAGCGTTTGGCGGAAAAACCAGTATATCCGACGGCAGTTATCTTTGACTGATGTCTCCGACATCGTTTTGGGAACAAAAGAAATCAACCACTTGGCGACCACAGACACATGATTTGCACCAAATAAAACATATTTGCAAACTGTCAGCAAAAAGTGGGAAAGAAACATCGCAGGCGACATAGAGAGATCATATTAGAGAGCTAAACTTTGTGGTACATTGGCGGCGAAGTTGATGAGTTGCGTTGTGGGTAGAGATGTGTGGAGAAATATCATCTACACTGGGCATGGCACTTTATGATGATAATTATATCATCGGAGCCCCTAGCAGGTGCTTGCGTAGCATCTAGGCTCCCTGGGGCACAGCTTGATGACTAAGCATTACTATTATAAAGGTGTACTGAACTGTCAAACAGAAAAGGAACAACAAGATCTCACATTTTTAGTATGTACAAATAAATTTATACAATTTTTATTAATTTTTTTCCAGTTATCTTCATATCACAGTTACACAATACAAAGCACAAACCACAAGTTTTACAGTAGAATAATTTAACACACAGTTACAGTGATGCAACCACCAACAGACCAACTCAACAGCTGTCCTAAGTTCTCTGCAGATTTGTCATCATCGACAGAAAGAGCAAGGGTTGATAGGTGCAGCAATAGTGGCTCTTCAGGCAAGCAGCGGTAGCTTATCATAACTAATATAGATGTTTTTTTGTTGTACAGATATTTGCAACATATTCTATAGTGTATCATAAATATGATATATGTATTATGTTGTACAAATATGTTTACCATATTCTGCAGCTTATCATAACTAATATAGATGTTTTTTTGTTGTACAGATATTTGCAACATATTCTATAGTGTATCATAAATATGATATATGTATTATGTTGTACAAATATGTTTACCATATTCTGCAGCTTATCATAACTAATATAGATGTTTTTTTGTTGTACAGATATTTGCAACATATTCTATAGTGTATCATAAATATGATATATGTATTATGTTGTACAAATATGTTTACCATATTCTGCAGCTTATCATAACTAATATAGATGTTTTTTTGTTGTACAGATATTTGCAACATATTCTATAGTGTATCATAAATATGATATATGTATTATGTTGTACAAATATGTTTACCATATTCTGCAGCTTATCATAACTAATATAGATGTTTTTTTGTTGTACAGATATTTGCAACATATTCTATAGTGTATCATAAATATGATATATGTATTATGTTGTACAAATATGTTTACCATATTCTGCAGCTTATCATAACTAATATAGATGTTTTATGTTGTACAGATATTTGCAACATATTCTATAGTGTATCATAAATATGATATATGTATTATGTTGTACAAATATGTTTACCATATTCTGCAGCTTATCATAACTAATATAGATGTTTTTTTGTTGTACAGATATTTGCAACATATTCTATAGTGTATCATAAATATGATATATGTATTATGTTGTACAAATATGTTTACCATATTCTGCAGCTTATCATAACTAATATAGATGTTTTATGTTGTACAGATATTTGCAACATATTCTATAGTGTATCATAAATATGATATATGTATTATGTTGTACAAATATGTTTACCATATTCTGCAGCTTATTATATATATATATGTATTATGTTGTAGAGATATGTGTAATGTATTCTATAGCTTATCATAAATATGTTAGATGTATTATTTTGTAAAACTAAACAACTAAAAATGAAAAGTGAACTACTAAACACAATTAGAACAAGAAAAATAAAATTTTTGGGCATGTTAAAAGACACAACAGTCTACTAAAAGTAATATTGGAAGAGAAAATACAAGGTACAAGAGACAGAGGCAGACGAAGACTAACATGGACGAGTAACATCAAAAGATGGATAAGTCAACCTATGACAATCTGCACCATCAAAGCAAGAGGCAGAGTGGAATGGCACTCCATGGTAGTCAACCTTCGATGTGGAGACGGCACTCAATGATGATGATGATTATGTTGTACAGAAATATATATATATTCTGCAGGCTTCTTGTCTAATTTATTATAATTTCAGTAGAAAGTAGTAGATTTGTTGTGTTGGCTGCAATCAAAACTAAAACACACACACACATAAATAAATAAATATATATATATATATATACACACACATGTATACCTTATATACTAATATATACATACTTTTAAATGGCTTCTAGAATCAAATAAATTAATGTCAAAATTTCAATTTTATTTTATCTTTTGTTTCTCTGAAACAAAATTATTAACACTTAGAGTAAATTGACAAAAGAACAATGGCAAACCTAGAAGACAATGGATCAATGAAATTTCAGTCAACATAAATGGGCACTTTTTTTCCTTTACACTGAAAGGCAAAATAGATCAAGGAAGATAAAGTTAAAAAAAAAATAATAAGGAAAATAAAGGAAGAAACATATCTCCATCTAAACTGTTACAGGAAGATAAAGTTAAAATATATCTCACTATAAACTGTAAAAGAAGATAAAGTTAAAAAAATCATCTCTCTCCCTAAACTGTAAAGTAAGGTAAAGTTAAAATATCATATCTCTCCCTAAACTGTAAAGTTAAAATATCATATCTCTCCCTAAAATTGTTAAAGGAAGATAAAGTGAGAAGCATCTCTCCATCTAAACTGTTAAAGGAAGATTAAGTAAGATATATACCTCTATTTCAACTGTTAAAGGAAGATAAAGTAAGAAACATATCTCCATCTAAACTGTTAAAGAAAACAATACAATGAGAAACATATTTCCATGTAAAGGAAGATATAATAATAAACAGATCTCCCTCTAAACTTTTAAGATATTGGACAAATTTTCAACCTTTTTTTAAACTCATGCAATTTGAGGAATATCTATTGTATCCACACATTACTGAGTTGAGCACAATTATCCAGTAATGTTAAATATGGACAATCTTTAACACACTAGTTGTGGTCTTGAAGATATTCTATCTATTGACCTTTCGAGCCGTAACCGGCCCATAGGGCGTAGACCAAGATACACCTTCTCCTATATGAATTTTTGTTCTAGCAGTTTTCTTTTAAAGATATTTTATCAAATCTCGCCATCTGTCTCTGTTCTGTGCAAGCAGTTCTATCTCATTGAGGGAGCCGATTCCTGCTGCTCTTGCCTCTCTCATCAATGTTCTTCTCAGTGTCTCCCTGGGTCTTCCTCTTTTTCTTTTACCTGTTGTTTCCCATATGAGGGCTTGCTTTGCTATTCGATTATTATCTCTTCTTAACACATGTCCAACGTATGACCATCGTCTTTTCTTTATTACTGAAGATATTAGTGGTTGATTGGCGATTTCTCTAATTTCCTCGTTTGTTTTGAATTCGTTCCATTCTATACCAAGTATTTTCCTTAGACATTTATTTTCGAATGCGTTCAACTTTGTTTCTATATCTCTTGTTGTTTTCCAGCTTTCACACGCATACGTAAGGGTTGATAGTACATTTGATTTGAATAGCCTAAGTTTTGTGTTTGTGCTAATGAGTTTTGATTTCCACAACTTTTCAAGGCTTCTGAAAGACATTGCTGCTTTAGCCAGTCTGATTCTAATTTCTTTGCTCGTATCCCCTTCTCGATCAACGTGACTTCCAAGATAGATAAAGTGATCGATCTCTTCTACTGGTTTGTTTTCCATGTATATTTTGTCACTTGTTGGAATTAAACTTTTCATGACTTTAGTCTTTTCATGATTGACCTCAAGCCCAATTTTGCTGGCTATTGATGATAGTTCATTTGTGTTTTCCTGCATCGTTTTTATCTGACTGCTGATGAGAACTATGTCATCAGCAAAGTCGAGGTCCTCCAAATGGTCTCCTTGTATCCATTCGATGCCTTTATTACCAGTGCAGCATTTCTTCATTATGAAGTCCATAACAATTCCAAATAACAAGGGCGATAAAATACATCCTTGTTTAACCCCAGTTTCTATTGGGAAACATTCGCTCAGTCCTTCCTCTGTTCGAACTGCACATGTGTAACCATCATACATGACTTTGATATTATATATGATTTTTGATGGTAAACCATATTGCTTCAGAATTTTCCACAAAGAATCTCTATGAATACTATCAAATGCTTTTTTGAAGTCGATGAAGTTAAGTACAAAAGGTTTTTGCTTTTCAATGTGTTCCTCCAATATAAGTCGTAGAGTGAAAATGTGGTCAAGACAGCTTCTCCCTTTTCTAAACCCAGCCTGTTCTTCACGCATTACTGTATCTATTGAATCCTTTATTCTATTTAGGATGATTTTACAGAATAACTTTGAGGCAACTGACAAAAGTGTCACGCCTCTCCATTTGTTACAATCTCTAAGATTGCCCTTTTTTGGGATCTTAACAATGATTCCTTTTTTCCATTTATGAGGCGTCTTCTCTGTTTTCCAAATGATGTTGAACATTTTTTGGAGATGTATTAAATTATGGCTATCAATTGCCTTGAGGATCTCAGCTGTTAACTTATCCTCTCCAGCAGCCTTGTTATTGGTCATTAGCTTTAAGGTGGTTTCTATTTCACTCAAGGTGAAGTCATCTAAATTTACATCTAATTCTGCTGCTGGTGTTTCAGCTTCAAAATCTATTAAACTGTGAGGTAGTGGACGGTTAAGAATTTCTTTGAAGTGTTCCGCCCAACGGGCTTTTATGTCTGCGCTTGTTGTTAGCATTAATCCAGATTTGTCTAGAATTGGTGTTCCACTGGATGTATAGATGTTTGTCAGCATCTTTTGTACAGTATAGAGAGTTCTGCTGTCTCCTGTAATTGCAGCTGTCTCTGCTTTCTCTGCCAAGTTGTCTATATAAGCTCTTGTATCTCTTCTTGCCGAACTTTTCACTTTGTTGTCTAATTCTTTGTATGTTGCTTTTGCCAGAACCTTTCCAAGATCTGTCTTTACATTAGTCACGGCTCTCTTTGCTTCTCTTCTTTCTTTGATGTATTTCCATGTGGTGTCTGAGATCCAAGCTCGTTTTTCCATTTTCTTCAGTCCGGCACTTGCTTCTGCTGCTGTCATTAGTATTTTACTCTGTGAGTCCCACATTTCATTGATATCTAAGTCTATTTCACCGAGTGCTGAATAACAATTACTTAGCTCTATGTTAAACTTTTCCTTTATGGCTTCATCTTTCAGTTTATGACTATCAATTTTATGTGTAATTGACCTCTTCTGTTGGTTTCTAAATTTTAATCTTATTTTCCCAATGCACAAGTTGTGGTCACTATTAACATCAGCACCTCTGTAAGCTCTTACATCTATTAATGATGATCTGAATTGTTGTTTAATACATAGGTGGTCAATTTGATTTGAGGTTCTATCATCAGGAGATATCCATGTTGTTTTGTGAATATTTTTGTGTGGAAATAATGTCCCACCTATAACTAAATTTTCTATTAAACATAATTCTATTAATCTTTCTCCATTCTGACTTGTTGTATTACAGCCTTCTCTCCCCATCACATGTTCCACTCCTGCGTTATCTTGTCCTACTTTGGCGTTGAAGTCTCCCATTACAATTAAAAGATCGTGTTTTGGTATTTTGTTTATAAGTTGTTGCAGTTGGTTATAAAAATCGTCCTTAACTTCATCATCAGCTTCGTTAGTAGGCGCATAACATTGAATAATTGAAAGTCTTCCATGTTTTGTTTTGTATCGTGTTCGTATCAGACGGCTGTTTACCGGTTCCCATTCTAATAAACTTCTTGCAGCTTTGTCTGTCATCATTATGCCTACTCCTTCACGGTGTTTTCCATCTTCCCTTCCAGAAAAAACTACTATTTTATTATCAATAGATCTCCTACCTGTTCCAAGCCAGCGCATTTCGCTTAATCCTAAAATATCTAGATCGTATCTGTCCATCTCGCTCGCGACCTGTGCATGTTTCGTCGGAAACGATTTCGTATGAAGATATTGAGTCAATAAAAATAATCTTTAGGCCAGTCAGGTTCTCAACACTGACAAACACAACAGTCTTGATACAAAATGTACAATATCTAGTGAACATTCCTATATATTCTTTCCAGAGATCTAGCCAACTTATCAACAATTTCCCATGTCATGTATAAATAGTAAGTAAAGTAAAGTACTCCCGTCACATCAAGTGGTGTATAGGGAATATGGTGTTAGTGACCATGCATTTTACAGTCAGCATATGATTTTTGGGGTAATGTGGTCGGTATTATGCCCGTGCCACTTTACTTTCCCAGAAAAAATCCGGTACCTATTTAAAGCTGGGTGAACCCGGAAGCCGTTGGTTGGGATCGAACCCTACCTCTTGTGCTTTGTAGTCCAGTTCACTAACCACTGAGCTATCGCAGATTGCCATGTATAAATAGCTATATAAAATGTAATGAAAGTGTAATTTAGCCATCAACAGATATATAACTACCACTCATCTCTGCGGATATTTGTTTAAGATTGGGACACTTCAGGTACACAAGGGACACTTCAGGTACACAAGGGACACTTCAGGTACACAAGGGACACTTCAGGTACACAAGGGACACTTCAGGTACACAAGGGACACTTCAGGTACACAAGGTTACTATCCATGAAATAGACAATATCAATATCATGGGGGAACTGACTGGTCTTGAGACAAGATGCTGGTCTCGAGACAGAGAGGTTGTGAGTTCAAATCCCAGCTGCACCAGTTGGGACGTTTATTTATGATTTCTCTCTATGGCAACCACCTCTGGTCTCAGCAGTGAAGCATCAATTACTCATCGACGGAAAAAAATATGAGTACCTTCGAAGATGGAGTTATCTGCCTGCGGGGTGAGGGACTACTTTGCAGATGCTGCCAGGGAAGAAAGGATTAACATGCAAAATTCAGTTTCTAGTTTCTAGGGACTTTGGCAGAGGTGAAAGCTGGAGAACGCAAAAAAAAATTAAAAAAATATGAATATCAATATTTTATAAAACCGTATCTACTGAAGACATATTTTACAAAAGATTTATATGATTCTGTAAAAGTACTCTAGAAATGTTATTTTTAATGTTTTTTTGTCTTTGCTGTTAATTTAAACAAATTATAAAGAAATGATAATGTAAAATTGCTGAAGTTTCTTATGACACAGTGACGCAGGCTAGGAGAGAATTTGACTACCATCTTGATATCTATAATAAAACCAAAGGTGCACATCTCAAACAACTTCAATTATAAATTTAAAAACAAATGTTAATTTTCTCTACAGAAACAGACAAAGTGAATGTATATATTTTCAATAGTTGAGTTTTTACAAATGATTGAACTTTTCATTTGTAACAACTCAATACTAGTAGTTTTGAGTTATTTGTGGGTTATCATCATTACACTTTGAACATGTCCATAGGTGCTCAAATCACCTCCTCAGCAAGTCCCACAGTGTCCATCGACTGATGACTCCAGTTCTGTGTTGGTTGATAAATCTTCTTATGCACCCACTAAGTCTCTTGTTTTTGGCTGCACCAATCTTTACTCCTATCTCTTTCATCTGAAGGAGTGATATGGGCTTATAATCATCAAAATCCTGTGCCCTTTCTGCACCTTGGAGGTCAGTAATAATGTCTGCCTCATCCATTGTTAACTGTCTTCAAAGACAGCATAGCTAGACAACCTGTCTGCCTCATCCATTGTTAACTGTCTTCAAAGACAGCATAGCTAGACAACCTGTCTGCCTCATCCATTGTTAACTGTCTTCAAAGACAGCATAGCTAGACAACCTGTCTGCCTCATCCATTGTTAACTGTCTTCAAAGACAGCATAGCTAGACAACCTGATTGCCTCATCCATTGTTAACTGTCTTCACAGACAGCATAGCTAGACAACCCATCTGCCTCATCCATTGTTAACTGTCTTCAAAGACAGCACAGCTAGACAACCCGTCTGCCTCATCCATTGTTAACTGTCATCAAAGACAGCATAGCTAGACAACCCATCTGCCTCATCCATTGTTAACTGTCTTCAAAGACAGCATAGCTAGACAATCCGTCTGCCTCATCCATTGTTAACTGTCTTCAAAGATAGCACAGCTAGACAACCCGTCTGCCTCATCCATTGTTAACTGTCTTCAAAGACAGCACAGCTAGACAACCCGTCTGCCTCATCCATTGTTAACTGTCTTCAAAGATAGCACAGCTAGACAACTCGTCTGCCTCATCCATTGTTAACTGTCTTCAAAGATAGCACAGCTAGACAACCCGTCTGCCTCATTCATTGTTAACTGTCTTCAAAGACAGCATAGCTAGACAACTCGTCTGCCTCATCCATTGTTAACCATCTTCAAAGACAGCACAGCTAGACAACCTGTCTGCCTCATGATTAACTGTCTTCAAAGACAGCATAGCTAGACAACCCATCTGCCTCATCCATTGTTAACTGTCTTCAAAGATAGCACAGCTAGACAACCTGTCTGCCTCATCCATTGCTAACCATCTTCAAAGATAGCACAGCTAGACAACCCATCTGCCTCATCCATTGTTAACTGTCTTCAAAGACAGCATAGCTAGACAACCTGTCTGCCTCATCCATTGTTAACTGTCTTCAAAGACAGCACAGCTAGACAACCCATCTGCCTCATCCATTGCTAACTGTCTTCAAAGACAGCACAGCTAGACAACCTGTCTGCCTCATCCATTGCTAACTGTCTTCAAAGACAGCACAGCTAGACAACCCATCTGCCTCATCCATTGCTAACTGTCTTCAAAGACAGCATAGCTAGACAACCTGTTTGCCTCATCCATTGCTAACTGTCTTCAAAGACAGCACAGCTAGACAACCTGTTTGCCTCATCCATTGCTAACTGTCTTCAAAGACAGCATAGCTAGACAACCTGTTTGCCTCATCCATTGCTAACTGTCTTCAAAGACAGCATAGCTAGACAACCTGTCTGCTTTTTCATGTCCCCATACTCCTGATGGCCATATGTTTGTTCCTCTCAAACCTGACATCATCAAAGGAAAGTTGATTGTTCTTGACAATGAACTCTATGACTTGCTTCATACGGAAGATACCTGCTTCATACAGAAGATACTTGCTTCATACAGAGGATACCTGCTTCATACAGAGAATGCTCAAAGGATAACAAAGGATACTCAATTTGTTTGATATTTGACATTTCGTGAATACATATTTCAGTTGTCCTTCTTATCCTTGTTTGTTGTTACATCTGGTTGTTAATCTGGCATTACATATATTATACTGTGTGTTGTATTACATATATTATACTGTGTGTTGTTCTTAATATATCAAACTTGTGTGCTTAGCACACTATTATAAGGATCTGAAACCTGGACAACATACTCAAACTAGGAAAAAAGACTAAATGTCTTCCACATGCGATGTCTGCACAGCATAATACACATCAAACGGCAGTACAAAATAACAAACTTAACTGTCCTGCAATGTGCTAAGACCCCAACAATCATGTCGATGTTCAGATGACAAAGACTAAGATGGCTGGGGCATGTCCAGTGAATAGAAGAAAAGCACATCCCCAGGCAAATACTATATGGCGAACTAACACACGGAGAAAGACAAATCGGCAGACCTAAACTACGATATAGAGATATCTGTAAATCATCTCTGAATGACTTCTCCATATGTTAATATGATTGAGAACATCTGGCAAGTGATCGCACATCATGGAGAGCATGTATAAGGAACAGTATAACATCATTTGAGACTGTGCTAAGGCAAAACTTATAAGAGAAGAGACTCATGAAAAAGGATGGAAAACCCTGTGGACCAAGTGGGCCTGACTTGTTCATTCTGTGGCCATGTGTGTTTGTCAAGCATTGGTAGAATTAGCCATGAGAGAAGCTGTTCGACATAAACAAAACCTAAAAAAAATACACAATAGCCTCCACTAGATGTCTGACAAGATGAAAAGGGCCATATATATATATATATACTGTGTGTTGTATCACATATTATACTGTGTGTTGCATTGCATATTATAATGTGTGTTGCATTACATATATTATTTTGTGTATTGTATTACATATATTATACCATGTGTTGTATTACATATATTACACCGTGTGTTGTATTACATAAATTATACTGTGTGTTGTATTACATAAATTATACTGTGTGTTGTATTACATATATTATACTGTATGTTGTATTACATAAATTATACTGGGTGTTGTATTACATATATTATACTGTGTGTCGTATTACTTAAATTATACTGTGTGTTGTATTACATAAATTATACTGTATGTTGTAATACATAAATTATACTTTATGTTGTATTACATAAATTATACTGGGTGTTGTATTACATAAATTATACTGTGTGTTGTATTACATAAATTATACTGTGTGTTGTATTACATATATTATACTGTATGTTGTATTACATAAATTATACTGGGTGTTGTATTACATATATTATACTGTGTGTCGTATTACTTAAATTATACTGTGTGTTGTATTACATAAATTATACTGTATGTTGTAATACATAAATTATACTTTATGTTGTATTACATAAATTATACTGGGTGTTGTATTACATAAATTATACTGTGTGTTGTATTACATACATTACACTGTGTATTGTATTACATAAATTATACTGTGCATCATCTGGTTGCATGTCATGATGATATCATCATGGTCAGATTTAGGAATTTCTCTCTCTAACCAGATCTCTCACTTCCTCTGTTGTAAAGTTCAATGTGATGTCTTGATATCCCCTTCTTCTTTGTCTGCCCTTGTGTTCCTGATGTCATGCCTTTCAAGCAAAACCTTGGCTTCAAATCCCAGTACTGTCAAAAGTTTTTTCTATTGGGGGTGAAACAAGAACTCAAACTTGAACACCTCATGGTAACTGCACTGGACAAGTGGCCTTTATTCTCTTGGCCTGTAAGTCAGAACTCATGTATATATATATAATAGGAAAATGCAGTAAAGATAGTTTTTTTTTTTTTCAATGTCTTCCATTATTGTTCTTTCCAAACCAGTGTGTCTTTTAATGAGGCTCAAACATGTTATTTTCCTGTGCAAGATAAGCCAGTTCTCCTCAATGTTCAGGGCTTTTAATATGTCTTCATTTTTCTACTTTATTATCCAAGTTAATCTTAGAACTTTTCTCTAGCTTTTTGTTTCAAATGAGCCAGCTCTCTTCTTTATTGTTTGTGAAAGTGTGTGTGATTCACAACCATATGTTGATATAACAATGATACATACCCCAGCTATCCACATAACACATAATAATAAAGAGGCTGAAAGGGAAAACAATTTTACTCAGAACAGATCTAAATATATAACTTAATTCAGCATTAAAATTGTGAACCCTCATGTACAACAGTATAATAGGATATGGCATGGATGGGATTCATGCTGGAAGGATAAATTTAACCCACTAATTTTTTTCAAAATTTCCATTACTATTGTGATTTTGAATGCACTACAGGTGATGAAGAATGGACAAGGTTTTACTACCCAAAGACCTGTGATATGGGAAGTAGTTAAAGAACAGACTGATGGTGTTTATAGAATTTTATAGCAACGATTATAACCAAATACAGTTGAACAAATCAATCAATAAAAGAAATGCCGGATGTGGTAGTAATGATTTGAACTAATAATGATCATACAGTGTCAGAAAAAAGAATGTACCTTTTTTCAATAAATTATTGTCAGCCCCCCCCCCCCCTATGTAATATCAGGATCCTTTTATCCTTTTTATACCAAAGATAATGTAATATCTCAAAAATTGTTATCCTACATTATACATTACAAAGATTCAGTAAAGTGCCCTTCATGACACAGCAGTCAATAGTCTATTTCCTCGCATACTTGACACGTATTCAACAGTGAAATATTTTCTGTTGTTTTGTGGGCGCCATCTTGGAAAATCTGTGCCTATGCGTACGGCTGGTATTTAGCTGGAAGTTTAATTCCATGCTTTAGTTACAATCTGTGCTTCTTACAAGGCCCTGCACACACTGGTCATCTGGAAAAAAACCCAAAGAAAAGGGTACATTCTTTTTTCAGACACCCAGTATATAGAAACCCAAACCACACAAATGAAGACATTCAAGAATGGTAGACTTTTACACAATCTCAAAATATGAGTCCTGAACAAATTAATGTTTGTAAACATCCCACATGATATATTAGACTTTGGCATGATGTGACTAACAATTGATATCATCTTGTGTGATTTTATAGATATAGCAACAGAACAAACACATATATTTATAATTACCACATAGATATTTATGTTATTTAAATATTAATTTTTTTTAAAAAGATGTATATATATTTTAATTTAAAAAAAGAAATTAGCATTTCCACTAAAAATACCAGAAATAAAAAGGGGAACTAATTTAGAATAAAAATAACATATAAGATAAATAGTATAAAAAGAATCAGGATATAAGTGATAGAGGTATAAACATTTTTCAGGCTGTAAACAACAAATAAAAAAAAAAAAATACAAAGTATATTGTGTGTTTTCTATTGTTGTTTCTCCATTTTCAAAAACGAAAATTAAAATAAATGACCTCAAAGATTATCATATTTAATATTTATTTATTTATTATTATTTTTATTGTAATACATAAAAAAAACAAGAACCCAATAATGTTGCACATAAAAATGCTCAGTATTGGATACAACAGTTAAATATACTTTTTCTAGTTAAATAGTACTTATTGTGACATATTTTTGGTTAGTACTAACAATTATACTATTTCTAAAAATTTTAATTATTATTTTTTTTGTTTTTTTCTTCAAATTTTGCACTGGAGTCAGTGTAGAAACTATTTTTTTTTAATTTGTATTTGTCAAGAGTTCTTTCATGAATCCAACTTGAATATCTTCCTCTTCTTTCCTTCCTTATTTGTCTTTCAGTGTCAAGGCAAGATATGATTTGTGATATTTTTATTTTGCTAGCTTCTGTTGCTGTTATGTTTCCTAGTGTTTCTAATTTTCCATCATCCATTTTTTTCAAGGTTGCACCTTGAGTCTGGTGTTCTTGTAATGTTTATTGAAGGTTCTATATGCTGTATTTTGCTATTTTTGCCTTATCAAGTGGCCAAGATATTTAATCTGTTGTTTTATTTTTATATTCTCTAGTGGAAATTATTCCTAGCTTTTTTTTTGTTCTTTATTTCTGATCTTTTCTCTCAGGCTTAATGTGACCTTAGCTGTATTAATCTCTCAAAGGGAAAATCACACGACTCTGATAGGATTAATACATGACTGATCCAATAAAAGCTTTAGCGGGGTAGAGTTCTGCCTTACCAAAGGAGGAGTAAGACGTCTCCTTTTTAACTGCTAGTCTTCGGGACACCCTCAAGCAAAGTGGAGCTCCCATTTAGCCCCCCTATCAGGGTTATGTGAAGTCATTGGTGCAGGTGGTGGATGGTGTTGTGGGAGCAGCTGACAAGTAGTGCCGGTTATGGTCCCCACACTGTGATGGCAGGCAGAGGATCTCATGTATAGAGACAATGGCTGCAATCTCCGGCTAGTACAGTCACTGCCAAGAAGGAAAGGAATGGCAAACTACCTTCTTATATTGCCTAGAATAATCATGACAAACCACAACTTAATATCTACAGCTAACAACGTTAATGGGGACTCCACAGCCACCTCATCCTGTAGGGAGCATCATGTGCTACAGGTGACACCCAATCATCATCAAGCTACTGTATCTATCTATCTATCTATCTATCTATTGACCTTTCGAGCCGTAACCGGCCCATAGGGCGTAGACCAAGATACACCTTCTCCTATATGAATTTTTGTTCTAGCAGTTTTCTTTTAAAGATATTTTATCAAATCTCGCCATCTGTCTCTGTTCTGTGCAAGCAGTTCTATCTCATTGAGGGAGCCGATTCCTGCTGCTCTTGCCTCTCTCATCAATGTTCTTCTCAGTGTCTCCCTGGGTCTTCCTCTTTTTCTTTTACCTGTTGTTTCCCATATGAGGGCTTGCTTTGCTATTCGATTATTATCTCTTCTCATCACATGTCCAACGTATGACCATCGTCTTTTCTTTATTACTGAAGATATTAGTGGTTGATTGGCGATTTCTCTAATTTCCTCGTTTGTTTTGAATTCGTTCCATTCTATACCAAGTATTTTCCTTAGACATTTATTTTCGAATGCGTTCAACTTTGTTTCTATATCTCTTGTTGTTTTCCAGCTTTCACACGCATACGTAAGGGTTGATAGTACATTTGATTTGAATAGCCTAAGTTTTGTGTTTGTGCTAATGAGTTTTGATTTCCACAACTTTTCAAGGCTTCTGAAAGACATTGCTGCTTTAGCCAGTCTGATTCTAATTTCTTTGCTCGTATCCCCTTCTCGATCAATGTGACTTCCAAGATAGATAAAGTGATCGATCTCTTCTACTGGTTTGTTTTCCATGTATATTTTGTCACTTGTTGGAATTAAACTTTTCATGACTTTAGTCTTTTCATGATTGACCTCAAGCCCAATTTTGCTGGCTATTGATGATAGTTCATTTGTGTTTTCCTGCATCGTTTTTATCTGATTGCTGATGAGAACTATGTCATCAGCAAAGTCCAGGTCCTCCAAATGGTCTCCTTGTATCCATTCGATGCCTTTATTACCAGTGCAGCATTTCTTCATTATGAAGTCCATAACAATTCCAAATAACAAGGGCGATAAAATACATCCTTGTTTAACCCCAGTTTCTATTGGGAAACATTCGCTCAGTCCTTCCTCTGTTCGAACTGCACATGTGTAACCATCATACATGTCTTTGATAATATTTATGATTTTTGATGGTAAGCCATATTGCTTCAGAATTTTCCACAATGAATCTCTATGAATACTATCAAATGCTTTTTTGAAGTCGATGAAGTTAAGTACAAAAGGTTTTTGCTTTTCAATGTGTTCCTCCAATATAAGTCGTAGAGTGAAAATGTGGTCAAGACAGCTTCTCCCTTTTCTAAACCCAGTCTGTTCTTCACGCATTACTGTATCTATTGAATCCTTTATTCTATTTAGGATGATTTTACAGAATAATTTTGAGGCAACTGACAAAAGTGTCACGCCTCTCCAATTGTTACAATCTCTAAGATTGCCCTTTTTTGGGATCTTAACAATGATTCCTTTTTTCCATTTATGAGGCGTCTTCTCTGTTTTCCAAATGATGTTGAACATTTTTTGGAGATGTATTAAATTATGGCTATCAATTGCCTTGAGGATCTCAGCTGTTAACTTATCCTCTCCAGCAGCCTTGTTATTGGTCATTAGCTTTAAGGTGGTTTCTATTTCACTCAAGGTGAAGTCATCTAAATTTACATCTAATTCTGCTGCTGGTGTTTCAGCTTCAAAATCTATTAAACTGTGAGGTAGTGGACGGTTAAGAATTTCTTTGAAGTGTTCCGCCCAACGGGCTTTTATGTCTGCGCTTGTTGTTAGCATTAATCCAGATTTGTCTAGAATTGGTGTTCCACTGGATGTATAGGTGTTTGTCAGCATCTTTTGTACAGTATAAAGAGTTCTGCTGTCTCCTGTAATTGCAGCTGTCTCTGCTTTCTCTGCCAAGTTGTCTATATAAGCTCTTGTATCTCTTCTTGCCGAACTTTTCACTTTGTTGTCTAATTCTTTGTATGTTGCTTTTGCCAGAACCTTTCCAAGATCTGTCTTTACATTAGTCATGGCTCTCTTCGCTTCTCTTCTTTCTTTGATGTATTTCCATGTGGTGTCTGAGATCCAAGCTCGTTTTTCCATTTTCTTCAGTCCAGCACTTGCTTCTGCTGCTGTCATTAGTATTTTGCTCTGTGAGTCCCACATTTCATTGATATCTAAGTCTATTTCACCAAGTGCTGAATAACAATTACTTAGCTCTATGTTAAACTTTTCCTTTATTGCTTCATCTTTCAGTTTATGACTATCAATTTTATGTGTAATTGACCTCTTCTGTTGGTTTCTAAATTTTAATCTTATTTTCCCAATGCACAGGTTGTGGTCACTATTAACATCAGCACCTCTGTATGCTCTTACATCTATTAATGATGATCTGAATTGTTGTTTAATACATAGGTGGTCAATTTGATTTGATGTTCTATCATCAGGAGATATCCATGTTGTTTTGTGGATATTTTTATGTGGAAATAATGTCCCACCTATAACTAAATTTTCTATTAAACATAATTCTATTAATCTTTCTCCATTCTGACTTGTTGTATTACAGCCTTCTCTCCCCATCACATGTTCCACTCCTGCGTTATCTTGTCCTACTTTGGCGTTGAAGTCTCCCATTACAATTAAAAGATCGTGTTTTGGTATTTTGTTTATAAGTTGTTGCAGTTGGTTATAAAAATCATCCTTAACTTCATCATCAGCTTCGTTAGTAGGCGCATAACATTGAATAATTGAAAGTCTTCCATGTTTTGTTTTGTATCGTGTTCGTATCAGACGGCTATTTACCGGTTCCCATTCTAATAAACTTCTTGCAGCTTTGTCTGTCATCATTATGCCTACTCCTTCACGGTGTTTTCCATCTTCCCTTCCAGAAAAAACTACTATTTTATTATCAATAGATCTCCTACCTGTTCCAGGCCAGCGCATTTCGCTTAATCCTAAAATATCTAGATCGTATCTGTCCATCTCGCTCGCGACCTGAAAAAACTATCACTACTATCTACTGCTAATTTACACATTCTGTATCAGGTCTACGTTTCATTAACAACATCGTTTTTACGATAGCGGCTTGTTAAACCTCTGATCAACGGTTCTATACCAAGCCGGAGAAAAATAATTCCTCTATTTTGGAAACAACCGGAAACATGTACTACTGTATGCAAGATCAAAAATAAAGAGACACTAGCAACAGGAACTTGGAACATTAGATCAGCATTCCAGGTTGGAAAACTAGAAAACATCAGCCAAGAAATGAAGAGAATAAAATTGAACGTTTTGGGACTTAATGAAATGAGATGGACAGGAGCAGGAGTATTACAACGGGACAGCGGAAATGTAATTTACTCTGGGGGGAACCACACACAAAAGAGGAGTAGGCATCATGTTAGATAGAGAAAGAAGCAAAACAGTGAAAGGATTTTGGCCAGTATCAGATAGAATTCTGCTAGTAAAACTGAGAGGTAGACCAATGGATATCAACATAGTTCAAGCTTATGCACCAACAAGTAATAGCGAAGAAGAAGACATTGACACTTTTTACAACGAGCTAGAGATGACTATGGAACAGTGTAAATCCCAAGAAATAACAATTATATTAGGGGATTTCAATGCAAAGTAGGAGCAGCTTAAGTGCAAAATGTGATTGGAGGACATGGCCTTGGAGAGATGATTGGGCAAATACACATTGATTGATAGATTGGGCAAATACACATGAAATGATCATAGATAACACATGGTTCAAACAACATCCTAAGCGACTATGGACATGGGAAAGCCCAGACAAAAAAGTCATCATCATCATCAAGTACCGGGCCTACTGGCATAGGTGATCATGTCTCTCCACAACTTTCGATCTCGACAGTTCTTTATAATTTCTGTTGTTGACTTTCTGCCAAGCCATTCTCTTAAGCTGTCTGGTATTTTCTCTCATTGCTTCCCTCTTTCTCTTCGTCCCTCAATTTTTCCAGTTGTTACAATATATTCCAGTTGTTCTTTTCTCATTACATGGCCAAAAAATGATGATTGTTTCTTCCTAATATTGGACATTTTTTCTCTCTTTTTAAAGCTGTGACCTCTTTTAGAACATTTTCATTACTCTTCTTAGCTGTCCATCGTATTCTTAACATTCTTCTGTAAAACCACGTTTCTACAGACTCAAGTGATTTTCTTGTCTGTTGTCCTATTGTTCATGATTCACATCCATATGTTAAGACTGGCTCTACATAACATTTAAGAACTCTTTTTCTTGTTTCTATTGTCAAAAATGGATTGCATAGTATCTTCCTCATTTTCTGGAAAGCTGCTTTTGCCTGAGCCATTCTGCATCTCACCTCTTTTGTACATCTTCCGTCTGAGGTTAACAAAGTTCCCAAATATTTAAATTCATTTACCTATTTTAATATTGTTCCACTTGTCTTTATTCTTTATTATTATATTAGACAAAAAAGTACGCAATCAAATTGATTTTATACTGGTACAGAGAAGATTCAGGAATAAATGGGCTGACATCTGTTAAAACAAGGCCAGGAGCAGATTGCAATAGTGACCATGTACCAGTAGTTGGAAAGATAAGGATAAAGGTGCGGAAGGTACAGAAATTCCCAAGAAATATAAAATTAGAACTAGATATGCTTAGATTAGATAAACAGATGAGTGAAAAGTACAGCACAATAGTACAAAATAGATATAATGCTATTGAGAAAATATAGGACATCGAGGAGTAGTGGGAAATGCTCAAAAATCAATTCAGAAACATCAAAAGAAGTAATACCAGTGACTAAAGATTCAACAAAAAGAAATGGATGACAGAAGAAATATTACAACTAATGGACGAAAGAAGAAAACATAAGAAAGAAGAACGGACATACAAAATATTGCACAAAGATATCCAAAACAAATACAAAGAAGTGAAAAGGATGGTTAAAACAGAAATGTGAAGAAATGGAAAAACAACAAAAGAAAGACTCAAAATTTATGTACAATCATTTAAATGAATTAACAGGAAGAAAAGAAGTCAAAGTTTCAGAATGTGTGAAATCAAAGGAAGGAAATATAGTAATAGGACAGGAGAAGACAATGGAAAGATGGAGAGAATATATCAGTCAACTCTATGATGATGAAAGACCAGAATTAAACAATTCAAATGAAGACACAGAACCACCAATAATGCAGAGTGAAGTGGAGGGCACAATTCAACACATGAAAAGAGGCAAAGCTCCAGGTCCTGACAATATAACAATCGAAGAGATAAATGCATTAGGAGAGCTGGGAGTACAAGTCATAATAAAACTACTCAATGACATATATAACACCGGACACACACCATAAAATCTACTAAAATCTATTTTTGTAGCCATACCAAAGAAATCAGGTGCCACTGATTGTGAAGACCATCGCACTATTAATCTCATGAGCTATATGACGAAAATATTACTAAGAATCATCATGAGACGTGTAAGGAACAAAATAAAACCAGAAATAAGTGAGGAACAATGTGGATTTGTGGAAGGAAAGGGCCCCAATAATGCAATATACATCTTAAGAACATTGATAGAAGGATATATAGAGGTAAAGAAAGATTATATATGTGCTTTACAGATTACACAAAAGCATTTGACAAAGTAAAGCATGTGGAAATAATCAATATGCTGGAGAAATTAAACATTGATGGCAAGGATCTGCAAATCATAAAAAACAAGTACTGGCAACAAACAGCAGCTATATGAATTAACAACCAAACAGGACAATTTCAATTTATAAACAAGGAGTCAGATAGAGCTGTGTTCTGTCGCCAGATTTGTTTTCATTTTACAGTGAACATATTATGAGATCAATAGTAGACAAAAAAGGAATTGAAGTCAACGGTCACAATATAAATAATTTGCGATATGCAGATGACACATTCTTAATAGCAGAGACAGAGAATGAACTACAAGAAATGATAGACATAATAGTAAAAGAAAGCAACAAGAAAGGTCTCAGTCTGAATAGTAAGAAAACAGAAGTAATGGTCATATCGAAAAAACAATCATCACCATCATGCAGCATAAAAATAAACAAGACAAATCTGAAACAAGTGCAACGTTTCAAATACTTGGGCACAATAATAACATCAGATGGGAGATGCACCACAGAAATAAAAAGCAGAATAGCTCAGGCCAAAATAGCATTTCAGAAAATGAAAAATATCTTTTGCAACAAAACTATGTCAATAGAAATGAGAAAGAGAGTTCATCAGTGCTATATAGAACCAATTCTGACCTAAGGAAGCGAATCATGGACAGTAGACAAACAAGTGAAAAGACGATTAGAGGCCACAGAGATAGGATTTCTAAGAAGAATGTTGAAAGTTCCCTGGTCAGCTTAAAAAACCAATGAGGAAGTTCTCAAAGAGGCCAACACTAAAAGGGAACTCCTAAAAAACATCAGAAAGAAACAATCAACATTTTTTGGGCACATCATGAGAAGAGGAAATTTTGAATACTTGGTTACAACTGGCAAAATAAAAGGAAAGAAAGATAGCGGACGACAAAGATAGAAAATACTGGATAGCTTGGTGTCATGGCATGGAAAACAGTCAACAACAGAACTGGTATGTTGCACTGTAGATAAAAGATTGTGGAAGGACATGATCGACTACACCAACTGGTATGGCACATGATGATGATGATGATCAAATAAATAACATTACTTTGATAGTGCTAATCATTTGACTTTGATAGAGCTAGTCATATGACTCTGACAGGATAAATCACATGATTGATAGAATTAATCACATGACTCTGACAGTATGTATCACATGACTGCCATGATAAATTGCATGACTTTGATAGGGCTAATCATGACTCTGACAGGATAATTCACATACCTTGATAGGGCTAAACACGACTCTGACAGGATAAATCACACACTTTGATAGGGCTTATCACATACTTTGATAGGACTTATCACATGAGTCTGATAGAGCTAATCACATAACTCTGATAGGATTAATCACATGACTCTGATAAGATTAATCACATGACTGATAAGATTAATCACATGACTCTGATAGGATTAATCACATGACTGATAGGATTAATCACATGACTCTGATAGGATTAATCACATGACTCTGATAGGATTAATCACATGATTCTGATAGGATTAATCACATGACTGATAGGATTAATCACATGACTCTGATAGGATTAATCACATGACTCTGATATGATTAATCACATGACTGATAGGATTAATCACATGACTCTGATAGGATTAATCACATGACTCTGATAGGATTAATCACGTGACTCTGATAGGATTAATCACATGACCAAATCTTGCCAAAGTCACTTTGCCTGAAAACAACAATTATCCAATTTAAATATAGTTGATCAAAGTTAATATGTTGCTAAATATTAATTTCTGAACTTTTTTTTCCTTAATTATTGTTACAATTGTGTACAGGTGCAGCTCAGTCACTATCTATCTATTGACATTTCGAGCCATAGCCGGTCCTAGGGCATAGACCCAGCCACTCCTTCTTTTATCTGAATTTTTATTCTAGCAGTTTTCAATCCTTGTAAAGATCTTTTAATAAATCTCACCATTTGTCCCTGTTCTGTGCAAGCAACTCTATCTCACTGAGGGAGCCGATTCCTGCTGCTCTTGCCTCTCTGTTCAATGTTCTTCTCAGTATCTCTCTAGGTCAGCCTCTTTTCCTCTTACCTGTTATTTCCCATATAAGGGCTTACTTTGTTGTTCGATTATTATCTCTCCTCATCACATGTCCAACATGTGATCATTGTCTTTTCTTGATTACTGAAGATATTAGTGGTTGATTGGGTCTATGTTTCATTAACAAAAGCATTTTTACGATAGCGGCTTTGTTAAACCTCTGATCAACGGTTCTGTCATTACTGTCTACATACTCAGGTAGTACAGTTTAAAGATTTGCTACTGTCATGGAATATTTAAATAATTTGATATAAACTTGAAATATTAAATAAGTGGAGCTGACAGATTGGGTATAGTTCTGAAATATTAAATAAGTGGAGCTGACAGATTGGGTATAGTTCTGGAATATTAAATAAGTGGAGCTGACAATTTGGGTATATTTCTGGAATATTAAATAAGTGGAGTTGTAAGATTTAGTATAACCTTGAAACTTAAATAAGTGGAGCTGAAAGATTTGATATAGTTATTGAATATTAAGTAAGTGGAGTTGTAAGATTTAGTATAACCTTGAAACTTAAATAAGTGGAGCTGAAAGATTTGATATAGTTATTGAATATTAAATAAGTGGAGTTGTAAGATTTAGTATAACCTTGAAACTTAAATAAGTGGAGCTGAAAGATTTGATATAGTTATTGAATATTAAATAAGTGGAGCTGTAAGATTTGGTATAACCTTGAAATATTAAATAAGTGGAGCTGAAATATTTGGTAAAACCTTGGAATATTAAATACCAAATTTATACAGCTAAGTATGGAAAAAAAATATAATTTATAAATAACAGTGAGGTTACAAATGTCATACAAAGAAAAATGATCTGATAAAAAATGTAACAATAAACATGTGACAAAGTCATTAAAATGCTACGAATTGCAAGATCGTATTTTGAAATGAATACAGTAATTAAACATGATAATTATACACTTCTGATAATACAATACAAGAATACCATATAAAGTGTAACACAATACCACAAGACATGGACACTAAATGCAAGCCCATCACATGGTCATGGTATTTGTTATATTGACCACAAATAGTTTATCATTCTAATACAAAATAATATAAACAACCCTTGTGGCAAAACCAAGAGATGATATCCTTCAGTAAACACACACAAATTATACCAGTAAGTGTGACACACTGTCATAAAATGATATTAGTAAGTGTGACACACTGTCATAAAATGATATCAGTAAGTGTGACACACTGTCATAAAATGATATCAGTAAGTGTGACACACTGTCATAAAATGATATCAGTAAGTGTGACACACTGTCATAAAATGATATTAGTAAGTGTGACACACTGTCATAAAATGGTATCAGTAAGTGTGACACACTGTCATAAAATGATATCAGTAAGTGTGACACACTGTCATAAAATTATATCAGTAAGTGTGACACACTGTCATAAAATGATATTAGTAAGTGTGACACACTGTCATAAAATGATATCAGTAAGTGTGACACCATGTCATAAAATGATATCAGTAAGTGTGACACACTGTCATAAAATGATATCAGTAAGTGTGACACACTGTCATAAAATGATATCAGTAAGTGTGACACACTGTCATAAAATTATACCAGTAAGTGTGACACACTGTCATAAAATGATACCAATAAGTGTGATACACTGTCATAAAATGATATCAGTAAGTGTGACACACTGTCATAAAATGATATTAGTAAGTGTGACACACTGTCATAAAATGATATCAGTAAGTGTGACACAAAGCAAAAATAAAGGACTCAGCCTTAATAGCAAAATGACAGAGGTAATGGTAACAACAAAGAAAAAGACATCACCTCAGTGCAAAATAAAGACAAGTGAAACAATATATAAAACAGGTAAACGAATTTAAATATTTGGGAACTTTGTTAACCTCAGACGGAAGATGTACAAAAGAGGTGAGATGCAGAATGGCTCAGGCAAAAGCAGCTTTCCAAAAAATGAGGAAAATACTATGCAATCCATTTTTGACAATAGAAACAAGAGTTCTTAAATGTTTCGTAGAGCCAGTCTTAACATATATGCGAGTCATGGACAATAGGACAACAGACAAGAAAATCACCGAGTCTGTAGAAATGTGGTTTTACAGAAGAATATTGAAAATACCATGGACAGCTAAGAAGAGTAATGAAGAGGTTCTGAGAGAGGTCAAAACAAAAAGAGAGCTAATTTCCAATGTTAGGAAGAGACAATTATCATTTTTTGGCCATGAAATGAGAAGAGAACAACTTAAATATATTGTAACAACTGGAAAAATTGAGAGATGAAAAGATAGAGGGAAGCAAAGAGAAAAAATACCAGACAGCTTAAGAGAGTGGCTTGGCAGAAGGTCAACAACAGAAATGATAAATAGCTGCCGAGATCAAAAGTTGTGGAGAGACATGATCACCTACGCCACTAGGCCCGGTACATGATGATGATGAAGTGTGACACACTGCTATAAAATGATACCAGTAAGTGTGACACACTGTCATAAAATGATACCAGTAAGTCTGACACACTGTCATAAAATGATATCAGTAAATACGACACACTGTCATAAAATTATATCAGTAAATACGACACACTGTCATAAAATGATATCAGTAAGTGTGGCGCAATGTCATAAAATGATATCAGTAAGTGTTACACACTGTCATAAAATGATATCACTAAGTGTGGCGCAATGTCATAAAATGATATCAGTAGGTGTGGTGCAATTTCATAAAATGATATCAGTAAATGTCACAATGTCATAAAACGATACCAGTAAGTGACATAATGTCATCAAATGATATCAGTAAGTGTGACACAATGTCATAAAATGATATCAGTAAGTGTGACACACTGTCATAAACGATATCAGTAAGTGTGACACAATGTCATAAAATGATATCAGTAAATGTCACAATGTCATAAAACGATACCAGTAAGTGACATAATGTCATCAAATGATATCAGTAAGTGTGACACAATGTCATAAAATGATATCAGTAAGTGTAACACAATGTCATAAAATGATATCAGTAAGTGTGACACAATGTCATAAAATGAAATCAGTAAGTATGGCACAATGTCATAAAATGATATCAGTAAGTGTGACACAATGTCATAAAATTATATCAGTAAGTGTGACACAATGTCATAAAATGATATCAGTAAGTGTGACACAATGTCATAAAATGTTATCAGTAAATGTGACACAATGTCATAAAATTTTATCAGTAAGTGTGACACAATGTCATAAAATGTTATCAGTAAGTGTGACACAATGTCATAAAATGATATCAGTAAGTGTGACACAATGTCATAAAATGTTATCAGTAAGTGTGACACAATGTCATAAAATGTTATCAGTAAGTGTGACACAATGTCATAAAATGTTATCAGTAAATGTGACACAATGTCATAAAATGATATCAGTAAATGTGACACAATGTCATAAAATGATATCAGTAAGTGTGACACACTGTCATAAAATGTTATCAGTAAGTGTGACACTTCTTTTACTTCTTTCCTTTCCCATTTGCCATTCAGTTTTGAGGGGAGATATAATTAGAGGTCTATTGCTCTTTTGTTTACTTCTGCTGCTTTTATTTCATAGTCTTTCTAATATTCGATCAAACCATCTTTCTCATAGTTGGCCCTTGAATCTGGTGGTCTCACAACATTTATTTAAGATTCAAAATTTTGTGTTTTGATCTTTCAGCCTTATCACATGGCCAAACCATTTTAGCTGTTGTTTCCTTATGTATTTTATGGCAGGGATTATTCCTAGCTTTTCCCTCAGGTCTTCATTTCTGATCTTATCTCTCAGGCTGTTTCCTGTCATTTGTCTAACACATTTCATCTTGGTAGTTATTATTTTTCTTAATGTTTGTGCATCTGGGGTCCAGGTCTGGCAATTGTAGCACAACATTGGGATTAAGATTGTATTGTAGAGTGTCCATTTTGCCTCTAGAGTTATTCCATTGTTGGACAATAGTGGTGATAGCTGCCCAATGATTTGACAGGCTTTGTTGCATCCTGAGTCTATTTCTGCTGTTTGTGAATTGTTGTCAGTCTCTAGATTTCCTAGATATCAAATTTCCTCTACTTGTTTTAGTTGTCTGCCATCTATAGTTGTGTTGTTCTGTTTCTCTTTTGTGATATTCATGACTTCTGTTCTGTTGATGTTGATTTTCATGTTGTATTTTGTGCCTGTACTGTTGAGTCTATGTAAGTGTTCTTGTAACGCTTCTATTTTCCCATATATTAGTGGTTGTTCATCTGCAAATAGAAGCTTGTTAATCTCCTCTGTATCAGATGGGTTGGCTAACTTGCATATGTAGTCCATGTATGTAATAGACAAAAGTGGAGATAGTATGCACTCCAGTCTTACACCTGATCTATCTTCAAAATGGTGTGTGTAGCCTGCTGCTGTGTGACACAATGTCATAAAATCATAATCGTGTGCCATACCGGTTGACGTAGGCGATCATGTCCTTCCACAATCATCTAACTACAGTGCATCATATCAGTTCTGGTGTTGACTGTTTGCCATGCCATTATGCCCAAGCTATCCAGTATTTTCTCTCTTTGTCAACTTTTATCTCTCTTTCCCTATATTTTGTCAGTTGTAACCAAGTATTCCAACTTTCCTCTTCTCACGATGTGCCTGAAAAATATTGATTGTTTCTTTCTGATGTTTCTTAGGAGCTCCCTTTTTGTGTTGGCCTCTTTGAGAATTTCCTTGTTGGTCTTTTTAGCTGTCCAAGGAACTATCAACATTCTTCTAAGAAATCCCATCTCTGTGGCCTCAAATCATCTTTTCATTTGTTCCTCTACTGTCCATGATTCGTTTGCTTAGGTCAGAATTGGCTCTATATAGCACATTTTATGTCATAAAATTATATCAGTAAATGTCACAATGTCATAAAATGATACCAGTAAGTGACATAATGTCATAAAATGATATCAATAAGTGTAACACAATGTCATAAAATGATATCAGTTAATGTCAGAATGTCATAAAATAATAAAATAAGTGACACAATGTGGCACAAAGTAATACAATTTCATAAAATGATATCAGAAATTGACACAATGTCATAAAATGATATCAGAAATTGACAAGATGTCATAAAATGATACCACTGACACAATGTCATAAAATGATGTCAATAAGTGACACAATGTCATAAAATGATATAAATAAGTTTGATACATCAATGTCATAAAATGATATAAATAAGTGTGTCACATCAATGTCATTAAATGATATCAGTAAGTGTGACACAATATAAAAAAATGATATCAGTAATTGACACAAAACTCATAAAATGATAACAGTAAGAGTGAGACAAAAATATTATAGAATTATATCAGTAAATGGTACTATGTCATAAATGATATCAATAAATGACAGAATGTCATAAATGATATCAATAAATGACAGAATTGTCATAAAATAAGTGCAGTTATCTGAACCTGCTACGTAAAACAGTATTCAGTGCTTGGCTTAAGCACACTGACAGTCAAAAATAGATTTTTAACAAATGTAAAAATATATCATTTTATTATTCCAGATGTTAAAATTATTTACATCTTGTGTTTTTAATGCTGCTAATTCTCATCATTTAACAGGTGCCATTTGGGTGTTAAAAGAAAATTAAAAAGTAAAGGTCCCCTTCCCTACATTGCTAGGGGTATGAGACTTATGGTATTAGTGACCATATTTGTCAATTTTCATAGCATATTTTTGAGTGATGTGGTTGGTATCACACCAGGCCACCTTGTCTTCCAAAGACAATCTCCTGTACCCACTTTTAGAGGTTGTGTGAACCCCGGATGGTGCAAACAAAACATCTGCCCCTTCTGGGAACTAAATCTAGACACTTCTGATCTGGAAGCAATGCACTAGTCACTCAGCCACTGAAGCTCCCCATATGGATGCACATAGTCCTAATTTTCTTAAATTGTTATGTTTTAATTTGTTTTGATATTCATAAAAAATTTGTAACAGTTCAACTTTTTAGCATTAGTTTGTCAGATTCTTTGTTTACAAAAAACCAAACAGAAAAAAACAAACAAACAAAAAACTGAAGTTACCTTTTACTTCTTATCATTCACTTGTTAAGTTGGTGTGGATGCGTAGTGTCTCTCAATTAGGGCATAGCCACAATATCTGCACCTTTTGGACAGACACATCTGTCTTTGGTATAGATTGGTAGTATCTCTAACTTAGGGCATAGCCACAATATCTGCACCTTTTGGACAGACACATCTGTCTTTGGTATAGATGGATAGTATCTCTAACTTACGACATAGCCACAATATCTGCACCTTTTGGACAGACACATCTGTCTTTGGTATGGATGGATAGTATCTCTAACTTACGACATAGCCACAATATCTGCACCTTTTGGACAGACACATCTGTCTTTGGTATGGATGGATAGTATCTCTAACTTAGGGCATAGCCACAATATCTGCACCTTTTGGACAGACACATCTGTCTTTGGTATGGATGGATAGTATCTCTAACTTAGGGCATAGCCACAATATCTGCACCTTTTGGACAGACACATCTGTCTTTGGGATAGATGGGTAGTATCTCTAACTTACGACATAGCCACAATATCTGCACCTTTTGGACAGACACATCTGTCTTTGGTATGGATGGATAGTATCTCTAACTTACGACATAGCCACAATATCTGCACCTTTTGGACAGACACATCTGTCTTTGGTATGGATGGATAGTATCTCTAACTTAGGGCATAGCCACAATATCTGCACCTTTTGGACAGACACATCTGTCTTTGGTATGGATGGATAGTATCTCTAACTTAGGGCATAGCCACAATATCTGCACCTTTTGGACAGACACATCTGTCTTTGGTATGGATGGATAGTATCTCTAACTTAGGGCATAGCCACAATATCTGCACCTTTTGGACAGACACATCTGTCTTTGGGATAGATGGGTAGTATCTCTAACTTACGACATAGCCACAATATCTGCACCTTTTGGACAGACACATCTGTCTTTGGTATGGATGGATAGTATCTCTAACTTACGACATAGCCACAATATCTGCACCTTTTGGACAGACACATCTGTCTTTGGTATGGATGGATAGTATCTCTAACTTAGGGCATAGCCACAATATCTGCACCTTTTGGACAGACACATCTGTCTTTGGTATGGATGGATAGTATCTCTAACTTAGGGCATAGCCACAATATCTGCACCTTTTGGACAGACACATCTGTCTTTGGGATAGATGGGTAGTATCTCTAACTTACGACATAGCCACAATATCTGCACCTTTTGGACAGACACATCTGTCTTTGGTATGGATGGATAGTATCTCTAACTTAGGGCATAGCCACAATATCTGCACCTTTTGGACAGACACATCTGTCTTTGGTATAGATTGGTAGTATCTCTAACTTACGACATAGCCACAATATCTGCACCTTTTGGACAGACACATCTGTCTTTGGTATGGATGGGAAGATTTGCAATATTTTTTGCTCTGACAGACGCCATTTTTGACCTACTCTATTTGACTTTAAACAGCCAAAAGTTTGTTAATGTGCACAAGTGCATATAGGACCTCCTATCTTTTGCTGTTTTCCAAGAGGGCTAGACATTGGATCTCACTACCAAGTGAGATGGGGAAGGTTAAGCCACAAAAAAACAAAAGGTTAAATTTTTGTAAAACTCCCATCATCTGTGGTGGGAATCAAACCCAGGACCTTCCTATCCAGAGGCTAAAGACTTATCCTGAGATCACCAAGTTCCCATTGAATTTACAATCTTTTACTGAGAATGTGCTTAAGATAAATGACTGAATGCTAGTTTTGTCTATCATTTATTACAGTTGTTAAATTCCTATCATATACTGCATCTCAAAAGACAAATAAAAGTGACCTGTAATACAAAAGTATTAGAGCAATAATATATCTGCGCTACTAAAAGATAGAAGTTGGTATGTTGAGCCAGACATATATGTCACATTGTACCACCAAATTATACCAAGTAAGAGTGGCACTGTATTACATAATGATAATAATTTTGATATTGCACACAAAAAATTACAAGAATAAAATGGAGAATGTAAGAGTTTTTGATGACAATAATTGCATGTCTCTGGTCTGTAAAAGATCACAACAAAAACTAACTACTGATCTCAATTCTAGCAAAAAATGTTATAAATGTCACAAAAATATAACACAATTGGTACCCTATATAACTAAGTCTCAGTACAATAATTAATCATTGATGATGTCATATGTTTGGTATGATTCTGTTAATCTGTTTTGAAATAGTTACAAAAAATGAAACATCACTGAATGAAGTAACAGATAATAACTGTGATCATCACAACTTGGCTGGAATATCACCAAAATTATAACACAAATGTCGTGAAATGATCACAAAGTATAACACAAATCCCATGGAATAATCAACCATTTTTTAAACTGCAAAATGACCAAATTAGAAAACCGAAAAATAAAAACCCAGCATTTACTATGTCATAGGTTGGAGCATTTAGGTTTATGATTATATGTGTGTACTGGGTCTTGGCACTAACATTGTACACCAAAAAGCAAGCAGTGATATAGGATATATAAAGTATAATGTATGTTGGGCTAGTGGACAACACAAATCAGCTACAAAAGCCATTAAATTGGGAACAAAAGTAAATTTCTCCATTTCTAAGATTTCTGCAAATGGCCGATGACATCTCTAACGATTTTCTAAGAAGTTAAATTTAAAAATACAAAGAAGAATTTAAATCTTATTTAGTAAGATTGCTGTCATGGCTAATCAATCATATACAATCTTGGGTGTGACTCTTTAGAGCCATTAGACTGACTTTAATAATTTCAACAATGAAGACTTTTCTTTACTTGATTGATGCTTGGTCATGGCTCTTGCAGTGCGGATGTCTTATCTTTTTCTTTCTACACTCCTTAGTTTGGCATGGATGTGTTGTGATGCTATTTATGCCAAGACATTGTATCTGTGTCTTTCTGCCTGATACATCCATCTTCAGGATAGGTATATTTTTTCTGCCCGATACATCCATCTTCAGGATAGATATATTTTTTCTGCCTGATACATCCATCTTCAGGACAGATATATTTTTTCTGCCCGATACATCCATCGTCAGGATAGATATATTTTTTCTGCCTGATACATCCATCGTCAGGACAGAGAGATTTTTTCTGCCTGATACATCCATCGTCAGTAAGTAAAAGTAAAGTACCCCCGTCACGCCAAGTGGCGTATAGGGAAATATATTGTGTTAGTGACCCTATATTTTACAGACATTCAACACATGATTTTTAGGGTAATGTGGTTGGTATTACGCCCGTGCTGCTTTACTTTCCCAGAAAAAAATCCGGTACCCATTTAAGGCTGGGTGAACCCGGAAGCCGTTGGTTGGGATCGAACCCTACCCCTTGTCCGTGGTAGTCCAGTTCACTAACCATTGAGCTATCGCGGCTCCATCCATCTTCAGGACAGAGAGATTTTTTCTGCCTGATACATCCATCTTCAGGATAGATATATTTTTTCTACCCGATGCATCTATCTTCAGGACAGATATATTTTTTCTGCCTGATACATCCATCTTCAGGATAGATATATTTTTTCTGCCCGATACATCCATCTTAAGGATAGATATATTTTTTCTGCCTGATACATCCATCATCAGGACAGAAAGATTTTTTCTGCCTGATACATCCATCTTCAAGATAGATATATTTTTTCTGCCTGATACATCCATCGTCAGGATAGATATATTTTTTCTGCATGATACATCCATCTTCAAGATAGATATATTTTTTCTGCCTGATACATCCAACGTCAGGATAGATATATTTTTTCTGCAAGATACAGCCATCTTCAAGATAGATATATTTTTTCTGCCTGATACATCCATCTTCAGGACAGAGAGATTTTTTCTGCCTGATACATCTATCTTCAGGATAGATATATTTTTTCTGCCTGATACATCCATCTACAGGACAGATATATTTTTTCTGCCTGATACATCCATCTTCAGGATAGATATATTTCTTCTGCCCGATACATCCATCTTCAATATAGATATATATTTTCTGCCTGATACATCCATCTTCAGGACAGAGAGATTTTTTCTGCCTGATACATCCATCATCAGGACAGAGAGATTTTTTCTGCCTGATACATCCATCGTCAGAACAGAGAGATTTTTTCTGCCTGATACATCCATCTTCAGGATAGATATATTTTTTCTGTCAGATACATCCATCTTCAGGATAGATATATTTTTTCTACCTGATACATCCATCTTCAGGATAGATATATTTTTTCTACCTGATACATCCATCATCAGGAGAGAGATATTTTTTTCAGTCAGATACATCCATCTTCAGGATAGAGAGATTTTTTTCTGTCAGATACATACATCTTCAGGATAGAGAGATTTTTTTCTGTCAGATACATCAATCATCAGGAGAGAGAGATTTTTTTCTGTCAGATACATCCATCTTCAGGATAGAGAGATTTTTTTCTGTCAGTTACATCAATCATCAGGAGAGAGAGATTTTTTTCTGTCAGATACATCCATCTTCAGGATAGATATATTTTTTCTGCCTGATACATCCATCTTCAGGAGAGAGAGATTTTTTTCTGTCAGATACATCCATCTTCAGGATAGATGTATTTTTTCTGCCTGATACATCCATCTTCAGGATAGATATATTTTTTCTACCTGATACATCCATCTTCAGGATAGAGAGATTTTTAGTTTCTTAACAATTTTAGTAGGCAGCAGCCATTTTGGTTTACTTCTCTCTACTTATAACTGCCAAGGGTTCTTTAACATGAGCAAAGTGCACACGGATGATCTCCTGCTTTTCATCATCGTCTGAGAGGGCTAGATGTCAATCTCACTACATGTAGACTGGGGAAGGTAAAGTTATAAAGAAACCATGGAGTCAAAGAGAAAAAACTATGCACTGCCGCTGTCAGAATTTGAACTTCAACTTGGGACCTTCTTGTCTAGACGACCTTATTCCAAGACCACACAGCCTAATTTATGTGGATATAATCTGATAAGTTTTGACCTTTAACCTTTTGAGTATTATTTATGTCTACAACTAAAGTGTTAATAAGGCCTTCCAGAAATAAGTAAAACATTCTTGAAATCAGACAAGAGCTAAACAACATCTGTATATACTAGACAATTTTTCTCCAGCGACTCCCTACCTTTGTAAAGTTCGCAAGATAATAAGGCAAATTCTATGTCAAAGCTCAAAGAAAATAATAAAAATTGAGTCATCTTAGGACAATATTCATATGGTTATGGTTATGGAAGGCCCCGGTATCGCTGAAAACAAATTAAAATTCATAATTGCCCAACAGTCTGTGCCAATAGAATCATCTGAATTAATATCTCATCTGCCAAACAAAGAAAGGTAGCTGTAGTCCCCATCATAGCAGTCTCAGCACATGCCAAAAGACATAAGGCAAAGCCGCACAGAAAGTGAACACAGCTATATGTTCCCCTTCATACGATATCATCATTCATCGTAAGCAATCAGAATATCGAAACACAATCAAAACAGATGAAACACACAGCTCATGGTGAGCACAGAGCACTAAACTCAGTAGCTCCAGCAACAAATTGGACTTGGAATATGAGGAAACTGCAACAAGGAACGCTTTTCAGACTGAGCCTCAATTTGTTCTTGCCACCTATCCGCCATATTGACTGGTATTAATTACAATATTCATAGTTCACAGCCAGTGTTCACCGAAGTGAAAGGAGTCAATGAATTGCAATAACTTTGACCTGTGTTATCAGCTTGCCTAACATCAACAGCCATTGTATTTTAACTGGGAACAAGTCTTTTATTTTGTAACTTGGAACAGTACATTTTTTGTGACTGAGATCAGTACATTTTTTGAGAACAGTACATTTTTTTGTGACTGAGAACAATACATTTTTTTGTGACTGAGAACTGTACATTTTTTGTGTAACTGAGAACAATACATTTTTTTGTGACTGAGAACAGTGCATTTTTTGTGACTGACAACAAACCACTGCAAAATATTGAGCCATCTATTCGAACTGAGAATATTTCCCTAGAACTTTGACAGCAGGACTGTTGAACTAGAGCTATCTGTGGTCTTAGACTTGACCAAGTGGGACAGAAATGAGAGATACATTATGGGGTTGCTGATCCGTTCTTGAATAATGCCCATTTGATTCTGGTGACAGACCTACAGGTTTGTAGAGACTGCTACATGAATGAAGGAGAAGAAAAAAGATGCATTGTTGTCTAGTGGGCAAAGCACAGATTCTTCAAAAAATAAGTGATTTGTTGAGTGTTACAACATTAGAATGTTATAAGTGATTAAATGAAATGTTGGTGAAATTCTAATGGACAAAGCGTTGTCTCTTGCAAATAAAAATTATGTATGTGAGCGTATATATGAGGCAGTCTGTGAATACTATATAAAGCTTAGAACACGATTATTTGTGAAGACTAGCACAGTGTGAACATGTTTTTCTTTAAAAGGTGAACATTTCTTGACTTTTAAAAAATTCTAAAATTAAGCACAAAAAGGTAATTTTCTTAATTAAGCACAAAAAGGTAATTTTCTTAATTAAGCACAAAAAGGTAATTTTCTTTAAAGAATAAGAACAAAGCAGGAATTATTTATGCTACAGTGATGAGGTTTAGTGCAGAGTGGCCACGTTTTTATTTCATTTTTTTAAAGGGAGGATTTTTGTCTTTAAAATGGAGGACCAAATAATGACAAATTTTAAAAAGGAGAGAAAATGTCAAGGTTATCTAAGATTACAGCGTTAAATGCAGAATGGTCATATTTATTATTTTCAGAGAGGCTTTTCTTTTTCAATTAAAGAAATGGATAGAAAAATGACATGTTTTATAAAAGAGAACAAAATAAGGGTTACTAATGATTACAATCATAGATTTTGGTGAGGACTAGTTGGTACATGCCTGGCTTTCTCCAAACAAAAGAGATGTGCATGTGTGTAGTGTATAGAGACACCACTCAACTCAGCTTTAAATGGGAAATTGGGTTCCATAATTACGGCATGTAAGCCTGAAGAGGAGCTGTAGTCATCTTTATTAACTCTTTCCGTACGTTTCACTACACTGTGTGCCATATCCATCATGACTTGCTGCATAGTGCATCACTCTCAATTTGATTAGTGTGTTTCACTATACTGTGTGCCATATCCATCTTGACTTTCTGCATAGTGCATCACTCTCAATTTGATTAGTGTGTTTCACTACACTGTGTGCCATGTCCATCTTGACTTGCTACATAATGCATCACTCTCAATTTGATTAGTGTGTTTCACTACACTGTGTGCCATGTCCATCTTGACTTGCTACATAGTGCATCACTCTCAATTTGATTAGTGTGTTTCACTACACTGTGTGCCATGTCGATTTTGATCTCGTACACTTTGCCACACAGTGTGTCACTCTCAGTTTGATTAGTGTGTTTCACTACACTGTGTGCCATGTCGATTTTGATCTCGTACACTTTGCCACACAGTGTGTCACTCTTAATTTGATTAGTGTGTTTCACTACACTGTGTGCCATGTCGATTTTGATCTCGTTCACTTTGCCACACAGTGTGTCACTCTTAATTTGATTATTGTAAACCATCATCAAACCATATTCTTTTGTACATGTCTTGTATCATCTTGGTATTGGTGAAATATAATTCCTTGTTCAATTATCTAAAAATGTGTATATAATATCTTATGTGTTAGAATAATATAAATATGTAGATTGATTCTTAAAATCATGAAAAATGTTGTCCCTGAAATCTCTCCCGTTGCATTGATAAAAAACTTGCGTATGGAAAGAGTTAAAACCTACTGTAATGATATATTTCTTTGTTTATCTTTAGTCCACCCTCATCGTTCTGTTGGGAAAAACAGCACCAAATTCAGTGATTTAATGCACCAAGGCCTCCAGTTTATTTGACTCTTTAGGAGTTATAGTGTTTTGAGATGACATTTTATCTTTGTTTCGATGAAAGGAAGTTAAAATACTTGGAAAAATTTGATAACATTTAATGCAATGTATGTATTTGGAAATGTCTGTAGTGTAGAGGTAATGTGCAGTCTTGACATCAAAGTGTGTGTATGTGGGAGCAGTTGGTGCATTATGGCCTCCTGTCATCCCAGCTAAAAATAAAATGTGTGTCTGGCTCAATAAGTTAAGGGAGGTAGATAACAGCAAGGAAGAGCATTGGCCTCCTCACCTCCAAAGATTGTGGTCTAGCATCATGAGGTTGTTTACTTTGCTCTCCAAAAAAAAAAAAAGATGTCATGTGACACCTACAAAGATTGTAGTCTAGCATCATGAAGTTGTTTACTTTGCTCTCCAACAACATTAAAAGATGTCATGTGACACCTCCAAAGATTGTGGTCTAGCATCATGAAGTTGTTTACTTTGCTCTCCAACAACATTAAAAGATGTCATGTGACACCTCCAAAGATTGTAGTCTAGCATCATGAGGTTGTTTACTTTGCTCTCCAACAACATTAACAGATGTCATGTGACACCTCCAAAGATTGTGGTCTAGCATCATGAAGTTGTTTACTTTGCTCTCCAACAACATTAAAAGATGTCATGTGACACCTCCAAAGATTGTGGTCTAGCATCATGAGGTTGTTTACTTTGCTCTCCAACAACATTAAAAGATATCATGTGACACCTCCAAAGATTGTAGTCTAGCATCATGAGGTTGTTTACTTTGCTCCCCAACAACATTAAAAGATATCATGTGACACCTCCAAAGATTGTAGTCTAGCATCATGAGGTTGTTTACTTTGCTCCCCAACAACATTAAAAGATATCATGTGACACCTCCAAAGATTGTAGTCTAGCATCATGAGGTTGTTTACTTTGCTCCCCAACAACATTAAAAGATATCATGTGACACCTCCAAAGATTGTAGTCTAGCATCATGAGGTTGTTTACTTTGCTCTCCAACAACATTAACAGATGTCATGTGACACCTCCAAAGATTGTGGTCTAGCATCATGAGGTTGTTTACTTTGCTCTCCAACAACATTAACAGATGTCATGTGACACCTCCAAAGATTGTAGTCTAGCATCATGAAGTTGTTTACTTTGCTCACCAACAACATTAAAATATGTCATGTGACACCTACAAAGATTGTAGTCTAGCATCATGAGGTTGTTTACTTTGCTCTCCAACAACATTAAAAGATGTCATGTGACACCTCCAAAGATTGTGGTCTAGCATCATGAGGTTGTTTACTTTGCTCACCAACAACATTAACAGATGTCATGTGACACCTCCAAAGATTGTGGTCTAGCATCATGAGGTTGTTTACTTTGCTCCCCAACAACATTAAAAGATGTCATGGGACACCTCCAAAGATTGTGGTCTAGCATCATGAGGTTGTTTACTTTGCTCACCAACAACATTAAAAGATATCATGTGACACCTACAACCATACATGTGTGTATTTTCATTTCTCTTTTCTTTATCTAACAAATTATATTTTCCCTGTTTTTAACTTTTGCATAGTTACTCTCTTTTAATCTAAAAGTGACATTTTAGTTATAATCTTAGGAATTGGCAGCATTTATGGGTTAAGATGATCTGAGTCTACAGTATTCCAGGATTATTTATGAGATTGGTTTCATATATATATATATATATGGCCCTTTTCGTCTTGTCAGACGGTCTAGTGGAGGCTATTGCGTATTTTTTTGAGGTATTGTTTTTGCCGAACAGCTTCTCTCGTGGCTAATTCTACCAATGTTTGACAAACACACGCGGTCACATAATGAACAGGTCTGGCTCGCTGGTCCACAGGGTTTACCATCCTTTTTCATATATGATACCACAAAAAACATATTAATTTTCATTAATTTGTGTATCTGTGGTATTTTGGTGGATGCCATTGGTAAAAAAACTTTAAAAATTGACAAATTTGGTACCAATCTGGTGTAAAACTATTTAACTTTTACAAATAAATGTTTATATAATTGAAGAGTTAACCTCTTCTATGAATGCATAACAGAAGCAGCCAAAGAGGCTATATTTCCTAAATGGGAAAATGAGCGAGCAACTAAAATGTTAATGATAAACAATAATGCTTATCTTTCTTCATCTTTTCCCATGGCCACAGAAATGAGTGGCCTACACACCTTGTGGCATTTCAAGTTTGATAAAAAGATATGGAATATTTAAATTGCAATTTAAATACATCAACAGTACAGGTTCGTTTTTTTAAGTGGTTGTAGGATAAATGTTACTAGGCATCATAAATACTCACATCAACAAAGCCAACATGATAATTCACTTTAATGTGGAGCATTCACAACATCCATTGAATTGTTCACATAATGAAGCTTGCATACAGAACAAATCTTCACATTTACAAAATATTGCATGCAACATAAATGAAATCAAGTAACAGATTACAACAACATGGACAGCAGAAGTTATCTAACATGGATGTCATGTGTTATAAATTAACAATTTTGACATAAATGCATACAACATTGCCAGTTTTACTGGGGAATGAGCATAAAGAGAATGTAAAAACCGGATAATGTTAGGTTGAGGGAATGTCAAACTGGATAATGTTAGGTTGAGAGAATGTCAAACTGGATAATGTTAGGTTGAGAGAATGCCAAACTGGCTAATGTTAGGTTGAGAGAATGTCAAACTGGATAATGTTAGGTTGAGAGAATGCCAAACTGGATAATGTTAGGTTGAGAGAATGTCAAACTTGATAATGTTAGGTTGAGAGAATATTGAACTTGATAATGTTAGGTTGAGAGAATGTCAAACTGGATAATGTTAGGTTGAGAGAATGTCAAACTGAATAATGTTAGTTTGACAGAATGTCAAACTGGATAATGTTAGGTTGAAATACTGGGAAATAATTGGAAATGGAAACTTGACAGCTTGTGATGTTTTTAACTCAAATCATTATAATTTTATTATAAATGAATTCACTAAATTAATTTGAGGATAGAAAACAAATTGTATGTCAGATATACTTAAATTAGATTTAAAATAATTTGTAGAATTGATTTAAAAGGTGAAGTTAAGTTGTCAGGAGGTAGACCAGGTAATCAAGTTCAACAACAGGTTATCATTTCAAACATTATTGTTGAGAGAGTTTTATTCCTCTTGATATCTTTTTTATGGCATTAGTTAGAAGGCCCATATATCATGAAGGCATCAAAGCAAATGTGCTTTTATGATATAGGGTGTTTATAAAGTCTCACTACACTTGGTATCTAGGTCAATTTGAAAAAAATGTTTATGACGTCATCACAATATGTGCTCAATGGTAAGTTCACTTGTTGCGACAGTTTTCTTAATGACTTGTCTGGACTTTTAAGGATTCTGTCTTGGATATCTAAACATATTTCATCATTCACAGCAGGCCTACCAGATCGTGGAGCATCTTCCACATTTCCAGTAGCAATAAACTTATTCAACAAATTTCATTGACAGTGGGAGCACATATTGTGATGACGTCATAAACATTTTTTTTTCAAATTGACCTAGATACCAAGTGTAGTGAGACTTTATAAACACCCTGTATAAATGTTAATTTGAGATGCTGAAAAGGTGTTCAGAGGTGTAGTCATAATTAAATGACAGTGAAATTAGCTTTCAATCTGGCAGTGAAAAGAGATAATTGTCACAGACAAAGATGAAAATAAGTGATAAATCCTTGAGGTTTGGCAAAACCCTCAAGGATTTGCCCTGACAGAAAGAAAATATGAAGGAAGCTGATCCCGAAATTACTAAGAATTTTTTCTGAGACTTGTTTCCAGGGGATATAAGAAGCAGGTTTCTTCTGTGTTCCGATTTAGGATTAGAGAGAATCAAGTCAGGGATGGACAAACAAAGCATTGAATGCTCCCTTTACGGCGATGGCGGTGACCAATGGCTGTCTCCATTAGATCCCATATATGCAGCCCACTTCTGCTGGTGAAACGGGAGAACAGATGCACATCTTGTATTATCAGTCATGTTCTTTGCTGAAGAGCAAGAAAACTTCAGCCGTAGTCTGTATGAAGAATAAAAATGGTAAATGTTAACATTTCTACAATAACTCTACAATAATAATATACAAGTGATAAATATGAAATTTTCACTTGTAGACACTTGGTTTCACTTGCAACCTATGACAATCTGCACCATCAAAGCAAGAGACAGAGTGGAATGGCGCTCTATGGTAGCCAACTTTCAATGCAGAGATGGCACTCAATGATGATGATGATTCACTTGTAGCCTACATGTAGTATAACACCACAGAACTCCAAGCAAACCCATATATACTCAGTTGCTTTCAAGATATGATAAAGTGTTTGTACATGTGATATAAATGTGAAAAGTGAAATTTCCTTTAAATCTGCAAGTGTAAATGAGACTGATCTGCAAACCTGGTAAATGAGGCTGATCTGCTAGCCTGGTAAATGAGGCTGAGTGCTGAGAAAAGTTTTTCAGCCTCACGGACAATCTGTTTGAATTGAATTTTAAAAATGGCTTTATAAAGCAGCAAGTAGAAACTTTTATTTTAGTGGAATCTTGCAATAATTTTAAGGAAAACACCATAGGTTTAGAAAATAAATTTAGATAATTTGAAAACAAATGTCTAATGAACAATTTACTCTGTTTACCATGTAATGAATCCAAGACTGGTACAGAAGTAAGAGAAATGAGCATGCAGGCAATCTCATCTATAATCAAGATAAGAAGGTTGGTACATGTCAGTGGTGAGAAGAGAAAACAATAGACTCACAGAGCAAGCTCTCAAAAAGGAAACAGCAGCTAAAGAGTTCAGCTGAGAGGAACACTGTGAAAATATTCTTAGCATTCATCAATTATGTGGACATGAACACACCATGTTTTTAACTTATGGGAAGCCATATCTGCACCTTTAGGCCCAACACATCTGTTTTTGGCATGGGTAGATTTCTAATTTTTAACAATTTTTGTGTAGGCAGTGGTTATTTTTAGCTTATTCTTTTTTTAATTCTTAACTGTCAAAGGTTCTTTAACATGTGCAGAGTGCATACAGGACCTCCTGTTTTGTTGTTGTTGTCGTTATCCATGATCTCACCACCCAGAGACCAGGTGAGTAAAAAGCCATGAAGAAAGCACAAATTTAAAGAGAAGAACTCCACTGTCTATGGCAAGATTAAGATCTTAAGATCTCCTTGTTTAGACTCCAATGTTTAACCTCTAGACCACCCAGTCACCCTCTGAAGAATGCTGCAATACAACAACGGATCGCTAGACATGGAGGATTTTGTTACCTTGCCCATGTGCCATCTTCAGTCAGAGAGGAAGTAACTAACCAGAGCATAATTGTGGCAGCTAATTTAATTTCTTGACAATTTGTATAGCACTTGCTATGGAAAGCTTCTTCTTATTTCTTCACTTATTCTTGTACCCATTCAGGTGTCGAGGGAGATACAAGGTTCTGGTATTTACTCTCCTGGCAGCTTCAAACATTGCCAATTGATGTTGTTGCTTCATTTCTTTGACGTCGATCTATCTTACTATGGGTCTGTTTCTTGCTCTTCTCCTTTCTCAACTTTTAACATATGCTTTGTATGGTAAGGAATCACATGGCATTATTTCTAGATTGGTAAACCATTTTACTTAGACAGCATAGTAGATATTTATTGTTTTTGTTATGGAAATCAGAAACCGCATACTTGCTAATATGATAAGGAAATTTTAAAGACATTCGTGTACATTGATGTGTTATTTGTTGCTGTTTATCTAGTGTTAATGGAAGTGGCATAACAATACAAACTTTTCCTAAAAATAGTTGAAGTAGAAGATATCTGAGTAGCAAAATGGTTCAGAGTTTCAATTAATCATGACTGCTGCAATAGCAGCACTACTATTAAAATTGACTCTACACACATTTTATCAGCTAAATATGTAAAATAACCGTACTCGCTGCCCTGCATGATATTAAGTTTATTCTATATTTTTTAACAAATGCTGTTGAGGACTGCTAAATATTTGGTGGTCAGACTACAAACCAATTACAGAAATAAGACACGAAACTAAACAGAACTATGTATCCAATTATGTAAGAAAGTGATTCTGGAAATACCTTGGCCACGTTCTCAGAATTGATGTTGGAAAGCTACCCCATCAGGCCTTATGTAGATACCAGAAGGTAAAAGAAAATGAGAAAGACTGAAAGAAACTCTGCATAGAACCATCATCAAAGAGAGCACAGCTATGGGTCTCAGAAACAAGCAAGAACTAAAACAGGTTATGGGTTACCGTCAGACAGGTAAAACTATGACTTCTGCCCTATGTGCTGTACTCTGTCCAAAAAGGATAATCAATAAATAACAAATCTCTAGCTAAATATGTATTCTTCAACAGCAATAATGACTACTTGTCCTAATAATTGAGCATCTGCTGTCATTTGTTAATGCGGGCATTTCATTTGTGTGAAAGTGCCAAGAGCAAGAATGGTTCAATAAGAGTGTGTGACTTTTTAAAATGTTCTCATTACTCCTATATATTGTTACTACTAAAAGTTTTATTGCTTCTATTTGTGCTAAAAATGAGTTTACAAAAAACTATAATACTATTGTTCATATAGTTTATATAACAGTTGGAAAACAGAAAAAGAGATTGAGAAAAAACTAAATGCCTTTGAAAACAAATGCCTAAAGAAAGATATGTTGTGTACATTTGAATTAATTCAAAACTAATATAGATATAAGAGAAATGGCCATGCAATCAATGTTCACATCTATAAATAGGGAGAGAAGGTGAACATGTGTCAGACGTATTTAGAAGAGACAAGAAAAGGAATTTCAAAACAAGCTCATAAGAAAAAAAGGAAGACCCAGAGATATACTGAAAAGAACACTGATAAGAGAAGCAAAGTTGGCAGGCATCATAAACTCACTTGGATAAGATCAAACATCTTGCCCAGAATACAGATGGATTGAGAAAAACACAATGTGCAATATGTGACATCTATCAGCACTGGAGGATCAATTTCATATCATATATGAGTATCTTACAGGAGCCACAGTAAAACTATAGTTAGTGTAATACTCACTATGGTTAGTGTAATACTCACTATGGTTAGTGTAATACTCACTATAGTTAGTGTAATACTCACTATAGTTAGTGTAATACTCACTATGGTTAGTGTAATACTCACTATGGTTAGTGTAATACTCACTATGGTTAGTGTAATACTCACTATGGTTAGTGTAATACTCACTATGGTTAGTGTAATACTCACTATGGTTAGTGTAATACTCACTATGGTTAGTGTAATACTCACTATGGTTAGTGTAATACTCACTATGGTTAGTGTAATACTCACTATGGTTAGTGTAATACTCACTATAGTTAGTGTAATACTCACTATGGTCAGTGTAATACTCACTATGGTTAGTGTAATACTCACTATGGTTAGTGTAATACTCACTATAGTTAGTGTGATACTCACTATGGTTAGTGTAATACTCACTATGGTTAGTGTAATACTCTCCTGAGAACAAGAAGTTAAGTTCATCCCCACTTCACAGGTGTTTCATCAACATTGAGTGCCGTCTCCACATCGAAGGTAAGCTACCATGGAGCACCATCCTGCTCTGTCTCTTGTTTTGATAGTGCAGATTGTCATAGGCTGTTGCCCATCTTTTGATGTTACTCGTCCATGTTTGTCTTGGTCTACCTCTGCCTCTTTTACCTTGTATTTTCCCTTTAAACATTACTTTTAGTAGGCTGTTGTGTCTTTTAACATGGCCCAAACATCTCATTTGAAAATATCACTGATATGTTAGTTTTCTTGTTCTTTTGCTTCTTTTAGAAATATAACTTTATATGATTCTTTCATGTTACATTCAGATTAGTTAGAAGTTATGGCTAATAATTGTAATAAAATTAATGAAGAAAGATTAAATATTTCACACTAGATGGAGGCACACATTTGAACCACTTGCACAATATGTTGGTTTTAAAAATGAAGGAATCACAGTCAGTTTATGATATCTTCAATAAATAAGAAGTGCAAAATGTTTTAAATTAAAACTATAATGCTACACATGTTGTTAAAATAAGCATCTGTGGAGTTGATCTCATTCTAGATCCTTGATCATTTCCACGTCGTTAGACGTCACAGAGGACTTTTAGTGTTTTTCACCACCCATCTTTATTCTTGGTGAGATGTTCAATCTTATCTCATGAGTCTATGCTTGTTAACTTTACTTCCCTTTTAAGTGTTTGTCTCTTTAGGTCTCCCTCTTTTTCTGTATCCTGATGTTTCCCACTGAAGAGTATGTTTTGGAATTCTCTTGTTGTCTCTTTTCAGTACATGTCTGACATATGTCCATTTTCTTTCCTTAATTGTAGATGAGATCTTTGGTTGCATGGCCATTTTTCTTATTTCAATATTAGTCTTGAATTCATTCCATTGTACACAGAGTATTTTTCTTAGGCATTTGTATTCAAAGGCATTTAGTTTTTTTTCTCAATCTCTTTTGATGCTTTCCAGCTTTCATATACATAGGTAAATGTTGATAATACATTTGGGTTGAATATTTTAAGTTTGGTTTTCTTGCTTAATATTTGCCATTTGCATATTTTGTCCCAATTTTTTAATTTGTGCTGTTTTTGCTATGCTGCTGCTGCTCCATTTCTTTGCTTCACCTGCTTGATCTATATTACTTTCAATATATATATATATAGTGGTCTACTCTTTCCAATGCCTGGCGATTGAGATATACATTGCCCTCTTGGGTATTGGAGATTTTTCAGTATGAATTATTGTAACACCACAAGATTCTACAACCATGAAGGTTTCCTTACTTAGGGTTGCCCTGAAGCGAGTTTCAGTGTAAGGCTGTCAGCCTCGCACCTCGCAAAATGTGACTCTTGTTACCAAAGCTAGAAACTCAGCAGTCGGGTTTTGTGGTTTTTAATTTATTGATGTTTGCACAATTATTTCCATGAAAAACCTTGTCATTCTCTTATTTAAGCTCATTTCTGACTTCCTGAGAATATTGTCGGGGTTAAACTTTGTGAAGAAACAGTGAGTTTTAAGATCAACTTTCCTTGATTTTCTTGCTGTTATTTCCAATTTTGTTAAAAATTGTGAAAAAGGTCATGCCCCAATGTGTTCAAATCCTTGGTAGGGAATGTGTTAACGTTAAAGCTGCCTCACTACTTTAAAATATTGAAACATGATGCAGTCCCACCTGTAAACTGTCAACTGTCCCATATTTAGGTTGAATGGATTGTAGTCATCGTCAGATCTGGAGTACGTCCCTGTGTCTGGTAACTGATGGTCGGACAGGTTTAGGCAATCTGAGGTTATTGCTTCTTCATACTGGTCATGTTTCATCTGGTAATAGATACCTGGTGGGAGACAAGTCTATGTGACACACTGTCAAGATATTGGGGAAGACATGTTATTAGACGTTGGGAATGAAAATAATAACAAAATAAGTTATCTGTCACTGACGAGGATAATGTGTAAGAAGAAAAGTTATTAGCCTGTAGATGATGAGAGAAATATGTGATAAGACAAATTATTAGCCTGTAGATGATGAGAGAAATATGTAATAAGATAAATTATTAGCCTGTAGATGATGAGAGAAATATGTGATAAGATAAATTATTAGCCTGTAGATGATGAGAGAAATATGTGATAAGACAAATTATTAGCCTGTAGATGATGAGAGAAATATGTAATAAGATAAATTATTAGCCTGTAGATGATGAGTGAAATATGTAATAAGATAAATTATTAGGCTGTAGATGATGAGAGAAATATATAATAAGACAAATTATTAGCCTGTAGATGATGAGAGAAATATGTAATAAGATAAATTATTAGCCTGTAGATGATGAGAGAAATATGTAATAAGACAAATTATTAGCCTGTAGATGATGAGAGAAATATGTAATAAGATAAATTATTAGCCTGTAGATGATGAGAGAAATATGTAATAAGATAAATTATTAGCCTGTAGATGATGAGAGAAATGTGTAATAAGATAAATTATTAGCCTGTAGATGATGAGAGAAATGTGTAATAAGATAAATTATTAGCCTGTAGATGATGAGAGAAATGTGTAATAAGATAAATTATTAGCCTGTAGATGATGAGAGAAATATGTAATGAGATAAATTATTAGCCTGTAGATGATGAGAGAAATATGTAAACGGATAAATAAATTAGCCTGTAGATGATGAGAGAAATATGTAATAAGATAAATTATTAGCCTGTAGATGATGAGAGAAATATGTAATAAGATAAATTATTAGGCTGTAGATGATGAGAGAAATATGTAATAAGATAAATTATTAGCCTGTAGATGATGAGAGAAATATGTAATAAGACAAATTATTAGGCTGTAGATGATGAGAGAAATATGTAATAAGACAAATTATTAGCCTGTAGATGATGAGAGAAATATGTAATAAGATAAATTATTAGGCTGTAGATGATGAGAGAAATATGTAATAAGACAAATTATTAGCCTGTAGATGATGAGAGAAATATGTAATAAGATAAATTATTAGCCTGTAGATGATGAGAGAAATATGTAATAAGATAAATTATTAGCCTGTAGATGATGAGAGAAATATGTAATAAGATAAATTATTAGCCTGTAGATGATGAGAGAAATATGTAATAAGATAAATTATTAGCCTGTAGATGATGAGAGAAATATGTAATAAGATAAATTATTAGCCTGTAGATGATGAGAGAAATATGTAATAAGATAAATTATTAGCCTGTAGATGATGAGAGAAATATGTAATAAGATAAATTATTAGCCTGTAGATGATGAGAGAAATATGTAATAAGATAAATTATTAGCCTGTAGATGATGAGAGAAATATGTAATAAGATAAATTATTAGGCTGTAGATGATGAGAGAAATATGTAATAAGATAAATTATTAGCCTGTAGATGATGAGAGAAATATGTAATAAGACAAATTATTAGCCTGTAGATGATGAGAGAAATATGTAATAAGACAAATTATTAGGCTGTAGATGATGAGAGAAATATGTAATAAGATAAATTATTAGCCTGTAGATGATGAGAGAAATATGTAATAAGATAAATTATTAGCCTGTAGATGATGAGAGAAATATGTAATAAGATAAATTATTAGGCTGTAGATGATGAGAGAAATATGTAATAAGATAAATTATTAGCCTGTAGATGATGAGAGAAATATGTAATAAGACAAATTATTAGCCTGTAGATGATGAGAGAAATATGTAATAAGATAAATTATTAGGCTGTAGATGATGAGAGAAATATGTAATAAGATAAATTATTAGCCTGTAGATGATGAGAGAAATATGTAATAAGACAAATTATTAGCCTGTAGATGATGAGAGAAATATGTAATAAGACAAATTATTAGTCTGTAGATGATGAGTGTAGTGTGTAAAACGATATGATATTACCATATATCAATATCATATTGCTGGTTATGTACCATATATCATTATCCTATTGCTGGTTATGTACCATATATCATTCTCATATTGCTGGTTATGTACCATATATCATTATCCTATTGCTGGTTATGTACCATATATCATTCTCATATTGCTGGTTATGTACCATATATCATTATCCTATTGCTGGTTATGTACCATATATCATTCTCATATTGCTGGTTATGTACCATATATCATTATCCTATTGCTGGTTATGTACCATATATCATTCTCATATTGCTGATTATGAAAGCAATGTGTAACAAGATAAGTTATACAGTCTTCAACTAGCTGGTTTCTATCATTTTCAAACGAGAATGGATTTAGCCCCCTTTTTAAGAAATTTGTTAGTGGTTGTTTGTTCTTTATTTGCACATATTGACAACCATTCTAAAATTGAGTTTGCTTGCTTGTAGGCTAGCTTTTGTCTCCATCTGTATCTATCTTTAGTGTACTCTTACCAGTTAGCTATGTTCATAAGTTGTTTTTGTTGTTTTGGATTTAGAAGCCTGTAAGCTGATGCCCTTTGGCCAGTCCCATGTAATGATATCTGGAGGTATTTTTGAATTTCCTTGTAGTTCCTTCCATACAAGGTGGTCCATTTATCAGGTCTTTGAGACAGTAGAGTTGCTCTGATGTGAGCTTCAAACAGTCAAAAAGGTGATGTTCTACTATTTCATGTGGGTGTTCATAGAGTGGACATGCTGGAGTTTGCTTTATTGTATTCAACTGATACGTTTATTCATGGCACATGACTAGTTCTAAGTCTGAGGATGCTGGTTTGGTCTCTTATTTTTAGGTTGTTAATGTTGTCAAGGAGGTTTGGCCCCATGTATATTACAAGTTCTCTCCCTGTTTTTTCAATGGTTCATCCATTCAGCCAATCTTCTCTACTGGTGGAATTTATGATTTGTTCACTCCTAGCACCTACAGGGTTGATTTAGACTCAGTAAATGTCACTATATTTGTTGTCTATGATGGTGTGGTATTAAAAACAGTATTCTAGTGGTACACTGGTTTCTAAGGCTGTTATTTCTGCTTTATAATTGTTGCAGACTTCACCAAATGGGCCACATAGTTCTTCTGCTTTTCCATCTGGATAATGTATCAAATTCTCATATCCAGCTTTGATAGTTGCCTTTGTGGCTGCATCATCAGTATATACATGTATCTAGTCATCTGGATAAGTATTATGTTCATATTAATAGCTCTTATGTCATATATGTAGACGTCTTTGTAGTATAGAAGGAGTCTTCCTGTGGTATCTTTTTTTTGCCAGAGACTATCACAAGTGAATATACTGTCACTCCAGTATGATCCAGCACTTCACTGTTCGTTACCAGAAAAAAATAAATAAAATAAAAAAATAAAACAGAGAACAATAGACAGTAAAAAATCAGGAATTAAATACATGTCCATTGCTGCTGCACCACTAGAGAGACCTGAAGATTTAATGAGCTGGCAGTAAGCTGAAGTGCAGGTTTTCCTAGTGCAAGATGGGGCATCAATGGACATAGGTTCAAATTCTCGTTCTAGCTGTCTATTGTTCTCTGCATTTTCTACCGTTTGTGAATTTTTGAGAGTGCTGTAAACATACCTGTGCACCTCATGAAATATCAAGTATGCATCTTAGATATCATATGTAAAATACATGCCGTCCTTTCTCTTGTGATGTGTTTAATAAAGGCTAGGTTTTTAATGGGTGCTCAGTACACTTGCCCTGTATACAGTGACATTGGTGTTATTGGTCAACATGTTGTTACTCCACATTCTTATTGCCAACCTAGAAAGTTTAGCTGAGGCTATGCCACTCTTTTAGTAGCTGTACATCCAGTGAGAGATTATCGGTAATGATGGATCCAAGATATTCAGGTTTGTTTCAGTGTATTTTGCAACAGTTTATGACAATATTTGAAGGTTCAGTGTCCTAAAGATATTTTTTAAAATAATTTAAATTAGTTGACCTAAAACAAACTAACCATATTATTATGCTCAGTTATATTTGATGCTTAAGTTTCTCAACTGGTGGTCAGAAATGTGATAATTGTAAGAATGTCAGTAAATGACAGACATCTACAGGAGAGGAAAACAGTAATCTGAAAAGTGTTGGCTCAATAATTAGAAAAATTAAATTTACAAAAATATTATGGCAATTATTTTCTTCCTAAAGTCTGCCATACATGTGATGAGAAGAGTAAATAACTGAATAGCAAAGCAAGCCCTCAAGTGGGAAACAACTAGTAGGAGGAAAAGTGGTCAACCCAGAGAAACACTGAGAAGAACATTGATCAGAGAGGCAAAGGCAGCAGGAATTGGATCCCTTAATGAGATCGAGATGCGTGCACAGAACAGAGACAAATGGTGAGATTTGATAAAAGATCTTTGCAAGGACTGAGACTGCTAGGAAGAAAATTTTGAAACAGGGAAAGAGTATCTGAGTCTATGCTATATGGGCCGACTACAGCTCGAAAGGTTGATCAATAGACAGACAGGCAGGCAGACAGACAGACAGACATAATACAGGTAGACTGGCAACAGACAGACAGGCAGGCAGGCAACAGACAGACAGACAGACATAAAGTCTGCCATGGATTTATTTGTGACTGAAGAAAAAAGTCTACATACCGAGTAGAGCTATTATTTAAAAATACACTGAAACTAAGGGTAAAGGAGATATTGAATTCAAACATTAACATATGAATGCTAATTTTATAAAGTGGCTGAAAACAAAAGTATTTTAAGTAGTAAAAGAGGGAAGATTGAATGAAAGAATGTGACTTTGCATGAAAATAATGATGTAAAGGGAGCTTACTATCAGGATCATAGCGAACAACACCTTCCTCTGCCATCTTGTTTGCAATACATTTCTGGTCTGCAGGTAGGATGGCTTTTGTTCTGACAGGGAAGACCCAATAGGTAGCAAATACAACATCAATGGTGCTGTTGTAGTTGGCATGAGAAAGTGGTAAAGTTGGGGGCACTAAAGTACCAGTTGAGATCAACCGCTGAGGGTAAATAGTAAACATTAAGAGATTAGATGATCAGCATGAAGTGAGTTTACGTTAAAATTTTATGGGTGAGTTTCTATGTTTTTTACAAGTATGGTGGTTCTAATCTGTATGGTTCTGGTAGTTCAATGTTTCTTCTTCTTTGTCTACCTGAACCACATTGCATTTTGCACCATGCAAGTTTAGTGAATTTATCTCAATGTGTATATTTATATGGGATCATGATTGTTGTCTTGTTTTCCTTGACCTTACATTGTAGTAAATGTTGTTATTGACAGAGTTATCTCTAAAAAAAAAACAGTCTTACCAGACAAAATAGTCTTTCTTACCAGACAAAAAATAGTCTTTCTTATCAGACTAAATAGTCTTTCTTACCAGACAAAAAATAGTCTTTCTTACCAGACTAAATAGTTTTTCTTACCAGACTAAATAGTCTTTTTTTACCAGACTAAATAGTTTTTCTTACCAGACTAAATAATCTCTCTTACCAAGGTTTTATATCCAATTTTTTATCTCTTAGATGGATTGTCTGCAAGAACATTGTCTGCTTCTACATTGATTTTTTAAAAATTGGCTTTTTTCCTGATATCTTTTTAATCAGCATGTGCTCTTTTTGAGTATTTTCTTGGCATGAATTTTAATTTATGAATTGACATGCCTGACCATAACAACTAGAATTTTTTTAGCAACTGCACTTTAAGCTAACATGCCATATAGTACCAGCAGCACCTGCACTGTAGGCAGCCAAACAGCTGTTGGTGTTTAATAAAATTTTGCCTTTTTATTTCTGCATGTTTACAATGTTCTGTCTTTAAAAGGTTAAACATAACTTTGTTTGTTTGAATGTTCTTACTCTGGATTAAAGAATACTCTACAGACAATTCATGAGCAATGAACCCATGACATTTGAACATTCAAATCTACAAACCAATGCTATGAAACCTATTATTTATAAAAAGAAGAAAACAAAACTCCAGCTACATACAATTGCTCATAATAATAAATAGGTTCACTATTTTGTGAGGTATATTAAAATATTGTGCCCTTCATTGTAATTAATATTGGTCTTCATTGTAATTAATATTGGGCCTTCATTGTAATTAATATTAGCCTTCATTGTAGTTAATATTGGCCTTCATTGTAATTAATATTAGTCTTCAGTGTAATTAATATTGGCCTTTCATTGCTATTAATATTGGCCTTCAGTGTAATTAGTATTGGCCTTCATTGTAATTAATATTGGCCTTCATTGTAATTAATATTGGCCTTCAGTGTAATTAATATTGGCCTTCAGTGTAATTAATATTGGCCTACAGTGTATTTAAAATTGACCTTCGGTGTAATTAATATTGGTAACAAGTGCTGTTATGCATCAGTTAAACCAAAGATATACATTTTTTTGTTCCCTCTTAAGCTAAAAAGTTGACAGATGAGGACCTCTCATTGCTTCAATTCTAATATAGAATAATATATCTTTTTCTTTATCTTATAGGTCATATACAAACAAAATAATGGTCTATATGTCTTGTGGCATAACAAAGGCCCTTCATTTTGCATTGTCCATGACCATACTTCACAATGTGAACCAAGTCTCTTCTTCTTCTACCTTTCAGCTCCCTGTGGAGCATAGGTCTTCAACAAACACTTTCCAGGCCATTCTGTTTCTTGTCATTCCTTCAAGATCATTCCATCTCTTTCTCATCATCTTCATCTCTGCTTCCATCTGTCTTCTCCAAAAATATTTTGGTCTTCCTCTTTGTCTCTTCCCATGGGGATTGAAAAAAAGGGCCTATTGTGTAATACTTTGAGTCGGCTTCTGCAGTGTGTGTCCTATCCAGCACCATCACCTTCACTGTATCTTTTTGTCCCCTGGTTTTGACAGGTACTTTTCCATAGCTCTAAGTTACTGATTTTGTCCTGCTATTTCCATCCTTTTATTCTGCACAAGCATCAAGTGGCTCACACTATTGATCACTGCTCCCCACCAAGTTACCCTTGTTTTACCTCTCTTCTATCACTCCTACTGTCCACCTCATGGCAGGTATTGTGTGAATGTCTCTAAATTTCTTTTGAGTACATGGTCATTCCCAATATTTACTTGTTATCATGGTGTGCATTTCATCTTTGAACAACCATAATTCAAAAACTCAAATTCGAAAATTCAAGACTGTTATCATTTCACATGAGAATATCATCATCAATTACCATACCTGATGGTGTAGGTGATCATGTCTCTCCACAACTCTCGATCTCAACAGTTATTTATCATTTCCATTGTTGACCTTCTGCCAAGCCATTCTCTTAAGCTGTTTGGTATCTTTTCTCTTTGTTTCCCTCTATCTCTTCATCCCTCAATTTTCCCAGTTGTTACAATATATTCCAACTGTTCCCTTCCCATTACATGACCAAAAAATGATGATTGTTTCTTCCCAATATTGATAATTAGCTCTCTTTTTGTTTTGGTCTCTTTCACAATGTTTTCATTGCCATGTGCATTATCTTGGGATGTAGAAGGGACACTCCCTGTGTGACAATGAGGTATCTTCTTGACTTTCCGACCATGGATGATAGAATCAAGATCTGGAGAGCATGAGCATACCTGAAGATTAGTACATATAAAGAGCATCGATTGCACCACATGTTCAATACAGGGAAAGGTGCCAGGATAAAAAGAGGCAAATCATGGGTGGGCCAAGCAGAAGATGTCATCAAACAGGTTTGTGGGCTTAACAATATCAGCGTTGGTGAGGAGTGGATACCGGTGCCTACATCATTCAAGGAGACTTTCTCAGGTATTGTCACACTCAACAGGAAAAGTAGGGAACAGAACCTGGTCATGGTTAATGCTGAGGTCAATGGTCTCATCTGCGATAACACTGATGAGAAAGATGCAGTCATCTATACTGATGGATCTGTAAGACAACATCAAAGAAGTGCATGGGCATTTACAGCATGCTCGGCAGGCAGAATAGTCAAAGAAAACAGTGGTGCATACATCATGACCACGAGTAGCATGACAATGGAAGTGATGGCAGTGACCAAGACATTCAAATGGTTAGAGTCACAAGACTACACCCAAGCATGTATAGTGAGTGATTTGATGAGCATGATAAAAAAAGTGGAGGTGGGCTCTGTATGCATGCAATGGGTAGAGTCATTGCAGTAGTCCAAAATACGTAAGGTCACCTTTGTCTATGTCCCTGGACATGCAGGAGTACGGGAAAATGAAAGAGCGGACAGGTTGGCTAACTGCGCTGTCATTGAGGACGGGCAACCAATGGATCGGGTGGACATCACCAATGCCCTCCGAGATGTGGGAAGAGCACAGGACTTTGACAAACACAGATCCACATCACTTCTTCAGATGATGGAAATGGGAGTTAAGATGGGCACAGCCAGAAATGAGAAACTTAGTGGCTGTGTAAGAAGACTTATCAACCAACATAGAACTGGAGTCGTCAGTCGCTGGACACTGCGGGACTTGCTGAGGAGGGGATCTGAGCACCTATGGACATGTTCGGAGTGCAATGATGATGACCCACAAATAACTCAATAACTCACAATGTTTTCATTACTCATCTTAGCTTTTCATGGTATTCTCAACATTCTTCTGTAAAATCACATTACTACAGTCTCCATTGATTAATAATGATGCTTCCATAATATTATCTACAGCATCTTCTATCCTGTTCAGCATGATTCTACAGAAAATCTCAGAGGCAACTGATAAAAGTGTAATTCTTCTCCAGTTATGGCAGATATTGCTTTAAGATTGTTCTTTTTTTTTTTTTTTACGTAATTTGATAATGATCTTCCTTTAAGTTTGTAGAAACTTTTTCTTCATCCTAAATTTTATTAAATAACTTTCTTATGTGGAATAAGTTTTAATTATGAAATGCTTTCAGCATCTCTGCAGCTATTTTATCTAGGCCAGAAGCTTTATTATTAGCCATGTATTTCACTGCTAATTCAATTTCTGTTATAATTATTTCTTTTATATTGATGGCTAGTTGTGAAGTTGGTGCTTCATCTGTTTCAAACTGCATCAGACGACTGGGATGCAGGTGGTTAAGAATATCCTGCAAATGTTCAGCCCATCAGACTTTTTTGTTAGAAGTTAGTGAGGTGCCAGCTTTATTCAGAACAGGTCTGCCATTTGATGTAATGGAGCCTGTTAGTCGTTTCTGTATATTATATAATACCTTGCTATTTCCAGTTTTGGAAGCTAATTCTGCTTTCAACTGACAGATTATCTATATAAGTTCTTTTATCACGTCTTGCAAAGATTTTCACCCTATTATCAAGGTCTTTATATGTTGCTTTGGCTAGTATTTTACCTAAGTCAGTCTTGACATTTAACAAGCTAGTTTGGCCTTATGCCTATTTTGGATATGCTTCCATGTGATGTCTGATATCCATGTTTTTCTTTTAGTTTCTTTAAATCCAACACTTAATTTAGCTGATGTCAACATTGCTTTGTTGTGAATATCCCATAGTTCATCAATATTCAATTCATCCATTGCACTCAAAGCTGCAAGACAATTGCTGAGTTCTACATTAAATTGTCCTTTGATATCTTCATCTACTAATTTGTTACTCTCTATCTATCACTTTACCTTAGAACAACCAGAAAATAAAAGTTAAGTCAGTTATCACTATATCATAAAAAAGTAAAGTAAAGGTTCTCTTCATGTCTTGCTAGGCATATGGGGAGTACGGTGTTAGTGATCATATTTTTCTATAACCACGGCTTATTTTTTGGGTGATGTGTTCAGTATCATGCCAGGTCACCTTTACTTTCCAGAAAAATCTCTGGTACCCATTTTTAGAGGCTGGGTGAACTCCGGAGCCTTGTCAGTCTGGAAAAAAATCTGCCACTGATGGGGATTGAACCTGGACCCTTCTGGTTAGGAAATGAGCACACTAACCACTCAGCCACCGAGGTTCCAATTTACCATAGAATAACCAAAAAGGAAAAGTTTAGTCAGTTATTACTTCACTACAGAACCATAAAGGAAAAGTTGTGTCAGTTATTACTTCACTACAGAACCATAAAGGAAAAGTTGAGTCAGTTATTACTTCACCATAGAACAACCATAAAGAAAAAGTTGAGTCAGTTATCACTTCAATGCAGAACCATAAAGGAAAAGTTGAGTCAGTTATCACTTTACCATAGAACAACCATAAAGAAAAAGTTGAGTCAGTTATCATTTCACTACAGAACCATAAAGGAAAAGTTGAGTCAGTTATTACTTCACCATAGAACAACCATAAAGGAAAAGTTGTGTCAGTTATCACTTTACCATAGAACCATAAAGGAAAAATTGAGTCAGTTATCACTTTACCATAGAACAACCATAAAGGAAAAGTTGTATAAGTTATCACTTTACCATAGAACAACCATAAAGGAAAAGTTAAGTCTGTTATCACTTTACCATAGAACAACCATAAAGGAAAAGTTGTGTCAGTTATCACTTTACCATAGAACAACCATAAATGAAAAGTTGTGTCAGTTATTACTTTACCATAGAACAACCATAAAGGAAAAGTTGAGTCTGTTATCACTTTACCATAGAACAACCATAAAGGAAAAGTTGAGTCTGTTATCACTTTACCATAGAACAACCATAAAGGAAAAGATGAGTCTGTTATCACTTTACCATAGAACAACCATAAAGGAAAAGTTGTGTCAGTTATCACTTTACCATAGAACAACCATAAAGGAAAAGTTGTGTCAGTTATCACTTTACCATAGAACAACCATAAAGGAAAAGTTGTGTCAGTTATCATTTTACCATAGAACAACCATAAAGGAAAAGTTGTGTCAGTTATCATTTTACCATAGAACAACCATAAAGGAAAAGTTGAGTCTGTTATCACTTCACCTTGGAACAACCAAAGGAAAAGTCCACTCAGTTGCCACTTCATTCTGTGAAAAATAGTCACATATAAATTGTATGTTGTAGCATTAATGAAATAAGAAATAATAAACGTTTTGACTTTAAAGAGTCTTCTTTCCAACGTATCATTTCATATAACCTGCCTTTGGAAAATTTTTAATTTTTCTAATGCTCCAAAAGAAATTGAGTGAGATGAAGATTTCAATGAAGCTCTTGAATCTGCAGTCTTAATGTGATTCCCATTGATCTTTAAGTCAAGAAGGGTGTTGTCTATTTCAAGAGGGGTGTTGTCTAATTCAAGAGGGGTGTTGTCTAATTCAAGAGGGGTGTTGTCTAATTCAAGAGAGCTACAGAGAAAACATTGGAGGACTTGTGAACCAGCATAGTTCTATTGTTCAAACGTTTCATGCTGCAGGATTTACTGAGGAGGAGATATGATTATTTAGGGACAGTTGTTCCGTGTGTGATGAAGAAAATCCTGAAAACCCAGAACCCAAGAAATTTTGTATCTTCAAATAAAAGAGAAGAGACATTTTTAGATATGGAAGCAGAGATATCTTCAGATAAGGGACATTTTTAGCTAAGGAGCAAAGATATCTTCAAATAAAAGAGCTGCTATGTCTTCATAGTGCATAAAGTCTATCACAGAGAAAGTCAGGTTAAAGAAATCCCATAAATGTGAACAGGCAGAAGTCTAAAACAAGACCACAAAAAGTGAAAAGTTATTACCTGCAATCCCTCATCATCATGTGCTCCAACATGGCGACGAGTTAATTTCTTGCTTCTCTTTCTTCTGGACATGAAATTCTTGTTTCCTTTTACAGACTTGCGTGTATCTCTTTCAGCTGCAGACTTGTAGCCACGGGGGTAGTTCCGCTGGTAGAAATCATCTCCCCTGTTGTTATAGCCTGTGTCGTCATTTGGGTAATATGATCCATATGGTGTTCCAAGGTATCCACTGCCAGTACCATCTTTGTATGGAAACACATAGCCATCTTCAGGCACAGAATGCTGATTACTGGAAAGGTAACCAGTATTAAAGTCAGACCCTTGATTGTATCCCCTGTTGTTTCCTTTCATGTAATAATGTGCAGTCACATCATTCGGGTTCAGCTGTTGTTTATATCCCCGCAATGAGCCATCTTTCAAACCTGAGTACTGATTATTTCTGCTCTTAAAACCACCACCAGGGCCCTTCTTGGAACCAATTCTGTGAGAACTCTTGTACTGTGGCTGGTTAGACATTTCTTCCATTCCCTGGTACTCTGAACTGTCAGAGATTTCCTATAAAGTTTAAAAAAGTTGTTTGAGATAGTTTAGCAAAGACCAACAACAGGTACATCACAATAATAAAGTCTGTCTTATATGCAGCAAGTCTCTTATCAAGAAAATGACCTACAAAAAATAAACAGGAACTGTTCTTCAGTGTCAGGGTGAGGTCAAAGTGTTGATATTCCAGTTGTAAAAATCTAACATATGTAAGGGTTACCTCCATGCTTTAAGGTAAATGTGGAATATGGTGTTAAGAAGGTAAATGTGGAATTTGGTGTTAAGAAGGTAAATGTGGAATATGGTGTTAAGTGCCAATATTTTTTTATAACAACAGCACATTTTATGGACAATTTGTGATTGGTTGTCACCAGGTCTCCCCACTTTTGTTGGAAAAGATCTCTGTTATACATTTTATGGGCAATGTGGTCAGTGTTCACTAGGTCTCCCCACTTTTGTTGGAAAAGATCTCTGTTATACATTTTATGGGCAATGTGGTCAGTGTTCACTAGGTCTCCCCACTTTTGTTGGAAAAGATCTCTGTTATACATTTTATGGGCAATGTGGTCAGTGTTCACTAGGTCTCCCCACTTTTGTTGGAAAAGATCTCTGTTATACATTTTATGGGCAATGTGGTCAGTGTTCACTAGGTCTCCCCACTTTTGTTGGAAAAGATCTCTGTTATACATTTTATGGGCAATGTGGTCAGTGTTCACTAGGTCTCCCCACTTTTGTTGGAAAAGATCTCTGTTATACATTTTATGGGCAATGTGGTCAGTGTTCACTAGGTCTCCCCACTTTTGTTGGAAAAGATCTCTGTTATACATTTTATGGGCAATGTGGTCAGTGTTCACTAGGTCTCCCCACTTTTGTTGGAAAAGATCTCTGTTATACATGTTATGGGCAATGTGGTCAGTGTTCACTAGGTCTCCCCACTTTTATTGGAAAAGATCTCTGGTACACATTTTCAGATATCGAATGAACCCCAAAGCCTTGTTTGTTTGTAGAAAAACAAATACTGAAAGGTCTGAGACCTGAACCATTCTGGTCAGTATCGAGTGAACTAAACAACCAGACACTATGGTTTCTAAAATAAAGTAAACGTCATCACATAGCAAATAACATTGCTGAAGAGTAAAGTATTAAACTTAACTGTACTTAGGCCACAACATTTGCTAGTGAAGGTGACACTGCACTTCTTTGTTGCTCTCTTTTTACAACTTTCAGTTTTTATCAAATCCTTCAATCCCTGTGCATACGACTGCCAAGGAAAAATGGATTAACACGCAAAATTCAGTTCCTAGTCTCTAGGGACTTCGTCAGAGTTGGAAGCTGACAAATGCAACAACAACAACAACAAATCCTTCAAGATCAGCAAGGTTCATGAATTGGGCAGTGACTTTCAAGTCTTCGCCAGTTTCCCATAGTTTGCCATCCAGGATTGCTTCATGGACAATCCTTTCCTTCTTTGTATGTTGGGGTCTGTATAACCTTGTAGGATAAGCTCAAGATGATGGGCGAGCCTTCACATTCACAGGTGCAGCTTGAAAACTTCACTTTAAGTTTGAAGTTCTCTGTCTCCTCATTTGAGTATGTATTGTCTTGTCCTAGCTATGTTCTTTGCTTTATTTTAGTCATTGCTAACAACAAGAGGGACTGGCTGGTCTAGAGATTAGGTGCTTGCCTCGAGACAAGAAGACACCAGATTCCAATCCTGCCAAAATGTTACCCTTTGAATCCATGCTTTCTTTAAGCTTTACTCTTTCCTGGTCTCTGGGTACAGAGATCTGATCTCTTGGATAATGGGAGGTCCTATGTACACTTTGTGCATGTAAAAGAACCCTTGGCAATTAAAAGTTGAAAAGAGCAGGTCAAATGTCCAGGTAAAAATGAATAAACATAAAAAAATATACCTCTGCCAAATATTGATGCATCGTTCTGAAAAGCAAAGATATCGCACCTTTGCCATAAACAAACAACATAAATCATCACACCCACTTAAAAGATGAATACTGAAGAACAAGAAGACTATCAACAACAACTGATACAGAGCTGAGTTCAACAACCATAGATCAAAGTCTCTGTCTATATCACTGTTGGAATGGCCATCAAGCAAACATGATCTCTATAACTAGATCATTACAAGATCAATTTTTATTAATTTGATGGCAGATCAATTGCATGATGATGAGGGATGATGGAGTGTTTGTATCTTGTGTGTCTCTAAAAAAGAGCTATGTTATTTTGCTTTACTAGGTTTAACATGGTTTTCTATCTATCAACCTTTCATCCGTAGTCGGCCCATAGGGCATAGACTCAGATACTCTTTCCCCGTTTTGCAATTTTCTTTCTAGCAGTCTCAATCCTTGCAAAGATCTTTTATCAAATCTCACCATTTTTCTCTGTTCTGTGCAAGCATCTCAATATCACTGAGGAAACCAATTCCTGCTGTCTTTCCCTACTTGATCAATGTTCTTCTTAGTGTTTCTCTGGTCGGCCTCTTTTCCTCCTACCTGTTGTTTCCCACTTGAGGGCTCGCTTTGCTATTCGGTTATTATCTTTCCTTATCACATGTCCAACATATGCCCACCATCTTTTCTCAATTACTGAAGATATTAGTGGTTGAATGGAGATTTCTCTAATTTCCTCATAAAACATGGTTGTAATCAATGATTAAAAGGATTAAAACCATATAACCTCAGGAGATACATTACTCTCTCTCCATTCACTTATATTCAAGCTGTACTGAGCAGAGACCTTCTGAAATTATACTTTAAGGAAAGAACAAGACTGCTCATAGACTATATTGTGATGGGTATGACTGCCTGCAGGTTAAAATGAACATACCAGTCTGTGTAGACTCATGGAAGCACCCTTGCGCATGACATGGTCATGAGGAAGAGAACACATGTTGTTTTTCTCTTTTTTAAGCCTACCACTTTGGAGTGGTCTATGGCAAACAGAGATTGTGTGAGTGGAGAGCTCCACCTGTCATTACTAACAGAGATTGTGTAAGTGGAGAGCTTCACCTGTCATTACTAACAGATATTGTGTAAATGGAGAGCTCCACCTGTCATTACTAACAGATATTGTGTAAGTGGAGAGCTCCACCTGTCATTACTAACAAAGATTGTGTGAGTGGAGAACTCCAACTGTCATTACTAACAAAGATTGTGTGAGAGGAGAACTCCACCTGTCATTACTAACAAAGATTTTGTGAGAGGAGAACTCCACCTGTCATTACTAACAAAGATTCTGTGAGAGGAGAACTCCACCTGTCATTACTAACAAAGATTGTGTGAGAGGAGAACTCCACCTGTCATTACTAACAATCCAGCATCATTCTAAAAAAAACACTTGTGGTTGTGTCATGAACATCCCTGAACTGAGAAAAGGAGAGTATTTCCCCAGCTAACTTGTCTGGGATGAAATAATCACACGACCTTTTAGATAGGCAATGCTACCAAAGAGGAAATAACTACACAGCACTTGATTAGTGAAGAAGATGGCAGCTGCAATGTTTACAGCCACCATTGTTGGTTACATCCAAACACCACATATGTCATTTTTATGCTTCAACAAACATATATTTTTATTGGCATATATCCATATATTTTCTAGTGATGTGCATCCATATATTTTTTAATGACATGTGCTTATGTACTTAAAGACTTAGATATCTTCAACTGTGATGAACTTTATATAAGTACAAACACATAGATTTACTAACAGTGCTTGTGGATCATATTGTGAATATATATTTTTACATTTCATCTAAGAGTTAATATTCCTGTTCCAATAGCAAAGTATCTTTCCCAATGATAGCTTGTTATGTTAAGTCACAGATCAAATGTCCATTATCTATCTATTGTCCTCTCAAGCTGAAGCCAGCACATAGGACAGAAATTCTAGACCCTTTGAGTCAGACAATCTTTGTTATCAAGCATCAGACCTTGCACAGGACAAATAACTCAATAACTCATTTTTATCTGTTTTTTAAGTCACTCGTTGTGCAAAGAATTGATTACTATAAAAATGCATGGAAATTAAGGAAATAAATATGTGAATTGAAAAGTCACAGAAGCTATAAAGAAATTAAATATAAAATGGTATTAAACAGCTAAATATTTAAAGAGACAAGACAAACTATGATGTTCAGGGGACATGAAATTGACATTCTCTGACGGTCTTATCCGGCTGATCTTCCTGCACGTTGGCCACGCCCAACATGCCTGCAAGTTTTGGATCTTCGTGGTCGTCAGTAGAAACTTTATCAAGAACCTCAGACAAACTTTAGTGGAAGTTACCAAGTGTATATGTTAGTCGTAGCTCATATCTTGGTGGGTGTATGTGCTGGCCATGACTGATATCTTGGTAGGTGTATGTGCTGGCCATGGCTCATATCTTGGTGTGTGTCTGGGCTGGTCATGGTTCATATCTTGGTGTATATCCGTGCTAGCCAAGGTTCATATCTTGGTTGGTGACTGTGCTGGCCAGGGTTCATATCTTGGTGTGTGTCTGTGCTGGCCATGGTTCATATCTTGGTGTATTTCCGTGCTAGCCATGGCTCATATCTTGATGTGTTTCTGTGCTAGTCATGGTTCATATCCTGGTGTGTTTTTGTGAAGCCATGGCTCATATCTTAATGTGTTTCTGTGCTAGCCATGGCTCATATCTTGGTGTGTTTCTGTGCTAGCCATGGCTCATATCTTAGCTTGTGTGTGTGTGTGTGCTGGCCATGGCTCTTGGTGTGTGTCATGTTAGTCATATCTCATATCTTGGTGTGTCCGTGTTAATTATGTCTCATATCTTTGTGTGTGTCTGTGTTTAGTCATAACTCATATCTTAGTGTGTATCTGTCTTAGTCATGCATCATATCTTTGTGAGCATGTCTATGTTAGTCACATCTCATACCTTTGTGTGTGCTTGTCTATGTTAGTCATATCTTATATATTTGTGTGCATGTCAGTGTTAGTCACATCTCATGTCTTCGTGTGTGTCTGTCTATGTTAGTCATGTCTCATATCTTTGTGTGTTTGTGTTTAGTCATATCCTATATATTTGTGTGTGCATGTCTATGTTAGTCACATCTCCTATCTTTATCTTTGTGTGTGCATGACTGTGTTTAGTCATATCTCATATCTTAGTGTGTGTATCTGTGTTAGTCATATCTCATATTTTAGAGTGTGTATCTGTGTTAGTCATATCTCATATTTTAGAGTGTGTCTGTGCTAGTCACATCTCATATCTTAGTGTGCATGTGTGTCTGTGTTAGTCATATCTAATATTTTGGTGTGTGTCAGTGTTAGTCATGCCTCATATCATTGTGTGCATGTCAGTGTTAGTCACATCTCATGTCTTTGTGTGTGCATGTTTGTGTTAGTCACCTCTAGTGACTCGGGCAGATGGTGCTCGTTAACCTGGGAGGGCCGACCATCTAAGGACAGAATCCACCTACAGAAAAGACAATCTGCTGCCTTACAGGAAAATTGGGGACAATCAAAGGCTAAGGAAAGCAAACCTGAGCAAAATCCTGGCTGAAATCAGATGCACTGAGCCACTGGTGCAGAACACAGTGAAACGTTTTAACAGGTATTCAAGCAGAGTGGATTTAACACTCTAATTGACTTTAATTATGATGTCAATTCACTTAAACAGACAGCTGTCTTCATGTGAGAGTCTGGAATCCTACTCTGATTGAGTCCTGATCGCAGAGAGAGAGAGATATCTGTGCTTATTGCCACAGAGGCTATGAACATACAAACCGATTTTGAGCTTATTCCTGATCCAGTGTCAGATCGATCTAATAGTTCTGGGTGTTTCATGATGTATTCATACGCCTCAGCGGATGTGTTAACCCATTTACTGTGTTCTACTTTTTTCCTGTCCTCTGAAAACAAGTTAATGGAAGAATGAAAATGTGACATATATCACTAGTTAAAAGGCAATTTTAACATAAGATTATGAACAACTCAAGAAGGAGAGAAATAATACCATCTGATGTTCTGGATAGGATTGTTTTATCCCTGCTTTGGTTTTTTTTAAGCTATTTCTTTCTTTAAGGGTGTTTCCTTTATATGTATAAATTGATATATTTTAATAAAGAATGAATACATTAGAAGAAGTAGGTTTTTAAATTGCTTTTTTTTCAATTCATTTTGACAAACAGTTACTTTTTGTTGAATTTGGAAGTGAGCAGTTTAGCAATAAAATATAAGAAATGTAGTCAAAGTTTAAGGATAATATAAAGGAAGGATTAAAAAAGTGGCAGAAGAATATGTTATTAAAAAGACTGTACATAGCCAAAATGTGTATGTTGCAACAATATGAAATACAAGTGAGATTTATTTTATTTCACCAGGCTGTCCGTATGTTAGGTCACTTGTAATATAATATGATTATAAGAAGTTGCAGCTGTATCAACACTACAGAGAAATTATCTTTGCATGGTGGCAATGTGAAACATATTCTCCACAAGTTCACAAAGTCATACTTCTTTCAAACATCAAACACCTTCTAAAATTATTAACTTGTTACTCAGTCATCCATTGACATCATGATTCAGACTCTGACCAATAGAATTCTGTCAAGAACATACGACAATCATGAGCAAACAACAGTAACAGCATCTTATATCTTTCCAGTGCCATCTTCATAGTGTACTTTGCTATGAGTCCATGCCGTGAGCAAGCTTATCAATTTAGTAAGAGAGTTTATGCTTACTATCTTATCTCTCTTGTCAATATTCTTCTCAATGTCTTCTAAGGTCATATGTACTTATTTTACCTGTTCTTTCTCATTTGAGTACTTGCTTTGAGGTTTTTTGGTTATTTCTTCTCATGACTTAAACTTACTCATCTTCTTATCCTGAGAAATGATTGCATTGTTGGTTGCATGATCATATTTATTATTTCTTTGACTGCACTAAACTTTCAATTTTTATCCCCTAGTCCCATAGGAATTCCATGACACACCCTGGAAATGGGATGACCGGTGGGAGAGAAAGGGGGTCCCTCAAACATAATTTATAAAATAATTGTTAAAATACTGGTAAAATCAACATCACAATCAATAAATTCATAATGTAGAAAGCAAGGAGAAGAAAAAACAATATCATGTATTGGAAAGTACTGTGATAGTGCCCATAATTATTTGAACACAAGCAGCCACTGCTAACCAAACAACTTGATATCAAATGCTACAAGCAGCATCTAAGGTTTACACAAACTCCTGTATTGTATTCATTAGCCAGATAAACTGGGGACCAGAGTTTATGCTCTGAGAAGGTCCTGGAATGTTACCACTGCTACAGAGTTTATGCTCTGGGATAGTCCAGGAATGTTACCACTGCTACAGAGTTTCTGCTCTGGGATGGTCCAGGAATGTTACCACTGCAGTGAAGTTTATGTTGAAGGTATCACTAGTCGAAACCCTCTGGTCAACAATTGGCTGGGCAACAGAGCATTATATGATAACTACTATTGCTGCTATGTTGTAAAATCTGTCATGGCGTTCATTGGTTAACTATGTTAACATTGTTGAACAATGGCACATTTTTTAGTACTGTTTTCAGCACAATGCCAGGTTATTTTTATTTTCCAATAAAATCTTTAAAATCAGTTTAAGGCTGGATGATCCTGGAAGCTGGTCAGGCAGGGAAAAGAACTTGAATTCTTAGGACTTTGTCCTCAATGAATCTGTTGTAGCTTTGTTAATTTCTTCTATATAGCGCAATTTATTTCCCTTCTTATTCTATTTAGCGCTAGTAATTTGTAATTTCCCTTCTAATTCACAGTCCATCTTATCTCTTTACAAAACAAATTACAAATAAAATTCTGTGCACACTTACCAGAGTTGTAAACAGGGATTCCATTGTTGGGATGTTTGCTTGTGATGGCAACAAGTCTAGAATAACCTTTTGTTTTGAATCTCAACCGACAGATGTCAGACCAACTTTTGTCAGAAGTTTTTGCACCTTTGGGAATGAGCCCAAGAAAGATTTGTCAGTGTTTTGTTGGTGTTAATTACATCTGAGACAAAGAAAGATTTGTTAAGTGTTATGTTGGTGTTTATGATATCTGAGAACAGGAACGATTTGTCAAGTGTTGTGTTGGTTTTAATGACATCTGAAACAAAGAAAGATTTGTCAAGGGTTTGTGTTGGTGCTTATGATGTCTGAGACAAAGAAAGATTTGTCAAGGGTTATGTTGGTGTTTATGACATCTAAGTCAAAGAAAGATTTATCAAGGGTTGTGTTGGTGCTTATGACATCTAAGACAAAGAAAGATTTGTCAGGGGTTGTGTTGGTGTTTATGATATCTGAGACAAAGAAAGATTTATCAAGGGTTGTGTTGGTGTTTATGACATCTGAGACAAAGAAAGATTTATCAAGGGTTGTGTTGGTGTTAATACATCTGAGACAAAGAAAGATTTATCAAGGGTTGTGTTGGTGTTAATACATCTGAGACAAAGAAAGATTTATCAAGGGTTGTGTTGGTGTTTATGACATCTGAGACAAAGAAAGATTTATCAAGGGTTGTGTTGGTGTTAATACATCTGAGACAAAGAAAGATTTATCAAGGGTTGTGTTGGTGTTAATACATCTGAGACAAAGAAAGATTTATCAAGGGTTGTGTTGGTGTTAATACATCTGAGACAAAGAAAGATTTATCAAGGGTTGTGTTGGTGTTAATACATCTGAGACAAAGAAAGATTTGTCAAGGGTTGTGTTAGTGTTTATGACATTTAAGACAAAGAAAGATTTGTCAAGGGTTGTGTTGGTGTTTATAACATCTGAGACAAAGAAAGATTTGTCAAGGGTTGTGTTGGTGTTTATGATGTCTGAGACAAAGAAAGATTTGTCAAGGGTTGTGTTGGTGTTTATGATATCTGAGACAAAGAAAGATTTGTCAAGGGTTGCATTCATGCTTAAGTTGTCTGAGACAAAGAAAGATTTGTCAAGGGTTGCGTTGGTGCTTATGATGTCTGAGAACAGGAAAGATTTGTCAAGGGTTGTGTTGGTGTTTATGATATCTGAGAACAGGAAAGATTTGTCAAGGGTTGTGTTGGTGTTTATGATATCTGAGAACAGGAAAGATTTGTCAAGGGTTGTGTTGGTGTTTATGATATCTGAGAACAGGAAAGATTTGTCAAGGGTTGTGTTGGTGTTTATGACATTTTAGACAAAGAAAGATTTGTCAAGGGTTGTATTGGTTTTTATGATGTCTGAGATAAAGAAAGATTTATCAAGGGTTGTGTTGGTGTTTATGATATCTGAGAACAGGAAGGATTTTGCCAAGGGTTGTGTTGGTGTTTATGATGTCTGAGAACAGGAAGGATTTTGTCAAGGGTTGTGTTGGTGTTTATGATGTCTGAGACCAGGAAATATTTGTTAAGAGTTGTTTTGGTGTTTATTGTGTTTATGATATCTGAGACAAAGAAAGATTTGTCAAGGATTGTGTTGGTGTTTATGATATCTGAGAACAGGAAAGATTTGTCAAGGGTTGTGTTGGTGTTTATGATATCTGAGAACAGGAAAGATTTGTCAAGGGTTGTGTTGGTGTTTATGATATCTGAGAACAGGAAAGATTTGTCAAGGATTGTGTTGGTGTTTATGACATTTGAGACAAAGAAAGATTTGTCAAGGGTTGTGTTGGTTTTTATGATGTCTGAGACAAAGAAAGATTTATCAAGGGTTGTGTTGGTGTTTATGATATCTGAGAACAGGAAGGATTTTGTCAAGGGTTGTGTTGGTGTTTATGATATCTGAGACCAGGAAACATTTGTCAAGAGTTGTTTTGGTGTTTATTGTGTTTGTGTTTATGATGTCTGAGACCAGGAAAGATTTGTCAAGAGATGTGCTGATATTTATTATGTTTTATTGGTGCTTGTAACTGAGGTTGTTTGTGCTAGTTAAAGTCATGTTTACATGTTTGCACTGATATAAATAAAATGATGATCATATGGTTCTGCTGATGTCAGTGAGTGTTGAGACAGAGATTCCTGTAAACAGAAATTATGACATTTTAAACAGAAATAAACCAAGAATCTCTCCTTCTTTTGTCATTTTCCATGTTACAACCAACCACACAATTACCTCAAACTGTCAGGAGATTCTCATGTGTGACCTACAGCTTGATTGCTACCTGTTTATGTCAGACCAAGATCTGATCTATTAGAACAGTTTGTTACTTATTCAAAGTATCATCTGACAAAAATAAATGATACAAAGGCTAGAACTTACCAGGATTTGTAAAAACTAAGGTCACTTAAGGACATTGAGTCTTTTGTTATGACAAGGTTGTTGAATGAAGAAAGTGCACAAAGGAAACTGTACAAGAACTTTAAATAAAGGTCATCTGCCATCTTGGTCATGTCATTAGGAGAGGAAAACTTGAAAACATTGCATCAATGACGAAAAAAAAAATAATAGGAAGACATTAACAAGAAATTCAAGCCTTATGAACAGGATGGCATGTAAAGAGATCAGCAGTAGAAGCGACAAGAAACATTACGGGCATATTTCACATTTAACTGTGCCCATTGGTATTTGATGATGATGATAGTTATGAAAGCAGTACATACATTTACAGTTCTATAATTTCATCTTCTTTGTATTCTTGTGCAGTGCTGCATTAATTAAAGATGAAATATCCCTGTCAGAGCAATGCATTTTGTTTCAAACATGATAACTTTTGTTATACCAGATTATTTATTCATTTGTCTTCCTTTAGACCCTTCTTTTCTTCTTTTTCTTTGCTGCTCTATCTGGCTAGTAATTCTTGTTTCAAGACGTTGTTTAACGGCAGCCATATTAAATGTTTAAACCATTTCACTTGCTATTTCTGCATGTGTGGATACTGGGCCCAGTCCAAGGTGAGGGGAGAAAAGAATGTCTGTCATTATTCTTACTGTTTTTCTATAATTTTAAAAGTAATGCTACAAAGTATTAACAAAAATGGAGAAAAAAATGTGAGAAACTACAGACATTTAAAAAAAGTTATGAAGATTTAACAAAAAACAAAATGCAAAAACAGAATTGGTGAAATTATGGTTTAATCGAAGGCCCTGGTATCACTGCAAACAAATTAAAATCCATAATTGCTGAACCGCCCGTGCCAGTGGAATAATCCAAATTAAAACTCATCTGACTGAAGGATCCAAACAAAGAAAGGCAGCTGCTTTCCCCATCATAGCAGCTACAGCATATGCCAAAAGACATAAGGCAAAGCAACACCAAAAGTGAATGCAGCTGAATTGTCCTTTGTCATATGTTATAAGTATTTAACATAAGCAAATGGAATATCGAAACACGATCCGATTGAACAAGACTTGGTGGAGTTAAGTGTTTAAATCTATAGAAAGTCAATGAGGAGTAGCAGTAATATCAGCTGAGAAAATACAGCCAGATGGTGGTAGTAGTAATATAAACAGAGGAGAAATTACTGCCAGATGGTGGTAGTAATAATATAAACAGTGGAGAAATTACTACCAGATGGTGGTAGTAATAATATAAACAGTGGAGAAATTACTACCAGATGGTGGAAGTAATAATATGAACAGAGGAGAAATTACTACCAGATGGTGGTAGTAATAATATAAACAGAGGAGAAATTGCCAGATGGTGGCAGTAATTATATAAACAGAGGAGAAATTACTACCAGATGGTGATAGTAATAATATAAACAGAGGAGAAAATACAGTCAGATGGTGGTAGTAATAATATAAACAGTGGAGAAATTACTGCCAGATGGTGGTGGTAATAATATATACAGTGGAGAAATTACTGTCAGATGGTGGTAGTAATAATATAAACAGTGGAGAAATTAATGCCAGATGGTGGTAGTAATAATATAAACAGAGGAGAAATTACTGCCAGATGGTGGTAGTAATAATATAAACAGAGGAGAAAATACAGTCAGATGGTGGTAGTAATAATATAAACAGTGGAGAAATTACTGCCAGATGGTGGCAGTAATAATATAAACAGTGGAGAAATTGCTGCCAGATGGTGGTAGTAATAATATAAACAGTGGAGAAATTACTGCCAAATGGTGGTAGTAATAATATAAACAGTGGAGAAATTACTGCCAGATGGTGGTAGTAATAATATAAACAGAGGAGAAATTACTACCAGATGGTGGTAGTAATAATATAAGCAGAGGAGAAATTACTACCAGATGGTGGAAGTAATAATATAAACAGAGGAGAATTTGCCAGATGGTAGTTGTAATAATATAAACAGAGGAGAAATTACTGCCATATGGTGGTAGTAATAATATAAACAGTGGAGAAATTACTGCCAGATGGTGGTAGTAATAATATAAACAGAGGAGAAAATACTACCAGATGGTGGTAGTAATAATATAAACAGTGGAAAATTACCAGATGGTGGTAGTAATAATATAAACAGAGGAGAAATTACTGTCAGATGGTAGCAGTAATAATATAAACAGTGGAGAAAATACTAGATGGTGGTAGTAATAATATAAACAGTTGAGAAATTACCAGATGGTGGTAGTAATAATATAAACAGAGGAGAAATTACTACCAGATGGTGGTAGTAATAATATAAACAGAGGAGAAATTACTACCAGATGGTGGTAGTAATAATATAAACAGTGGAGAAATTACCAGATGGTGGTAGTAATAATATAAACAGAGGAGAAATTACTACCAGATGGTGGTAGTAATAATATAAGCAGAGGAGAAATTACTACCAGATGGTGGTAGTAATAATATAAACAGAGGAGAAATTACTGCCAGATGGTGGTAGTAATAATATAAACAGAGGAGAAAATACAGTCAGATGGTGGTAGTAATATTATAAACAGTGGAGAAATTACTGCCAGATGGTGGTAGTAATAATATAAACAGTGGAGAAATTACTGCCAGATGGTGATAGTAATAATATAAACAGAGGAGAAATTGCCAGATGGTGGTAGTAATAATATAAACAGTCGAGAAATTACTGTCAGATGGTGGCAGCAATAATATAAACAGTGGAGAAATTACTGCCAGATGGTTGTAGTAATAATATAAACAGTGGAGAAATTACTGCCAGATGGTAGCAGTAATAATATAAACAGTGGAGAAATTACTGCCAGATGGTGGCAGTAATAATATAAACAGTGGAGGAATTACTGCCAGATGGTGGCAGTAATAATATAAACAGTGGAGAAATTACTGCCAGATGGTGGTAGTAATAATATAAACAGAGGAGAAATTACAGTCAGATGGTAGCAGTAATAATATAAACAGTGGAGAAAATACTAGATGGTGGTAGTAATAATATAAACAGTTGAGAAATTACCAGATGGTGGTAGTAATAATATAAACAGAGGAGAAATTACTACCAGATGGTGGTAGTAATAATATAAACAGAGGAGAAATTACTACCAGATGGTGGTAGTAATAATATAAACAGTGGAGAAATTACCAGATGGTGGTAGTAATAATATAAACAGAGGAGAAATTACTACCAGATGGTGGTAGTAATAATATAAGCAGAGGAGAAATTACTACCAGATGGTGGTAGTAATAATATAAACAGAGGAGAAATTACTGCCAGATGGTGGTAGTAATAATATAAACAGTGGAGAAATTACTGCCAGATGGTGGTAGTAATAATATAAACAGTGGAGAAATTACTGCCAGATGGTGATAGTAATAATATAAACAGAGGAGAAATTGCCAGATGGTGGTAGTAATAATACAAACAGTCGAGAAATTACTGCGAGACGGTGGCAGCAATAATATAAACAGTGGAGAAATTACTGCCAGATGGTGGTAGTAATAATATAAACAGTGGAGAAATTACTGCCAGATGGTGGTAGTAATAATATAAATAGAGGAGAAATTACTGCCAGATGGTGGAAGTAATAATATAAACAGGAGAAATTGCCAGATGGCGGTAGTAATAATATAAACAGTGGAAAATTACCAGATGGTGGTAGTAATAATATAAACAGAGGAGAAATTACAGTCAGATGGTAGTAGTAAAAATATAAACAGTGGAGAAAATACTAGATGGTGGTAGTAATAATATAAACAGAGGAGAAATTACTACCAGATGGTGGTAGTAATAATATAAACAGTGGAGAAATTACTGCCAGATGGTGGTAGTAATAATATAAACAGAGGAGAAATTACTACCAGATGGTGGTAGTAATAATATAAGCAGAGGAGAAATTACTACCAGATGGTGGAAGTAATAATATAAACAGAGGAGAATTTGCCAGATGGTAGTTGTAATAATATAAACAGAGGAGAAATTACTGCCATATGGTGGTAGTAATAATATAAACAGTGGAGAAATTACTGCCAGATGGTGGTAGTAATAATATAAACAGAGGAGAAAATACTACCAGATGGTGGTAGTAATAATATAAACAGTGGAAAATTACCAGATGGTGGTAGTAATAATATAAACAGAGGAGAAATTACTGTCAGATGGTAGCAGTAATAATATAAACAGTGGAGAAAATACTAGATGGTGGTAGTAATAATATAAACAGTTGAGAAATTACCAGATGGTGGTAGTAATAATATAAACAGAGGAGAAATTACTACCAGATGGTGGTAGTAATAATATAAACAGAGGAGAAATTACTACCAGATGGTGGTAGTAATAATATAAACAGTGGAGAAATTACCAGATGGTGGTAGTAATAATATAAACAGAGGAGAAATTACTACCAGATGGTGGTAGTAATAATATAAGCAGAGGAGAAATTACTACCAGATGGTGGTAGTAATAATATAAACAGAGGAGAAATTACTGCCAGATGGTGGTAGTAATAATATAAACAGAGGAGAAAATACAGTCAGATGGTGGTAGTAATATTATAAACAGTGGAGAAATTACTGCCAGATGGTGGTAGTAATAATATAAACAGTGGAGAAATTACTGCCAGATGGTGATAGTAATAATATAAACAGAGGAGAAATTGCCAGATGGTGGTAGTAATAATATAAACAGTCGAGAAATTACTGTCAGATGGTGGCAGCAATAATATAAACAGTGGAGAAATTACTGCCAGATGGTTGTAGTAATAATATAAACAGTGGAGAAATTACTGCCAGATGGTAGCAGTAATAATATAAACAGTGGAGAAATTACTGCCAGATGGTGGCAGTAAAAATATAAACAGTGGAGGAATTACTGCCAGATGGTGGCAGTAATAATATAAACAGTGGAGAAATTACTGCCAGATGGTGGTAGTAATAATATAAACAGAGGAGAAATTACAGTCAGATGGTAGCAGTAATAATATAAACAGTGGAGAAAATACTAGATGGTGGTAGTAATAATATAAACAGTTGAGAAATTACCAGATGGTGGTAGTAATAATATAAACAGAGGAGAAATTACTACCAGATGGTGGTAGTAATAATATAAACAGAGGAGAAATTACTACCAGATGGTGGTAGTAATAATATAAACAGTGGAGAAATTACCAGATGGTGGTAGTAATAATATAAACAGAGGAGAAATTACTACCAGATGGTGGTAGTAATAATATAAGCAGAGGAGAAATTACTACCAGATGGTGGTAGTAATAATATAAACAGAGGAGAAATTACTGCCAGATGGTGGTAGTAATAATATAAACAGTGGAGAAATTACTGCCAGATGGTGGTAGTAATAATATAAACAGTGGAGAAATTACTGCCAGATGGTGATAGTAATAATATAAACAGAGGAGAAATTGCCAGATGGTGGTAGTAATAATACAAACAGTCGAGAAATTACTGCGAGACGGTGGCAGCAATAATATAAACAGTGGAGAAATTACTGCCAGATGGTGGTAGTAATAATATAAACAGTGGAGAAATTACTGCCAGATGGTGGTAGTAATAATATAAATAGAGGAGAAATTACTGCCAGATGGTGGAAGTAATAATATAAACAGGAGAAATTGCCAGATGGCGGTAGTAATAATATAAACAGTGGAAAATTACCAGATGGTGGTAGTAATAATATAAACAGAGGAGAAATTACAGTCAGATGGTAGTAGTAAAAATATAAACAGTGGAGAAAATACTAGATGGTGGTAGTAATAATATAAACAGAGGAGAAATTACTACCAGATGGTGGTAGTAATAATATAAACATTGGAGAAATTACCAGATGGTGGTAGTAATAATATAAACTGAGGAGAAATTACTACCAGATGGTGGTAGTAATAATATAAGCAGAGGAGAAATTACTACCAGATGGTGGAAGTAATAATGTAAACAGAGGAGAATTTGCCAGATGGTAGTTGTAATAATATAAACAGAGGAGAAATTACTGCCATATGGTGGTAGTAATAATATAAACAGTGGAGAAATTACTGCCACATGGTGGTAGTAATAATATAAACAGAGGAGAATACACAGTCAGATGGTGGTAGTAATAATATAAACAGTGGAGAAATTACTGCCAGATGGTGGTAGTAATAATATAAACAGAGGAGAAATTACAGTCAGATGGTGGTAGCAATAATATAAACAGGAGAAATTGCCAGATGGTGGTAGTAATAATATATATTAACAGTGGAGAAATTATTGCCAGATGGCGGTAGTAATAATATAAACAGTTGAAAAATTACTGCCAGATGGTGGTAGTAATAATATAAACAGAGGAGAAAATACTACCAGATGGTGGTAGTAATAATATAAACAGTGGAAAATTACCAGATGGTGGTAGTAATAATATAAACAGAGGAGAAATTACAGTCAGATGGTAGCAGTAATAATATAAACAGTGGAGAAAATACTAGATGGTGGTAGTAATAATATAAACAGTTGAGAAATTTCCAGATGGTGGTAGTAATAATATAAACAGAGGAGAAATTACTACCAGATGGTGGTAGTAATAATATAAACAGAGGAGAAAATACTACCAGATGGTGGTAGTAATAATATAAACAGTGGAAAATTACCAGATGGTGGTAGTAATAATATAAACAGAGGAGAAATTACAGTCAGATGGTAGCAGTAATAATATAAACAGTGGAGAAAATACTAGATGGTGGTAGTAATAATATAAACAGTTGAGAAATTACCAGATGGTGGTAGTAATAATATAAACAGAGGAGAAATTACTACCAGATGGTGGTAGTAATAATATAAACAGAGGAGAAATTACTACCAGATGGTGGTAGTAATAATATAAACAGAGGAGAAATTACTACCAGATGGTGGTAGTAATAATATAAACAGTGGAGAAATTACCAGATGGTGGTAGTAATAATATAAACAGAGGAGAAATTACTACCAGATGGTGGTAGTAATAATATAAGCAGAGGAGAAATTACTACCAGATGGTGGTAGTAATAATATAAACAGAGGAGAAAATACAGTCAGATGGTGGTAGTAATAATATAAACAGTGGAGAAATTACTGCCAGATGGTGGTAGTAATAATATAAACAGTGGAGAAATTACTGCCAGATGGTGGTAGTAATAATATAAACAGAGGAGAATATACAGTCAGATGGTGGTAGTAATAATATAAACAGTGGAGAAATTACTGCCAGATGGTGGTAGTAATAATATAAACAGAGGAGAAATTACAGTCAGATGGTGGTAGTAATAATATATACAGGAGAAATTGCCAGATGGTGGTAGTAATAATATATATTAACAGTGGAGAAATTACTGCCAGATGGCGGTAGTAATAATATAAACAGTGGAAAAATTACTGCCAGATGGTGGTAGTAATAATATAAGCAGAGGAGAAATTACTACCAGATGGTGGTAGTAATAATATAAATAGAGGAGAAATTACTGCCAGATGGTGGTAGTAATAATATAAACAGAGGAGAAAATACAGTCAGATGGTGGTAGTAATAATATAAACAGTGGAGAAATTACTGCCAGATGGTGGTAGTAATAATATAAACAGTGGAGAAATTACTGCCAGATGGTGGTAGTAATAATATAAACAGTGGAGAAATTACTGCCAGATGGTGATAGTAATAATATAAACAGAGGAGAAATTGCCAGATGGTGGTAGTAATAATATAAACAGTGGAGAAATTACTGCCAGATGGTGGCAGTAAGAATATAAACAGTGGAGAAATTACTGCCAGATGTTGGTAGTAATAACATAAACAGTGCAGAAATTACTGCCAGATGGTGGTAGTAATAATATAAACAGGAGAAATTGCCAGATGGCGGTAGTAATAATATAAACAGTGGAAAATTACCAGATGGAGGTAGTAATAATATAAACAGAGGAGAAATTACTACCAGATGGTGGTAGTAATAATATAAACAGAGGAGAAATTACTACCAAATGGTGGTAGTAATAATATAAACTGTGGAGACATTACCAGATGGTGGTAGTAATAATATAAACAGAGGAGAAATTACTACCAGATGGTGGTAGTAATAATATAAGCAGAGGAGAAATTACTACCAGATGGTGGAAGTAATAATGTAAACAGAGGAGAATTTGCCAGATGGTAGTTCTAATAATATAAACAGAGGAGAAATTACTGCCATATGGTGGTAGTAATAATATAAACAGTGGAGAAATTACTGCCACATGGTGGTAGTAATAATATAAACAGAGGAGAATACACAGTCAGATGGTGGTAGTAATAATATAAACAGTGGAGAAATTACTGCCAGATGGTGGTAGTAATAATATAAACAGAGGAGAAATTACAGTCAGTTGGTGGTAGTAATAATATAAACAGAGGAGAAAATACTACCAGATGGTGGTAGTAATAATATAAACAGTGGAAAATTACCACCAGATGGCGGTAGTAATAATATAAACAGTGGAAAAATTACTGCCAGATGGTGGTAGTAATAATATAAACAGAGGAGAAAATACTACCAGATTGTGGTAGTAATAATATAAACAGTGGAAAATTACCAGATGGTGGTAGTAATAATATAAACAGAGGAGAAATTACTACCAGATGGTGGTAGTAATAATATAAACAGTGGAGAAATTACTGCCAGATGGTGGCAGTAATAATATAAACAGTGGAGAAATTACTGCCAGATGTTGGTAGTAATAATATAAACAGTGGAGAAATTACTGCCAGATGGTGGTAGTAATAATATAAACAGTGGAGAAATTACTGCCAGATGGTGGTAGTAATAATATAAACAGTGGAGAAATTACTGCCAGATGGTGGTAGTAATAATATATACAGGAGAAATTGCCAGATGGCGGTAGTAATAATATAAACAGTGGAAAATTACCAGATGGTGGTAGTAATAATATAAACAGAGGAGAAATTACAGTCAGACGGTAGTAGTAAAAATATAAACAGTGGAGAAAATACTAGATGGTGGTAGTAATAATATAAACAGAGGAGAAATTACTACCAGATGGTGGTAGTAATAATATAAACAGAGGAGAAATTACTACCAAATGGTGGTAGTAATAATATAAACATTGGAGAAATTACCAGATGGTGGTAGTAATAATATAAACTGAGGAGAAATTACTACCAGATGGTGGTAGTAATAATATAAGGAGAGGAGAAATTACTACCAGATGGTGGAAGTAATAATGTAAACAGAGGAGAATTTGCCAGATGGTAGTTGTAATAATATAAACAGAGTAGAAATTACTGCCATATGGTGGTAGTAATAATATAAACAGTGGAGAAATTACTGCCACATGGTGGTAGTAATAATATAAACAGAGGAGAATACACAGTCAGATGGTGGTAGTAATAATATAAACAGTGGAGAAATTACTGCCAGATGGTGGTAGTAATAATATAAACAGAGGAGAAATTACAGTCAGATGGTGGTAGCAATAATATAAACAGGAGAAATTGCCAGATGGTGGTAGTAATAATATATAATAACAGTGGAGAAATTACTGCCAGATGGTGGTAGTAATAATATAAACAGTGGAAAATTACCAGATGGTGGTAGTAATAATATAAACAGAGGAGAAATTACAGTCAGATGGTAGCAGTAATAATATAAACAGTGGAGAAAATACTAGATGGTGGTAGTAATAATATAAACAGTTGAGAAATTACCAGATGGTGGTAGTAATAATATAAACAGAGGAGAAATTACTACCAGATGGTGGTAGTAATAATATAAACAGAGGAGAAATTACTACCAGATGGTGGTAGTAATAATATAAACAGAGGAGAAATTACTACCAGATGGTGGTAGTAATAATATAAACAGTGGAGAAATTACCAGATGGTGGTAGTAATAATATAAACAGAGGAGAAATTACTACCAGATGGTGGTAGTAATAATATAAGCAGAGGAGAAATTACTACCAGATGGTGGTAGTAATAATATAAACAGAGGAGAAAATACAGTCAGATGGTGGTAGTAATAATATAAACAGTGGAGAAATTACTGCCAGATGGTGGTAGTAATAATATAAACAGTGGAGAAATTACTGCCAGATGGTGGTAGTAATAATATAAACAGAGGAGAATATACAGTCAGATGGTGGTAGTAATAATATAAACAGTGGAGAAATTACTGCCAGATGGTGGTAGTAATAATATAAACAGAGGAGAAATTACAGTCAGATCTATTATCCTTTCGAGCCGAAGACGGCACATAGGGCAGAACCACAATCTCAAAAACAGAAACCCTGCGTGCCAAAATGGCACACATTGCAGAGGTCACTGCTTCTAAAATCTATGGTCTGTTTCCATAACAATGCTTTTTACAATGACAGCTTGTCAAGCCATCGATCAACCTCCTTAGTCGCCTCTTACGACATGCCTGGAAGGTCACAGTGTCACTATTCTGCCAGATGGTGGTAGTAATAATATAAACAGGAGAAATTGCCAGATGGTGGTAGTAATAATATATATTAACAGTGGAGAAATTACTGCCAGATGGCGGTAGTAATAATATAAACAGTGGAAAAATTACTGCCAGATGGAGGTAGTAATAATATAAACAGAGGAGAAAATACTACCAGATGGTGGTAGTAATAATATAAACAGTGGAAAATTACCAGATGGTGGTAGTAATAATATAAACAGAGGAGAAATTACAGTCAGATGGTAGCAGTAATAATATAAACAGTGGAGAAAATACTAGATGGTGGTAGTAATAATATAAACAGTTGAGAAATTACCAGATGGTGGTAGTAATAATATAAACAGAGGAGAAATTACTACCAGATGGTGGTAGTAATAATATAAACAGAGGAGAAATTACTACCAGATGGTGGTAGTAATAATATAAACAGAGGAGAAATTACTACCAGATGGTGGTAGTAATAATATAAGCAGAGGAAAAATTACTACCAGATGGTGGTAGTAATAATATAAACAGTGGAAAATTACCAGATGGTGGTAGTAATAATATAAACAGAGGAGAAATTACAGTCAGATGGTAGCAGTAATAATATAAACAGTGGAGAAAATACTAGATGGTGGTAGTAATAATATAAACAGTTGAGAAATTACCAGATGGTGGTAGTAATAATATAAACAGAGGAGAAATTACTACCAGATGGTGGTAGTAATAATATAAACAGAGGAGAAAATACTACCAGATGGTGGTAGTAATAATATAAACAGTGGAAAATTACCAGATGGTGGTAGTAATAATATAAACAGAGGAGAAATTACAGTCAGATGGTAGCAGTAATAATATAAACAGTGGAGAAAATACTAGATGGTGGTAGTAATAATATAAACAGTTGAGAAATTACCAGATGGTGGTAGTAATAATATAAACAGAGGAGAAATTACTACCAGATGGTGGTAGTAATAATATAAACAGAGGAGAAATTACTACCAGATGGTGGTAGTAATAATATAAACAGAGGAGAAATTACTACCAGATGGTGGTAGTAATAATATAAACAGTGGAGAAATTACCAGATGGTGGTAGTAATAATATAAACAGAGGAGAAATTACTACCAGATGGTGGTAGTAATAATATAAGCAGAGGAGAAATTACTACCAGATGGTGGTAGTAATAATATAAACAGTAGAGAAATTACTGCCAGATGGTGGTAGTAATAATATAAACAGAGGAGAATATACAGTCAGATGGTGGTAGTAATAATATAAACAGTGGAGAAATTACTGCCAGATGGTGGTAGTAATAATATAAACAGAGGAGAAATTACAGTCAGATGGTGGTAGTAATAATATAAACAGGAGAAATTGCCAGATGGTGGTAGTAATATTATATATTAACAGTGGAGAAATTACTGCCAGATGGCGGTAGTAATAATATAAACAGTGGAAAAATTACTGCCAGATGGAGGTAGTAATAATATAAACAGAGGAGAAAATACTACCAGATGGTGGTAGTAATAATATAAACAGTGGAAAATTACCAGATGGTGGTAGTAATAATATAAACAGAGGAGAAATTACAGTCAGATGGTAGCAGTAATAATATAAACAGTGGAGAAAATACTAGATGGTGGTAGTAATAATATAAACAGTTGAGAAATTACCAGATGGTGGTAGTAATAATATAAACAGAGGAGAAATTACTACCAGATGGTGGTAGTAATAATATAAACAGAGGAGAAATTACTACCAGATGGTGGTAGTAATAATATAAGCAGAGGAGAAATTACTACCAGATGGTGGTAGTAATAATATAAACAGTGGAGAAATTACTGCCAGATGGTGGTAGTAATAATATAAACAGAGGAGAATATACAGTCAGATGGTGGTAGTAATAATATAAACAGTGGAGAAATTACTGCAAGATGGTGGTAGTAATAATATAAACAGAGGAGAAATTACAGTCAGATGGTGGTAGTAATAATATAAACAGGAGAAATTGCCAGATGGCGGTAGTAATAATATATATTAACAGTGGAGAAATTACTGCCAGATGGCGGTAGTAATAATATAAACAGTGGAAAAATTACTGCCAGATGGAGGTAGTAATAATATAAACAGAGGAGAAAATACTACCAGATGGTGGTAGTAATAATATAAACAGTGGAAAATTACCAGATGGTGGTAGTAATAATATAAACAGAGGAGAAATTACAGTCAGATGGTAGCAGTAATAATATAAACAGTGGAGAAAATACTAGATGGTGGTAGTAATAATATAAACAGTTGAGAAATTACCAGATGGTGGTAGTAATAATATAAACAGAGGAGAAATTACTACCAGATGGTGGTCGTAATAATATAAACAGAGGAGAAATTACTACCAGATGGTGGTAGTAATAATATAAACAGTGGAGAAATTACCAGATGGTGGTAGTAATAATATAAACAGAGGAGAAATTGCCAGATGGTGGTAGTAATAATATAAACAGTGGAGAAATTACTGCCAGATGGTGGCAGTAATAATATAAACAGTGGAGAAATTACTGCCAGATGTTGGTAGAAATAATATAAACAGGAGAAATTGCCAGATGGCGGTAGTAATAATATAAACAGTGGAAAATTACCAGATGGTGGTAGTAATGATATAAACAGAGGAGAAATTACAGTCAGATGGTAGTAGTAAAAATATAAACAGTGGAGAAAATACTAGATGGTGGTAGTAATAATATAAACAGAGGAGAAATTATTACCAGATGGTGGTAGTAATAATATAAACAGAGGAGAAATTACTACCAAATGGTGGTAGTAATAATATAAACTGTGGAGAAATTACCAGATGGTGGTAGTAATAATATAAACAGAGGAGAAATTACTACCAGATGGTGGTAGTAATAATATAAGCAGAGGAGAAATTACTACCAGATGGTGGAAGTAATAATGTAAACAGAGGAGAATTTGCCAGATGGTAGTTGTAATAATATAAACAGAGGAGAAATTACTGCCATATGGTGGTAGTAATAATATAAACAGTGGAGAAATTACTGCCACATGGTGGTAGTAATAATATAAACAGAGGAGAATACACAGTCAGATGGTGGTAGTAATAATATAAACAGTGGAGAAATTACTGCCAGATGGTGGTAGTAATAATATAAACAGAGGAGAAATTACAGTCAGATGGTGGTAGTAATAATATAAACAAGAGAAATTGCCAGATGGTAGTAGTAATAATATATATTAACAGTGGAGAAATTACTGCCAGATGGCGGTAGTAATAATATAAACAGTGGAAAAATTACTGCCAGATGGTGGTAGTAATAATATAAACAGAGGAGAAAATACTACCAGATGGTGGTAGTAATAATAGAAACAGTGGAAAATTACCAGATGGTGGTAGTAATAATATAAACAGAGGAGAAATTACAGTCAGATGGTAGCAGTAATAATATAAACAGTGGAGAAAATACTAGATGGTGGTAGTAATAATATAAACAGTTGAGAAATTACCAGATGGTGGTAGTAATAATATAAACAGAGGAGAAATTACTACCAGATGGTGGTAGTAATAATATAAACAGAGGAGAAATTACTACCAGATGGTGGTAGTAATAATATAAACAGAGGAGAAATTACTACCAGATGGTGGTAGTAATAATATAAACAGAGGAGAATTTGCCAGATGGTGGTAGTAATATTATAAACAGAGGAGAAATTACAGTCAGATGGTGGTAGTAATAACATAAACAGAGGAGAAATTACTGCCAGATGGTGGTAGTAATAATATAAACAGGAGAAATTGCCAGATGGTGGTAGTAATAATATAAACAGTGGAGAAATTTACTGCCAGATGGCGGTAGTAATAATATAAACAGTGAAAAAATTACTGCCAGATTGTGGTAGTAATAATATAAACAGAGGAGAAAATACTACCAGATGGTGGTAGTAATAATATAAACAGTGGAAAATTACCAGATGGTGGTAGTAATAATATAAACAGAGGAGAAATTACAGTCAGATGGTAGCAGTTATAATATAAACAGTGGAGAAAATACTAGATGGTGGTAGTAATAATATAAACAGTTGAGAAATTACCAGATGGTGGTTGTAATAATATAAACAGAGGAGAAATTACTACCAGATGGTGGTAGTAATAAAATAAACAGAGGAGAAATTACTACCAGATGGTGGTAGTAATAATATAAACAGAGGAGAAATTACTACCAGATGGTGGTAGTAATAATATAAACAGAGGAGAATTTGCCAGATGGTGGTAGTAATATTATAAACAGAGGAGAAATTACAGTCAGATAGTGGTAGTAATAATATAAACAGAGGAGAAATTACAGTCAGATGGTGGTAGTAATAATATAAACAGAGGAGAAATTACAGTCAGATGGTGGTAGTAATAATATAAACAGAGGAGAAATTACAGTCAGATGGTGGTAGTAATAACATAAACAGAGGAGAAATTACTGCCAGATGGTGGTAGTAATAATATAAACAGAGGAGAAAATACAGTCAGATGGTAGTAGTAATAATATAAACAGATGAGAAAATACAGCCAAATGGTGGTAGTAATAATATAAACAGAGACGAAATTGCCAAATTGGGGTAGTAATAATATAAACAGAGACGAAATTGCCAAATTGTGGTAGTAATAATTTAAACAGTGGAGAAATTGCCAGATGGTGGTAATAAAAGGTGATGGTTCAAAATGTGGTAGTAGTAAAAGCAATTAAAACAAGACAAATGAAATTTTTGGGGTATGTTAAAATACACAACAGCCTAATAAAAGTAATATTGGTAGGGAAAATACAAGGTAAAAGAGGCAGACCAAGACTAACATGGACGAGTAACATCAAAAGATGGACAAGTCAATCTATGACAATCTTCGCCATCAAAGCAAGAGACAGAGTGAAATGGCGCTCCATGGTAGCCAACCTTCGATGTGGAGATGGCACTCAATGATGATGATATCTCGAAGTAAAACAACATAAGCCCAAACTGGCTTCCAAACAGTGAGAACACAAGTTAAATCAATTCAGGGAAGGTTGTTGGTGGGGGCCAGCAGACACATTAGCATCAAATTGATGTGAAAACAAATCTAGAATATTTTATTTTATATCTTATTTTATTATATATAGGTTTAATATATCTCAGTTTATTATATATATCTTAGTTTTTCTATATCTTAGTTTATTATATCTTAGTTTTTTATATCTTAGTTTATTATATCTTAATTTATTATATCTCATTTTATTGTATTTTTGTTTTTTTATATCTTAGCTTATAATGTCTTAGTTTCTTTATATATCTTAGTTTATTATATCTTAGTTTTTTTATATATCTTAGTTTATTATATCTTAGTTTTTTTATATCTTAGTTTATTATATCTTAGTTTCTTTATATATCTTAGTTTATTATATCTTAGTTTTTTTTATATCTTAGTTTATTATATCTTAGTTTTTTTATATCTTAGTTTATTATATCTTAGTTTCTTTATATATCTTAGTTTATTATATCTTAGTTTTTATATATCTTAGTTTATTATATCTTAGTTTTTTTTACATCTTAGTTTATTATATCTTAGTTTTTTTTATACTTTTCTATACACTGAGCAAATCTTTAAAAACATCATAGAGATGCCAGGCCTACAAATTAATGGAAAGATAATCAATAACCTAAGATATGCTGACGATACTGTACTACTAGCAGAAAATCCTAAAGACCTACAACAATTACTTAATGAAATAAACACGACAAGCAAAAAATATGGACTAGATATGAATATCAAAAAGACTAAAACTATGATCATAAACAAAGAAAATACTCAAAACCCACAAGTGGATATCAAAGTTGAAGGAATAGACCTGGAGACAGTTCAGAACTACAACTACCTTGGACATACTATAACCAGTGATGGAAAATGTACAACTGAAATAAACAAAAGAATAGGAATGGCAAAAAGTAATTTTAATGTCATGAAGGACATACTAACATCAAAACAAATAACACCAGAGCTAAAACTAAGAATAACAAAATGTTACACCTTCTCAATATTCCTATATGGTGCTGAAACATGGACAATAGACAAGAAAACAGAACAGAGAATTGAAGCCTTTGAAATGTGGATATATAGAAGAATAGGTAGAATTGGATGGAAGGAAAAGAAAACAAATGACAAAGTCTTAAAACAACTAAAAATGAAAAGAGAACTTCTGAACACAATTAGAACAAGACAAATGCGATTCTTAGGGCATGTTAAAAGACACAACAGCCTACTGAAAGTGATCCTGGAGGGGAAAATACAAGGTAAAAGAGGCAGAGGCAGACCAAGATTAACATGGACGAGTAACATCAAAAGATGGACAAATCAACCGATGACAACCTGCACCATCAAAGCAAGAGATAGAGCAAAATGGCGCTCCATGGTAGCCAACCTTCGTTGCGGAGACGGCACTCAATGATGATGATGAATGATGAGTTTTTTTATATCTTAGTTTTTTAATATCTTAGTTTTTATATCTTAGTTTGTTATATCTTAATTTATTATATCTAATTTTATTATATTGTCATTTTTTATATCTTAGTTTATTATATCTTAGTTTTTTTATATCTTAATTTATTATATCTTAGTTTATTATATCTTAATTTATTATATCTTAGTTTATTATATCTTAATTTAATATATCTTAGTTTATAATATCTTAATTTATTATATCTTAGTTTATTATATCTTAATTTATTATACCTTAGTTTATTATATCTTAATTTATTATATCTTAGTTTATCATATCTTAATTTTTTATATCTTAGTTTATTTACGTTGATGATTTAATGAAACAGTGTGTAGCATTGTAAAACTTACCTTTCAGAAAACTAAACTCTTCTGTTGATCCTTCATTGCCCTTGCAATCTGCCATCCAAACAAGGAAAACATCATTTCCAGAGCCATCCATTGAAATAGTAAGTGGGGATGACTGTGACCCAATGGTGTCTCTGAGAGCAGGATCAATTAATTTCTTCCCTGTCTTACCATCTATAACAGTTGTCTGGAGAGTTGGAAGCAAGTTGGGACACGTTCATTACTCAAATGTCTAACATTAAAATGGCAAGTAAACAAGGATTGATATATTGTATATATTTATACCATCCCTCTGTGCTGTCCATGTTAAAACATGGTCCTTATCAAGTCACAAGAAGAGAAAAACCACGAAATGTGAGATGAGATGCTTGAGAAAATCATTAACGTCACTAGAAATGATAGAATAGAAAATGTAACATCCAGCAAATTGTTGAATCTCAACATGAATAAAAAGGGGTAATACAAAAGAGGGGGAAAACCAAAAAAAATTAAATGGTCCAGTCATCTCATGAAAAAGAAGTCTAACCAGATACCCATTAAGTATCAATAATAGGCAACAAAAGGCTTCAAAGTACAAGGGAGACCAAACATCAGATGGATAGGCAATATCACAGATAAACTACAGCTGCATGGGCTGATAACTGTCTGTGCAATATACTTAAACAAGGATAATAAAATGTAGCTCCCCATAACACTAAACAGCATATGTGATAATTAAGTAGGTAAATGTTATAAATAATTTAATTCTAGAATAATTGTGTTGCTATCCAATGTGATTAAACTGTTGTATATATTTTTATATTAATATAAAATTTAATTTTAAATTGAATTAATGAGAGAATGTTGCACAGAATAAAATACAAGGTGCATTCAAATGAAACCCAACCCAGTGGCTTTAATACAAATATGTGTAAGATACATCAGCAGATGTGGCAGAATTAATTAAAGCTATTGGTATGAACCAAGTACTCACCAGGGTTCTTAAAATAAAAGCTACCATATGCATTTAGCCACGCATCCCACCATTTGGATAGACAGTGGAGGCTGTCCGAGAAAAAATGACTTTGGTTGCTCATTGAACCATCTTGTCACTCAGGCCATGGCGTCTGCATCGAAGCCATCATTGTCCTTTTAGAGTTTTTTTAAGGGTCTGAACAAATGAAAGTCACAGGGTGACAGATCAGGGCTGTAGGCTTGGTGTTGCAGAACTTCTCACTGTTTCCTTGGTAATGCTTCCTGCGCATTGTTCGTGAAATGTGGACAAGCATTGTCATGGAACAGAATCACACCATGCAAGAGCATGCCAGGCCTCTCATTCTTAATGGCTCTATGCATGTTGTTAATGTGTCTTTGTATGTGCTGGCATTTAAATCCATACTAGACTCTTTAAAGTCTGTCAGCGGAAGCCCCTCATGGTAAAAAATGCTGAAGGATATCACACCGGCCAAATTACCAATGGTCTGAAGCAAAACCAATGAATACTTCACAGAGAATGAACACATACACAATTAATTGGACATTGGTGTGTGCTTATTATGTCAGATGTGACATCATCATGGCTCCCATGTATGTCCACTTGGTACAGCTCAGGTCATGCCTCCTATGTATGTCCACTTGGTACAGCTCAGGTTATGCCTCCTATGTATGTCCACTTGGTACAGCTCAGGTCATGCCTCCTATGTAGGTCCACTTGGTATAGCTCAGGTCATGCCTCTTATGTATGTTCACTTGGTACAGCTCAGGTTATGCCTCCTATGTATGTCCACTTGGTACAGCTCAGGTCATGCCTCCTATGTAGGTCCATTTGGTATAGCTCAGGTCATGCCTCCTATGTAGGTCCACTTGGTACAGCTTAGGTTATGCCTCCTATGTAGGTCCACTTGGTACAGCTCAGGTCATGCCTCCTATGTAGGTCCACTTGGTACAGCTCAGGTCATGCCTCCTATGTATGTCACCACAATTTTAAATTGCCACGCACTCGCTCTGAAGTTAAAGAGTTGATCTCAGAGAGTGAATGGATTGCTGGGAATCCAGAAAAAGTGCTCATCTCTCAATTGAAACTATTTAATTTGTACCTCAGACAGACCATGGCATTGTGGTTAGTGCACTCACCTACAGACCTCAAGGTTGGGGGTTCAAATCTATTTGAACCAAATTTGTTTGTTCCAACCTAATGGGCTCTCAGGGCCCACCCAAATGGTTTAAATAGGCACCAGCTGAGAAGAAACAGCAGCAAAGAAGGGACTACTCTGAAGTCATTAGCACTTTATTACCCAATAGCAATTGCTATGGAATAACCTTTACCATTTTACCTTTAGTTTAAACCCACAGTATGAATGGATCTCTGTACATCAAGAAACAGCTAAAACTATTCAGTCTAAACCCACAGAATTGACCTCTATATATCAAGAAATAGTTAAAACTATTCAGTCTAAACCCACAGAATGAATCTCTGTATATCAAGAAACAGCTAAAACTATTCAGTCTAAACCCACAGAATGAATCTCTGTACATCAAGAAACAGCTAAAACTATTCAGTCTAAACCCACAGAATGAATCTCTGTACATCAAGAAACAGCTAAAACTATTCAGTCTGAACCTACAGAATGGATCTCTGTACATCAAGAAACAGCTAAAACTATTCAGTCTAAACCCACAGAATTGACCTCTATATATCAAGAAATAGTTAAAAACTATTCAGTCTAAACCCACAGAATGAATCTCTGTATATCAAGAAACAGCTAAAACTATTCAGTTTGAACCCACAAAGTGAATGGATCTCTGTACATCAAGAAACAGCTAAAACTATTCAGTTTGAACCCACAAAGTGAATGGATCTCTGTACATCAAGAAACAGCTAAAACTATTCAGTCTAAACCCACAGAATGAATCTCTGTACATCAAGAAACAGCTAAAACTATTCAGTCTAAACCCACAAAATGGATCTCTGTACATCAAGAAACAATGGTTACTTCTCAATTAAAACTACTCAATTTGAACCCTAGGTGGATTGATCTTCTTTTTACCCATTGACTCCTGATTAAAGCACTAGTCAGAATGAGTACTAGGCCTATTGGAAACTGATGATAAAACATAAAAAAAATTTTTTTGCTATTGAAAATAGAAATTATCTGATTGTATACAACTGTCTGGGTGTCCGGTTAGCGCAATCGATAGGCGGTTGGCTTACCACGGCAACAGCCGGGGTTCGTAATCCTGGCGAGGACACCTGGGTTTTACTAATTCCCTAAAAATTAGTAGGAGCCGCGATAGCTCAGTGGTTAGTGAACTGGACTACTACGGACAAGGGGTAGGGTTCGATCCCAACCGACGGCTCCGGGTTCACCCAGCCTTAAATGGGTACCGGATTTTTTCTGGGAAAGTAAAAGCAGCACGGGCGTAATACCGACCACATTACCCCAAAAATCATGTGCTGAAGGTCTGTAAAATATAGGGTCACTAACACCATATTTCCCTATACGCCACTTGGCGTGACGGGGGGTACTTTACTTTTTTTACTTTTATACAACTGTCTGGGTAGGAATGAAAAATAATTTTCTAGCCATTATCATAATGATGATAATTATCATAATTTTTTATATTAACCAACTGACCCTGAATGGGTCATTTTCTTTTTTTGCAACAACAAGGCTCCTAGGTTCACCTTATCTATAAATATGGTTGTCAGAGATTTTTCTGGAAAGTAAGTGCAGCTTGATGTAATCATGACTTTCTATCCATCTATCTATCTATTGTCCTTTCGAGCCGAAGACGACACATAGGGCAGAACCACAATCTCAAAAAACAAAAACCTTGCGTGCCAAAATGGCACATATTGCTGAGATCACTGCTTCCAAAATTTATGGCTCTGTTTCCATAACAATACTTTTTACAATAACAGCTTGTCAAGCCATCGATCAATCTCCTTAGTTGCCTCTTACGACATGCCTGGAAGGTCACAGTGTCACTATTCTTTATTTCCCTCATAATGAGGCCCTGGTAACACGCAGGAAAATCATGACTATTTCAGCCAAAAATATGCCATTGGGCATGGTAAAAAGAGTAAAAAAATGTAAAGTACCCCCCGTCACGCCAAGTGGCATATAGTGCTAGTGACCATAAATTTTACAGACCTTCAGCACATGATTTTTGGGGTAATGTGGTCGGTATTATGTCCGTGCCACTTTACTTTCCCTTAAAAAAATCCGGTACCCATTAAAGGCTGGGTGAACTGGAAGCCCTCAGTTGGGATTAAACCCTACCTCTTGTCCTTTGTAGTCCAGTTCACTAAATTGGGCATGGTCACTAACATCATATTTCCCATACATCAAGGGATGTATGAAATATTTGCTTTCTGTTTTTACTTACGTCTTTTGTTGATTTTACTAAGCTAGTGCTTGTGTAGCAATAAGGATAACAATATGAATGAGAGCAAATGAGAAGGTAACATTTCTTAAAAATACCACTTGTCAGTTTACTTGTGTCTCTCTGCCTTGACATATGCCAATCCAAAAATATTTTTACAGAAAGCCTAACTAACCTCAGAATAATAATAAACAGGAAAGCCAGGTCCATGGGCGTACTTGACCATGAAGTCAGGGACTTGATCGCTGTTGTAGAACCCTACAGCAGGGGTGCTGGAGAGAATCAAGCAAGTTTGATGATGATAGAGTGGTTGCATCATCACCAACATATAATGAGTCATATCATGTTTCTGAAAATCTACTAGGTAGCCCCATAACGTTGTTACAGATGGTTGAAACAACATTTGGATGATGAATAATAAGGGGTATGATACATCCTATTGTATTTCTATAGGTCTACTAGGTGCATTGTTACTGATGATTAAATTGATGTGTGACAATATATTCATGTATAATGTGTCATTTCATGTTTATAGAGATCTACTAGGTGTAATATTGTTACTGATGATGTGTGACAATATATTCATGCATAATGTGTCATTTCATGATTACAGAGATCTACTAGGTGTAACATTGTTACTGATGATTATATTGATGTGTGACAATATAATAATGTATAATGTGCAATTTCATATTTATGGAGAGAAACAGCAGTATGGTAGCAAAGACAGCAAGCAATTAATATCTTAATGAGTTTGAGAAGCTCACATAGGTGAAACAAAGACTCATTCTGAGGGACAGCAAACCATGTGTGATGTTTAACAGTACTGGAGGATGTATGATGATGATGAATCTATAGCTAGAGATTTGCTAGATGTAACATTGTTACAGATAAACATTGATGATATTATTTTCCAATCTATAAATGGCAATCAGCTGAGTTAATCCAAGTCTGAGGTAAAAGAAAACATTTTTAATGACATGAATGGGCTGCCAAAAGATGGTGACAACTACCTGTAGCTTTCTGAGCTGGGAAACCTGGCAGACCAAACTGGCAAGAAGCTCTCTCCATCAATGGCCAGGAGTGTTGAGTTGAACATTGGAACAACAATATCCTGGACACCATCTTGTGTGATGTCAGCCAGTGCTGGTGGTGTCATGAAACCCTTGTGTGTATCCGAGGACAGTTTGAGAGCCTTGAGAAAACCAAAACAACTTTTTATATTCTCATATTGCTTATTTTGAAACTACTATTTTGATAGCCTTTATTTCAGTGTATTATTTGTACAAAAAATAATGATTACATTCCTTTCCAGTTTGTTTCCCACAATCATTACTATTTTGTTCAAAATAAAATATTCTTCAAATTAATCAAATTAATCAGAATTAATAAATATAAACCAGTAAGAGGGTTTTACACACCGTAGAGGATGTGATTATCACACAAATAATAATAATAATATTCACTGTCCTTTGTGAGCAATGGAGACACTATCATTAGCCATCTCTTGTGTGTAAAAAGGTGTTAAATTCAAGTCTGGCACAAAATCCCTGGCCACATGTGAGGCATATCTCAGGTATGTTATATAAAATAAGTATAAATGGGAGAGGCGTATGTCAGGTATGTTATATAAAATAAGTATAAATGGGAGAGTCATATCTCAGGTATGTTATATAAAATAAGTATAAATGAGAGAGGAATATCTCAGGTATGTTATATAAAATAAGTATAAATGAGAGAGGCGTATGTCAGGTATGTTATATAAAATAAGTATAAATGGGAGAGGCATATCTCAGGTATGTTATATAAAATAAGTATAAATGAGAGAGGAATATCTCAGCTATGTTATATAAAATAAGTATAAATGAGAGAGGCATATCTCAGGTATGTTATATAAAATAAGTATAAATGGGAGAGGCATATCTCAGGTATGTTATATAAAATAAATATAAATGAGATTTGTTCAATAGTAGATTTTTAAAGAAAGGTTACTTAAATGAGAATAAATGCAAATAATTTTTGTAGTGATTGACTTAACGTGAAATGATTCATTTAACTGAATGAAGATAATTGAAGTGTTGTCTAGAAATGAATTGTTATTTAAAATGAGTTGAAATAAATGTAATTGTCTAGAAACTGATGAATCAATCATAAACAAAAGTAGAATTTGGTAGCTGCTTCAATAAAAATATAGTTGTCCAAAAACAGACGATTAATTAACTCTTTCCTTACATTTCGCCGCACTGTGCGCCAAGTCAATTTTGGCTGTGTACGTTTCAGTGCATAGTGCACCACTCTCAATTTGATTAATGTGAACTGTCAAATTATATTCATTTTACATATCTTGTATCATCTTGGTATTGGTTAAATCTAATACTTTGTTCAATTATCTAAAAATTCATATATAATATGTTATATGTTCTATCTATCTCTATCTATTGTCCTTTCGAGCCGAAGACAGCACATAGGGCAGAACCACAATCTCAAAAACAGAAACCTTGCGTGCCAAAATGGCACATATTGCAGAGATCACTGCTCTAAAATCTATGGCGCTGTTTCCATAACAATACTTTTTACAATGACAGCTTGTCAAGCCATCGATCAACCTCCTTAGTCGCCTCTTACGACATGCCTGGAAGGTCACAGTGTCACTATTCTTTACCTCCCTCATAATGAGGCCCCGGTAACACACGGGATGTTATATGTTAGCTCAATATAAATATGTAGATTGATTCTTAAAACATGAAAAATGTTGTCTCTGAAATCTCATTTGTTGCATCGATAAAAAGCTTCCATACAGAAAGAGACAAACAAAAGTAGAACTGAATTACTCGCTCCATCTTTCCCTTTAGCAGACTTGTCATGTCAATTCTCCACAATGATCCATTATGTGTCTCGCCCCCTGTCCCAAAGATGAGAACCTGAGAGCCATCCCGCTGTGTAAGTATTTGTGGAGAATAGTAGGATTCCCTGCGATCAGGCACACCCAGCCATCTCAGTACCTGGCCAGTTTTACCACTAACAACCAGGATCCTCCCAGATAGACGGTTGAGACTTCCTGTTTGAAGAGACAGGCACATTATATTGGTTATATTGATGCATGCAAGTATAATGTTTATCACAATTACTGTGAAACTATCACTACAACACCATGACTATTACCACAAGAACATCAGCTGGTACAACTATATTTAATTTTAAGATAATAGCAGCCAAACATAAGTGTTGATGAAAACAGCTTCAAATCTGTTTCGTTGCTCCTTTCATGCATTTACTGAAAAAAGTAACGGTTCCTTCCCAGCCTTGCTACACATATGGGGAATATAGTATTGGTGACCATATTCTTCCATGACCAACAAATATTTTTGGGTGATGTGGTCAGTATGACATCAGGTCACCATTATTTGGCAGAAAAATCTCTGGTACCCATTTTAGTGGCTGGGAGAACCCCAGAGCCTAGTTGGTTTGAAAAGAAATCTGCAACTTCTGGAAATCAAACCTGAACTCTTCTGATCAGGAGGCAAGCACACTAACCACTCGGCCACCAAGGCTTCTGTATGTACTAAGTTGATTGTAAAATAATATTAATAATAAAATACCAATAATAACAACACATTGGTACAAGTGGGGCATGTATAATTAGAACTGACCATGTGGGGTTGAAAGTTCAATACTTTCTGGCAAAGTGTTTTTCCTGTGCCACAGCAATTATTTTTTCTCTGTAATTCTGCACTAGTGTAGGCCTGATGTTACTTTAACATAGAAGATGGCCCTGCATGAGGATTTTCCAAGATTTGTTGTCAACATGACTAAATTAAATATTAAAAAACTACTATGTATACAATGGAATGTATTCAAGACTAGTGTAGAAATAAGAGATAAGGCCATGCAGTAATGTCATTTACAATCAAGATAAGAAGGTGGACATGTGTCAGGGATGTGAGGAGAAGAAATAATCAGAGAATTATTAGGAGCCCACAAATAGAAAATAACAATGAAAAGAAAAAATAGATCAACATCATGACACTATAAAGAACACTGACAAGAGAAGCAAAGATTGCGGGCATCAACTCTGTAACTGGGTTTGAAAAGCTGCTCTGAGTGTTGACGTTCACTGTGAGCCCATATGCTTATTAAGCGGATTAATAACTGCCATCAATACTACAAATACCATCACAGCTACAACTGTCAAAATGTTTATATTACAATGTCTGCTTTTGTTACAGCTGCAAAAAAATTAATTATGTTGCTACTACTAGTACTACTTCTACCACTACTACCACCATCAAAACCAATGCTACTATTTTGTCTTCTGCTGCATTCAGTTTCCTATGCTTGAGAGGCCATGTCTGAGATGAGTTTCTACTTCTTCCATCCTTCCTCGTTCATCTTTCAGCATCAAGGGGCAATATAATTTGCAGTCTTTTGCTATTCTGTTGACCTCGGCTGCTGTTATGCTTCATGGTGTTTCTAATTTTCCTTCAATCCACTTTTTTATACTCAACTCTTGAGTCTGGTTTTCTCACAACGTTTATTAAAGGCTTGTCATGTTTTGATCTTACTGTCTCATTACATGGCCAAACCATGTTATCTGTTATTTCCTTATGTATTCAATGGCAGAAAGTACTCCTTTTTTCTCAGTTTTTCCTTTCTGATCTTATCTCTCAGGCTGTTTCCTGTCATACGTCTAACACATTTAATCTCAGTAGTTGTTAATTTTCTTATTTTTCCTGAGTCTAAAGTGAAGGCCTGACATTGGTAGCACAACATTAGGATAGTATTGTAAAGTGTCATTCTTTCCTCTAGTGTTATTTCCTTGTTGGACAACTGTGATTATAGTTGTCAGATTATTTACAAGGACAATGAATGGACCATGTAAAACTTGACAATTAGCAGAACGTGTGCATTGTTGCTTCATTATTTCCTTTCTATACCTTCTCTTAGTGGTCCCGCCTCCTCTATTGCTTTCCAAAATGTTCTCCCTATTACCCGCACCCTAGTTCTTACCCCCACCATCCACCCTCCTTCTAAGAGAACTGTTCTCTCTCTTACCCATCACCTTCACAATCTGACTGCACTCCAGATCCTTAAATGACACCAACCTATCCTCCACTCTGACCCTACTACTTACCTTCTATTCTCTGACCCACTATTGGTCGCTTTTAAATGCTGTAGGAACCTTCAGGACATTTTGATTAGTAGCCGCCTCTGCAACCCTGGCCAGAACATGCTGGGTATAACCCGCTGCAACATATTATGCAGTACGTGCACTTTCATACTACAGACTCACAAAGTCTTGTTCCCGAATAGCCCTTATGATATCCAGGAAGACTTTGTGTGTATATACCGGAATCTGATATACGTCATCCTCTGCCAAAGTTGTCTCAAAATATATATTAGCCAAACAAGTCAATGCTTGGGCAAAGAATATGTGAACACTTATACAACATCAAACATGATCCTGGCACTCCTGTCTCCTCCCATTTCAGATTGCCGGTGCATAATACATCTGATGACTTCTGTGTTACTAGCATCACATCTTGTTCCTCTGATACCCATAGCCGTTTCACGTTAGAGAACTGATTCATAGCCTGCTTTGGTACTCTCCAACCAAGCAGATTAAACTCTTTTCTTTAGTCTCTGATCTCCCCTCCATGTCTTTCCTGTGTCTTATCCCTATTCCTTCTTCTCTTTCCTGTGTCCTATCTCTATTCCTTCTTCTCTTTCCTGTGTCTTATCCCTATTCCTTCTTCTCTTTCCTGTGTCTTATCCCTATTCCTTCTTCTCTTTCCTGTGTCTTATCCCTATTCCTTCTTCTCTTTCCTGTGTCTTATCCCTATTCCTTCTTCTCTTTCCTGTGTCTTATCCCTATTCCTTCTTCTCTTTCCTGTGTCTTATCCCTATTCCTTCTTCTCTTTCCTGTGTCTTATCCCTATTCCTTCTTCTCTTTCCTGTGTCTTATCCCTATTCCTTCTTCTCTTTCCTGTGTCTTATCCCTATTCCTTCTTCTCTTTCCTGTGTCTTATCCCTATTCCTTCTTCTCTTTCCTGTGTCTTATCCCTATTCCTTCTTCTCTTTCCTGTGTCTTATCCCTATTCCTTCTTCTCTTTCCTGTGTCTTATCCCTATTCCTCCCTGCATTATTTTTATTACCCCTCTTGCTCTTCTCCCCCCTTGCCGCCCCTATCTTCTCTTTCCTGTGTCTTATCCCTATTCCTCCCTGCATTATTTTTATTACCCCTCTTGCTCTTCTCCCCCCTTGCCGCCCCTATCTTCTCTTTCCTGTGTCTTATCCCTATTCCTCCCTGCATTATTTTTATTACCCCTCTTGCTCTTCTCCCCCCTTGCCGCCCCTATCTTCTCTTTCCTGTGTCTTATCCCTATTCCTCCCTGCATTATTTTTATTACCCCTCTTGCTCTTCTCCCCCCTTGCCGCCCCTATCTTCTCTTTCCTTTACTCTTCTTCCCATTTTCTTTGTACCCTATGGGACACCTCCTTTCATTTTTCAAATTTGTCATTGTTTGGTTCCTTTGGTCTAATTAAATCCTACCTGCCCTATTGTCTATTAATTTGTTAAACCAGACTGTATGAAAATCTTGGCCACTGTTTTTTCCAGCCATTTTTTAGAGCTGTTTTTCTGTTGTGTACTCTAACTCACAACTTTGTATTTCATGTGTATATTTTGTTTGTTGTACCAGATGAAGGCTTTTGCTGAAACATTGTAGCCTGTCTTGTCTTTCTGTTAGCTGCTCAATTCTATTTCATGTTTATTTCCTTAGAGGTCATAGTTTTTGTTTCATACTTTTTATCTTGGGGTTGTAATTTTTTAATGCTCATCACCTGGAGGCATAGTTTTTTTCTTTGTTCTTCTATGCTTTATCTTGGAGTCATTTGTTTTTGTGTATAAGCATTTCTCTTGTGAATCAGTGTGTTTTCTGTGCTTTTCTTGTGGAGTCATAATATGTTTTCTTGAATTTTTCTTGTAATTATAATGTGTTTTCAATGAATTTCTCTTGAAGTCATTATGTGATTTCCATGGTTTTCTCTCGAGGAATGTGTTTTCTATGTTGTTTTCTTGGAACCATAGTGTACTTTCTACGTTTTCCTCCTGGGACCATGTTTAGATCGTATGTCTTTTCACAGCTGCAAATTGTGAGGTATGTTGTCTGGAGATCTGTGCCCTGAGGGGATTGGGTTACCATCAAGTTAAAGTGTGCATTCAATTTGCAAAATTCTATCCTGTGTCTGAACAGTGTTGTCTGTTACCCTTTACAGTTTTAGTGAGAGAGAGAGAAAGAGAGGGAGAGAAAAGACTGCTCCAGTTGTCCACAGTTAGCTATGAGTCTTTGAAAGTATTTAAATTGTGCAGTCTCCATCATCTTAAGCTTCTCTTAAACTAATAAAATAACTAGTACATAATGTTGATCTAGATCCTTCCAGCACTGCTAGACCTCACATAGGGCTAGTGCTGTTTTACAACATCCATCTCCATTCTGGACAAGATATCCGAACTTATCAAAGGAATCTATGTTTGCCAATTTTGCTTCTCTTATCAGTGTTCTTTTCAGTGTCTCTTTATGTCTTCCTCTTTCTCTATATCCTGATTTTTCCCATATACAAGCCTGTTTTGAGATTCTCTTTTTGAACATTCTCCACACATGGCTTTCATATGTCCATCTTCTCTTCCAAATTATAGATGAGATCTTTAGCTGTATAACCATAATCTATATTAATCTTGAATTCATTCCATTGTACACAGTGTATCTATCTAATAATAACTATCTATCTATCTATTGTCTTTTCGAGCCGAAGACGGAAGATAGGGCACAACCATAATCTCAAAAACAGAAACCTTGTGCACCAAAATGGCACATATAGCAGAGATCACAGCTTCTAAAATATATGGCTCTGTTTCCATAACAATATTTTTTACAATGACAGCTTGTCAAGCCTTCGATCAATCTCCTTAGTCGCCTCTTATGAAATGCCTGAAAGGTCACAATGTCACTATTCTTTACTTCCCACATAATAAGGCCTAGGTAACACACTGCATAATAATAACAACTACTAAAAATATATATTAATATTATATAAGAAAATATTATTATAATGACAAGTGCATAAATGAATCGATATTATCAATAAGATCAGACGACAGTTGTAATGTTAGGTATTTTAATAATAACAACTACTACTACTAAAATACCTACCATTACATTTGTCATTTGATCTTATTGATATTATCGATTCATTTATGCATTTGTTAATATAATACTATTTTCTTTTTCATGTGTTCTTTAAACCACTTTGAAGTTTTAATCTGTTTATTTATATTTTTGTTTAAATCACGGGTCATGACAAGATCAAGCAGAAAGTTAAAAGCCCACCAGCTTCCTGAAGTGGGTCACCGCCATGGGCAACAATAAGATCTGCCACCTCATCGTTGTCCACGTCAGTGATGTACTGGGCCGTGTACATGTTCATTACTGGATTCACAGCGTTCTCATCTCGCAGTTCCCACAACAGGTTGCCGCCCTTACCACTGATGGCTACAAATGTCTGCAGATGTTAAAATAGTGGTGATCAGATGGTGATGGTGAAATGTTGATGTGCAACGATTGTCAAATGGTGAAATAGTGATGGTGAGAGATGATGCAATGATGAGGATAATTGTGGTGAAATGATGATAGTGACATACATCAAAGATCGTATATCTTTTGCAGAACATGGCATTCATGACAGCCAGTCTCAAAGAATGTCTCTAGCCAGATCTTCCACTTCTGTTGTCATATTCAAGATCTCCTTGATGTCTTAAAACCACGTTTCTCTTGGTCTGCCCCTGATGTGTCGTCCAAGAACCATGCCTGCCATTATTGTTTTTTCCAGCCCACTGTATCGTTGGATGTGGTCATGGTATTTTAATTTTCTTTGCAAAATAATTTTTATAATCCAGTTATTTTTAATGATTAAGTCTTTAAATATGTCTTCATTGTGGCATTACAAGGGTTATATTATGGTAGTGTGTGGTGGTGACACTCTTGTGGTAAATGCTAATGACACCATCAAGTACTGCCATGTCTTCCCACAACTATCAACCTATACTCAAATGTTGTTTATCAGATCCGTTGTTGACTTCCCACCAAACCGATCTCAGCTTGGTATCTTTTTTTCTTGTCACTCGTATATCTTGTATATAATGGAAGTGGTGACATTATGATTGTAAGTGGTGACATTATGATTAGAAGTAGTGGTGACATTATGATTGGGAGTGGTGACATTATGATTGGAAGTGGTGACATTATGATTGGAAGTGGTGACATTATGATTAGAAGTGGTTGTGACATTATGATTGTAAGTGGTGACATTATGATTGTAAGGGGTGACATTATGATTGTAAGTGGTGACATTATGATTGTAAGTGGTGACATTATGATTGTAAGTGGTGACATTATGATTGGGAGTGGTGACATTATGATTGTAAGTGGTGACATTATGATTGTAAGTGGTGACATTATGATTGGGAGTGGTGACATTATGATTAGAAGTGGTGACATTATGATTGGAAGTGATGACATTATGATTGGAAGTGGTGACATTATGATTAGAAGTGGTGACATTATGATTGGAAGTGGTGACATTATGATTAGAAGTGGTGACATTATGATTGGAAGTGGTGACATTATGATTAGAAGTGATGACATTATGATTAGAAGTGGTGGTGACATTATGATTGGAAGTGGTGACATTATGATTGGAAGTGATGACATTATGATTAGAAGTGGTGGTGACATTATGATTGGAAGTGGTGACATTATGATTAGAAGTGGTGACATTGTGATTGGAAGTGGTGACATTATGATTGGAAGTGGTGACATTATGATTGAAAGTGGTAGTGACACTATAATTGGAATTGGTGTGAATAATGTAGAGATTGTGATTTTGATTTAATGAAATGATAATGATCAGTTATGATGAAATGTGATGTTGGTAGTGAATGGTAATGATCGTGTAATGATGATAGTGAAAATAATTTACCAGTGGTGGTGGGTTATATGAAACTGTGATGGTGAAGGAAGGTGATGTGGTAATGTAACACATTGGTGATGAAATAACTGCAGCATGATTGTAATGATAAAAAAGTTGATAGGCAATATAAAATTCTCTGTGAAAGTTATGGTGAAAAAAGGAGTAATTACTAGGAAAATATTGGCTTTCTTAATAATACCTTAACAAAAATAGTGGTGAACTTTTGTCAGTAAATAGTGGTGAAGGAGTGATAGTAAATAGTAAGAGTGATTATAAGTAACGTTGAAAAGGTGGCATTAAGTAACAACGAAAAGTTGATAGTAAGTAGTGATGGAATCTGAAACAAGTGCAACGCATCAAATACTTAGGCACAATAATAACATCAGATGGAAGATACACAACAGAAATAAAAATCAGAATAGCTCAGGCCAAAATAGCATTTCAGTAAATGAAAAATATCTTGCACAACAAGTCTATGTCAATAGAAGTGAGAAAGAGAATTCATCGGTGTTAGAGTCAATTCTGACCTATGGAAGCGAATCATGGGCATGAGACAAACAAATGAAAAGATGATTAGAGGCCACACAGATATGATTTCTCAGAAGAATGTTGAAAGTTCCCTGGACAGCTGAAAAGACCAATGTGGAAATTCTCAAATAGGCCAACACAAAAAGGGAACTCCTAAAAAAAAACACCAGAAATAAATAATCAACATTTTTCGGGGCCATCATGAGCAGAGAAAAGTTGGAATATTTGATTACAACTGGCAAAATACAGGGAAAGAGATGTCACTGTTGACAAAGAGAGAAGATACCAGGTAGCATGGTGTCGTGGCATGGAAAACAGTCAACAACAGAATTGATGTGATTACGTACGTCGCAGACAGGAGAAAAATGTAATTATGTGACCTTCGCTAGTTATGTAGATTGAGTTGTCATGTCAAATTTATTTAATGTTTCTTTGATTCCATCTTTCCATCTCTTTCTTTGTGTCCCGAAGCCTGATGTTTTCATGCAATATGCTCGAGCTGCAGGCTTGTTAATTGTAGCCAGATTGTAATATAACCCAAGTCTGAAACACTTTGGCGTGAAATGTTCTAACTAGACATATTTAAATATAAAATATTAATATTTCTAATTCACCATAATAAATAGTATGATATTTGTTTGCATGTAATAACTATAGAATGGGCACAAAGGCAAAGCAACATATAAGAGAGAAATAGTTGTGTTATCGACAGTGGTCAGCAAAAGTGGACATCAAATAATAGACATAACTGACCGCAGCACGCCCAGCAGCCAAACAGTCCTTGACCCCGTCCTTGTCAAGGTCGTAATAACAGTTAAGTCCGTAAATCTCGTGTTTGGTGTACACTCGCCACATCTCTTTGCCAGTAGCACCTTCTAGAGCCATGACACCACCAAAACATGGCTTGTGACCCGAGAAGTAAATGTCACACACGATGTCCTTGGCCCCATACCCGTCAGCACCTGTGGACAAGAGAGGTTAGCGTACTTGATCGGATACACGTGGAGAACATGGCAGTAACTATAGGGATGGCCAGGATAGAAACACAACCTTTAACCCATGAATGTTCTCTGAGTGACTCGTTAAGGTAACTGGGCTCGAAGACAGTAGTTAGTGTCATTAAAGAACTCAGGACTGACAGGTATAGTTTTACCTTCGTCCATGGACACTCAGGTGTAAAAGGAAATGAAGGAGCTAACAATCTAACATGGCTGCCGTGTGTGGCGAACGTTCAATGGACCGGGCTGACGTTTTGAATGTCCTGAGGGAGGTAGGGGGAGTTAATGATTCAGTCAATGATCATGAATCTAGGACCATGTTGAGAATGCACAAACATCAGGTCAAAACTGGAGATGCCAGAATGGAACGATATGCGAGGAGATACACAAGAATAACAACACAGAACAGGAGTCGTCAATCTCCACACACTGAGGGGCATACTGGGGAGGAGATCTGAGAACTTATAGACGTGTCCAAGGTGCAATGAGGATGATGCATCGACTAAACTAAAACTAAACTAAAATAGGATACAATTAATTGTTTCTACACATGAACTTGATCCTTCCAGCGCCGCTAGACGTCAAATTGGGATGTCTCTAAGGCTTCCACTTTTTCTATGCCCTGCTGTTTCCCATATAATAACCTGTTGTGAAGAAATTCTTGTTGTCTATTCTCAACACATGTCCACCTAAACCAGGTGCACTCATTTGTTTTTGGAGAGAAACACTATTTTGATCTTGAAGCAATCACATTGTTTGTTGTTAAGACCATCATTACTGCACACCAGACGAACTCATAGGTGCTTTGATGTCCTCCTCTTGAATCTCAAGAAGATCCGAAAAGTATCCTGGCCTACATGCACGAGCTCCATAACACGACCTTGGATCCACGGTGTAGGGAGGTTTCCGTTGACAGTTTTGCCCGGGCGGCTGCCATATTTATGGCCTACTATTGGCCCATAAAGCCAAAGTGTTGTTCAGAATGGTGTCGTCCATTAATTACGTAAAGCTATAATCATACCATTTTTGTTACCATTTCTCCTTTACAGCAGCTTCATATTTTTATGCATTTCTTTACCTTCACCCCTCTTTTTTAAATTTTAACTGCCAAGGGTTCCTTAACATGTGCAAGTGCACACGGTAACTCCTGTTTATTGACGTTATCCGAGAGGGCTAGACATCGAATCTCACTACCCAAGAGAGGGGAGAGTAACGTCATAAAGATACCACGGACTTGGGATCTGTCTTCTTGTTGGAAGCATCAGCACAGCTTCAGGTGAACTTTCAACCTGGGGCCTTTATGTCCTGAGGCCAACGTCGTAACTCTAGGCTACCCGGTCCCCAAATCACGTGGTTTACTGCAGCAGTTTTACACTCTATGCAATCATTTGTTTGATGGAAACAAAACGCACATACAACCAGGCAATTATTTGTTTGATGGAAAAAAAACACACATACAACCAGGCAATCATTTGTTTGATGGAAAAAACGCACATACAACAAGGCAATCATTTGTTTGATGGAAAGAAACGCACATACAACCAGTCAATTATTTGTTTGATGGAAAAAAAAAAACACACGTACAACCAGGCAATCATTTGTTTGATGGAAAAAACGCACATACAACCAGGCAATCATCAGAGTAATAAATCAAACAATAAGGAAAAAAGTAAGTAACAAAACAAAACTGGAGAAATTACAGGACAGATGCTTTGAAAGTCAAGTACATGTATTGTTAGAGAAGTTCTCACTTGTAGCGACAAGGAAGAGATCGAAAAGGTCATGGGAACGATACTTTGAGACAGAAATCAACAAGATAAAATTACACTAGGAGAGTATTTAAAAAATACACCAGGAGAAAACAAAAAGACAAAATTACACCACTAGAAAACAAAAAGATAAAATTACACCAGAAGAATATTAGAAGAGGCAGCAAAGGATGACCTCTACTCAAATGATGGGTAAAAGGGACAGGAATGGAATAAACATGATGTAGCTTGAAAGGAAACCGTTTTTCTGTAACTGCTGGTCGCTCCCCTACAACACGACAGTGAGCTCGATCAGCAGAAACAAAGGTTCTATACAAAGCATTTTTATTGCGACCCTCTTATTCCTGCCGGTGCGAAACGTTGTCTTTAATGAGAAATGGAAATGGGGATGCTAGCTCAGGCGTTCCCAAACTGTGTTTCGTGGTTTTAATGAGAAATGGAAATGGGGATGCTAGCTCAGGCGTTCCCAAACTGTGTTTCGTGGTTTTAATGAGAAATGGAAATGGGGATGCTAGCTCAGGCGTTCCCAAACTGTGTTTCGTGGTTTTAATTAGAAATGGAAATGGGGAAGCTAGCTCAGGCGTTTCCAAACTGTGTTTCGTGGTTTTAATTAGAAATGGAAATGGGGAAGCTAGCTCAGGCGTTGCCAAACTGTGTTTCGTGGTTTTAATTAGAAATGGAAATGGGGATGCTAGCTCAGGCGTTCCCAAATTGTGTTTCGTGTTTTTAATGAGAAATGGAAATGGGGAAGCTAGCTCAGGCGTTCCCAAACTGTGTTTCGTGTTTTTAATGAGAAATGGAAATGGGGAAGCTAGCTCAGGCGTTCCCAAACTGTGTTTCGTGGTTTTAATTATAAATGGAAATGGGGAAGCTAGCTCAGGCGTTCCCAAACTGTGTTTCGTGTTTTTAATGAGAAATGGAAATGGGGAAGCTAGCTCAGGCGTTTCCAAACTGTGTTTCGTGGTTTTAATTAGAAATGGAAATGGGGTAGCTAGCTCAGGCGTTGCCAAACTGTGTTTCGTGGTTTTAATTATAAATGGAAATGGGATGCTAGCTCAGGCGTTCCCAAACTGTGTTTCGTGGTTTTAATGAGAAATGGAAATGGGGAAGCTAGCTCAGGCGTTCCCAAACTGTGTTTCGTGTTTTTAATGAGAAATGGAAATGGGGAAGCTAGCTCAGGCGTTCCCAAACTGTGTTTCGTGGTTTTAATGAGAAATGACAATGGGGAAGCTAGCTCAGGCGTTGCCAAACTGTGTTTCGTGGTTTTAATGAGAAATGGAAATGGGGAAGCTAGCTCAGGCGTTCCCAAACTGTGTTTCGTGGAACCCTGGGCTGTATAGGTTAGAAGAAAATCTCAACAAAATAGAAACATTCACATTTCAGACGAAATTTGCACTAAAACAAGCAGGAGGCGACTATTCAACTGTCCGTTTGGTGTCATAGCAGTAAACATGCAAATATACGAGATCAGTAGGTTTTTTGAACAAACACGCAGATTGATGACGTTGTCTCGAGATATCAACGAGATCAAGTTATCACTGCGTCTGCTCTCCAGGGTAAGCCCATGGGAGTTCTCAATAAGTCCATGCACGCAGGCTGTTCTTGGCTTTTCTATCAACTCCTTGAATGGTCTTTGTCTTATAAATACTGGCGTAGCACTAATCCCTTCATTCAGTTCTGATATATACGTTCTTGCATAAAAAAATGCACGCTGTGTTTATGTACAACTTTACATTGTACCCAAATAAATGTGTGCATGGTTATATTTTAAATCTTTTCCCTCAGTTTCCAAACCTGCTACGTCATGCAAAACATTCAGGCAGTACAGGTACCTGAGTGTAGGGATAACCCCAATGGTTCTCAAAGTTTATTAAAAACAAGGGCCAGAAGGGTCTGCAAATATAAATATCCACTTAGGGTTTAAAACGTAACCGCTGAGTAGCTAACCACAGAAAGCAGAAGATTGAACATAATAGTTCTCTTTGTATTGTCGTGTCACATGCCTCTTTGAATATTCCTCTTTGTCTTGCTGTGTCGCTTGTCTCATTGAATAGTTCTCTTTGTCTTGACGCTGCCTTCTTTGTGATCATCATCATCATCGAGTGCCTTCTCCGCAACGAAGGTTGACTACCATGGATCGCCATTCTACTCTGTTTCTTGCTTTGATGGTGCAGGCTGTCATAGATTGACTTGTCCATCTTTTGATGTTACTCGTCCATGTTAGTCTTGGTCTGCCTCTGCTACCTTGTATTTTCCCTTCCATTATTACATTTTAGTAGGCTGTTGTGTCTTTTAATATGCCCCCAAAATTTCATTTGTCTTTTTTGAATTGTATTTAGTAGTTCTCTTTTTATTTTCAGTTGTTTTAAAACTTCATCGTTTGTTTTCTTTTCTTTCAACCCAGTTCTACTATTCTTCTATATATCCACATTTCAAAGGCTTCAATTTTCTGTTCTGTTTTCTGGTCTAATGTCCATGTTTCTTCACCATACAGTAATATTGAGAAGATGTAATATTTTGCCATTCTTAGTTTCAGCTCTGCTGGATATCTCACTACCTTCTAATAATAATATCCTTCTTTATGATATATGTTTTTATTACTAGAAATGATATTAAAGATAGTATACGCATGTATGTGAAAGTAAAGTGCCAAAACTCTGTTTATGTTTATTTTGCCTCATTAACTTTCATATGTCGTGGAAATCGTGGTAGTGCCAAAGTCAGAGCTGGCCTACTGAAGACAAAAGCTTGGGTTCAAGTCCCTCGTCCTTGGGGATCGCTGTGGCACCACTGACAGACTTTATCAACTTTCTCTATTGATCTCTATCTACAATCACTCTTTAAGATTCTGCAAAATCGAGGCCTGTACATTCTTTGATGTCGTCTGTCCATCTCTTTCTGTTAATCCGCCTCTCTTTCTTCCTACTTTCACGTTTCCCCGAAATATGGTTTTTACTTGGTCAGACGATCGAGACACGTGTCTTTGCTGGACCAGACGATCGAGACACGTGTCTTTGCTAGGCCAGACGATCGAGACACGTATCTTTGCTGGACCAGACGATCGAGACACGTGTCTTTGCTGGACCAGACGATCGAGACACGTGTCTTTGCTAGGCCAGACGATCGAGACACGTATCTTTGCTGGACCAGACGATCGAGACACGTGTCTTTGCTAGGCCAGACGATCGAGACACGTATCTTTGCTGGACCAGACGATCGAGACACGTGTCTTTGCTAGGCCAGACGATCGAGAAACGTATCTTTGCTAGACCAGACGATCGAGACACGTATGTTTGCTAGACCAGACGATCGAGACACGTATCTTTGCTGGGCCAGACGATCGAGACACGTATCTTTGCTGGACCAGACGATCGAGACACGTATCTTTGCTGGACCAGACGATCGAGACACGTATCTTTGCTAGGCCAGACGATCGAGACGCGTATCTTTGCTGCACCAGACGATCGAGACGCGTATCTTTGCTGGACCAGACGATCGAGACACGTATCTTTGCTGGACCAGACGATCGAGACACGTATCTTTGCTGGACCAGACGATCGAGACACGTGTCTTTGCTGGACCAGACGATCGAGACACGTGTCTTTGCTAGGCCAGACGATAGAGACACGTATCTTTGCTGGACCAGACGATCGAGACACGTGTCTTTGCTAGGCCAGACGATCGAGACACGTATCTTTGCTGGACCAGACGATCGAGACACGTGTCTTTGCTGGACCAGACGATCGAGACACGTATCTTTGCTATACCAGACGATCGAGACACGTATGTTTGCTAGACCAGACGATCGAGACACGTATCTTTGCTGGACCAGACGATCGAGACACGTATCTTTGCTGGACCAGACGATCGAGACACGTATCTTTGCTGGACCAGACGATCGAGACACGTATCTTTGCTAGGCCAGACGATCGAGACGCGTATCTTTGCTGGACCAGACGATCGAGACGCGTATCTTTGCTGGACCAGACGATCGAGACCCGTATCTTTGCTGGACCAGACGATCGAGACACGTGTCTTTGCTGGACCAGACGATCGAGACGCGTATCTTTGCTGGACCAGACGATCGAGACACGTGTCTTTGCTAGGCCAGACGATCGAGACACGTGTCTTTGCTAGACCAGACGATCGAGACACGTGTCTTTGCTAGGCCAGACGATCGAGACGCGTATCTTTGCTGGACCAGACGATCGAGACACGTGTCTTTGCTAGGCCAGACGATCGAGACACGTGTCTTTGCTAGACCAGACGATCGAAATACGTGTCTTTGCTGGACCAGACGATCGAAACACGTGTCTTTGCTAGGCCAGACGATCGAGACGCATATCTTTGCTAGACCAGACGATCGAGACACATATGTTTGCTAGACCAGACGATCGAGACACGTGTCTTTGCTAGACCAGACGATCGAGACGCGTATCTTTGCTAGACCAGACGATCGAGACACGTATCTTTGCTGGACCAGACGATCGAGACACGTGTCTTTGCTAGACCAGACGATCGAGACACGTGTCTTTGCTAGGCCAGACGATCGAGACGCGTATCTTTGCTGGACCAGACGATCGAGACACGTGTCTTTGCTAGGCCAGACGATCGAGACACGTGTCTTTGCTAGACCAGACGATCGAAATACGTGTCTTTGCTGGACCAGACGATCGAAACACGTGTCTTTGCTAGGCCAGACGATCGAGACGCATATCTTTGCTAGACCAGACGATCGAGACACATATGTTTGCTAGACCAGACGATCGAGACACGTGTCTTTGCTAGACCAGACGATCGAGACGCGTATCTTTGCTAGACCAGACGATCGAGACACGTATCTTTGCTGGACCAGACGATCGAGACACGTGTCTTTGCTGGACCAGACGATCGAGACACGTGTCTTTGCTGGACCAGACGATCGAGACACGTGTCTTTGCTAGACCAGACGATCGAGACACGTATGTTTGCTAGACCAGACGATCGAGACACGTATCTTTGCTGGACCAGACGATCGAGACACGTATCTTTGCTGGACCAGACGATCGAGACACGTGTCTTTGCTGGACCAGACGATCGAGACACGTGTCTTTGCTAGGCCAGACGATAGAGACACGTATCTTTGCTGGACCAGACGATCGAGACACGTGTCTTTGCTAGGCCAGACGATCGAGACACGTATCTTTGCTGGACCAGACGATCGAGACACGTGTCTTTGCTGGACCAGACGATCGAGACACGTATCTTTGCTATACCAGACGATCGAGACACGTATGTTTGCTAGACCAGACGTCGAGACACGTATCTTTGCTGGACCAGACGATCGAGACACGTATCTTTGCTGGACCAGACGATCGAGACACGTATCTTTGCTGGACCAGACGATCGAGACACGTATCTTTGCTAGGCCAGACGATCGAGACGCGTATCTTTGCTGGACCAGACGATCGAGACGCGTATCTTTGCTGGACCAGACGATCGAGACACGTATCTTTGCTGGACCAGACGATCGAGACACGTGTCTTTGCTAGACCAGACGATCGAAATACGTGTCTTTGCTGGACCAGACGATCGAAACACGTGTCTTTGCTAGGCCAGACGATCGAGACGCATATCTTTGCTAGACCAGACGATCGAGACACATATGTTTGCTAGACCAGACGATCGAGACACGTGTCTTTGCTAGACCAGACGATCGAGACGCGTATCTTTGCTAGACCAGACGATCGAGACACGTATCTTTGCTGGACCAGACGATCGAGACACGTATCTTTGCTGGACCAGACGATCGAGACGCGTATCTTTGCTGGACCAGACGATCGAGACGCGTATCTTTGCTGGACCAGACGATCGAAATACGTGTCTTTGCTGGACCAGACGATCGAAACACGTGTCTTTGCTAGGCCAGACGATCGAGACGCATATCTTTGCTAGACCAGACGATCGAGACACATATGTTTGCTAGACCAGACGATCGAGACACGTGTCTTTGCTAGACCAGACGATCGAGACACGTGTCTTTGCTAGGCCAGACGATCGAGACACGTATCTTTGCTGGACCAGACGATCGAGACACGTGTCTTTGCTAGGCCAGACGATCGAGACACGTGTCTTTGCTAGGCCAGACGATCGAGACGCGTATCTTTGCTGGACCAGACGATCGAAACACGTGTCTTTGCTAGGCCAGACGATCGAGACGCGTATCTTTGCTAGACCAGACGATCGAGACACATATGTTTGCTAGACCAGACGATCGAGACACGTGTCTTTGCTAGACCAGACGATCGAGACGCGTATCTTTGCTAGACCAGACGATCGAGACACGTATCTTTGCTGGACCAGACGATCGAGACACGTGTCTTTGCTGGACCAGACGATCGAGACACGTGTCTTTGCTGGACCAGACGATCGAGACACGTGTCTTTGCTAGACCAGACGATCGAGACACGTATGTTTGCTAGACCAGACGATCGAGACACGTATCTTTGCTAGACCAGACGATCGAAATACGTGTCTTTGCTGGACCAGACGATCTAGACACGTGTCTTTGCTGGACCAGACGATCGAGACACGTATGTTTGCTAGGCCAGACGATCGAAATACGTGTCTTTGCTGGACCAGACGATCGAAATACGTGTCTTTGCTAGACCAGACGATCGAAATACGTGTCTTTGCTAGACCAGACGATCGAGACACGTGTCTTTGCTAGGCCAGACGATCGAGACAGGTTCGATAGGTTCAATTTTCACATTTAGCGATTTTTTTGTTGAACGGACATCGTTTGGAGGTTCACTCAGCCACTGAAAAGAGGTGCAAGAGGTTTCTCTCTTCTTGTTCATGTTTGTAAAGTAGAGCTTAATGGGAAGATAATCAATAACTTAAGATATGCTGATGATACTGTACTACAAGCAGAAAATCCTAAAGATCTACAACAATTACTTAATGAAATAAATATGACAAGCAAAAAATATGGATTAGATATGAATATCAAAAAGACTAAAACTATGATCATAAACAAAGAATTAAGACAAAACCCACAAGTGGATATCAAAATTGAAGGAATAGCCCTGGAGATAGTTCAGAACTACAACTACCTTGGACATACTATAACCAGTGATGGAAAATGTACAACTGAAATAAACAAAAGAATAGGAATGGCAAAATGTAATTTTAATGTCATGAAGAACATACTAACATCAAAACAAATAACACCAGGACTAAAACTAAGTTTAGCAAAATGTTATATGTCTTCTCAACATTTCTATATGGTGCAGAAACATGGACATTAGACAAGAAAACAGAACAGAGAATTGAAGCCTTTTAAATGTGGATATATAGAAGAATAGGTAGAAAAAATATGGAAGGAAAAGAAAACAAGCTATGAAGTCTTAAAACAACTAAAAATGAAAAGAGAACTACTAAACACAATTCAAACAAGACAAATGAGATTTTTGGGTCATGTTAAAAGACACAACAGCCTGCTAAAGGTAATACTGGAGAGGAAAATGCAAGGTAAAAGAGGCTGACCTAGACAAACATGGACGAGTAACATCAAAAGATGGACAAATCAGCCTATGACAACCTGCAACATCTAAGCAAGAGACAGAGCAGAATGGCGCTCCATGGTAGCCAACCTTCGTTGCGGAGACGGCACTTGATGATGATGATGATGAAATTAGAGCGACTTCAATGATATTGACCATGTCAGCCATAAGTGTGCCGCTTATCATTAAAACAATACAGGCTCTGTGTTCTTTCTGTGCCTAAAAGTGTGGATACAATTCTAATTACTTACAAGCATCATAGCGAACTGGGTGGCGTTGTGGTTAGTGTACTCGCCAGTCAACCTAATGGTTCGAGGTTTAAGTGCCAGCTTAAGTCACATTTTTTTCTGATCTAAAAGGCTCTTGGGGTCCACTCAGCCTCTTAAAGGGGTCCCATAGATATTCTATTGCAAGAAAAAGACAGGGAAGAACAGGCCACTCCACCTCATGAAGCTTTTACAGTGAGCTCACTAATAATTGATTACTCAAACACAATTGCTATGGGACTTACTTTACCTCCACCAATACAATATTCCTACACGATAAACTCAAGGTGCAAGGCACGGCGTATTTTTATTATGTAACATGTATATCTTAGTTTTGACTAATTTCAAAGAAATCGGAAGCAATTCACTACAATAATGCACTAATCCCTGACATAAAAAAATCTTTACGACACACATTACCATTGATGGTATATGTCGGGGGGGGGGGGGCGCTCAGGACAGGACCAGAGGGATAAAGGCCGCTTGGTTTGTGCAGTCCTCACGAGGTGTAAGACTCAAGATTTTTGACTCGCGCCCAGTAGAAAAAATCATTTCTGTCTACTGCAGGTTTCGAACACAGTACGCCGGCTTTTTAATCAGTAGAACAGTGGAATAAAGTTATAAACGATCATTTAAAAAATATGTTTATAGATAGTGGAAAAGTGGAATAAAATTATAAACGATCATTTTAAAAATATGTTTATGGATAGTGGAAAAGTGGAATAAAGTTATAAACGATCATTTTAAAAATATGTTTATGGATAGTGGAACAGTGGAATAAAGTTATAAACGATCATTTTAAAAATATGTTTATGGATTTGTAAGTGCACAGAAAGCGAACTGTGACAATAATATAATTAATGCTTAAGGAGGAGAAACAAGTATTGTGTCACCATTGAGTGCGCCGACAGTTATATCTTTTTCATCCATTTGTTTCTTTTTTCCACGTAATATATCGTCGTAAATTAATAGACACTAAGTGCCGTATATCTGAAACAAGTGCAACGTTTGAAATACTTGGGCACAGTGATAGCATCAGATGGAAGATCTATCTATTGACCTTTCGAGCCGTTGCCGGCCCATAGGGCGTAGACCAAGATACACCTTCTCATATCTGAATTTTTGTTCTAGCAGTTTTCTTTTAAAGATATTTTATCAAATCTCGCCACTTGTCTCTGTTCTGTGCAAGCAGCTCTATCTCATTGAGGGAGCCGAATCCTGTTGCTCTTGCCTCTCTCATCAATGTTCTTCTCAGTGTCTCCCTGGGTCTTCCTCTTTTTCTCTTACCTGTTGTTTCCCACATGAGGGCTTGCTTTGCTATTCGGTTATTATCTCTTCTCATCACATGTCCAACATATGACCATCATCTTTTCTTTATTACTGAAGATATTAGTGGTTGATTGGCGATTTCTCTAATTTTCTCGTTTGTTTTGAATTCGTTCCACGCTATACCAAGTATTTTCCTTAGACATTTATTTTCGAATGCGTTCAACTTTGTATATGGAAGATGCAAAACAGAAATAAAAAGCAGAATAGCTCAGGCCAAAATAGCATTTCTTAAAATGAAAAATATCGTATGCAACAAATTTATGTCAATAGAGATGAGAAAGAGAGTTCATCGATGCTATATAGAACCAATTCTGACCTATGGAAGCGAATCATGGACAATAGACAAACAAATGAAAAGACGATTAGAGGCCACAGAGATGTGATTTCTCAGAACAATGTTGAAATTTCCCTGGACAGCTAAAAAGACCAATGAGGAAGTTCTCAAAGAGGCCAACACAAAAAGGGAGTTCTTAAAAAACATCAGAAAGAAGCAATCAACATTTTTCAGGCACATTATGAGAAGAGGAAAGTTGGAATACTTGGTTACAACTGGCAAAATAAAATGAAAGAGAGATCGCGGACGACAAAGAGAGAAAATACTGGATAGCTTGGTGACATGGCATGGAAAACAGTCAACAACAGAACTCATACGATGCACTGTAGATAGAAGATTGTGGAAGGACATGATCGCCAACGCCAACCGGTACGACACATGATGATGATGAAATGATGTAATCTGAGAACCGTTGAATTGCACCGCAATGTCAGAAAGCCACATCACTCGACGCTTGGGTTAAGCAAACCGCGAAATAGAAGGAGAACTCGCAGACAGAGCAGAACAGCCGGACGGCCATCTTCAAGCTTGGCACCGATCGATGGTGGAGCAACAATCGGTTTTTACGTTTCCAATATTTCCCCGTGCTGGAATTAGATGACGCACTCTAATCCTGGAAATGCTGTCAAATCCTGGAATTAGCTATTTTAATAAATCTTTATTTGTGTTTATGTATGCGTGCACATTGTTATGGGTAGCCGGCAAACGGGAGATGGTTTATTGTAGAATTAAGCACCTCCTTTCCTGGTGCGGGTTGCGTTTTATTTTGAAAAAAGAATACAACACTGGATCACGTGGACACTGTAGACGTTCTGCCTTTGTTGCGGGGACGTAGAGCGTTTGATTCTTCATAAAGTCTCGTTATCAGCATCATGTGTCGTGGCGTTCATCGCCACATCGACAATACAATGGAAGTAATTACCAACGCAATCTAAAGATTTTCAAAGCGGACGGAAAATAAATTCGGAATGCCCACCACTAGGATGACGTGTTCAATTATAGGATATATAGACAGCTGATATCACTCTACACACAACCACCCCTGCTAGCAAAGCCGATACGTCACGCTAGTTGGTCGTTTTCCGGAAATTCCTTCTCAGCCCGAGTGCCAAATAAATCTATAGTTGGCTGTGTAATTATACTGGTTGTGACGTATTTTCCCAACGATTATGGCATTCTTCTACTCTGTGTTTTGATCCGTCTGGAAAGGATGGATGGGTAGATGGGTGGATATATGGACGGACAGACTGACAGGATAAGAGATAGATGGGTGGATATATGGACGGGCAGACTGACAGGATAAGAGATAAATGGGTGGATATATGGACGGGCAGACTGGCAGGATAAGAGATAGATGGGTGGATATATGGACGGGCAGACTGACAGGATAAGAGATAGATGGGTGGATATATGGACGGGCAGACTGACAGGATAAGAGATAAATGGGTGGATATATGGACGGGCAGACTGACAGGATAAGAGATAGATGGGTGGATATATGGACGGGCAGACTGACAGGATGAGAGATAGATGGGTGGATATATGGACGGGCAGACTGACAGGATGAGAGATAGATGGGTGGATATATGGACGGGGAGACTGACAGGATGAGAGATAGATGGGTGGATATATGGACGGGCAGACTGACAGGATGAGAGATAGATGGGTGGATATATGGACGGGCAGACTGACAGGATGAGAGATAGATGGGTGGATATATGGACGGGGAGACTGACAGGATGAGAGATAGATGGGTGGATATATGGCCGGGCAGACTGACAGGATGAGAGATAGATGGGTGGATATATGGACGGGGAGACTGACAGGATGAGAGATAGGTGGGTGGATATATGGATGGGCAGACTGACAGGATGAGAGATATATGGGTGGATATATGGATGGGCAGACTGACAGGATGAGAGATAGGTGGGTGGATATATGGATGGGCAGACTGACAGGATGAGAGATATATGGGTGGATATATGGATGGGCAGACTGACAGGATGAGAGATAGATGGGTGGATATATGGATGGGCAGACTGACAGGATGAAAGATAGATGGGTGGATATATGGACGGGCAGACTGACAGGATGAGAGATAGATGGGTGGATATATGGACGGGCAGACTGACAGGATGAGAGATAGATGGGTGGATATATGGACGGGCAGACTGACAGGATGAGAGATAGATGGGTGGATATATGAACGGGCAGACTGACAGGATGAGAGATAGATGGGTGGATATATGGACGGGCAGACTGACAGGATGAGAGATAGATGGGTGGATATATGGACCGGCAGACTGACAGGATGAGACATAGATGGGTGGATTAATGAATTGACGGACGGGAAGGTAAATGAAGTCACGGATGAACTGAAGGATGAGGTATGGATAGATCGTTGAGTAGGTAAGATTGTAGATATTTTATGCTGCTATGTATATAGGCAACCAGGTACATTTTTAGTTAAGTATTTATGTAGGTTGGAAAATAAATATATAATTAGGTATTTAGAAAGGTAAGGCAACAAATATAGAATTAAATATGTAAGTATTAATTAGGTATTTAGAAAGGTAGGGCAATAGAAATATAATTAAATATGTAAATAGTAATTAGGTATTTAGAAAGGTAGGGCGATAGATATATATAATTAGATATGTAAATTTTATTTTTAATAAACGGAATAAATGAAAGGAGGGGTCCCATAGGTCGGGATAAAAAAGGGAAAGAGACAAAAAGGCAAGGGGGAAGGAGAAGATGAGGAAAAGGAATAAAAATAGCGCAGGGGGAATAAAGATAGGATACAAGAAAGAACGGGAGAGGAGTAAATTAAGTATATGTAAAGGTGAATAAAGATCAAGTTTGGCATGTATGTACGTAGAAGGCTAGTTACGTTGCAGAGAGATGGTCATGCTAGAACATATATCCACAGCCCATAGTGGCTTCATTTATTTACACCTTGTCACCACAAACAAGTTTCCCTATAAGCGCGTGCACACACACACACACGCGCGCGCGCACACAAATACACTTCTTTGGAAAAGGAAACAATGAACTGCTTCCAATGGCGAATGATAAATGACATTTGCTTGGTTTTTTTAATTCTCCACAAAACAAGAGTTGAGACTATAGGAAGGACAAGGTCAGGCCATGTTTAAATTCTATTTTTAGTTGAATTACAAGAAGTCAAATTACCGGCCGGAAACTGCAAAAGCTCTTCAACTGACCAGACGACGACGCCAGATGTTCTCCCAAAACTTGTGAGCTGGTTGGAGCCAGCGGTTGCGGCAATGGCAATATGGGTACCTCGGTGGTGGAAGAAACAATGAGGAAGATATCGTGGGGTTTGATAAGACGCGCTTTGAAAACCAACAACTGGGAATATCAGTCGAGGTCTCGACTGGAACCAACAGTGAAAGTGGAGATACGAAGAGCTAAAAACTGGGGATGTTTTGAGGCAGAGATTACACAGATGCATTGCACTTTTAGAAGATTATAAGAGCTAAAAACTTTAGATGTTTTGAGGCAGAGATTACACAGATGAATTGCACTTTTAGAAGATTATAAGAGCTAAAAACTGTGGATGTTTTGAGACAGAGTTTACACAGATGAATTGCACTTTTAGAAGATTATCAGAGCTAAGAACTTTCTTTCTCACTTCTATTGACATAGACGTGTTGCATGACGTTTTTTTTTATTTCTTGAAAGCTTATTTTTATCTGAGCTATTCTGCTTTCTATTTCTGTGGTGCATCTTCCATTTGATGTCATTATTGTTATCAAGTATTTAACGCACTTTAAGATGTGTCCTGTTTATTTTTATGCTGCAGAATGGTGGTGATTATTTATTCAACGTGACCGTTACTTCTATTTTCTTACTATTCAGACTGAGACCTTTCTTGTTGCTTTCTTTTACTATTATGTTTATCATTTCTTGTAGTTCATTCTCTGTCTCTGATATTAAAACTGTGTCATCCGCATATATCACAAATTGTTTATGTTGTGACGGTTGATTTCATCTAATTTTTGTCACCTATTGATCTCATAATATTTTCGCTTTAAGTGAAAATAAATACGGCGACAGAACACAGCACTGTCTGACTCCTTGTTGTATATATTGTAACTGTCCTGTTTGGTTGCAACTTCATTTACTTCTGTTCGTTATCAGTACGTTTTTTTTTTTTTTCATGATTCTCACATCCTTGCCATCAATATTTAATTTCTCCAACATATTGATTATTTCCCATTTCTTTACACTGTCAAATGCGTATGTGTAGTCTATAAAGCACATATATAGATCTTTCTTTATCTCTATAGATCTTTCTTTATCTCTATAGCTCTTTCTATCAATGTTCTCGGGATTTCATATTGCATTATTATAAAAAAAGATTGGTAGATTAATTGTAGGATTGGGGATCTATTTATTTTTACCTCGCCGGAATCAACTGAACCCATATCAACCATTTTAGAAAACAAGTCGATCTACTCACCCAGTCCGTCTCCTGGAGTTGGCAGTACATAGATGAATAGAAAGTGCACATTAGAAAAATTGATGAGGACATTTCGAACGCTCTTCAATGATCTTTCATTAATCTGTTGAAATATCCGGTCGCTTGAAGTACAATAACCCTTAACGTATTCTCAGAGGAGCTCCTTTTGTCTGTCTTTACAAATGTGTGTGTGTGTCTCTCTCTCTCTCTCTCTCGTTTCATTACAAGGAAACACATCACGTGAGAGTTTCATCCAATCAACAATCGATACTTGTCGCTGTCATCACCAAGAAGTCAAAATATTATTTCTTGATTATCAAGTCATTAGTGTGGAGTATGCGGTCATGCTTCTCCAAGCTGAACAATATCTTTTCCTTCCTTCCTTCCTTCCTTCCTTCCTTCCTTCCTTCCTTCCTTCCTTCCTTCCTTCCTTCCTTCCTTCCTTCCTTCCTTCCTTCCTTCCTTCCTTCCTTCCTTCCTTCCTTCCTTCCTTCCTTCCTTCCTTCCTTCCTTCCTTCCTTCCTTCCATCGTTCCTCCTTCCCTACTTTCTTACTACCTTCCATTCCTTCCTTCCTTCCTTCCTTCCTTCCTTCCTTCCTCCTTCCCTACTTTCTTACTACCTTCCTTCTTCCTTCCTTCCTTCCTTCCTTCCTTCCTTCCTTCCTTCCTTCCTTCCTTCCTTCCTTCCTTCCTTCCTTCCTTCCTTCCTTCCTTCCTTCCTTCCTTCCTTCCTTCCTTCCTTCCTTCCTTCCTTCCTTCCATCGTTCCTCCTTCCCTACTTTCTTACTACCTTACTACCTTCCTTCCTTCCTTCCTTCCTTCTTCCTCCTTCCATATTTTCTTACTACCTTACTAGCTTCCATCCTTCCTTCCTTCCTCCTTCCCTACTTTCTTACTACCTTACTACCTTCCATCCTTCCTTCCTTCCTTCCTTCCTTCCTCCTTCCCTACTTTCTTACTACCTTTACTACCTTCCTTCCTTCCTTCCTTCCTTCCTTCCTTCCTCCTTCCCTACTTTCTTACTACCTTACTACCTTCCTTCCTTCCTTCCTTCCTTCCTTCCATCCTTCCTCCTTCCCTACTTTCTTACTACCTTACTACCTTCCTTCCTTCCTTTCTTCCTTCCTTCCTTCCTTCCTTCCTCCTTCCCTACTTTCTTACTACCTTACTACCTTCCATCCTTCCTTCCTTCCTCCTTCCCTTCCTACATTCCTTTCCTGCCTCCTTCGTTCATTCCTTCCTTCCTCCCTCCCTCCATCACTCACCCCTTCCTTCCTTTCTCCGTTATTTGGTGACACCGAATGCCAAACCGTAGACAGGATCGTTGTGGTGGCGGGTGACATTACCAAACAACGAATTTCAAATACACAGATCGGCATGTGTAACGACGGTTATCTTCAGAATAAATCTTTAAAGCTGATAGTCTGGGATAGGGCTCAGATGACAGGCAGTTTTGAGAGCTTGTGAAAACAAAGGACAAGGATCAATACATAAGAAAAAACAAAGATTCTTACAGAAAGACTAGATGTAAGGACAAGGATCAATACATAAGAAAGACAAAGATTCTTACATAAAGACTAGATGTAAGGACAAGGATCAACACATAAGAAAGACAAAGATTCTTATATAAAGACTAGATGTAAGGACAAGGATCAATACATAAGAAAGACAAAGATTCTTACATAAAGACTAGATGTAAGGACAAGGATCAATACATAAGAAAAACAAAGATTCTTACATAAAGACTAGATGTCAGGACAAGGATCAATACATAAGAAAAACAACGATTCTTACATAAAGACTAGATGTAAGGACAAGGATCAATACATAAGAAAAAACAAAGATTCTTACACAAAGACTAGATGTCAGGACAAGGATCAATACATAAGAAAAACAAAGATTCTTACATAAAGACTAGATGTAAGGACAAGGATTTTGTGCTCATCATCATCATCATCATGTGCCATACTGGTTGGCGTAGCCGATCATGCCTTTCCACAATCTTCTATCTACAGTGCATCGTATCAATTCTGTTGTTGACCGTTTTCCATGCCATGACACCAAGCTATCCAGTATTTTCTCTCTTTGTCGTCCACGATTTCTCTTTCCTTTTATTTTGCCAGTTGTAACCAAGTATTCCAACTTTCATCTTTTCATGATGTGCCCGAAAAATGTTGATTGTTTCTTTCTGATGTATTTAGGAGCTCCTTTTTTGTGTTGGCCTCTTTAAGAATTTTCTCATTCGTCTTTTTAGCTGTCTAGGGAACTTTCAACATTCTTCTGAGAAATCTCATCTCTGTGGCCTCTAATCGTCTTTTCATTTGTTTGTCTATTGTCAATAATTATGTATTTTCTTTTCTTTATTTCTTTCAGGCGAGAGAGCTGATACTTACTGTTGTTGCTTCTCGTCTCAGTGTTCTTCTTAGTGTTTCTCTAGGCCAGCCTCTTATTTTTTTTTCTTCTAACCTCTAATTCCTCTATTCAAGGGCCTGCTTCGATACTCTCTTCTCATCACATACAACATATGACCAACTTCTCTTGATCAAAGATGAAATTGGATGCTTTGTCATTTCTCTTATTTCTGCACTAGTGTTAAGTCCATTCATTGAGTATAAGAAGTGTTTTCCTGAGGCATTTGTTTTCAAATGCATCCAGTTTATTTTCTATTTATTTCGTTATTTTCCCGCTCTCGCACACAATACGATTGGGTTGATAATAACATTGGTTCGAAAATTCTGAAATAGCAGGCATACCAAACACAAAAATATATTCACTTCTGCTAGTGAAAGTAAACACGACAGGAACGCTGAGGACACGTAGATGACCTTGTGCCCGTGACTTGTGTGTCTGTAGGACCAAACTTAAAAGCAGGCATCATAATCCAATGCCCGTGATAAGAAGGCTGAGCATTCTACAGGTAAAATTTCGGCTTAAAACATGAGAAGGTTCCAGGTTCGAATCCTGCCATAGCCGGTAGGAATGTTTCTGTTCATAGCTTTTCTTTTTTTTTTTTGCCTTCCCCCGGATTTGGGTAGCGAAATCCGATGTCTAGCCCTCTCGGATATGGAGCAAAGAAACACGAAGTCCCGTTTACACTCTGCGCATGTTAAAGAACCATTGGCAGTTGGAATTAGAAAATAAAACAAGAGTAGGCCAACAATGTCTGCTTCCCGGGCACAATTGATAGGAAAAAAATAGACCCTAACACGCCACAACTATCAATGAAAAACAATGAAAGGATCTCTGAAGTCGGTGAATATCTGCCTGTATGGTGAGGGACACTTAAGCACAATGTTGCCAATGTGAAAAATTAGGAAAAAAAGTGATATCCACTCAAACTTCAGTCCTTCGTGACTTTGCTGGGGATATACACTAGGGGCATGGCGATAACATCTGGGGGGGGGGGGGGTATGTTTGTTTGTTGGTGTCAGAGACGATATTTAAATGAGAGATTTGATGACAGAAGGTATCATACACATACAATCTTACATACAATCTTACATACAATCTTACATACAATCTTACATACAAACATGCACGAAATATCAAAATGGGGAAACAATTAAATAAATGATCAATGATACATTTCTGAACTTCTAGTTATCAGTGTCAAACATGGTCATTATCTAAACTGCAGGAAAAGAAGATCACAACATGTGAGACGAGAAGCATGGGGTGAAGAGTCCATTAATCCATTAGTAAAAACGGAGAGGTGGCTTAGTGGTTAGTGCTCTCGCTTCCTGAATAGAAGGGTCCGGGTTCCATTTCCACAAGTGGCGAATATTTTCTTGGAGACAATGTTCCGGGGTTTACCCAGCCGCTAAAGATGAATACTAGAGATTTTCTTGGAGACAATGTTCCGGGGTTCACCCAACCGCTAAAGATGGATACTAGAGATTTTCTTGGGAATAAAGGCGGCCTAGCATAGTTCTTGTACCCGAGTGTGTGATTTAGGTGGTTAAAACAGTGCACTAAAAGAGTTGGGGCCGTTAGAGTTAACAAGGAGAATTGACCGATAGGCAATGACTCAGTCACGCTGAGCACCAGTCACTTCGAGGGTCATCCCGTGATGGTATGACCAAACATCGTTGATGTAAGAAGAATCATGATTTTAATCAGTTCTCATTGGTTCGACGAACAGGCAGGATAGTCGAGACCAGGAATTTGAGCCAATGAGACGGATCATCATCATCATTGAGTGCCGTCTCCGCATCGAAGGTTGGCTACCATGGAGTGCTATTCCACTCTCTTGCTGTGATGATGCAGATTGTCATAGGTTGACTTGTCAATCTTTTGATGTTACTAGTCCATGTTAGTCTTGGTCTGCCTCTGCCTCTTTTACCTTGTATTTTCCCTTCCAATATTACTTTTATTAGGCTGTTGTGTCTTTTAACATGCCCAAAAAATTTCATTTGTCTTGTTATATTTGTGTTTAGTAGTTCTCTTTTCATTTTTAATTGTTTTAAAACTTCATCATTTGTTTTTTTTCTTTCCGTCCAAATCTACCTATTCTTCTACAAATCCGCATTTCAAAGGCTTCAATTTTCTGTTTTGTTTTCTTGTCTAATGTCCATGTTTCTGCACCATATAGGAATATTGAGATGATGTAACATTTTGCTATTCTTAGTTTTAGCCCTTATGTTATTTGTTTTGATGTTAGCATATTTTTCATGGCATTGTAATAACTTTTTGCCACACCTATTCATTTGTTTATTTCAGTTGTACATCACTGGTTATAGTATGTCCCAGGTAGTTGTAGCTCTGGACTGTCTCTAGATGTATTCCTTCAACTTTTATATTTAATTGTAGATCTTGAGAATTTTCTTTGTTTATGATCATAGTTTTAGTCTTTTTGATATTCATATCTAGTCCATATTTTTTGCTTGTCATGTTTATTTCATTAAGTAATTGTTGTAGATCTTTAGGATTTTCTGCTAGTAGTACAGTATCATCCGCATATCTTAGGTTATTGATTATCTTCCCATTAATGTTTAGGCCTGGCATCTCTGTGCTGTTTTTAAAGAATTGCTCAGTGTATAGATTGAACAAGCTTGGTGATAGGATGCATCCTTGTCTCACTCCTCTTTTTATATCAATGGGTGTAGAGTTCTCCTTGTTATATGTTATTATTGCTGTTTGCTCCCAATACCAATTACATATTAGTCGTATGTCTGTGTCGACCAGATGTATATCTTTTAGGCAGTCTATAAGTTGATTATGGTGTATTCTATCAAATGCTTTGGTGTAGTCTATGAAGCAGGCATATATTGGTTTGTTTACTTCTATGTACTTTTCAATCAATGTCCTCATGCTGAATATGGCTTATTTTATCCCCCTGTTTTTCCTGAATCCAAATTGCTGCTGATCTAATTCAGTATTAATTGAGACAGATACCATCTGGAATGAAATGGTTGATCAACAGAGTTAGTGAAAAATAGATAGCTAGAAATGAAACCGAAGGAGCAGGCAAACAGTTAAAACATGAAGCCGGATAGAAGGTAGAACGTATAAGTTCTGGTAGAGATACTAGTTAGAGGCTACAGGATAGCAGTTGTAGATTATATATTTCCACTCTGGAGTGTGTGAGTTTGATGTGAATTGTAATTGCAAGATCTTGAAGTGTTGAATTATGATTTTTGTTCTTACACCATTAAAGCTGTTTGAGCGTTGGCTAGCTTTCTGCAAGAATTAGGAAACAACATAACGGTGTTGTTATTGATGTGAATTCCATAGAAACAACATAACGGAGTTGTTATTGATGTGAATTCCATAGAAACAACATAACGGAATTGTTATTGATATGAATTCCATAGAAACAACATAACGGAATTGTTATAGATGTGAATTCCATAGAAACAGCATAACGGTGTTGTTATTGATGTGAATTCCATAACAGTTATCCAGTCTGTAACATTACAGCTGAAGCTATGAAGACTTGCACTGTCTGGTTAGATCCTGCCATTTCATCACAGCAGACAGAAGCCACAGTTGTTCAGCTCATTAAGCATTCCCTGCATTATACCGACCACATCATCAAACAAATGTGTGGTGGTCATAAACAACACCATATCCCCAAACACCTATAAACACCATATTCCCTCTAGGCATAACAAGACAGGGGAGGTAATCTTTACTTGCACTAGAAAAGTCTGAATGGGAATAGATACAATTTAAGAAAATGTTCAATAAATCCATTAATTAAACACATAAGAAATGAGAACCGAATGTGGTTTGACCAGATTATTAGAATGGTCCCAAATTACCTGCTAACACATGCTCACAACTACGGTTAACAGTCTAGTGGTTTGACCAGATTATTAGAATGGTCCCAAATTACCTGCTAATACATGCTCACAACTACGGTTAACAGTCTAGGTTTGAACAAGACGATCACAAATCACGTGACCAGGCGATACTTCAGGTATCGTGAAGTGCCGTATTTATCTTTACTCTCGTGTTAGATACATCATCGTTTTAATTGTGCTATGAATAAGTTTTATTGCAATCTATAGGGGCATTCCCTAAATGAATCCAGCAATATTCATTATTATTCCGACATCTTTTCTGATAACAGGAGGATCGCAGCGTCGTGTACAAATTGCGAGCAAAGGTGAGAGTCCACGGTGTGATTTCGCGGAGAAAAAACCCAAGGTTTATTGCGTTATGAAAGATAATAGTATTATTTTTCTGGAAATTTAACTCGGACAGTGGTAGATTGACAGACACAATCAATGAAAGGACAGCCCTCTACTTGACAGACACAATCAATGAAAGGACAGCCCTCTACTTGACAGACACAATCAATGAAAGGACAGCCCTCTACTTGACAGACACAATCAAAGAAAGGACAGCCCTCTACTTGACAGACACAATCAATGAAAGGACATCCCTCTACTTGACAGACACAATCAAAGAAAGGACAGCCCTCTACTTGACAGACACAATCAAAGAAAGGACAGCCCTCTACTTGACAGACACAATCAATGAAAGGACAGCCCTCTACTTGACAGACACAATCAATGAAAGGACAGCCCTCTACTTGACAGACACAATCAAAGAAAGGACAGCCCTCTACTTGACAGACACAATCAATGAAAGGACATCCCTCTACTTGACAGACACAATCAAAGAAAGGACAGCCCTCTACTTGACAGACACAATCAATGAAAGGACAGCCCTCTACTTGACAGACACAATCAATGAAAGGACAGCCTTCTACTTGACAGACACAATCAATGAAAGGACATCCCTCTACTTGTCAGACACAATCAAAGAAAGGACAGCCCTCTACTTGACAGACACAATCAAAGAAAGGACAGCCCTCTACTTGACAGACACAATCAAAGAAAGGACAGCCCTCTACTTGACAGACACAATCAATGAAAGGACAGCCCTCTACTTGTCAGACACAATCAAAGAAAGGACAGCCCTCTACTTGACAGACACAATCAATGAAAGGACAGCCCTCTACTTGACAGGCACAATCAATGAAAGGAC